>CM034148.1:78257852-78917852 GCA_019776745.2 Taxus chinensis | reverse complement strand
CAAGGATGCGTGCAAAGGGTAAGATGATTCGGGATTAATCGGGTAATTTCCCCCAAGCAAGGATATATGAAAGAGAGGAAATGAGAGTTGAGATTTCCCCAAGCAAGGATACACGCAAGGGATTTGGATGAGGATGTTTTGATTGATTGATATTTTGAACAAGCACCAGGATAGGAGTTAATGTGTTAATTTATTGGATTTTTGGTTGTTGCAACTGTTTAAGTTTTTTGGATGGTGTTTCGAGATTTTTTGTAGATTTTTGACTAGTTTTATATGTTTTTGGTAGATTTGGAAAAAAAATTGGGGGGATTTTTCGCATTTGTAAATGTTTTGGTTTTTTTAAAATGTTTTTTTTTTTCAATTTGTATATTTTTATGGATTTTAGATGTGCTCAGTAGTTTTGGAATATTTTATTGTTTTGGGGAGTTTTGGTTTTTAAATGCAAAGATTTAAGTATTTGTGTCTGGTTTTTTCAAAAAAATTGTAGATTTTTGTCTGGTTTTATATGTTTAAGTTAATTTGTGAAATATTTATTTTTTGTTGATTTTTGACTAAGTATCGATGTAAGGGACCTAGTTGTGATAGTAATCATGAGAAGTGAAAGTGACCATGGGCACATTTAGAACTCACGTAAGAACCAAGATTCTCATCAAGATTTAGAGATGGGTAGAACAAAGATGGCTGATACAATATATGGTAAAATTCTTGATAGTTTAGCACATCTGACAGTAGAAGACATGAGTGGTGATAGAATATGATAAACAAAAGGAGATATGGGAACATACACATGTAAACATTGCATGTTGGGAACTCATTTTCAAACAATATTAGAAATTTCATTCCATTGGCAGAATATAGTGTATATGATATAGTGATGGGATGTATTACTCCACCCTTGACTCCAAGCAGCTAGTAAGATGTGAGGGCTCAACACCGAGAGCCAAAAAAGATGTGAGGCACATGAGATAGTGATGCAAAAATGAAGATGATGTATGAAAAGACACGAGGTGTAACAATGGTCCATGTGGGAAATTTTGTCTCATCTCTAATTAAGATTACCCAGCCAACTCTGGAAGATAAATTTCACTTTATATATCTTTGACTAGACATAAACCCATAGGTGGCCTACTGATTGGCAAGATTTGGTTTAAGGAATGGTTATCTCTCTTAACATGGGTATCTAAGTTGTTTCTTTGGAATTTTATATGATTAAGCACTTTTGATGTATATTGTCACAAGGCATTCTTTCTCTTTGCTTCTAAATGACCCCCTGCATTTTTCCCCATGCCACTAGTAAGAGGTAAGGGCTCGTCAGCAAAGAAAAAATTTAGGCAAGTAAGGTTACTTTCCTCCTTTACCATCCTCATGATACCAGTAAGATGGGCTCATCATCAGATACTGTGGAGGACAAAAGGTGTAATTATTTGTAAATTATTTGTATTTTTGATTTATATTTCCTTTTTAGGTAAATAATACTAGATCTTTCTTATTAAGGAGATAACTTCTTTAGAAGGAGGATTTTTCATCAGCAAGCTTCTAGAAAAGACCAAAGGTGAGAATATCTGAAATGGTAGAAACCATAAGAGGGATGAGATGAAAAACACCTAATATGAGCAATTTTAACTCTTATCTCATGATGACATGAAATAAATAGGTCAAGAGTGTGAAAAAATGTGAAAAATTTATGATTAGGATATCTACCAATGGAATGAAAAGTTTAGAATTATTTTAGATGATCTAGATGGGAAGAGTGTACAAGTGGCCTCCCTCAATGTATAGGATACTCACAGATAGGTGGTGCTTTCTTTTTTGTTTTTTAATTTTTGAATAGTACCTTGGTGAGGTGTTGGATATGGGAGATCTTTTTTTTCTATTTTCACTTTTAGATTTTCTTATTTTAAGGACTAGGGTCTTCAATAGACACCTCATTTTGGAAGAGGTCTATAGATATGTGATTTGATTGTTCCTGAGCTATGAGACTAGGATGGAAGATGTCAAAGTCAATGGTGTGTATGGAAAGTTATTCAATGAATAGGTTTGTATCAACTAGGTCATCGAAGAGGCAATGTGTGGAGCTTATCTCAACATTGGAGATGGTATCCTAACCACTAGTCAATACGTTGATCACTACTGACATGGTTTCAAACTAATTAAAGCCTCTACCATGATGATTAATATTTAATGTATACGAGATAGGATAGAGGTGACCTTGTTCATTTTTACCAAGTCCTTTACCTTTCCATTGCATATTTTTTCATCATTTTGTTTGTTTTACCATACTTGGGAGATTTGTAAAAAGTGAAAAATCAATCATCATACAACTAAGAGCTCTTGGAACTTGAGATTCTCTCATCTTCTAAGTATCTAAATCATCAAAAAAAATATGTTTCCAATGTTTTTAGAAAGGGAGATATTTGTATATGGGAAGTATTTGATTTTCCATATTTATGTGGTGATAAAGGCAGATTTTAAATGTGAAAATAATTTTTAATATTTTGAAATCGGTACTCACCACATAATTTATCAATCAATTTTAAATGTGGATGTTTGATCTCGATTAATGAAGTAGTAGGAATATTAGATGATGTATAGATACGTGGATTGGTGGATGTATAAGCTGTGATTAGTGAATGCAGAATGTGTATAGTCACTATCAAGGCTATCCTATGCTAGTTTTTAGAAGAAGATTTGAAATTGTATTGGGATCATTACACGTATGGTTTCAGAAAATGGGATGATATTAGGTAGAGTAGATTTATCTGTCGAATGGGTAATAGTTTAGTTGTCTTATACCTCCCCTCTAGAAGTTTGTAGAATATTCAAAAGATTTTTCATCATCACGTAAGGTGAATTCTTTTCCTTCGTAAGGGAATTTAATACACTGGTGGAAAGTGGAAGGAACAGCTTGCATGTTATGGATCCATGGGTGGCCAAGGAGGATATTATAAGATATTTTAACATCCATGACATGAACAAATATTTCCAATTTTTTTGGTCCAACCTTTAGGGATAATGTGATTGTTCCCAAGGATTTTCTTTCACTGCAATCATAACCACGAATAGTGATGACATTAGTTCCTAGACTTTCCTCAATATAACTAAGTTATCTAAATAGTTTCACGGAGAAAATATTCAGTTTGTATCCATTGTATATAAGCACTCTTTTGATTTTATGATGATTTATGATTGCTTCAATAGATAAGGAATTATTGTTTTTTATATTTGTATTCAAAATATCATGAGGACCAAATGATAGGATTGGACTATTAGGTGATAGCCTTGCAATCAAGGCTTGGAATTTTTAGGTATTGATATCTTTATAAACATGTGCATTGTGGAGTGCATGAGTAAGGATGTATTAAAGAACAAGTGGTGTTTTAAGAAACTCCATGAGGGATATTTGTGTAGATGTCTTCTCTAATTTTTTTATAATATCATAAGAATCAAACAAAGATTTAACATTGGATGTTTATTTTGGATCATGAGTAGACTTACGATTAGATGTTTGAGGTATTATATATGTAGAAGGTTTCTTTTCTACAGGTACCCAAACTTATTTTTGTCATGTTACTACTGCATACTTAGGAGTTTTGATTTTGACGGTGTCCATAAAGGTAGGTGTAGGATCGATAAATGAAATGATGGAATTAAACTCAACATTCTTTTAGGATTTTCCCTTGTCTTTAGCTCTATTAGTCATACCATGTTTTGGAAAGGGGTCTTGGAATACCTTTAATTTCTCTTTTTTTTTTAGTATTATATGTATTTTTTATTTCAATATCTTTGTGGTCAATTAAATCTTGGATATAATTTTGGAGTCTCATACAACGATCTGTATGGTGACAAATGATACAATGGTAGCCATAATATTCATTTTCTTTGTACCATGTTGGTTTTGGTTTCCCTCTTCAAAGGGTCTTGATATTGGAAAATTGATCATATCGGTACTTTCAAAGTGACAAAATATGCTAGAAATGTTTTCTCCAAATGGTGTGAATTGCCTTTGTTTGAATTCACAAGGAGTGGTTTCTTTACTAGGAATGATGATTGGTTAATTATTGGATTTGATTGTATGTTTTGAAAATTTTGAACGTGGAAATAATCATTTATCATGTCATTCAAAACGTTGCAATTTTGATTGATGAATTTAGATTTTTCATGATTTTGAAAATTATCTTTACTAGGTTAATCCCTAGAAGGAGTTTGTATTGGGACCTTAACAATGAGGGATCTCTCAATTTGTTTTCATTTCTCGATTACTTCCTCACAGTTGGTTAAGCAATGCATTTACATTTGGAATGATAATTTTATATTAAGATTAGGTATGAAAATGCTTACTAATTCTTTCTCACTAATTGAGCAAGGGAATCGGCTTGTGATCCCTTTCCATATTTGGATGAATGATGTGAATGTTTCATTATTTATTTTCTTTGTAAGTCAAAGGTTCATCATAGTGACCTCAGAATCTAAGTTAAAGGAAAATTATTTAACAAATTTTTCTGATAAGTCAGCGAAATAGTTTTGGATCCTTTAGGAAGGTGTAAAAACCAATCTAAGTCTTTTCCTCCTAAACTCTTAGGAAAAATACATAAGAGGTATATATCATTGTAAGTTACTTATTGGCATGACATGAAAAAAAAATTTATGTGTTCTATTGGTTCATTCTTTCCTTTATATGTTTCAACTTTTGGGTTTTCAAATAATGGAGGAAATGGTATGTGTAACATGTCTTTATCAAATGGATAAGGACAAAGATCTTCAAAGTTGAACTATTTGATTTGCTTTCACATTCCTATTAGCATTTATTTCATGTTCTTCCATTCTTGAGAGAATGGAATTTTTTTTTAGGGATTTCTATGTTTTCAATGGTTTTTAGACTAGATTGTTCTTTTTCTTCGTTGTTTACATTTTTGGAAACCTTAGAAGTTGATAAGCCCAAAAATGGCCCATTTTATACAATATTTGACATTCTTTTTCCTTGCATACCTAAAGTCAACCTAAGTGTAATTTCTAAAATTATGGATTATTTAGGATAAAATAAGGAGTATATGTCATGGTTATTTAGTTAGAATTCATTTTTATCTTTCTGTTATCTATATCTAATGATTACTAGGAAAAAGATGTCAATTTTTGCATATGCAGTTCATATTTTACTATGATTGTCGTATAAAGGATTTTGAGCACCTAGCACTAGCTACAACCATCCTTGGAATATCTTCAAAGTATCTCATATCATCTCTAGATATTGTTATTTCATCAGTGCATTAGCTCCAAAGGTTCCTTTACCAGCTTAAGAAATGTCTAGCAATTCTATGAGTGACTCTTTAAGCATATGTCTAGGAAAAACTAAAAAATAGTTATCAAGAGTATATCTATAGTTAAATATGATTGCATATTCATATTACTATTGAAAATTTATGCAAGTTCAAAAAAAAACATCTTGATTCGAGTTCATATGTAAAAGTTCTAGATGATTTAGTATAGCTTCGGAGTCTTCCCAGAACGCTTCGGAGTCTTCCTAGAATGCTTTAGATTTTTTCCATAATTCTTAGAATTCTTCCCAAAATGCTTCAAAGTTCTCCCAGATCATTTTAGAGCTGATTATTATATCTCTGGAGTTGGATATTATATCTCTGGGGATGAATACTAGAGTTACAAAGGTGAACATAACTCCAAGGGTGGCATTCTTAATCTATTTTTGGAATTCATTCTATATATATCTACAAGTGTTTTATTATTTTAATAAATATATTTATTTTGATTCTCAACAATAAAATAAGAAATCCATATTGTTAGTTAGAGTTAGATAAGATCTCTCTATATTTTATGGAGATTGACACTTTTTGGATAGATTGAAATATTAGTTGATAAAGATGTATGCATTAAAATAAGGAGGTGGTTAGAAGCATAGAATTATAAATGCAACCTCCCACACCAAATAATGTAATGACCATTTTTCTTATCAATTCAAAATTCCATTCCATCCAATTGTAAATAGTGTAAATTAAAATCCTCTTCTGAGGAATAAATTGGCCACTCATTCTAAGGAAGATGGATTTGTATAGTCATTTTTTTTTTGTAAATATATTTATGATTGTCTTTTCATTGTGTCATGTACTTATTTTTTTGGTATACAATCTATTGTGAACTTAAAGATGTTTTATGTGTTTATTTTCAATTTATCAATTTCCCTTCCCTAAAATGTTTTCAATTGCATGCAAAGTGTGCTTTTTAATTCTTGCAAGTTTTTTTTTCATTTTATACAAAGTGTTTGTTTTAATTCCTGCAAAGTATGTTTTTATTCCATGCAAATTGTGCTTTTTAATTCAGCAATTTCAATTTCTACAAATGTGGATTTAGGATAGAGGGGAACATTGCCAAATATACCTTTCTCCTTTTGCATATAGCCTTCAAGCATCATCCTTATATTTGCATTATTCAATGAAGAGGATTGCTGACCCTCTTCAGAAGCCATCTGGGAGAGTTGTTGTGCCATCTCATATATTTACTAACAAGGATTCATTGGATGTTTTTGTTGAATTGCTAGATTTTTTATTGTGTTTCTAGATTCGGGTTTTTCTAAGAGATGTTTCAAGTTCTCTTCACAAAAATATGAAGGTAGTTTCACCCCATTTCTATAATAAAAAAAAGGTATTGGTTTTTTTGTCTCAAGAGTTTTTCTATTTGTTCTTTTTCATCTTCTATGATTTCAGTTTGTCTTGCATCATTTTCTTCTTCATCAGAACTATATTTTCCAAGAGGATAGGTTTTATCAAAATTAGGAGGGATATGATGTATTTTATTACGATTAATCACCATTTTACTAAAGGTAGTAGTATAGAAGGAAGTTTGTATGAATAGTCCTAGTAAACTAGGAAAATCGATAAGTGTTGGATTTGTGAACTGTAATAGTGTTTAAGATAGTCAAATTGGACTAAATTTTCAAGGTTTCTATACCAAATGATATGATTTGTTTCATAGGATTGGTCATATTTTTTTATCAAAGAGTATGTAACCAAAGGGTAGAACTTGTTTTGGATTGATTGATTTGATAGGATTTTGGTGTAGGATGTGGTGCAAAAAAATTGACCGAGTGACTTGGCTTAACTTTTCTTGTTAACAAATAGCAAGTATGATATGATTTTTTATTTGTTTTGGCTTAAAAGGAAAAATACCACCAAGAACTGTAAAATTATTTATGATAATACAATCGAACAGAATGTCATGGAATGGATGAATGCAAAGGCTTTTATAACTTCAATAGATGCATCTTTTAATAAATTGCATACCTGCTATACGAAATTTTTATGGGGACAAAAGTGGTACAGGGAACCCTTGGATTAGTGAAATAGACTAATATAATCATTATTATCCCTCTTAGAGAAGTGAATCACCACTCCAATGATGGGTTTTATGATCAAGTGGTAGGGTATTGAGAGAATGATATGTGTATGGTTCCCTTATTTCTCCCCAAATAATTTATAGGGATGATGCCAAAAAATTAGTTGTTATATCTATTTTAGGCATATGCTCACAATAACCTATCACGACATCTTTACATATAAGAGGAGGATAGAGACGAGGAAAGCGTTAAACGTTGTTTGATACTAGGTCTCAAGTGTAATGCAATGTAATATGAGTGGTGCATTGTAAAGAATTCCATGTCACCGGTGTAGCTAAGTGGTAATAAAATCCATGTTTCTACATTTTAATACAAGTATGAATGATTAACATGTAATTTATTTCCAACTTTGACAAAATAATGAGTGTGAAAAATGACAAGAAAAAATCAAAGCTATACCTAACTTTACAGCAATATTTAGCAAATGTTTTAGGCAGGAAGGTCGTGCATGCAAATGTATTAGTAGTTTGATTTTTTTTAATGATTTTTGGTTTACTTTGGCAATCTATGACTTAGCAATCCTATAAAATAATATTAACCAAATACAAGATTTAAAGAAGATAACTTCAATAATTTTTAATTCTCAAGTTCACCCAAAGAGAATGAGAGGATATAATATGTGGTTTAGGTTGTATAAATGAAATGTTAAAAAATAAAATACGTTAGATGTTGGCTAGATTTTATGCATAGCTAAAACCTAGGAAGTCATGAGATAAATCTCCCTCATTTACTGGTGAGGCTCCCGTGTAATATTTCTTTCATTTGTGCATTCTAATAACTATCTGTAGGTTTTACTTAAACTGTGAAGCTCATAAACAATAACTAAGAAATTTTCTGCAGTAAGTAAGAAGCTGTAAAGAAATATTTGCAGAAGGGGGAATAGTTGAATACGGAAAGAAGGAGAAGAAGATGTGTAATCCAGCCAATAGTTTACAGAGTTGGTCTCATACACATAGATAAAACAAATAGATCTCACAACATAGGATCAAAGGAAAGGAAAGCTTATAATCTAAAGCTTAGACAATACAAAGTTTATCTAAAGATCTACACATAAGTAAGAAGCCAAAGCACCATTGACACAAATTTCTCTGGAAATATGCCTCTTTTCAATTCCTCAACTTTCAGAAAATATATCAAGTGTTTCAACACAAATTCTGGAGCTCAAGAATAATGATTACAAATTATGATCCTCTAACCCATAGGTTCTTCTTTTATTTAAAGTGTATAGAAGGAAATTACAAATAGGAAAGCAATAACTGAACTGACACATGTGGAAGCTATAAAGAAAACAACTAATAATAATTCCCCTGAAATTTCTCTCTACATGACATGCATCTGAAGACTAAATCAAAGTTTGCATGTCTTCCACCTATTCTCAATTAAGGACCTTTTAAGATAACTAAAAGTAATGGATTTTAACTAATTACTTTAGTTTTACAATTTTGTCTAAGAAAATAACAATAAGAGAGAGAGGGAAGAAGAAATAAAATATGTTGGCCTTCATACTCTATGTTTTTTCTTTGTTCTAAAACTGAATATACTTGTCAACATGTGACTCAGTGTCTTCCCATCTGCCTTAGCAACTGATTCTTTCTCAATTTTAAACAGCAACAATCCTCTAGAAAAAGTAATAGTGTTAGCCTTTACCTTCTCTAAACAAGACCCATACCCCTCAATATTTGCATGAAGCTTTAGTGAAGAGTTTTCCGATTGAATCTAACATGAAAGGCATGATGGCTTCATCAATCTTCTTCTACACAACTAGAATAAATTCCTCATGAGAAGCAAGAAACTCATCTGGAATGTTCTCTGGTACTTCCCCCATCTCATTTTCAAGAAACTACATCCTCTTCAGCATAAGATTGAGGATCTCCATGTGAAAGGAAACTACTATCTCTAACTGCTTCCCCCTTTCTATCAATCTGTCAGGTACAATTTTCTCTTCAATTAGCACATCCTCTGGCAATGAATGTATCTTAACTAAGGTATCCAGATGAATTTAGGAAACTATGTTCTCATATTCTATCCTTCTCATTAGTTCCTTTAGCTGAGATAATGCTATGTGCATATCCTCCATGCAAGTTGGTATTCCCTCAAACTACTGTGAAGCTTGGTGAATAATTTTCTCTTTCCATTGAGAAAAAACTTTGACCTTGTTCCCTACATCTTCAATCTCTTCAACAAACATGGTTGCATACATGTTCCTGCACTAACACAGGATGAGAAGAAGGTTTAGTAACCTTAGTGATGATCTCACATAACTGGAAATCTGCATCTGAAGCCTATCTTTTTCTGCCTTCTCCTTGTAAAGTTTAAGGAATAAAGCGTCTATCAATGTCCATGTATCTTGCTTTAATCCTTTCTGTGGTGATTTTACCCCAATGGTACTTTATTCACTGATATGTCTATAGCAGTTAGCTCTCCCTTCTATTTCCCTTCAGCTGGAACTGATAATTCAGAGAACTTCTTCCATGATTCTTCAATTATCAACCTTGAAGTCATTTTAGAAGCTTTAGACCTTTTTCCTCTACCTTCCAAGCTCATAAGCAGTTGCAAGTCTTCCTCTTCCAAGTTGTTTTCCTCTCTAGCCTCTGGAAGTAATGCATGATTCTATTGGCCCTTCTCTTGCATCATGCTTCATCATGCTTGGAATAATCTTTATCTGAGTTCTTTTTCTTTCATTTTTTCCAGAAGATCCTACAATTGGATCAATTTGTGTATCTCATGCAATTCCAATCTGATTCTAAAGATATATTCAATGTATCTGACATTGATTTTGGCTTCTTTTCACCAATATGAGAACCTGTGATAAATACTTGTAATTGATTTAGACAAATATGGAGTCCATGGCATATATACTCAATTTTTGTCACTTTCTTATACCTACTGCCCTATTTGAGACTTTACTTGCATGCTAAGAAAGCTAAAATATTATTTAATTCACCTAGGCAATACCAACATGAAGATGCTTCTTCTGCAACCCTAGGGCCAAAACTGGAAGCTTCCCGGCAATGAAAAATATTCTGAGGAATGCAAATCACTCCTTCCCTTGGCGCCAAAATTCTTACGACGGCATGCTCCATCAAAAATAATTAATTATCTACTCATTATGGCGTCCCATGCTTATATAGCTAACTGCATGTTATTTTTAATAATTTATTCTTCCTATTTTTGGAAATTATTTAATAATAAGTTATGCTCCTCTCAATTTTGGTGCCTAAGTTTGCATGTTTAGCTTTCTTTTTTATGTAAATTATTTTATTTATTTTTAGCATGCTTCTTTGCCTTCTCTTTAGCTTTCATTCAATTTGTTTTGACTTTCTTCCTATTTTTGGAATCAATTTTAGCTAGGAATAAATAAAATAAATATTATTTAAAGCATGTATTTATGCCAAGGTGGGTTGCATTTTTTTATTTGAAGGTGCATGCTAAAAATAAGAAGTCAAAAGCAATGGGATTTTTTACCCTGCTAGGCAGCTCCAAAAATCTCATCCTTCACTTAAGTGATTTGTCTTTAATGATGGGAAAAAACAATCCAGGTAGGCATAAAATTCCCACCTGCTTGCCATTACCAAAATTCCATTGATAGCTTAAATCATTCCTTTCCAAAAAGTGTGACTTGTATAAAAAGAGATTCTTTCTTTAAAATGTGACTTGTATGGGTGAATAAAACTTCCTTGATGGGAATTCTTACCCTACCTGGAAGCTCTAAAATTCCCATTAGTACTTTAAGTGATTTATCTTTCATAATGGGAAAAAATAACCTTCCACGTAGGCATAAAATTCCCACCTTCCTGCCACCACCAAAATTCCCATTGGAAGCTTAAGTGATTTGACTTTAATGATAGGAAAAAATAACCTTCTAGGTAGCATAAAATTCCCACCTGCCTGCCACCACCAAAATTCCCATTGGTAGCTTAAAGCCTTCCTTCCAAAAAGTATGAATTGCATTCTAGAAGCTTATTTCATAAAGTTTGAGTTGCATCCTTCCTTCTTTATCAGAAATTAGCACTCCATGATTAATTTATTCCTTTGTCTGAGGCCATGGTTGACTTCCAAAACTTCCAGGAAATTAAACAGGCTATACAGAATGAATGAACGGATCAAGGGGAATTTAACAGACAGACTGCTGAGAAAACTGAAAACAAACACAAAAGAAATAAATAAAAATGAAAAACGTTGCCAGAAGTTGCAGACAATTGCTTTTCAAAATAACTAGTTAGTAAAAACTCATCCCTAGTTAATACCCTATTGAGAGGCAGGAATACTGGCATAAAATCTTCAGCAGGGTTCAATTGCGACACGAATTTATTTTAAACAGAACTTTATTTATTTAAATAAATAAAATAAATTCTCTCAGACAAAACCTGGTGAAGAAATAAAATGAATTTTAGCATGTGGGTATTTGTCAAAATTAGCTTATATGATTCATTGGGAATACTTTAAGGAAATGGATACAACTACAGGAAATAAAAACAAAAAATGACCCTTTACTTTGAAAAGAAATAATTTTTTTTAAAAAACAAGGGGTAGTACCAAATTTCAGGGTGAAATTTGGGGACACTAGTCGACTCCGTCTGTGGACATCTTTACCACTGTCAAAATGACAGGAGTAAAGATAAGATCTCAGCATCTCTGGTTTTACATCTTGTCCATTGGGCTCAGGGTCAAGCAACAAAAGAAAACACAACACCGACAAAACAAAACAAAAAGAAAAGAAAAATGACCAAAATTTTATTTATATACATACAAGTTTTACCCTGTTCCTTCAATTCTAGAAAAGCTTCAAATGTTTCCCATTGAAAGGAAACAAAAGTTCAATTCCATCTTGATGAGAAAATATGAAGCTATCAGTTCCAGTAGTCCTTTTCATTATGAAAGGCCCTTTCCACAACGAATCAAATTTTTCGTGCATGCCCTTCGGTTCACGTCTTTTATCCCATAGGAGGACCCAATCACCAATCTCAAACTTTCTTTCTCTCACATTTTTGTCAAAGATCACCTTCAATTTCCTCTGATGTTCTGATAACCTATCTGCTACTTGAACATGTACTTCACATAACTCAGTCAAATATATTATTCTTTTGTCAATAGCATCTATGAACGTAGCATCTTCCAGAGCTTTGGAAAGTCGTAAAGCAGGGAGTTCCAATGTAAGAGGCAACTTTGCGTCTCTTCCATATAGAAGATGGAAAGGGGACATGCCTATAGCTTTCTTCAGGGTGATCCTATCTACCCAAAATGCATCAAACAACTTCTTATGCCAAGTTCATTGATTTTCTATTACCAATTTTCACATGATTGTTACCAGATTTTTATTACTTGATTCAACTTGGCCATTCTCTTGTGGATAGTAATTAGAGGAATCTACCAACTAGATTACATGCATGTAGTAAAATTAAACCAACTCCTTAGAAGATAAATTGGGAGCATTTTCTGCTACTATTTTGATGGGTATGCCAAACCTTATGACAATATTCTCCTTTATAAAATTACACACCTCTGGGGAAGTGACATTTTTAATGGGAATGGCTTCTACCCACTTACTAAAATAATTAGTAGCTATTAGAATGTAATGATGAATGACACTAGAATCCAGGTTAAGCATGCCAATAAAATCCATGTCCCATTGTTGGAAAGGATCTTCAATTATAACCGGTTTTATAGGCAATGTAGTCAATTTTATACGTCTAACAAAAATGTTGGCACACTTGGCACTTGGATACCCATTCGGCATTAGTATCTTGAAAAAGTGTGGGCCAGTAATACCTAGCTTGGAGGATTTTGTGTGCAATGACTCTAGGCTGAGAAATGACCACTCCAAGCCATATTATGAAATTGTTTTAATAGTTGATCTTGTTGAGATTTATCCACACATATGAGAAACACCCCATCAATCCCTTTCTTATACAACCCATTATCCCAAAGAACAAAGTCTTTGACCTTCAATTTAATAGTACATTTTTTCTTCTGAGAGAGCTGATCTTGGCATTTCCCATAGGTTATGAAATAGGCAATATTACTATACCATTCATCTACCAGATCTATAAAGAGAACCATAGGAAAACTTTCACCTTCCTCTGACTCATTTATATTTGTCTCAGTCATTAACTCACATAAGCCTCTTCCTCAAACTAACTTTGTAATCTTAATATCCAAGTCATATTCTTGCACTTTTTTCACCCACGTGCCTCTTAATAACCCTAGTTTTTGTTGTGTTAGAATAGACTTTACTACAGTATCTGGAACAAGGACCATAGTATGTGAAGAAAGGATATAATACCTAAATGCCTTGCATGCTTTCACAACTGCATATGCATGTTTTTCCATAGGAGTATATTTTAATTCGTAATCCTTTAAAGGTATACTCATGAAATCAATAGGAGCTTCTACATCCTCTTGATTTTTCTGCAACAGAATTGCTGACATTGTGTGTTTAGAGGAATAACAGTAAAGAATAAATTCTTTACTGAAATTTGGTGATACCAAGATTGGTGCTTTAGATAAATCCATCTTGATCTTCTCGAACACTTCCTTTCCTTCATCATCCCGCTTGAAATGCTATGTTTTCTTTATCATATTTACAATATGACGAGTTAGTTTAGAAAATTCAGGGACAAATCTCTTGAGAAAATTAACCTTACCAAAGAAGGAATGAAATCCTTTTTTGGAGGTTGGAAATGGAAATGTTTGAATGGATTTCAACCACTCAGGATCTATTTTGGTTCCTTCTTTTGAAATGATGTGTCCTAACAGCTTTCCTTCTGTTACAACAAAGATAGATTTCTTGGGATTTAAATAAATCCCATGCTTACAGCACTACATGAAGAATTCTTCCAGATCTGAAATGTGATTACCCCTTACTTTAGAAAATATTGTTAGATCATCAAGGTAAACCACTATGCTTTTTTCTTTGTGATGAGAAAATTCCAGATCTATAGCTCTCTGAAATGTAGCTCCAACATTAATTAATCCAAAAGACATTTTTTGATAAGAAAATGTTCCCCAAGGTGTGATGAATGTTGTTTTATATTGATCTTCTTCAGCCACCTTAACCTGATTATAGCCTGAGAAACCATTCAACATTGACAGCATCTCAGATCCAGTGACAACTTGGAGAGTATGATCCATAATGGGAATGGGATAATTATCTTTTAATGATTCCTGATTGAGATTGCACAAATCAACAAACAATCTAATCTCACCACTCTTCTTTCTGATGTGAACTATATTGGCCAACCACTCAGAATGATGTATAGGGTAAATTATCTTTATATCCAATAGTTTTTGAATCTCTACAAAGATAGTTCCTGAAGATGGTTGGGTTATGCCATCGCAGTTTCTGCTTGAAGGGTTTTTTCTCTTGCTTCAATGGGATATAATGTTGTACTTCAGACAGGTTGATATGTCTTCATATCCTGATAAGACTAAGAAAATATATATATATATTTTTTTTCTAAGAAGATTTTTGAAAGTTTTTTGTTCTTGTTTTAGAACAACATTTACCCAAGTTTACTAACTCGGGGTCATCATCAGCTCTCATATTTAATGACTAGCACATTGGAAGAAGATCTTTTTCCACATTCATTTATTATTTTTTAGCACTTGATCATGCTTATCAAACATATCCTCAAGAGACACTAATCCTTTAGTAATTTTATTTCCTTTAAGTATGGAAATAATCTCTTGTCCACCTGACAATCTTTGAATCAGCTTCATCCAGTGTGGTCTGTCTCAGAAAGTCAAATGCTTCCCTTCATAATATATCTCTTCAAATTTTTCTTGCTGCTGGAGGAAAGCAATAATCTTCTTATCATCATTGAATACCTTCCATTGTTGAAACATTATCAAGCAACCTTATGGACGGAAAACCATTTCTACTTTTTAATCACCCTATCTGAAGAGTACAAGTTGGTTGATCTAGATTTAATAGGCTTACAGTAAGTGCCATTGAATTAGCTTAGGATTTTAGATCCCTAGGGATATAATAAATTGAGAAAGCTATAAAATACAAAATTAGCTTGAATATTCCCGGTCTCTATAATGTCATAGTTTATATTTTTTATCCTGATAGAGACCATGTATATGCTTGAAAAATAACTCGCCATCTCCTCTTGCATGTATTAATTTGATACCCATTATTTTGGCTTACTCCATTACTAATAGCAGTGCTTCATATTCTACTGTTGTGTTGTTAGTATTCTCAAACATTAATTTAAAGGAATGTGCACGTACCTTTCCTTCAGGAGAAATAAGCACAACACATGCACCATATCCAAGAAAACAACAGCTACCATCAAACTATAGATTCCAAAAACAATTGTCCAATTGATGTGGCTCCTGAGTTATGGGTTGGGATTCTTCTTTATCCAAATCTAAGTAGTAGACCCCGTTATCTGATTCGTGGAAAAGGATATGAGATCTAGGGTCTTCATATTTTGAGACTGTATACTTGGATTTCTTCTTAGGTTCTAGATTTTGATTAACTCCCTTAATTGGGATATGTGCGCAAGACCAATCCATCTTAACCTCTCCTCATAATTCCTTACAGAATTTTTTGTTTAATAACATGCCATAATATACTGGAATATCTTCCACCAAGATTGATCTCTTTAATATTTTATCTAGAAAGGAAGTAATAACTACTTGTGCATATTTTATCTATCCAATGAGAGGAATTTTTCTTTCCATTGAGTAACATCTTCCAATGGTGTTCATTAGTGTGAGACCTAGAGCATCAGCAACTTTGGATGGTACAACATTATCAGAAGCTCCAGAATATAGAATTCAATTACTCAATTTGTAACCATTGATAATGAAACATAGAATAGTTCAATCCTTTCAGAAGTAGCAGGAGAAGAATTTGCAACATTATCCAAATGAGGAGTATTTTTTTGGTTAGATAAGATCCCTCGTGAAGCATTTTTGGTGAACTATTAGGACCATTACTCTGTACATATTTCACCAATCTTCTCAATTGATTAGGAAAATACATCAAGTACTCAGTTTCTGACATCTAAATATTGGTCCTCTTTATATGATCAATAATATCAAAATATTGGCTTACTTCAGTTGTTTGTCCAATTTTCCTTTTGTTGTTGATTAGAGGTACTTACATGCTTGTCTCTTGAAGCTAAAGAAGAAGGAAGTGGGCTGCCTCTTTTCAAAATAGTAACATCTTGTCCAGGATCTTCCCTTTTTCTCCTCTTTCCACTTGAGGAAGCTTCCACATTTTGATGCATTTGAGACCTTGTGAACACCGTGAATGTATGACCATCACTATCTTCAAAAGATTCATAATATCCTTCATCATATTCATAGTCTAGGTAGCCAATGTTGGAGTCGTCAGAGGGATCAACAAAGTCTTCTTCATCAAGTGATTCATCAAAAACATGATCTTCTTCATTTATTTCCAAGTTGTTCCTTGGAGCAGCTTCAATTACCAACCTTTGTGGTGCAGCAGTAAGTCTATTTTGATTTTGATTTTAACCATTAAAATTTTGAGCAGGAACTATTCTTGAAGGAGTTGCATTTCTTCCTTGAGTTATTTGCTTCTCGATTTTTAGCATATCATTGGCTAGCTCCTATAGCAAAGGATCAAAAGTATTTGTTGAAGAAGTTCCATCAGCTTTATGGGTTGATTACTTGATCTTTCCAACCATAATCAAGTCATCTTTAACTTTAATTGTAGTGTTTTATGCCTCTAAAATATTCATAGGTCTTTCCTTCTATAGTTGATATCCAACTTTAGGCAACAAAGCGTTTATAAAAAAATTCTTTTGATTTTCATCACTAAGAGCAGAAAAAGTGGGGATTTTATATAAAATCCTTTAGAACTTAGCAATAAAGTCCCTCATGTTCTTGTGTGGTTCTTTTTTTAACTGCATCAGCTGGGTGATCAATGTACTAGCATCTTCTGCAAGTTTGAACCTTTTTAGAAATTGCTCTTGCATGGATGCTCAGTTTTTTATAGTCATAGGAGCTAATCAGTAGAACCATTATCCAAACAATTCGTGTAGCGTCTGAATGAAAATTCTAACCAAAACATCCTCATGCTCCACTGCAAGTATTCCATAAGATATAAAGAATTCCGCCAAGTGATCATTTGGATTTTTCTCTATCTCCAAAGAATTTTGGGAAATTCTTTCTCGATCCTTTAGGTAACTCATGCATGGGATGAGTTAGATTCAGAGGACCAAAATTTTTCCCCCATGGGATAGGTGCTAAAGGGGCAAGTGGTTGATCCTGATTCTGCATGATGAATGGAGCACGTTGTTGGGCCTAAAAATATTGGCTAAGGATGAGAAGGTACGAGGGTGCGCGGGACCTATTTAAACAAGGGAATGTAGTTTGAAGGCAAATATGGAAGGGTTCTAGAAAGGTTTTGTAGAACACACAACACATACACAATGAATGACAGGTTTTGTACTTATCCATATTTGGCATCCCAGGAAGCACATGAAAAAAGCATGACTCTTGTAGATAAGGTGCCAGCCTGGTGACTATAGGATCAAAAAGGGAATATTACAGGCATGTGATGGAAGGTTCCAGAAAGCATCATTACAAAGAGTGGAAATATTGGATCTAAGAAGGAATGCTCCCATGGAGGACCACTTCGACACTTGGCAACTGCTATGTAACTTCAGAAAGGCATGGCGGGGGTTGTTAAGGTTATAAATGCAAGTGCCCAATTAAAGAGAAGAATAGAGGGAAAGAGAGGCGAAGCTCTACAAAAATATTATGGAGGGTTCCAAAGGTTAGGGATTAGGATAATATAGGAATAATGGCACATTTATAGGGATGGCTTTGCATTCATTCTTGTAATGTGATGAGCATAGTATAGTTTCCATGCATGACTTGGCTCTACATGGTTATATGAGGATTTGTTATGACCTCAAGGGATGTAATGTTGTTATTAAATCGATTAATAGGAATATAAGGCTCTGTTATGAATCATATATGTGTCTAGGAGTATAATACTTATGTATTTCCTTTCTGCATGAACCATTTCCATATGCTTCTTATTATTTCTCTTTTCTGGATGCAATGAGATGACAACTCATTCTAGGTTCTTAGAATGTTGTTTAGTTATTTTATGTCCTTCTGTGTTTGATTATATGTCATAAGATGATGCATTCTCACGAGACTCACATAAAGGAGATACTCGGCACCCGCGTGTGCCTCGAGTGAGTATCTAGCACCTGTTGGGTGATAGGCCAATGCACATGGGATTAGAGTATTAGTCTAAGGGTATAAAATATGACTAAATATTGGTTTCATTGCGGGGACCTCTTTTTGAAGTTGTGAGAAATGGCATGCATATTTTTCCCTATGATGAGTGATGACAAAGCATCTAACCTTAGAAAGTGTTGAAACATGGTTCAAGAGCACGGAGGATGAGTTTTCTCAAAGATTCAGCACTAGACCTAAGTTCGATGCATGTAGATGGGTAGAAGAGAACTTATACCATGAGTTGTACGAGACATTCTTTTGTTGTTTCCCAGTAGAACTATATGAATGGATTTCAGCATATGCATCCATATCAAGCTAATACCATAGATCATGCATATAGACCCAAGATGACTATCAGAGGCTACAGGATACAGATATGACTTGGACGTGTGTTATTGATCACTAGTGGAAGAGAGTGTTGACCAATTATACACTTGAATATGCCATTTTTATGTATTATTTCCTACAATTTATTGATTTCAAGTTTCTGAGCGAGCCTAGAGGGTCATTTTTTCATGTTATTCCTTTGGCTATGAAGATCTTGGTCATTACCTTGAGTTTAAAATCATTTCCCATAGCTTTCAAAGCTTCTCTGACCTATGGGAGAGGAAGATAGGGTGGTGGAAGATGGCAGACATTATAGCTGAAAAGGAAAGGAAAGAGAGATGACTCAAGTATAGCGAATCTCGTGAAAGGGAGATGACTAGACAACACAAGGTTACAAGTGTGATGGATCTATGGAGGCAGACATTACAGGAAGAATTTGAGGTTCACACAGAGGACATGAAACCTGAGCATTCTATGCTACCCCATCTTGGCAAGCACAGGAGAGAAGCACCCTTAGCTTCTGATGAGAGTTTCTTGCATGGAGAAAGGAGAGCCATCGGTGTGCATCTGAACCCACCTGGTGACCAACCCCTAGCACTTGGTTTTCAAGATCAAGGGAGAAGTATTTTAACCCAGTTTGTATCAGTGGGAGTAACCAATCTATGCCCAGGAGATATAATTTCTCGTTTGGAACATCCATGGTTACACAATCCATTCCTGTATTTGGAGGAATCTTTAGACAAGGTACAAGTACACAAGGTTTAGGTATCACGTTTGGGAGTGGTGCGGGACATACAACTGGTAGTGGGACAATATCACAAACCATCGGCGCGTAGTTCAGTGGGATGTTGGGAACACCAGGTCCAACCACTTCAATCCATTTTCTGACTACAGCAGGTGGATCTAATGGATCAGGAGGAATAGGACCTCGTGGATCCAGTGGATCTAGTGGAGGAGGAAACACCAGAGGGAACCAAGGCTCTGGATCAAAAGGAAAAGGACCCCAACCACCTCCCCAAGTGTTTTTTGAGATGTCTTTGCACTTACCAGACTATAGGGGTATTGAAGATGTTGCAGAGTATGTGCACAAGTGTGAATTACTATGGCATGCGTGAAAGGGGATCACTACCCCAGAGTGGAAGGCAAGTCAGTTTGTAACAATGTTGCAAGGGCACGTGCATAGTTGGTATAGGAAGTATGACCCCCATCAGACAGTGGTAGAATACATCATGTTAAAGAACACTTTTCTAGCATATTTCTATATCCCAGAGTTTGAGAAAAAGAGCATCAGCACTCTGAAGGAGATCCAGGAGGGGATGGTAGAGAGTGTGCGAGAGTATGACACATGTTTCAAGACTCTCTTATCTAAACTATCCTATGACATTCACCCTTCTCAACATGCTCAATGGTTTGTTAGAGGATTGATAACACTATTTATAAGGGATCTGTCACACAAGACTTTAACAGAACCCGCATGAGGCATTGGAAGTTGCCTTGCATGAGAAAGTTGTTGGGAGCGTTGATACTGGTGTTATTCCTTTTCTAGAGGCTCAAATTGCTACAATGGCCAAACAGTTGGAAAAGATGTCTACAAACTCATCACATGAGGTTCATAGTGGGCTTTGGTGTACATATTACAAAGTGGAGGGGCATGTAAAGGATATTTTCCCTCAGAAATTGGTACGCACTGTAGCGGTTGAGTGTGATGCCATGGGGATCATGATGCAAGTAGGTTCCCTCTACTACAGCGTGCAATCTACAAGAATGTTGTTTACTATTGTAATATGTGTGCCTCTATGACCCATGATACCAAGGATTGCAGACTGATTGATCAGATACATGATGTTATTGATCTTGGTGTGCGCCAGATTAGTCCTTGCAAGCAATTCCAAAGATGATGACCTTCGTTATAAAGGGTGCGCAGATGGAGGAGTACATGGAAGAGGTTTTCATGGAGGATTTCATGGTCACAACAAGTGGTAGAGGAGGAAGTGAATTCCTATGAGGAACCTGTTATAACTATGGATCTACATAACATTACAAACGTGGGTGTCCTTTCAGCTACAATGCTCATGGTGCGGGAAGAAACATAAGTACAAAGAGTGTCGAGAGCTTTATGAGCATATGAACTAGCAACACTAGAAGGACAAAGGAATTAGGATGGTGAGCATCAAGAAGGTCCATTCACAGTGGATTCCAAGAGTGGCACGAGTGATATATTTTCCATGGACGTAGAAAGTAGGTTCCCTCTACTACTGGTGCAAGTGAGTTCCCACAAAGAACAAACTGTGATCTATAGAGCATTACAAACATGAGGCTTGATTTGCAATGCTCAGGGAGATGCCAAGAATATCTAGAGCTCTATGAAATATGGTTATGAAGGCATTGGGATGGTAAGACCAAGAAGTGGTATATGGAAAGTATCCAGACCCTACTCATCAGAAGGAGGTGTATCAAGAGACTATGGAACTAATTTCAAAGTTTGTAATGGGAGATCCAATGTCTAAAGGAGCAATGAAAGCAGTTGGAGCAAAGGAAGAATGTCGAGGCTCTAAAGGATGACCTGGATGAGGTCAAGGAAGTATGTAGGATGTTAAGGCAAGAGAATATTATTCCCTTGCTAGGATAATGGCTAAGAAAGAAGGTACCACACCCAGAGCAGAGCACGAAAGGTGCAGGTTTTGCATGTAAACCTTCCTCCTCACAGCCTTGACTATGATAAGGAGATTACTTTGAATGTGGTTTTTGATGGATGGCTTCTGAGTAATATCCTCATCGACACAGGAGTAGAGGTCAATGTTCTTACTTTAGATTCCTGGCATCAAATGGGAAGGCCCGCATTACATCCATATTTGAATGTGTTGTATATGGAAAATAAGACTAAGGCAATACCCATTAGAGTCTTGAAGGATGCAGTTATCACCACTTAAGGGGCCAAGTTTACTAGAGACTTTGAAGTCTTGGAATTCACCGAGGAAGACAACTTTCCAACATTACTTAGGCACCCATGGTGTTACAAGAAAAATGCCGACCTACAATTTAACAAGGGGTATATCAGCTTTGAGAACAAGGAAGAAAGGGTGATCATTTCTTTTGAAATATGGGAATTCAGCGCCCTATACTGAGCCATTAAGAGAATAAGTCCTTGACAGAATCTATGTGCCACTCCATTAGACATCTTGAGATAATTCATCCCATGAAAGGAGTTCATCCAGTTTGAAATATTCTCATTCCTTGAGTGATACCACTAGTGTGGCATGTGACAACTAGGCGCATCATATTTATGTGTTGATTGGGTGATAGTTGAGAGTATTTATAACAAAGGTGACAAAGTTACGTTCATTCAAGCACCTAGGAGGAAATAATTTTCCAAGTTACTTTGGCCAGGAGCATATCCTAAAATTTTCTTGCAGGAAATAGAGGCTCAATGGAAGAATGAGGACGATAGGAGGGGAATGCTCAATTATAACCTACTCAGAACTGCAGCTGCATTGGTGGGCTAAACATCGGGAAAACCTCCTAGAGTGGTGCAAGGTAAGAATCACATTTTTTGTAAGGTTCTCCAGAAGAAACATGCACTTACTGTCATACAATACTACCATAGTAAAGAGACTTCCTCATTTCATAGCCAAGCGTGTGAGAAGGCCTAGATGGGGAGCGCATTACCCGCCTTCATTATGGGTGCATAAGTTGTATTCCACATTACAAGGCTATGTGTGCATGCATGGTATATTCTATTTGGAGATGCATTTTCAAATAGGTAATTGGTAAGAGTTGGCGGTTGATCCCATTCAAGATGTTCGAGTATAGGAGTACCAAGCCATCAGTAGATAGGTTGTTGTAAGTGATCAAACACCTTACGATGGGAGATAATGTTATGGCAGAGGATAGGCTATTAGAGTTACTAGGTGAGCCTTATTTGGAGATGCATTTTAATGAAGAGGAATCAGAGGAAGTACAGCTTGAGCGCGCGTGCATGGAAAAACAAAAAGGAAATATGGTCTACGTAGTAGATAGTGAAGAGATGGAGACTTTGAATGTTAACCATTTGGAAGGTACGCACAAAGTCATAGACAACACTGATGAGTGAGCATGCACGCCTACCATGAGCTCTTGAAAACAAAGAAGGTTAACATTGGGATAATGGAGGCAGAACCTAAAGAAGCTATCATTGGGGACTATTGGTCAGAAAAATAAGTTGCAAAGCTCATTGACCTGATGCACAAATTCCAGAATTTATTCCCTCATGGGTACCATAAAATCAAAGGCATGTACACCATTCCTTGGGGGAGTTGCAAGATCAAGTTGAAGGAATGTGCGTGCCCAATTTGGAAGAGGCCTTATTAGATGAATCCAAATTTACGCGTACGGGTCAAGGAAGAAATAGAAAGATAATAGCATCTGGTATCATTGAGGATAGTAGAAGAATCAGAATGGATAAGCCTGATGGTCATCAGTATCAAGAAGGATGGTATGATAAGAATAGGTGTTGACTACATGAATCTTAGAATGTAATATGTGTCATCGATCCTTTTCCAACCCCCTTTACTAGAAAAATTTTGGAAGGAGTAGCCGGGCAGGAAGTCTACTCTTTCACGGATGGGTTCTCAGAGATATCACCAAGTCAATATTCCAAAAGAAGAGCAAAAGAAACACAACTTTCACCACTGAATGGGGAAGTTTTTCCTACACAGTTATAACTTTTGGGTTAAATAATGTACCTGTTGTGTTCTTATGCATCGTGGTACAGGCATTCCAAGACTTCATCCATAAGTTTCTTCAAGTTTACTTAGATGACTGGACTGTGTATGGATTGGTAAAATACCATTGTGAAAATTTGAGGCTGATGTTTGAGAGATGTCAACAATTGAGGATATCCCTCGACATTAAGAAATGTGTCTTTGGTACTCCATTTGGAACCCTGTTATGACACATTATATGCAAAGAAGGCCTTACTAATGGATCCCGCCAAAGTTACATTTATTATAAGACTAGGGGAGCCTACTAATCAAAGTGTAATGTGTTGACTCCTTGGGAATAAGAGGTATTATATGAATTTCATCAAGGGGTATGCCAAGATCTTCGTTCCCTTAGAGGAATTTTTCAAACAAACACATTACCTTTCATTGGGGAGAGGTGTATTAGACTACATTTGACACTTTCAAGGATGGGATTGTCACGGCACCCATACTATATTTTCCCTCTTGAGATAATCCTTTCCATGTGCATGTTGATGCCTCAGCGATAGCTATTGGGAGAAGTCCTAGCACATTACCTAGTGAAGGAGTTGTTGATCATCCCTTGTGCTTTGCAAGCAAAAATTTGACACCAGTAGAAAATCATTACACAATTATTGAGTGCGAAGCATTGTCTATGATCTACGTACTGCATACATTTAGGACAAGGGGGTATCTTTTTGGAAACACCATTTATATTCTACATGGACCACATGGCATTGAAGTACTTAGTCAACAAGCCCATGCTGCAGGGGCACATATGTCATTGGGTCCTATAATTTCAAGAATTTGAGTTCATAGTGGTCCTAAAATCAAGAAAAGAGCAATTCAAGGCCTGACCACTTTTCAATGATTAACTCAGGGGAGGATGCACAAAGCATTGAAGGATACCATGTCAGACATGTAATTGTTAAGGTTGCAGCACATGCCCTCAAACTTGGAAGATATTGCAGTGTTTGATTAAAAACTAGGTTGTGGCACCGGAAGGGATGAAGGCTCTTGAGAGAAAGTAGTTATTAATGACACGTCGCACCTTATAATGCTCATTAGTGGTGACCTATATAACTTAGGTCATGATGAGGTTTTGCGCTAATGCATATGAAGAGCATGAGCGCATGACAATTATGGAGGAAGCACATGGTGGGATTGAAAGAGGACACTATCCAGGAAATGCTACCGCACGGAAGATTTAATTAGCAACGATTTTCCCATCTACCAGGATTGTATTAAGTTTTGTAAGGCCTGTGACCATTGTCAGTGCCTTGGAAAACCTGGAAAGATAGATGATATGCCTTTGCGACCAATAGCCTTTACATTGAACCATTTGAAAAATGGGCAATCGACTTTGTACTTGCCAAATTCGCCAGCCGCGCAAAGGACTGTTCACGGTATATCATCATTTACACTAATTACTTGACACAGTGGGTAGAGGGTAGCACCTACAAAGGATTGCACCGCAAGTGATAGCTACTAAATTTTTATGGGAAAAACATAATCAGAATGTATGGTTGTCCTTCAAGGAATTGTTAAAACACAAGAGTTCCTTTCATTAGGGAGAGGCATGGTACAAGGCATTTGACAATTTGAAGGATAGGCTTGTCATGGAGCCCATACTACATTTTCCCTCTTGGGATAAGCCTTTCCATGTTCATGTTGATGCCTCAAGGATAGCTATGGGAGCAATACTAGCATAACCTAGTGAGGGACTTTTTTATCATTCCTTGTGCTTTACAAGTAGAAATTTGACACCAACATAATAGAATTACACACAACTACTGAGCGTGAAGCATTGTTTATGTTTTATGCATTACATAAGTTTATGGAAGTATTTTTTGGGCAACACTATTATTTATTCTACACTGACCACATGGCATTGAAACACTTAGTCAACAAGCACGTGATGTAGGGGACGCATATGTCGTTGGGTCCTAATATTTCAAGAATTTGAGTTCATAGTGGTCGTAAAACTAGGAAAGAGCAATTCATTTCATAACCACTTGTCAAGGATTACTCATGGGAGGATGCACAAAGCATTGAGGATACCATCATCGGACACGTAACTGTTTAGGTTGTGGCGTTGCACCCTCAAGGTACTATTCACGGAAGATATTCACTAGATTTCTTAAGAAAAGGTGTGGCACAGGAAGGGATGAAGGCTCTGGAGAGAAATAAATTAGCAATATGTGCACGTCGCACCTTACATGTTGATTAGTGGAGATACCTGTATAAGTTAGGTCATGATGAGGTTTTGTGCCGATGTGTATTAGAGCATGAGCATGCATGGAAATTATGGAGGAAGCACATGGTAGGATTGCAGGAGGACACTATGCAGGTAAATTCTACCACGTGGAATCTTTTATTAGCAGGGATTTGGTGGGAAACCATCTACTAGGATTTTATTTAGTTTTGCAAGGCTTTTGACCATTTTCAGCACCTTGGCAAACCTAGGAAGAGAGATGAAATACCTTCGCGACCAATAGCCAGCGTTGAACCATTTGAAAAATGGGCAATCGACTTTGTAGGGCCAATTTCACCAGTCGTGCGAAGGACTAGTTCACGGTATATCATAACTTGCAATGATTACTTGACATGGTGGGTAGAGGCAGCACCTACAAAGGATTGCACCATAGTTACAACTGCTATATTTTTATGGGAAAACATAATCAACATGTATGGTTGTCCTTTAAGTTTAACAAGTGATAGAGGTTCACACTTTCTCAATGAAATCATCAGGATTCTGTTACCAAAATTTATAGTGGTCCATTACAAGGCTACCCCTTATCACCCTCAAGAAAATGGAATTGTTGAGGAATTTAACAATATATTAAGTCACACGTTGACTAAGATATGTGACGTTGGAAGACAAGGATTGGGATGACAAAGTATTATCCGTTCTATGGGCATACAGGACAACCTATAAGAGGTTGAACAAGGCCACACCATTTCAATTAGTGTTTGGCGTGGAGGTTATTTTTCCAGTTGAATTCATGTTACCATCACTACGTTTTACACACACAAGAGGGTTAGTTGATGAGAAATCTCTAGAAGAAAGGATTGAGAAGTTGATGCAGTTAGAAAAAAGGTGATCACTTGCTAGATGGAGTTAGAATATAGAAAAAAGTAAGAAAAAAGGCATGACATGATCATCATATCAAGAACAAGAAGTTTGAGATCAGGTAGATGGTTTTTTTCTGTGATTCCAAGTATTTGCGCCATCCTGGGAAGTTGAAATTCCATTGGTTGGGACCCTACATCATCTCGTGCATTCTTGATTCAAGGCACTTGCCAGCTACAAGCCCTAGATGGGACAGAGATTACTAGGTCATTTCAATGGGAGTAGGTTGAAGCCCTACTATATATAAGTATTCTTGGTGTTTGTAATAAGGTAGTGTTGTCCAATTAGTCTTAGAATTTCCCTTTATGCTTTTATTTTCTTGTGTTTTCCTTTCTTGTTGTTTGTTCCTACCTTTTTGTTTCATTTTGTGCCTTGTGCGCCAGTAACCACATTATTTTTTCCAAGGTTGTGTATGCATAGAGGGTTGCACATTTTTTTAGTCTAGGGTGGAGTGATGTAAAGTATAGGCTTGTAATACAAGTTGAGTTTCCCAGTAGAAGGAAACACGTAAGATGGAGAAAGTGCGTAGAGGAAATGGTGGATATTGAACAGTATGGTGTCAAGATAAGTCAGTAACAAACACCACGTTTAAATGAATGAAGAATGCACAGGAACAACATGAGGTAGGTGAGAGAAGAAAATCGAGGAAAAAGGATAGAAGAAGTGCCTTCGGCAATGTAGACACATGCACGTAAGAGTCTTCATGGTGGACTAGGATTTTTACACGCCAGAAGGTTGTAAAGGGTTGTTCATGTAAAATGTGACGCGTGGGTAAGGGCGCTTAAAGTCAACTTAGTGGAAAATTCACATTTAATGTCTAAGGTACATTGGTTGGTGGCATAGCATTTATTGCTAGAGGGAAGCAAAAAACTATAAATACAAGGTCGGGCACAGTTATTATTTTATCTTACGATTATGGAGTGAAAGAAGCTCTTTGTGAACTAGGGCATCCAGACAGTAAATTTAAGTGAAGGAAGTAAGAATTTGATAAATTTAAGTATGTGACTAGAGTGGATCTACAAACCAGAAGGAAGGAGTACACGAGTGTGAGGAAAGGTTATGTGAAGAGCTCCAGCTTGTGGAAGATTTCCTTAGTTACGGTTTGGTAGCTAGGGCATGGAGAAAGAAGGATTCATTCCAAGAGTTGAAGCTTTGGAGTGAGCTTTGGGATTGAGCAGAGTAGTAGAGAAAAGCAAGAGGAAGGATTTTTAATTTTATCTTGATTAGAAGAATGACACCAAAGAAACTGAACTGTTTCACTAAATAAATTCAAAGGGCTAGCGTAAGGGAAAGCAAACAGCTACCGTCAAAAGCTCTCAACAAAGACTGGTATGCGGAAATGTAGTACCCAGATGTTGTATTTCTAGGAAAAGAGTGAGAGTCACACTTGTAAAAGATGGCCGTGAGCAATTATAACCATTGCACACAGAGCATAATTGAGAAGGAAATGGCATTATAGTTGGTCTGTCTAACTAACAAAAGGATGTCAGATAGGAATGCCTATTTATAGTGACAAGGTAAAGGTCATATTGGAGAAGGCTAGATTATTGTAACTGTATGATTTGCCTTACTTTGGAAATCCTGAGTGCCTTTATCAATGGTTGATGTCACTTGCATGCATGAAGGATCACTTTTAATTTATAGCGTGCAATATGTGTATCACACCACAACTAATATCCAAGTTTACAGGTTTCATTTGTGAAGGAGATAGCATAGATGATGATTTGAGTGACAAGGAGGCTATCAAGGAGACTGTAGCTACATATGACTATAAGAAAGGGTCATGATACTTTGACATCGCCGATATTCTAGACCTAGTTGTGAGGATGGATGCATGCTTTGTGACCAAGATCAATGAACAAGAAAGATGGACGCAAGTAAACAAGGCATGGCTAAATGTATGTCGGAAGATATCAGAGGGAACAATCTACAACTTTTCCACTTTCATTGCAGATGAAATCATAAGCAGCGGGAAGGAGGGAGAAAATATACTCTTCGGTAACGTCCTTCTCACCATTACATTTTTGTAAATTAGAGTACCCGATGGGCAAGAAAATTTTGTTTTGGAGTATCCAGAAGAGGATCCCTCACCCGCAAAAAGGTTTATGAAGTAAACTTGTGAAACCATGACGTCTACTCACAAGGCGCGCTTGGAAAAGTGGTACAAATGAATGCGTGACAAATTTAGAGAAGAATGGAGTATCCCAGAGTAGTTACCAGCACTCGTGGATGGAGAGGAAAATTTTGTAGTGTATCAACACTTCTACATTGGCAGATTTACATTGATAGATGGGACTACGATTCCATGGTGCAAGCTACCTATTATCCAAAATAATCACATGCTTGTTTTGGTTAACTTGCCTTCATTCTTCCCTCCTTTTTTCTGCAGGCATTTTTTTGCAACTTTAAAGAACTCAAAATTTCCTAGAGATGGATTCATTAGATAGGATTTTTCTTCCCCTTTCCAGAAAGGTAAAGAAGTCCTCCTAACTCCTTGTAATTTTTGAGTTATGGCTTGGTGGAGTTTGGAGGGGAAATTTTCCCTAGGTAGGCCCACAGCCAATTAGAAAGTGCCACATGTTAAGGTGGAGCAGAGGTTCGAAGAGAAATTTTGCACTTAGTCCTTTTGGATAAAAGGGGCAAAGTCACAAATCAGCCCGTGGAATGGAGAAAATTGGTTAAGGCCCCTGCATTGAATCAGAATGTGCCACGTGTCCACGTCGTCAGCGGGAGTTGGGGGAAGGGAAGGATTTTCAGTTTTTTACCAAAACCACAAAAGTGCAAAATGAAAACTTGAGCCCTTGGTCCCATCGACTAATAGGGTGGTGCCACATGTCCACGTCGTCAACGCAAATCGGGCCCACGGAGAATTTTGGGAAAATTTCCCAATTTTGTGCAAAGGGGGAAAAATGTTATTTTGAAGGCCACATCTCCTCGGCCAACTAGGCAATGCCACATTCTTAGAGCGGCGAGGCCATGGATATTTTTGGGAAATTTTTCCAAAAGGGAAAAATTTAAGGTTTGACCCTGCCGACCCCAATTTTGACTTTGTTCTTTACCAGTTTTTCCCTAAATCTTCAGAGGGCCATATCTTTTGAACCAGAGCTCAGTTTTTCACAAATTTGGTGTCATTGGAAATTTGTTGAAATTATCCACACGATGGATGGTTCAATTTTAAATTTTGATGGATATTTTTGGGAAGAAAATGGTAAAATGTCTCTGGCATGGGAAAAAATTGTAGAACCGACCCCCAACCACCAAAGTTGATGAAGTATGGCGCTCGTTTCTTCTCCAGCATGGCCAAATGCATCAAAAAATGTATTTGTGAGGGTTCCATTTCCATTTTAATGGATGTTTTTTGTTGGTGGGTCAAAAAATCAATTTTCCCACGTTTTTCACCTTTTCTTCATTTTGCTTCATCGTTAAAAGCCAGTTTTGGCTCATTTGTAAAGGGTTGGACGTTTTTGTTCTTGCAGACTCCCCTTTTCCCCTTGGCACATGAATTCATGGAGTTTCAGGCCTCTCAGTGGAATTGCAATATGTTTTTTTCCTCCTTTCCATTGTAATGCATCATATCAAAAATTGGGAATGATAAATCATGCTCTGTGAATGAATTTTCAATCCTTTCTTACGTTTATTGTTTCCTTTTGATCCTTCATTAAATTTTGGTAATTTGTGCATGTTCTAGTGTTTCATTATTATGATCTGTGTCTATTTTCAAAAACAAAGGTCCATCACTCCTTTGGTGTATCACCATTTTTTTTACCTAGTTTTTTTTCCTTTTGTATCTTTCAACTCTGTCTCCTTGGAATATAGAGTAGGATTTAGCATTGAACCTCTACAAAATTCATGCATACACCTAAACAAAGGGGTAAGAACCAGATTTCTCTGGAGAGTTTTCTCACCTTGCAAGGTCCCACACCTTGGAGAAACTCAATGTTGTGCAATCACACTAAATGACCCAATTTTGGATTACAGATTTGAAGGTCATTTAGGGGGTGTTGTAGATTTGCACTAATAGTTTTAGCATGCCTTGTGGGACCTTAGAGGTCTTCATCTTCATTACAATAAATTTTATGTGAAATTGTTGTAATTTTCATTCTTGAAAGAGCCTTGATTTGCACATCTGGTGACTCCAAAAGGATAGAATCAACGGGTTTTAGCAGCTCAAGCTTGAAGATTCATGAGAAGGATCCAAACAAGCTCAAGGACCAGAGAGGAGGGATTGTTTAACTATCTACAATTATCCCCAGAAAGAGGAGAGAGAGGAAGAAGGATTCAAAGGTCTCCATCTCCACCAAATAGAACTCTATCAACTCCTCCACCTGGTAGACCTTTCATCCAATCATCAAGGGTTCTTAGCCCAATCAGAATGGCAGAACCCAATCCTTATGTCAATTTTATTTGCATCAGCCCACTTGCTCTCAATGCACAAAACCCAATTCCAATTTTAGCATTGAAGAACATCCCATACTTTACTGGATAAAATCAAACCAATCCTGGTGATCATGTCAAGGACATTGCTAATTTTTTTGCAATCCATGAGATTGTTGAGATGGAGATTGCTATCAAATTGTTGGAATCTTCATTCAAAGGGAAAGCATTGCAATGGTTCAGGAGCCTTGAGGCAAGCTCTATCCAAAATTAAAACCAATTGTGTACAGCCCTTCATAACCAATTTGGAGAAAAAGGGGACAACTTGTCTCTATTGGAGCAACTAACAACTATCAAGAGAGCTCCCAATGAGCAATTAACAAACTTCAATTTTAGATTTCAAAGAACATGGAATAGAATCCCATTAGTAGTGAGGCCAACATCTCAAGGTGCTTTCTTAAACTTTCTCAAGGCTTTAAATTTTAACATTTCTATGTTGATCCAATCCATGGGGGGTACAACTATACATGCAACTTACAACATCGCCATTAGGGCTGAGAATTTTTTGATCCAAGCTGATAAACTTGCACCTAGGCCTCATATGCCCTTATATCCAGAGTTGGAAATCCTAAGTACTAGTCAAGCACATACTTTAGCTCCTATCCCCACCCTTAGAAACCAGAGTTCAAATGAAACTTCTACTTCATCCTCTAGTGCCTCAAATGAGCTTCAAGAAGTTATGAAACAATTGCAAAATTTGGGCAATGGGCTGGTTATGCTCAAGAGGCAGCAAGCTCAAAGTTTTAGGCCTTCTTATCAGCCTCAAACTCATCCTAAAAGACAACCATATCATCCTAATAGGCCACCCAAGCCAGCTGTAAATCAAAATCAAGTAAGGCCTCCTGCCAATAGACCATTTCAGCCCTATAACCCCAATGTTGTATCTACCTCTAAAGCCTTAGTTCCAGTGCAAAATAATATAGCTCAAGAGTATGATTGGTGTTTCCCATGCAATGAAACTCACAACCAATCTATGTACTTCAATGGTGCTTTGAACCAAGCTTTGATGGTGACAACAACTGGTGTAAAGAGTGAATTGAGTCGAGAAACAAACCAACAACAAGGGACATATCAACAAGATACAACTCCAAATGAGACTACACTTGTGAATTGATAGGCTGAAGATTTTTGTGGTATGAATCAAACACCTTCTTAGATTATAGTAGCTAAAACATGGTCAAAGAAGAGGAATATTGGTGAAGGGCAGTCATTAGATCCAAGTGATTCACAACCTTTCATCACTCCATAAGGTGTTGGAAAGCAAAATGCAGTTCCAAATGTGCAAGGACAGCCCAAGCCACCTTCTAGACCAGCTCAAATTCCATCTTTTGTAGCCCATGTACAAGAAAAGAATGTGTAGACTAAATGGCAGCAAAGAGATGGTTCATCCCCATTTAACATCATTTAACAAATGAAGAAGACCAATGTGAACATATCTATGTGGGAGTCACTATCCATCCCAGGACAAAGGGATCTATCACAATCTACCATGAAGAATTGGTCAACCTCAAATCAGCTAACTCATATGAAAGAGAAGGTACTCACAAATGCTACTTGGCCTGATGGGAATTGTGGAGGACATCAAGGTAAAAATGTGAAGCCCCCTCCATTCTATGTTTCATTGATCATTGGGGATAAACTAGTACATAATTGTATGATTGATTCTGGGGCAAGTAGTTCAGTGATGCCCAAGAAAATAGCTGATCAGCTGGGCCTTCAATATGAAGTCATGTCCAAGGGGGTGGTGCACTTAGATGGGACAGCAATAGCAACATTTTGAGTAATTAAAGATTTGAGCCTTACTTTGCATGCATGCCCCAATGTCATTGTTTTTCAAGATGTGTCGGTGATAGATTTGCCACCACTCTTTTCCATATGTTTGTGGGATTTCATAGCTAGAATTGGAGGCTACCTATCTGTTGATTGGTCACACATGCTATTTATGATAAGGTATGGAGCCAAGGCCATAATCAGGTCTGAACCTATTACAAACTTTCACATTGAGGCTCATACTCCAAGCCCAATCAATGCCAGTTGTTCAGTGTTTGATCAAGAGGATTATCCAAGCACACATGAAGCTGACACCAAATTTGGAAGCATTCTAAATTTGACTCTTGACGAATGGGAAATCAAGGTACATGATTTTGATCCCTGCAAGGAAATAGAGGAATCTGAACTAGGAGTCTATTACATGCATGAAGAAAATCAGCCTCTTCCTAGCATCACCAAGCCATACCATAAAGATGACAATGAGGTATGGCAATTTTTCTTTGATGGATCAAGAAGTAGACAAGGTGTAGGAGGAGGATCTATTCTTGTTTCACCTCAAGGAATTAAGTATTATTCAGATTTTAGATTTTAGTTTTCATGTTCTAACAACACTACTTAATATGAAGCTTTGATACATGGATTGCATTGGTCAAGGAAGAGAGGCATCAAAAAATTACAAGTATTTGGTGATAGTGAGCTGATTTTTAATCAAGTTAAAGGATAGCATGATGCCAAGAATGACCTGTTCAAGAGTTATAATAATAGGGTGTGGTACCTCATTGAGGAGTTTGAGGGCTTTGTCATCAACTCCATCCCTAGGAAATAGAACCAAGCTGTTGATAGGCTTGCAGAATTTGGAGCAACTTTTGATGTTGTGGAAAGTATCAAGAGATATCAAATGTAGACAAACATCCATGTGATTGTGATGCCATCAGTGCTAGACAATAACGCAAGTTGATAAGTGTTTGAGAGTGACCAACAAATCATCAATTTCTTACAAGAGGAAGCTGAGTTCTCAGCCAAAAATCAGGAAAAGTTGGAACAGCAGTACGGTGCTCAAGTGTTACAGCTGAGAACCAACAAACTGCCAAAAGGACTTGTGACTTTAGAGTTTATCTTTAATCCTAATGATCAATTTAGGAAGGAGAAAGCAAACATCCAAGTCAAGGGAGAGGATTCAGAGCCCATCTCAATTGGAGAAGGCAAGTCACTTCAAATTGGTAAAGTGGCAACCGAGCAAGAAAGGTATGAATTCATGCAACTTTACCAAGAGTTCCCGGATGTATTTTCTTGGAGCTATATAGACTTGAGATGTTTCAATCCCAAACTAGCTCAACACACAATTGAACTAGATCAAAGTGCTAAGCCCATCAGGAAAAAATAAATACTGTTCAATCCACACATTGAGCCTCTCATGAAGAAGGAATTGAATAAGTTAATAGAGGCAAGTATCATATTCCCCATCAAGCATTTAAGTTGGGTTGTACACTTGGTTATAGTTACAAAGAAGAGTGGAGAAATCAGATTGTGTGTGGACTTTAGAGATTTGAATAGAGCATCCCTCAAGGATCACTTCCCACTTCCTTCTATGGAGTAGATTTTGCAAGTTGTTGCTGGCTCTGAGAGGTTTTCATTGCTAGATAGTTATTCAGGGTATAATCAGATCATGGTAAAGGAAGATGATCTGTTCAAAATAGCATTCACCGCCAAATGGGGAACCTATTCATATAGAAAAATTCCATTTGGGTTGTCTAACGCTGGAGCTACTTTCCAAAGGAAAATGGATATGGCATTCAAGGGATTGATCAACAAAATAGTGTTGATATACCTAGATGATATTACTGTACTTTATAAAAGTGTAGCAAACCATCTCTTTCATTTGAGACAAATGTTCCAAAGATGTAAAAGATTTGGGGTATCCTTGAATCCCAAAAAATGCATATTCCTAGCTCATGAAGGCAAGCTCCTAGGCCACATTGTTTCCAAAGAGGGGTTAACAATTGATCTAGAGATGGTTGAAGCAATAAGAGCATTGCCATTGCCAAGGCATAAGAAGGCTCTTCAAACTTTTTGATTACTGGGAGGACCGTAGGAAGGGTGTATTTGCACATAAGGCCAAAATTTGAAAAGGGCACTTACTTGGAGAATGATGTCTCCATTCTTGAAGACCCTATAGGAAGGAATAAGGTCACACCAAGGAAGAGAGAAAGAGAAGAGGTGTAGGAGAAGAAGGCACCAAGTGTTCAAACCACACAAACGGTGAGCGTGTTTGAAGCAAATGTTAAGCCTAATAGTTACGCATGGAGAAAGAAATATCCTTTTAAGGAAAATACCCTAGAAGAAGAGGAACCAAAGCATGAAGAGAACCTCACCCATGAGGAATCACCAAGGAATACATCACCTGTTGAAGAGAAGGAAAAGTAAGAATCTCTTGTATTGGAATCCCCAGTAAGGAATAAGAAAAAGGTGACTAATAAGGAAGATTCGGAAGAAACAAAGAGTTTAGATGCCTATATCGGTGACAAGGATGATGGTGATGATCCTGAAGGGGGTGAAGACCATCTATTCTATGAGGTACATGATTCTGAGGAAGAAGGATATGAGTATTATAATGAAGAAGATGAGGAGAAGAATGAAAAAGAAGAAGTTGAGGCTCAAGGAAAGGGGATGAGTGGAGAAGTAAATACAAAGGATCAAAGGACCCCAAGCCTCACAAAGAATAGATAGAAGATGACACAGAGAGAGAAGTGGTGGGAATTATCAAGAAGCTGGGGGAATAAGAGGTATAATACAGTGTGGATGAGGTGCTGAAGGAAGTTGAGGAGGAAAGCATAGGAAAATAATATGGCAGTATGGGGGGGAGATCCCAATTTGGCTGTAATATTTCTAAGGGCCGCATGCACATGGAGGAAGAGAAAAAAATTAGCACAAGTTCAAGGGATGGGCTACATCGATGATCCAAAAAAATTGTTGTGCAAGCACTTTCAGAGCATCATGCCAATGAAACAACTCTTGGCCATGGCTTCATTTGATGAGGAAGGTACATACCCTCGAAAGAGGAAAATGCTATCATGGGCATTTGATTTCCACATTGATGAGCCTAAATTTGAAATAAGCCAAGAGGCATTGCTGAAAGTGTTAGATACAAAAGGAATAAACCCCTTGGTGATTTCTCAGCAATTATCAGATGAGTTAATCTGTAATGTGCTCAACAAAGTCTCAGTTGAGGTTGAAGCCAAACTCTTCGAAAGAAATGACAGGGTGAAGCTCCTAGAGGAAAAGCTGGAAAAAAAGGAGGAGGAGCTCCTTAAGAAAAGCAAGGACTTGAAGCAAGAGGAGCTAATCAGCTCTTAGTTAAGGCATGATTTAAAAGACTAGAAGGCAAGAGTATGTGAGGCATACAAGAAAATAGATATGATCACGGATGACATTGTCTTGAAGCATCCAAACTTAACACCGTCCGCGCAAAAATATGGATCAACCTTACAATGCCTAGAATACTTGACCCACATAATCACTATGGAAAGGCGTCTACTTACCTTAGAATCCAAAGAAGAGGCATTGGTGCACCAAGAAAAAGAGAATAAGATTAAGGTTGTAGAAATTTTTTCTCAGTACAACGAGATCCTCGCCGATGTAAAAGTGGTCACGCAAGTTATCGAGCCTGTCTATGATAACTAGGTGGATAAGGATAGAGTGGCAAGTATCTTGGTTACCACCCATGAAATGGAACTCAAGGAGTTCCAAGAAAATAATAAGGGAAACAAGGTTAAGTGAGATAAAATCCTAGCCAAAGTGGAAAAGAAATCAAAGGCCATTGAGACCTTGTGGGGATCAATCAAGAACCAGAAAAAATAATTGTACCCCCAAATCACTTAGAGGATGGACGCACTCGAGGATTTGGGTAAAAAATTGGAGGGGATCATGGAGACAATTAGCACTAAGGGAGAGGAGCTAATTTTTGAAGAAGTGAGCTCCCTGGTGGGTGACCTCTGTCAGCAAGCTTAGAATAAGGTCATCACTTAGGGAAAGTTAGAGGTAGAATTAGGGAAGGATGTCCCTCTCCTTCTCCAGCGATAAGCAATTTCCCCATTCTTTCATTCTTTCCCCCATTTCTTCATTCCTTTATTCTTCCATTCCAACCAGTTGTAAGGATCCCCCATTCTTTATTGAAGAGTGTTTCTGAGGATGGAGAACAGGTGTAGTGTGGGGTGATGTTGGGCCCTAAAATATTGGCTAAGGATGATAAGGTGTGTGGGCACGTGGTAACTAGTTAAAGAAGGGTGTGTAATTTGAAGGCGTGTAGGGAAGGTTTCTATCTGGGTTTTGTAGAACACATAGTGCATGTGCGCAATGAAGGACAGGTTTTGGAATTAGTTGTATTCATCATTCCAGGTAGCACACGAGAAAAGCATGACCCTTGTGGATAAGGTGCCAGCTTGACGAGTGTAGGATCAAAAATGGAATATTCTAAGCATGTGATGTAAGGTTCTAGAAGACATCATTGTAAAGAGTGGAAATCTCATATCTGATAAGGCATGCTCCCATGGAGGACTACTTTGACACTCAGTAACCGATCTTTAACTTCAGAAAGGCATGGTGGTAGTTGCTAAGGTTATAAATGCAAGCACCTGATTGAAGATAAGGACAGATGGAAAGAGAGGCAAATCTATACATAAATATTATGGAGGGTTCCAATGGTTAAAGATTAGGATAATATAGGAATCATGGCACATTTAGAGGGATGGATTTGCATTCATTCTTGTAATGTGATGAACATATTGTAGTTTTGATGCATGACTTGGCTCTGCATGGTTATATGAGGATCTGTTATGACCTCAAGGGACGTAATGTGGTTATTAAACTAGTTAATATCAATATAAGGCTTTGTTATGAATCATATATGTGTTTAGGAGTATAATACTTATGCATTTCCTTTCTGCATGAACCATTTCCATATGCTGCTTATTATTCTTATTTTCTAGATGCAATGAGATGAAAACTCATTCTAGGTTCTTATAATGTTGTATAGTTCTTTTCTATCCTTCTGCAATTGATTATCTATCATAATATGATGCATTCTCATGAGACTCACATAAAGTAAAGCATAATCACCCGTGCATGCCTCGGGTGAGCACCCAAAACCCGTTGGGTGATAGGCCGGCACACATGGGATTATACTATTGGCCTAAGGGTATAAAATATGACTACACACGTATTCTCTATGAGTAGACTTGATAGATAATTCCACCTACTAGATTATGTTGAAGATGATTCAGATATGGAGGATTTTTCACTCTTCATTGTGGTGAAAGACTAAATCCTTGGATCCTAACTTGAGGAGGATGATTGAAATTAAACTATTCCTGTAATCTATAAAAATGGTCAATCCTTCCTTGAGCCTTGCTAGATCGGGTGAATGGGCATTCATCCAGATTGAGATTTCAATATAGATGGTAACTAGTAAGATAATATTTGGTCTGCTAAAAGGTTGTTGTTCCCCAGCGGAGTCTCTAAAAATTGTTGGCTAGATTTTATGTATATCTAAAACCTAGGCAGTCATGAGATAAATATCCCTCATTTACCAGTGAGGCTCCCGTGTAAGATTTATGTCAATTATGTATTCTAAAAACTATCTATGGGTTTTTCTTTTATTGTGAAGCTCATGAATAATAGCTAAGTAGTTCTGCAACAAGTAAGCAGTTGTAAAGAAATATTTGCAGAAGGGGCAATAGTTTAATATGGAAAGAAGGAGAAGAAGATGTGTAATATAACTAATAGTTTACAGAGTTGGTCTCATACACATAGATAAAAAAAAAATATATCATAATAAAGAATCAAAGGAAAGGAAATATTCTATTCTAAATCTTAGATATTGTAAAGTTTATCTAAATATCTACATAGAAGTAAGAAGCCAATGCACCGCCGACACAAAGTTCTCCGGAAATCTTCCTATATTCAATTCCTTAGTTTTTAAAAAATATATCAAGGGTTTTAGCACAAATTCTGGAACTCAAGAATACTTATTACAAATTCTGATCCTTTAACCCATAGGTTCTTCTTCTATTTATAGTGTATAGAAGGAAATTACAAATAGGAAAGCAATAATTGAACTGACACATGTGCAAGTTATAAAGAAAACAACTGTCAATGTTTCTCTTAAAATTTCTCTCCACATGACATGCATCTGAAGACTAAATCAAAGATTTATATGTCTACCACCTATTCTCAATTGAGGACATTTTTAGATAACTAGAAGTAATGTATTTTAACCAATTACTTTAGTTTACAATTTTTTCTGAGAAAATAAGAATAAGAGAGGGAAGGGAATAAGAAATAAAATATGTCGGCCATCATACTCTATGCTTTTTCTTTGTTCTAAAACTGAATATACTTGTCGAACATGTGACTCAGTGTCTTCTCATCTGCCTTAGCAATCACTTCCTTCTCAGTTTTAAACTACAGCAATCCTCTTGAAAAAAAAACACTGTTAGACTTAACCTTCTCCAAACCAGGCCCATACCCCTCAATGTCTGCATGAATCTTTACAAGTCTTCCAATTGGATCATGAAAGACATGACTGCTTCATCAATCTTCTTCTGCACAACAAGAATAAACTCCTCATGGGAATTAGGTAACTCATCTAGAATGTTCTATGGTACTTCCCCCATCTCATTTTCCAGTAACTGCATCCTCTTCAGCATAATCTTTATGATTTTCATGCGGAAGGAAACTTATATCTCTAATTTCTTCCCCCTTTATATCAATCCATCAGGTACAATTTTCTATGAAATTAGCACATCCTCTGGCAATGAATGTAGTTTAACTAATGTATCAAGATGACTTTCAATAACTCTATTCTCATCTTCTATCCTTGTCATTATTTCCTTTAGCTGAGATAATTCCATGTGCATATTCTCCAAGCCAGTTGGTATTCCCTCAAACTGCTCTAAAGCTTGGTGAATAATTTTCTCTTTCCATTGAGCAATATCTTTGGCATCGTTCCCTGCATCTTCAATATCTTAAACAAAATGGATACATACTTATTCCTGCACTAACATAGGATGAGAAGAAGGTTTAGCAACCTTAGTGATGATCTCACATAACTGGGAGATCTGCATCTGAAGCCTATCGTTTTCTTCCTTCTCCTTGTCAATTTTAAGGAATAAAGCATCTATCAAAGTCTGTGTATCTTGCTTTAATCCTTCCGTACTAATTTTACCCAATGGTACTTTAGTCACCTATATGTCTGTAGCAGTTAGCTCTCCCTTCTATTTCCCTTAAACTGTAATTGGTAATTTGGTGAACTTTTTCCTTGATTCTTCAATAATCAGCCTTGAAGTTATTTTAGCAACTTTATACCTTTTGCCTCTACCTCCCAAGCTCATAAGCAGTTGCAAGTCTTCTTCTTCCAAGTTTATTTCTTCTATAGCCTCTCGAAGTAATGCAGGATTCTGCTAACCCTTCTTTTTCATCATGCCTGGAATAATCATTGTCTGAGTTCTTTTTCTTTTACTTTTTCCAGAAGATCTTGCAATTCCTTTCAATTCAGAAGATATATTCAATGTATCTGACATTGATTTTAACTTCTTTTAACCAATATGAGAACTTGTAATAAATACCTGCAACTGATTCAGACAAATATGGAGTCCATGGCATAAATACTCAATTTTTATCACCAAAATCTGCTTATAAATCTTGTTGCCCTAAAATTTGAGACTTTGCTTGCATGCTAAGAAAGCTAAAATATTATTTAATTTTCTCAGGCACTTGTACCAACATGTAGATTCTTTGAATAATAAAAATAAATCTTCTCCAACCCTAGGCACCAAAACTAGAAGCTTCCTGGCAATTAAAAATATTCTATAATGCAAATCACTCCTTCCCTTCCCACCAAAATTCTCCACAACAGCATGCCCCATCAAAATGAATCAATTTTGTCCTCCTTATGGCATCCCATGCTTATATAGCTAACTACATGTTATTTTTAATAATGGTTTCTTCCTATTTTTGGTAATTATTAATAATAATTTATGCTCTTTCTCTCAATTTGGGCGCCCAAGTTTGCATGCTTCTGCTTATTTTTTATGCAATTGTTTTATGTATTTTTAGCATGCTTCTTTGCCTTCTCTTTAGCTTTCCTTCATGCTTTGAATTTCTTCCTATTTTTGGCACCAATTTTAGCTAGGAATAAATAAAATAAATATTAATTAAAGCATGTATTTATGCCAAGGTGGGTCACATTTTTTTGACTTGAAGGCATGTTAAAAATAAGAATTCAAAGCAATGGCAATTTTTACCCTACCAAGCAACTCCAAAAATCTCATCGTTCACTTAAGTGATTTGTCTTTAATGATAGGAAAAAATAACCTTCTAGGAAGACATAAAATTCCCACCTACCTACCACTACCAAAATTCCCATTGGCAGCTTAAAGCTTTCCTTCCAAAAAGTGTGACTTGCATAAAAAGATCTTATTTCTTAAAAATGTGACTTGCATGGATGAATAAAGCTTCCCTGATGGGAATTATTACCCTACATGTCAGCTCTAAAATTCCCATTGGTACTTTAAGTGAATTATCTTTCATAATGAGAAAAAATAACCTTCTAGGTAGGCCTAAAATTCTCACCTTCCTGCCACCACCAAAATTCCCATTAGAAGCTTAAGTGATTTGACTTTAATGATGGGAAAATATAACCTTCTAGGTAGGCATAAAATTCCCACCTTCCTGCCACTACCAAAATTCCCATGGGTAGCTTAAAGCCTTCCTTCCAAAAAGTGTTACTTGCATCCTAGAAACGTTTTTCATAAAGTGCGACTTGAATCCTTCCTTCTTTGTCAGAGATTAGCACTCCATGATTAATTTCTTCCTTTTTCTGAGGCCATGGCTAACTTCCAAAACCTCCAGGAAATTAAACAGGGTATATAGAATGAACCAATGGATCAAGGGGAATTTAACAGACACGCTACGGAGAAAACCAAAAATAAACACAAAAGAAATAAATAAAAACAAAAAATGTTTCCAAAAGTTGTAGACATTTGCTTTTCTAAATAACTGGTTAGTAAAAACTCATCCCTGGTGAACAACCTATTGAGAGGTGAGAATACTAGCATAAAAATCTTCAACATGGTCTAATTGTAGCATGATTTATTTATTTATCAAATAAATAAAATAAAATTATCTCAAACAAAACCTGGTGAAGAGATAAAATGAATTTTAGCATGTGGGTATTTTTCAAAATTGGCTTATGTGATTCATTGGGAATACTTTAAGGCAATGGAGACAAATTCAGGCAATAAAACACAAAATGACCCATTACTTTGAAAAGAACAATTTTTTTAAAAAAGGTGTAGTCCCATATTTCAGGGTGAAATTTGGGGACACCATTAGAATAGAAATGAAACGAGCGTTAGTAATCAATATGACAATCCTAATCACTTTTTATTCTCAATTTCACCCAAAAAGGGTGTGAGAGAAGATCATACATTATTTGGAGTATAGGAGCATAATATTAGAAATGAAATAAAATAAAAGAGACAATGAAACTTGGTTAGAAACAATGATCACAAGATGTGTTAGATTCTATTTTTTTGAGCTAATAGGAAAAACAATGTCAGAAATGTAAAGAAAACAATAGGGAAGCAACTATAAACATTCTATAAATTTGTATAAAAATCATAACTTTTACATAGAACTCTAGGACATAGACTAGCATGCTAACGCAAGGACTGAAACGGAAATGTAGGCTACATAAACTCACTTTAAACAATACATAAAAACAATTTGAATGAACACTAATGTAATTACATCCACACTAACACAGGGTACGTAAATGTATGGACTATCATGCTAACATAGGGAATATCACACTAGTGCAAGGACAAAAGCGGAAATGCATATTTGTAAAAAAAAAAAATCAAAAAGGCACGCTAACACAGATCACAATCTAGACTAGCATAAATAAGGTTACATAAACATAAATCACCTATACCTATAAAAAAAAATTAGAACACGGCCAAAATTTCTAATTTTTTACAAATTACTCTCAAACCTACCTATTAAATAACCTAAAAAATTGGTCAATGGCCTTTAAACAACACAAATAACATGAAAAGAATGTTACATTTATAAAATATGCTCAATAAATTTTGGGGGTCCCGCCCGGGCGTGCGAAAATGTATACAAGAGAAAGAAACAATATAATAAACAAAGTGGAAACCTTTCTCAAACAATTTCCTTGCAACCTCAAATTAGACCAGATGAAGAGTGGGGTTGAGAGTTACTCTTGTTGGATCTGGATGAGATATTGATTCCTTTTTATATGTGGTTTCTCCAAGATATTCCAAATGGACTTGAATCCAAGCTATGAGCAATGATGATTTATTGATGATTGATTTGGTGATAAATTAGACAACATAATGATGTGTAAGAGTGATTTCCAATGACAATTTAATATAGTTACATTGTAAATTCCTCAAGATTCCAATGATCATTTGAGAGAAATGAAGCTTCTTATGTATAGATGCAGAAGAATCCATAGATTGATGAAGTTAGAATTGACTTAGTTACAAGTTATTGATTTCATTTTCCTTATTTATCATGGTTGATTTATTCTGTGCAGTTGGCTCTTTGAATAAGAAATAAAGAGGCTTTATTTCAAATTAGTTGGCTCTTGAATTCTTCCAAATTCTACTTACATATTTTCTTCCATGTTTGTAGGATTCTAGAAGTTGGGTGGGGTGACTAGTCAACTCAAGTGAGTTGGAAAGTGAAATGGAGATGAGTGGAATACTAGTAGTTAATTGATTTTTATTAAATTAAATAGCTAATTAAATTATCGAAAGAGGTGTATAGTGTAAGTGAGTCTAATAGAATTACTTAAATTAATTCTAGAAGTGTGATATATGTGAATACTGAATCAAATATTATTATTGGACATTGTAATGTTTAATGGGTATTTTAGGGTGTCTACAGCTTGAATTCAACTTTTTCCCATTGAGATGCTTTAGAAATGGAATAAATTATCTATTCTTATAACTTCAATATAGCTAGATATAACTCTTGCATTCAATATGTATCTCCTTAAATGCACTAATCCACCAATGTATTTATAGACTTCTTGAATTCAAACTAGGACCATATTGGCATGCATGCCAATACATAACATGCAAGAAAGGCTTAAAAAAGGGGCAAAAAAACTTAAGGAACTGAAGCCTATGGTTATAAGGTACCACAAATAAAGTGACTTGTTTGGTAGTAGTTATGTTGATCCCAAGAAATGTACTAAGTCATTTCTCACATAGAGGTCCAAGTGTGAAAAACGTGCAAGTGAGATATGTAAAGATCATATGGCTTGGTCATAACGTAGAAGGGAGCAAGCAGAAGGTTTTACATGGGTTTGGTGCAAACCATTGGCGAATGGATTTTTTTATATTGGTGTTTTGTCTATGTTGGTGAAGGTAATTTCCTAATGTTGAAGGCAAATGGATCAATTATGCATAAGAAAATGTGTATCCTAAACTAGTACAAGGTTACAAGTGACACATAATTGAGTTGGTGGAATGAAGAATAGGGGAGAACATGGGGGAAACTTATAGCTACTTGGAATGTGTTAAACCTCAACATCGTATATACATCCTTTAGGGTATCTAGAAGGTATAAAATTATATACTATTTCTAACTAGAAATGTTAAGGGATTCCAAAAATACTACAAATACCTCACTTAGGATTTTCTTGGAAAACTTTGGGAAACTTTACTACTTTTTGTAACTGAATGACTTTGAAAAATTAAAAGAACTATTGTAAGGATTCATAACTATTTTTTATTAGTTTAATGGATCCTTATACATAACACATTAAGTTATGTAAAAGCATTGTATGTTTTATAAGTCTTTAGTGTATGGCTCGATGTGCAAGATATACTATCGTAATTCATGTTTGATATAATAATATGGGAAGTTTGGCTTTTATATGATTATTAATGTGTATACACATTGTATATGTGATTATGGTTCGAAGGTTTTTTATATTTTTTAATATATGTTGTTGTGTATTTAATTTATTTAGATGATAATATGAAAGTGGCCACATGAGAGTTTGTAGGTATACTATCAAATCCTTTAAATGTGATGGTTTGAATTTTCATCACGTAATTCACGATCTTTATCATCCTATTACTTTTCCATTATGATTTTCCCAATTATTTCTCACTTGCACTTTGGGTAATACCTCTGTACACTAGTTCACAGTTGAAAATGCTAGCGTAATTGGTGGATTTTTTTGTGTTGTTATCAAGGACAAAGTTAGGATGAAAATATTCTTTCAAGAAGGAATGAAATATAACTAGACTTTGGAAACATTTTTGGTTCCATTACTAAAATCTCATTTGACTATAATTTGGTGATGAAGAATGCATAAGTTCTTTGGTGAATTCAATCACATCACTCACAAGTGGATTGATAACTAGTTTGAGAAGTAGAACTGTGAATTTCTAGTGAGATTGAAGTGTAGGAGAATAAAGACCTTAATACATACATCCATTAGCATATAACTAGTGAGATACACAATATATTATTTGTTGAGTTCCCTAAGCGTGTATATTAATAGTACATCTTATGTGAATTTTTAGTCAATGTAATTTGTATACTGAGCACATATAAAAAACTTTGAAGAAAATTTATGGAGTGTATACATGTGCGATGGAAGTATGGTGTAGAGGTGCTTTAAAAATATGTGTTATAATTATTTGTTTCTACACAATCTTGCCTTGAGGAAGCTAAGTTTTGATTATTTTTGGGACATAAGATGATCCTTTCTTGAAAATATTTTTCTAAGAATTAAAATGGTTTTTTCTTGATCTTGGATTGGAAATATTTAAAATGGAAGACCAAATATTTTTGTGTGCATACAAAATCTTGTTGTGGACAAAAGAAAGGAATTGAATTTTGAAAGGATGATATGAGGATATTAAATATAGGAACCATATAAATTGATATGAGCCATCATGCATTTTTGGAAAACTAATAAAGTGATCTTTTAGCTAAGGACCATAGGAAGAAAGGGCATTCATATTGGGTAAATGTTGATGATATCTTTAGAGACCAAAAAGGGCATGTGGGTGATTTATGTGGTGAGGACCACTCCATTTTTACTGAGGAATCACATATCCAAATTCTAACAAAAAATTAATACTCTAGTTAATATTGGTATAAAGGAAACACCCAATATAGATGAAGTGTTCACATATTTTGAAGAAGATATGAGTTGGAGTTAGCAACACATTGATGTCAGTACAGAGTTGGTTTCTTCATAATGTATTTTTTAAAGGAAAAGAAGTGAGTGGAGTTAATAATTTTTTTATTAATAACATACCTTACATGATAGAACAAATAATATAAAAAAAAATCCAATTGTGATGAATACTAGTACAAAATCAGCATCAATAATGGATCACACTCTATCATGTTTGGGAATGCACCAAAGATGGTGCTTGAAATTTCTACATTGGAAGGAGGAAGTGTGAGTGGTATTGCAAAGGTATTTAATATTATTTTGAGTATGAGTATGATTGTTTCTGCTAGCAAAGAGGGATGAGCACACACTCAAAACATCACAGTTAGCTTGATAATCATAAAAACATGCAATTATTCCCTAAGATTCCAATGCCCAAATTATCCCAAAAGACCAAAAACATGCTAAACTCTTGTGTAATTTATATATTCACTATTTTGACACTTTAATCATGTCATTCCCTATCAAAACATCACTCATTAACTTTCATTAGCATATTAATGCTTCATTTACTCTCATTCATTCTCTAAAACCAAATTATCCTTCTAGCCCTCCAAATAGACAAATCTTGTTGTTTAGCATTGTACATATCCTTCCAGAACTCTATGAAAACATTTTAGGATACCCATTAAGGGTCTTAAGATTTATATAAAGTTTTAGTCTCCATTTATTATTGTGCCTCCTTTAAATCATTCAAAACAGTTTGCAAATTAGGCCTAATTTAGTAGCCTTACTTTCTTGAAAACCTTATAGTTGGGAGAAACCCTAAAACTTTCAAAAGAAACTTACATACATTTCCTAATACCCATTTTGGATCTTGAGCTTCATGTCAAATTTCATGTTCACATTTACTGATTAGATCCCTAAAATCCACTCCTATCGTTTTCAACTAGGACTACTGTCAGACTACTAGGTCACTTTGAAGCCCTTCATGACTGATTTTTCAAGTTTTTTATATCCACCTTAGACTAGAACCCTCTAAAACTCCTTAGAAACCTTCGAAAATCCTTACATAAGACCTTATTCTAGTTCAATTTTATACTCCTCCATAATATTCTCATTACATTGTTTTTTCTCTTTTCTCTTACATCCATGTTTAAACTATGGTTTTAGACTAAGTTTCTTGAGTGTTGGTCTATTAACTTTTGTTCCTCCTATTATGAAATTATTCCCACCTTTCTCTAGTGTTCTTCTCACCTTGATAGACCTTCAAAAAATTGTTTTATGTCACCCTTTCAAGTTTCACTTCAACACTTTCTTAGGACTGTCAAGGAAAACTAGAGCTAGGGACGATGTTTTCAAGTTTCTTAACCCATCATAGTTTATAGATATTTTTTCAATCATGAACACACCTCCAATACATCGCATTTCACCTTCTGGCCAATACTTAGCTCTTAACACTAAACACAATATAAGTTTTGTTAATTTTCCTTCATGAAACCCTCAAAAACAGGGTATTAGAATACAATTTGGATGTCTTTTTCTTGTTTTGACATAAAAAACCTCAATATTTCTCCTTAAAACTTTACCAAATCCTTTATCATACCTAAACGATCATTTTCACCATTTTTTTGTGGATTTTCACCTGTGGGAAAACAATTTACACTTGTTTTCTTCTTCAAACCCTAGACTGGGTTTTCATAGACCGAGATAGGGTAATTTAAGTTTATTTTCACTTTCATGGATTTCTAAGATTCTTGATAGTTTAAACACCTTAAAATACCATTTTCCTACCCCTTTCATTGTTCTGTAAGTTCCTTAGTTTCCAAAGTTCACTTTTTTCTATTTTATGTTCTTAAAGTAACAGTCTTAAGGGAATGTATACCATGTTTTACACTTTAGTCTTTATTATTTGATTCTTCATAGGCTACAATGTTAAGAACATATTCGAATTAAAGGTTAGGATCACCCTAGGTAATAATTGAAGAAAACACACTTCTTACAATTTTAGTTAATAATTTTTTCTCATCAAATAAATAAATAAAAGCTACGTACGTTATTGTATTTTAGAATATTCATAAGGATCATAATAAATCACTAATTTAGAGAAATTGGTATACAAAAGGAATAAAAATATCCTATAAAATTATCAAATAAGGAAAAGTAATAATCCATAGATGGAGAGAATTAATCACATTAGGTGCTTAGAATGCAACAAATACATTTCTTATCCAAAATTTGTTAGTCATCTTATTTACCAATATCAAGCAGGTGATGGGACTTAAAAATAAACAAAGCACCGTTTTTTTGCAAAGAAATAAAAATTATTGGGGGGATTCCATCATTTTATGAAGAGTGCTATATGGACCAAGCCTACTAATTCCTCCATAAAAAGAGACATTTCCCACAAACCATTAGGAATGGAGAATTAAATAATTTTTTCCTTCAATTATACTTATCTCTACTAGCTACACCAATGACATTCTAAAAATACATGAACCTTTTCTGAGAAAAAATTACACACCTAAATTATCTAGAGTTACATTAGACAATGGGTAACATTACCAACAAAATCGAATGAGCTTAAAAAATGCATATTTATTTTTACTTGCAAAAATATTATAGTACATTTTTTATATGAGTGAAATTTATATTACTTTATAATAATACCAATAAAAGTTTAAATTAATATTTACTTCAAGTTTTACATAAAAATATTGAGTTATAATAATAACCAAAAATAATAAAAAACTTTATATCTAAGTGCCCCTTTAGTGTTGGCGCCCTAGGTAGTTGCCTAGTCTTCCTAGGGCTTAGTCCCCCTTGGTTAAGAACACTCTCTCTTTATCTAATATCCTTCCTAGAACAACAATATGCCATCATACTTCACTTTTTCCTCTTAGAAAGACACGAGAATCTTATAAAATAATCTTACCTTTCTCTTATGAACCGTTACAGTCTTCACGGAGTGTCTTACTTCTTCTTAGGGGTTTTTACTTGTCCTTAGTACCTTGTATCTCCTTCTCAACTTGTATACTTAGGCTAAAACAACAATCATTCATGATTTCCACTTTATAGTTATGATCACACACTTAGATATCATCTAATCTCATTAGGACTAAATTGACCTTGTCTTAGAACTCATATCATCCATCTCAGTCATCATTTACTTTAACAATATCAAGAAAAACAATAGGAGGAATATCAATACCATTATTACACATCACAAATCATCAGTACTTACAAACTTCAAGATATATTTTGCAATAAATATCCATTAGTTTCATTGAGATATTTTCCTTACAAATTCTTCATGATTTTCTGCAGACCATTCATGAGCCTCTAGGGCTCCCTAATGCTTCCTCCAACCTATATCACACCTCTTTTTTAACCTAATTCTCCATCCCATTTTAATATGGCTTGTTTTTAATAACTAAAGATGGTGGTTACATTGATTTAGGCGACCTAACCCAAGTGAGGGATAACTATAACTAAGAACTCTAGTTTGGAGGATATGATACATGTAATAACATCAAAGGAAGTCTTTATGGAACCATTTACAATATTTATTCAACCTACACTAGAACCTAATCCATTAGACACAACATAGGAATTTCAAATATTTGAAAAGATTTTTTTGGAGGGAAAAATCCAAAACCTCATTATTACATAACAAGAAGGGTCCAAATGGACTTGAAATATATGTTGATCAAAGAATACTTGTCAAAGATCACACAAGGATTCCACGCATGATAGAAGGCCAAGACCAAGGGTGCGGAAAGATAGGAAGGACCCATGAGTGAAAGGCAAGTTCATCTTTCAGGACTTAGCTGATTTTATGCATGAAGACCTATTTTTTAGAAGATGGTGTGTGGAACACACCAACAATGCAGAGACATGTGCACCATGCATTGTCTATCTTTGTAGGAATGGATCAAAGTGTTTTGCATGGAGACGAGCTAAGAATAGGATTGACACTTCAGTTAACTACAAGAGGTCTATAGATAGCACACTTGCATGTGTGGCTATGCCTGTAAACGGGATGTGGCTATCAATAGTATGTGGACTATTTCTGGAATAGATAAGTAGTGAAGGGAAAGTCCCCACCCTATATATATGATGTTAGGTACATAGTAGATGAGTGCGTATGTATGTGTGATGGATGTATGGAGGTATAGAGATATACACATATGACTGAATTACTATATCAGATCCATACGCGCATTGGTATAAATTGACAATACTGTAAGGATATTCTAAATTTATTAATAGATGGAAGATATTGGCCGGATCTAACTGTCATTCTGTGTGTAATTGAGTAGTTTATGTTATTGATTCAATCATGATTACTGTTTAAACTTGTTCTTTCATAGATCTAAGGGTAGCATGCATTATAGAATGATGGATTAGTCATGAATCTATATGTTTCTTCCTTCATCATACTAATATCCTACTACAGCAACCCTAAAGAGGGACCTGGTACCTTTTCACACTTCAGGTGAGCACTCATTCAAGGCTGAGTGATGTGTCAGCGTGACTAGGGTGTTATTTGGTAAATTCTAGGCTGCATCATTGGTTCCATTCAAATGGATAAGAAGTTTGAGATTGGACAAATGGTACTTCTTTATGACTCAAAGTTCTTACACCATCCAGGAAAGCTCAATGTACATTGGTTGGGGCCGTATTTCATCACTTATATACTTGAATTAGGTGCTTGTCAGTTAGAAGCACTTTATAGAACACGAATACTCGGTTACTTTAACAGGAGTAAGCTAAAGCCCTACTATAAATAATTCTTCTTGGTGTTTGTAATTTAGATTAGGTTTTCAATTTTGTATTTCCGTAATGTATTTCCTTCATTGTCGATATGCTTTGTCAATTTAGTTGTTTTTTTTTGTGTAATAAGTGTGCTTGCATGCGTGAAGCTAATTACTATGTGAATAATTTCTGTGTAGAGGACTGCACATACCTTTTGTGTGGGGTGGTTGTAGTTATCCAAGTAAAATACTGTGGGAATTGAAAGGTGAAAGGAATAAGCTGATACGGGTGTGCTTTAAGTCAAAAGAAGATTGCTTCTCAAAAGTGACCAAGGATGGAAATGAATGAAAGAACAGTATAACATGAGGTAAGCAGAGGCCATGATAACTACCAAGCAAGGGTACAGTGATGAGGTACTCAAGCGCAAGGGTGCGTGCTGAAGATAAGTTTATGACCAGAGGGTAGGAAGGTGCACTAGAAGGTTATAGTTGGGGTAAGAAGATGTATCGCATGGAATGAATGAATTTGGTCAATGAATGAGGGGATATTTGGTAGGTGAAGGAGCAATAAATGCATCAAAATTTGAAAAAAAATTATATAAGGATGGAATGCAGATTCATTTTTACCATTGCGACTAAGAGTATTTGAGGAAAGAGCCAAGTACAAAGAGCTGAGTGATCGGGTTAAGGTGCAAAGGGTGTGAAACCAAGCCTGAAAACCAGATCTGTGTGAAAAGAAGTTTTCGTCCCTGGTGGTGAAGATTTTAAGCAAAGCAGGGAGACAGAAAAGAGTAAGGTTACAAAGTTTCCACCTAGGGCACGATTGAATCGAGCTAGGGTTTGATTTGCAAAGTTGCAGAGTTAAAGAGGAGATGTTTGCAAGGCAAAAATGGAAACTAAGAAGGCATCTGTAGTAGCAGTAAAAGGAAAGAAGAAGGTGGTCGTTGGGGAGGAAGAGATGGCACCTGAAATCCATTTTTCAGAAATGCAATATCCAAAAGGAGTCATCGTTGACCAGGAGTGGGTTTCACCCATCAAAAAGAGAAAAGTAAGTGAATACAATCACATGACTTTGGAGAATAAGGAGCTCGATTCCTTGCTCACTGCTAGGATGAACAAGCACATGGTGGATGACATGTCAGTTTATGATGATGCAGGTGAGAAGCTTCTGAAGAGAATTGGGGTCTACCAATTATATGAGCTTCCATATGTTCGGAAGTATTAGCCCTTGTATCAGTGTCTCATGAGCAGGGTGCACGAGGACTTCTTCTACTTTATAGGATGCAGACTTAGAATCTTATCTACATTTATCTCATTAGTTACAGGTTTGAAGGCCATACGAGAGGACATAAAAAGTGATCTCGCAAATAAATCCACAATTTTAAAACCATACAGGAGTTGGGGTACCTGAAGGGTCTACGTGGTATGGATATAGACAAATTAAAGAATTGTCTGGTTATGTAAGCAGAAGCACACCTTGTTACAAAGTTGAATGATCAGGAGTGGTGTTCATAGGTAAATGCTATGTGGTTACATGTTGCACGTAATATGTAAGAAGGGGCAATCTATAACATTGTAGGCTATATTATAGAACAAATAGTCAAAAAATCATGCACAGGAGGGAAGATCAACTTTGGGGATGTTCTACTATCACTGGTATTCATGGAGATTGGAGTACCAGACGGACCGAAGGAAAAAGTATGGGAATACCCCATGGAGAACAAGTCGCCAGCTGAAAGATTCAGCAAGTATCTATGTAAAGGGGCCATGACAGACGATGTAAAGCAAAGGGTGGAGAAATGGTATGATAGGCTCCGCGCAGCATTTGGATAAGAGTGGTGCATCCCAAAGGACCTACCAGCAATGGTAGGGAAACAAGTCTAGTTTGTTTTATATCATCATTTTTGCATCGCATGCTTCCCAATGAAAGATGGAGTCTAGAGGCCTTGGTGTAAATTGCCTTACACATTCACTGCAAGATATTTCTAAGCATATGTTCACAGATTTATAAACATGTGCCGACTGGAATTAAATGTAGATAAGATAGACTATGACTACCATACGTTGAGGAAGAAGTATGTGTATCTTGACAGAAGTGCTTATACAGAAAGGATCATTTCAGAGGTGTTGAATATTAAGCCAATAAGTATGGTTGTAGGAGTTGTGGGGGCAACATTGGTGTATCTCCAACTGAAGCTAAAGACGGAGAATAACAAGTATGTTGAAGGTAAGTCCGCACTTCCAGCACCACCAAAGGGAAAGCATACAATGGAGAACATCCCAGTGCCTAAGCCCATAGAGCCAATTGAAGTGGAGGAGGAGGAGGAGGAGCGCGAAGATAGTGGTGGTTTGGAGCATAGAGGTAGGAGACATCCTAAAAATAAGGATGAAGCTGAGTGTGTCATTACACCACCTCAGCCACAAGAGGGGGATGATGAAGAAATGAATGCAGTCCAAGGGGAGCATAGGTTTAAGAGGGTGTTTAGGAGAATAAGGACCCAAGGTGCTACTCCATCCACGGTACACAGATCACCTAGACTCTCTCCAAAAAAGGAGGAAAATTTGTAAAGGAGGAGGAAACTGAAGTTAAATGAGGAGGTGGAAGAGTCAGAGGAAAGCACACTTAATTCTCCTACACTTCCAAAGAACACAAAAGAACAGGGTGAGGAATCAAAGGAAAAAGAAGAGGATGAGAAAATACCAGAGGAGATAGCTGTAAAGAATGTCCAGGACATGGAGACACAATTCCCAAATTTGGAAGCTAAATTCCTTAAGCAGCAACGGTCTAGAAGAAAAAGTGGAGAGTACATTCCACTAGCCATGGGGTATGCCAAGGATTCAGGAAAAAAAATTTGCGCCCACTTCCAGAATACGATAGCATAGAAGGATTTATTTGGCTAGGAGCTAATGGATGAGGATATGATGGTTGTGCGCACTCAAAAGTAAATATTTTGGGCAATGCACACCCACATGGATGAGCCTGACTTTGATGTGTGCAAAGAGTCATGCGTTTCGAGATGACTAAAGAAGGCACCCCAAGCTATAAAAATGATAGCAAAGCCTATTTTCATGTTAGATGAGTAGGTCAACAACACATTGGTGAAGGTTTCTAATGAGGTGGCTAGAAGAAACATGGACAAAGCTGCAACAATCAGAGCATTGCGTGAGGAGATGAAGACAAAGGATGTAGAGATAGTGCACATAATGCAAGAGAGGGACTTCACGCAGAAGAAAAATGAGGTATTTATCAACATCTTAGAGGATATTGGGGACAATGTCATTAGAGAAAGGCCACACTTGGAGGCCGAGGTACCACAAACATTTCCTTCAGTGATACACTATGTAGGTTAGTTGGTGGACTTGGTACTTAAAGATGAATCTCTACGCATGTCAGTGCCAAGAAGTTCAAAGGAAGATGTCGAATGAGATAAAGCATCAGTGATGCAAAAGATTGCATCTTATAAAGGGTTGTTACAAGCATTATAGGAAGTATTGAAGAAAGAAAACCAGGATTTAAACATATGCACAACTCCAAAGGTGCTTATCAACATAAAGACCCTAGAATAAAACAATGAGATCTAGAAAGCGATGAAGGATGAGACATTAGGCTGCGCAGAAATATTATCAATTGTTAAGAAGAAGCATGAGGCCCTAACAGAAGCACAAGTGCTACACAAGACTCAGCTAGAAGAGCTTGGGAAGCTAATTATGTAGAAGATGGATCTTTTAGAAGGGATAATGACATCAATTTCCAACATTGTTTTGGTTCTACAGAATGAGAAGGGAGAGATTGTGAGGGATGAGTTGGAATCCATTATTGTGGACATCCCAGAAAAAGTAGAATAAGCACTCACTAAATGACATGTTTTGGAGGCCGAAATAAAGGAGGAGTATCCAGAGTTGATACTTCAAACTGATATAGAGGAGGCTGCCTCATAACCTCATAGAAATTCTTTATTTATCTACATTCTTTCATTCCTATTCTTTCCATTCTTCTATTCTTTACTTCAATTTTTGGAGATACCCATTGTCGGGATGACAATGAGATTAGTGTGGGGTAATGTTGATCAAAGAATACTTATCAAATATCACACAAGGATTCCACGTGGGATAGAAGCCCAAGACTAAGGGCGCAGAAGGACGGGAAGGACCCGTGCACGGAAAAAAAGTTTATCTTTCAGGACTTAGCCGATTTTGAGAATGAAGACCTATTTTTAGAATATGGTGTGTGGAACACATGCCTATACAATCGCAGAATACGTGCACGCCATTTCAAAAAATCATGTGCAAATTTTCAACATGCTTTAAGAAACTTGGGTCAAAACACATTGAGTAAAAAATACTGAGCAGTTAAGGAATGAGAATTGACACTTCAGAACTACAAGATGTGTCGATAGATAGCACACTTGCATGATGTCAGGAAGAATATGCCGAAAAAACGTTACGATGTGGCTAAGGAATAACATGCTAGGGGGATTTTAATGACAAGTAGGGGTCAAGAGGTGAAGGGAAAGTCCCTATAATATGAATGATGAATAGGTACATATGAAATAAGAAAATAAGTGTAACAGATCGAATACCACAGGTATCTGTGTAGATATGTTCATCCTGTGGTAAAGAGATCCCAGGACATATGAAAATAGATTACTTGTATCAGTTTTTCATATGCGCATCATTATAGATTGACATTACTGTAAGAGGAAGTCTTCACGTAAATCTCAATAACAAGAATAAAGAAGATTGTAATTGCAGGTTAGGAATATAAGTGTCTATTATGAATGTGAAGTCTGCGCAGTGGACAATGTTATTAATATCTTATCATGAAAGGACTGATTATAAGCTAAGTTCTTTCATAGACATTTTGAACGTAGCATGCAGGATTATAGAATTAAACCATGGATTAGTTATGTAATCTATATGTTTTCTTCCTTCAATCTTGTTAACATCCTACTACAACAACCCTAAAGAGGGGGCCTGAAGTACCTTGTGTGCTTTGATGTGAGCACTCAGTCAATGTCTGAGTGGATGTCTGCATAGTGTGACTAGGGTAAGTTATCTGGTAAAATTGTTGTTATTGCTGCAGTCAATGTCAAGGAGGGTGTACATTAGCAAAACGTAATAGTGGATGAGTCTTGTAAAATCTTATATGAACCTTCAATTGCAACTAGTTTTCATTGTATTAACATTTAGTAAAGTTTGATTGTCTTTGGACTCAAGGAAAACAATCAGGCACGATGATAATATAGCAAAGTAGAATGTTGCTTGTTTTTTAGTAAGATTTCCTATTACGAAGAGGTCTGGATGCACAGAACACTCTAACAATGTGAATATGTTTATATTTAAATCAATCTAAACATGGATTAGAGAACAACAAGTGATCACAACCATTTCTATGGACTTTCAATGATATCACCTAAATCACAGTTCCCTCCGAAATGAACTTCATGTGTGCTTTGAGGCATTCGAAACAATTGGGTAATATGGATCTATCCTAAAGTATGGGACTTTGTGAATGGAATAACTCTCCAAACAAGTTAGGATTCCTCTTCCTAAACCTAACACTAAAAATACTCCAAAATGCATTAAAAAATCTAATCTAATCCTATCCTAACACTTTAAAGGAGACATGGATAGAGGGAGATTACATGAAAACATGCTAGCACACATACATGATACACTAGCGTGTTATATGACACCATAGTAGTAACATGAAGGGTACGATAACACGTGAAGTCATACACTAGCGAATGAAAATGATACACAAGTGAGAATGAAGTGATACACTGATCATGTGAAGTGATATGTCATAGCATGTGAAGTGACTCATGTTCCATTAAGCACAATGAAAATATATGCAACCTGCACATGTAGTACATAATGAATTAACACAAATCATGTGTCCACACTAAACATCAAGTAAAGGTATAGATGTAACAAAAAAACTAGACTAGGGTAGAGACATGATCACAATTTGATCTAGGTTTTATTGCAAAACCACTCTTAGTATTACTCCATGATAAGCCCATAAAAATTGGTTAGTGATTCTAAAAATTTCTATGAAGAAATCACACAAACATGGAGGTTTGAGATTTCACGAAAAATGATGACAGTTAATGAAAGAAAGTATGATGGGTTTGTCCCATCGGGTGTGCCATAAATGTATACAAATAAAAAACTACATAATTAAAATTTTATAGGAAGAAAGGATGAAAAGAGGAGAGACCAACTCTTTCTTTGTATGTCTTTGGAATTGCTCTAAAAGTGTTCACAAATGAAAGTAATAAATTATCTACTGAGCAAAGCGTATGGGAGGATATGCAAATCCCATGCTTGACTATATCATGGCCTATGATCAATTAATGGACAACATATCTTCATGTCTGCATCATTCTAATGATAATTTGACACAATGGCTCCAATGTCCTACAACTTCACCTTAAATCTTCCAAAACCTATGACCCTAATCTGGAGAAGAATGGGTGATGATTCCATTAGACGTCCCTATAGGAATGGAATTTCCAACATAGTAGGATTTGTATAATTAGCTTGTCTGCTATAAGTAGGGTTAAAGTAAATGGAAGATTTGATTTTTTTAATTGAGTCCTTCCAATCTATTTGATCCAGTTTACCAGCTCTTATTTGAGCCCTTGCACTGGACTGAGTTATTTACCTGAGTTGGAAAAATGTTGCACTAATGTCAGCTTGTATATTTCAGAATTAAATCAGTGGGCTAATTCTTTAACTTTTTGTTTTATTCACCCAAAAAGTGGATGTGACTTCTAGCCTTTTAGCACCTCGCATTTGATTTATTTTTTGGAAGTGCCGATGATTTTCTCACCCATGATCTCTGATGTTAAATTATCAGCATCTGACCGATGTCTAAGACTCCTTCTCCATCGCATCTCCACTCTCTGAACTCACCCAACACCCAACAATTTTCATCTACTGATCTCCAAAACATGCACCTCACCATTAACTTTGAAGTCCAAGTTCACTTGCTCCATATATTATTTAAACTTATTCCATTTATATTAGATATCCCCCTTGCGAACATTATAATCACCTGTATCCATATTTTTGTTTTATTTAATTTCATTTATTTATGATTAATTAATTATTTTAGACTTTTAACATTCCATTATTCATAAATCTCGTCACCCTTATTAATAAAGTGGTACTTGCCTATAGACATCAACATGTTCATCCTTTGTTCCTTGCATGGGATATGCTTCCTCCATAGAATATGACCTCTGAAGGTTGACAAAAAATTGCTATGTTAATCAAGAGTGTTATATAGGATTAAGCACTCTTGGCCCTGGTGTTATAAATGTCTTAGAATTGATGAACAATAAGTTATGGATCCCCAAAAAATTTCCCCTATATTTTGAATTTATCAATTCACCCCCTCTTGAGCACTATAGAGATCTACCAGATTTAATCGATTGATACTCAGTGATGCCCGTTAGTGCATAAAACACAGCTCGATCAATAGCTCGACAAAGAGTAGGGTCATAAAATCTGAGTGAGTAACGACATGACAAATTCAGTGACTACCACTATGGCACACAAATACCCATCAAAATAGATAGTCTCGTTGCACTAACTTCAGAGTTGATGTTGTCCATCGTAGTCACCCTAATTCATCTCAAAATTATTGCACTCAACATGGGGACTGAGCTACCTTGTCTGCACCTTTTCCGATTTGTCCCAAACTGTTAATCCCTTACCTAGGACAAACATGATCATTAGAATTGTAGTTAACTCAGCATTATCCCATTATGTAATACAATGAGAAGAGATGTCATGTGTTCTAATAAGCCCACCGATAACCTTGTCAACATCACGTGATGACCCTGTACTTGTGGAGACCCTAGACCCCCTGCCGCTTAGTTGAAATTTCATCCAACCTGACAAAAAACCAAGTAGCGAGACCCAAGTTAACTCAATGGGGGTGTAAATTGTGCTCGTAAGGGGAGCAGAGTGTGGCTCAGCTCATAGTAAAATAGTCTGCTTACAATTAGTACTCAATGATATTTTGCTAACAAGACATTGAGGGCATACTTCAGGCTAGTAGATATGTAAAGCAATAACGATTTCCTCAGGTATATGTGGCAAAAAACACTAGTGGAATTGAGTAAGTATTGTTTATTGGGCCATGAAATGCATTATTCATAAGTGGCCATTTCTACCTATTTAAATGTAGTGCCCATTTTGATTTAAGATCCATGTGAAAGGCCCGTCGGAGCCCATTATCGGTCTACTAGGCCACAAAAATGATGAATGGCTTTCAATTTCACCTTAAGAGGGATCATAACTGCTCTCAATGATTCTGAGGGTGGTGGTAACACTGTCAACAATGCTTCTAAAACATGGATATTTTGCCTAGGGTCAACCTCAGATTCCATGATCGAGAAAATGATCCTATCCCAATCAACTGGTACCAAATCTGACATCGTTGTACATAATTTTGTCGGGTTGTAAAATGGATAACACTTAGCTACAATTGTAAAGGCTCAGATATAAGGTAAATTCCATTGTGGGTATGGTTATGTTAGTGTGTAGATTTTGCAAGAAATATCTCAGAAATCATAGTTCCACCACATTAATGTTTTGAATGTAACATTCATGAAATATGCATGTTATGGCTCATTCCCCAGGGTAGCATAGACATAAACTTCAACCAAAAATGTATGACAGGTGTATTACCAAAGGTAAATTTCCCTTATGGGTTATATTTGGATACCATTATTATGCCTCCTCATATCGTTAGCATAAAGGTTATAATCTTCATTTTGTTTCATCTAGAAAAAAACATCCGTAAAAAGATAACATGTCATGGACCCTGCGATTATGAGTCAACACTCATGTCAATGTGTGGGAGTTGGAATTTTTCCTTAGGGAAGCGTCTTTATAAGATTCAAGATCTCGAAAGTTCATAGCAACAATTAAAAAATTATCTCACCATGTGGTGTCTTTCAAATCCACAAACACTCATATTGGATACTCCATTGTAGTCAAAAACAAAAACAAAAAATGACGTCTAGGTAGCCTTTGGATTTTCTTCGAGGATATAAAGGACACAGTAATCTTCACCTTAAAAATGCCATCTTACGTATTTTTTACCTTGAATATGTAATGATCGTTGTATCCATGTAATACAATAGCTAAGGATATCAGACAGATGGCTTGATACTAGGTGTGTCACCTAATAGTTCCAAAACAAATCTAACTAAACCTAGATCATCATTTTAAGAGATTAAAGAGACTAAATATCAGCATCATGCATTAGAACTTTGAAGGAAATCAAACTAACATTGTTAAGCATTATTCTCTACTCTTTGAAAGCTAAACTAGAAATGGACATATGTAGATCGTTAGCAATCAAAATGTGATTGTTTGTTTGATCCCAAGGGTTTAATAATGTAGACTCATCAAGACATGGCTACGAGGCCATTTTGATTCTCTCCATATGACTCAAAAGTTTGGATGGATGAAATGCAAGATGAAGATACCTAGCTCAACACTAATGGAAGATGAACAAAGATGAAAATACCTATAGTTTATGTTATATTAATACAAAGGTGTAAGAAGGTAGGAGGAGGGTTCTGTTGTCAAAATTTCCCCCCCCCCAGGGTAAATCTCGATAACATGCATCAAAGTTGCAGAAAGGCAAATAGGTCGATCCAGAAAAAATGGTGAAAATCGGCTAAGTCCTAGTCCTAGGAGCATTCGGGACATTTGGGACAAAAGGCCCGAACCGGCCGGCTCGGCCGAAGTAAGCACAAACAACCCACTAAGCATTTGGGACAAGTGGGATAAAAGTACGCGGCGGGCGCGAAATGCCGGTTCGACCGAGAGGAAAAATTGGCTAACTGCTGAGAGGGTCGCCTTTGGGATATCTGGGACAAAAAGGCGCGAACCGGCCGAACCGGGCGAAATCAGCACAAGCAGTCCGAAGCGAAGTGGACCAAGTGGAACAAAAATACCCGAACCGCCCGAACCGCCCGAAATGAATCCAGAGGGTCCAAAATCAAATGGGACATCCGGGACAAATGGACGCGAAATGCCCGAACCGGCCGAAATGAGTACAAAGGGCCCAAAATCAAATGGGACATCCGGGACAAATGGACGCGAAATGCGCGAAGGAGCCGAATGAGCCGAGGACCAATCAGAAACTGCCAAGTGTCCTCATAGAGTATCAGGTCAGAAAAGTCAAAGGGCGAGATTTCGAGCACCGAGCCGAATCAATAGGATCTGCCACGTGTTTCATTAGGGGCCCACGAGGAAATTTAAAAGGAAAGCCCGCCAAAAGGCAGAGGAGAGAGATTATTCAACCAATCAGAGTACGCCACGTGTCATCCAGGCGGCAGAACGCGGGAAAGAAGTCAAAAAAGGCGTTTTTCGCCTGTTCCGTGCTCTAAATCTTCAGATTGCCATAACTTTTGATCCAGAGCTCGGATTTGCACGTTCTTTATACCAATGGAAAGCTGGTAAAATTCTCTACACGTTTCCAAGGCCAATCTTGTATTTTGGTTCAGTTTGGAGGATGAAAATCAAGAAACACCTCTGGCGCGAATAACAAACAGAAGTGATGCGTCAACAAACAATTTTAATATGCAGCAGACAGTTCGCCGCTCCTGTAGGCAGCCCGCCGTTTTCGCCAGGAATTCCGCCGCGTCTGCCATATGAAGATGAGTTAAATGCATTCAGGAGGTGGTTGGGCAGATTTCGAATTCCTCTCTCTTTTCTCTCTCATTCTTCCTATAAATTGTAAGGAGGGGCTTCTTTCTAATGTTGGACATTTCTGTTTTGCGACCCCTCCCTTCTCTCCTGCTTGCAAAGAAATTCGGTGGAGTTTTCAAGCCTCCCACATGGACTGTAATGTCATTGTGCCTCTTGCCATTGCAATGTATTTGAATCAATCCTTTGAGCAATATATGTGTCTGTGATTGAATCTAAATCCTCTCATGTATTCATTGTTGTCATTCTGATCTCCCATTGCATTTCGGTTACCTGTGTATGATGTGGTATTGCATCTATATGGTCTGTGTTTATGTTACAAAGCTTATGTTCTTCATTCCTCGGTGCATCACCTCCATAGTTTAGGTTTTATTGTACGCATTTCTCTCTCCCCTGTCTCCTTGGTAGTTAGGTTAGTTTTTGGGTGAACCTCTGCGTTTATTGGTGCATCTGAACAGAGGAATAGGGAACCAGCCTCTCTCTGGAGAATCCTTTTCTCATTTTCAAGTCCCACCTTGGAGGAAGGATTCAATGTTATGCAATCACACTGGATACATAAGTGATCAACCTAGAAACTTGATCTGTATTCAGGGGTGCTGTGATTTGCATCAACAGTTTTGGCACGCCCGGTGGGAGCTAGAGGTCTCATTTTTATTGCAGTAAGGTTGATATGCATCTGCTGCAGTTTTCTTGCTTAAAAAGAGCTATTATTTGCATATCTGGCGACTCCAAAGGGAGGGATCAATAGAATTCCAGCAGTCAGGCCTAAAAGCTATGAGAAGAATCACAAGGTCAAGAGCTGGAGAATAGGAAGTGCTGTTTTGAATAATACCTGCAACTATCTCCAAGAAGAAGGCAAAGAGGAAGAAGTATCAAAGGTCTCCATCTCTCCACCAAACAGAACTCTTTCAACTCCTCCACCCTGAGCGGCCTTTCCTTCAGTATACAAGGGTTTTTAAGACCAATCAGAATGGCGCACCAGTAAACCCCTATTCAACTTCACAGGCAGCCCCCACTTGCTCTCAATGCACAAATCCAATCCCATAGTAGCAGCCACTAAAGAACATTCCAACTTTACTGGAGAAAATCAGACCACTCCTGGCGATCATGTCAAGGACATTGCAACATTTGTGCAATCCATGAGATTAACGAGATGCAATAGCTGTCAAATTTGCTGGCGTCTTCATTCAGGGGAAGCATTGCAATGGTTTAGGAGCCTTGGAGCTGGCTCTATCACAAACTAGAATCAGCTAATGTATTGCACTTCATGATCAATTTGGAGAGAAGGGAGACAACTGTTCTTTTGGAGCAGGCTGACAACCATCAGAGAGCTTCCAATGAGCAGCTGACTGACTTCAACTTCAGATTTCAAAGGTCTTGGGATAGAATTCAGTAGTCAGGCAAACCAACAGCAGAAGGTGCTTTCTGTATTACCTTAAAGCTTTAAATTCTGATATTTTCTATGTTGATTCAATCTATGGGAGGTTACAACTATCCCCTGCTGCTATATAGGTATTGCCATTTAGCTGAAAATTGTCTGATTCAAGCTGGCAGCTAGCTCCTAGGCCTCCAATGCCATTATATCCAAGTTTAGAGAGCCCAAGTACTAGTCAAGCACCTGTCTTAGCCCCTATTCCTCACTCCTAGGAATCAGAGTTCAAATGAAGCTTCCACTTCATCTCCAAGTGCCCCAATGAGCTTCAAGAAGTCATGAAGCAACTGCAAAATTTTAGGTAATGAGCTGGTCACACTCAAGAGACAGCAAGCTCAAGGTTTTGACCTTCGTATCAGCCTCAAGCTCAACCTAATAGGCAGCCATATCAGCCTCAAAGACCACCTAATCCAGCTGCAAATGTGAATCAAAACAAGGCCTCCTGTCAATAGACCTTTCAGCCCTATAATCCCAATGCCATATCTGCCTCTAAAGCATTAGTTCCAGCACAAAATAACATGCACAGGAGTACGATTGGTGTTACCCTTGCAATCTACCTCACAATCAGTCGGCATGTTTCAATGGTGCACTAAATCAGGCCTTGTTGGTGCGAATACGCATTGGTGTTTGCTCAAATCGCAAGCCATGGGGGGGGGGGGGGGGGGGGGGGGGGAGGGGGGGTAGTATATCAACAAGCACCAGACTGACCCCCCAACAGAAACCAAATTGGCAAATTGGCAACGGAAGACTTCTGTGATTAACCCGCCTTTTCACAAGGCAATGGCGCCATACAACGGTCAAGAAGAGAAGCATGAAGAGACAACGTTCTAATCCAGTTGTTCTCAACCCACTCTTACCCAACAGGGGTCCAGTTACCAAACCCAGCTCCAAATGTGCAAATCAACCCCAAGGTTCCTGTTGTAAATCAACACACGCACATGCTCATGCGCCAGAAAGGTTGTCTCAAGTAAGGGCAGCAAAAGGACAGTCCATCCCCTTTCAACATCATCCGATCAAATGAAGAGACACATATGGAACTTTCCATGTGGGAATCACTACTGGCGATCCCAGGGCACCGAGAGTATTTGCAACTGTATTACTACGTGGTCCCGCCCAATATACAAACCGATGACATGAAATGTTCTCACTAATGCAGTGCAACTGATGTGGGGCAGAACAAGAAAAAATTTGAAGCCCCCACCTTTCTAATGTTTCATTGATTGTTTGGAAATCACTTGTGGCACAACTGCATGTTTGATTCGGGGGCCAGTAGTTTCGTGATCGCCAAAGCAAATAGCGGACCACCTGGGTTTGAAATATGAGCCAGTAACTGAAAGGAGTAGGACGCTAGATGGAACTGCAGTGGACTATTGGAGTCATCAAGGAGCTCTAATTCTATAACCACATTTCCTGTCCGAATGTTACCGTTTTGGCAAGATGTGTCTGTGGATTACCCTTTTCCGCCACTCTTTACGTGGTGTCTTTCAAGAGACTTCCCTGCAAAAATCGGTTGGTATTTATCTGCAGATTGGTTCACACAAGGATTTTTTAGACAAGGTATGGAGCCAAAGCAACAATCAAGTCATAACCATTGCAAGTTCCATATTGAGCCCTATGTACCGGTCTATCAATGCAATTGCTCGCTTTTTTTGATCCAGAAGATGTTCGAATGATCTAGAAGCATGTACTTAAGGTCGAGGGAATTCCCTGATTTACCTTTAGATGGAATGGGCAAACAAAAGTCATAATTGTATCCATACAAGAAATTGAAGGAGTCTTAATTGGGCGTTATTATATACCGAGGAAAGTTCACACCCCTTCCTGGACGTCATTCGGCTGAACACAAGGCATGAAAACAAATTTGTAGATTAGGCTTCCGATGGTTCGAGAAGCAACAAGGCATGGAGTTGGTGCATGTTAATATTTCACCACAAGACTCGAGTATTATTCAACTTTTCGTTTCCTCCATTTTTCTTTTCAAATAACACGCGCCGCATACGAAGCTTTGATTCATGACCTTCATTGGGCCAGAAAAAGGGCATCAAGAACTTGCGGTGTTTTGAGATAGCGATCTGAATTTCGTCCAAACCAGTTAGGGGGCAACATCGCTATCAAAGAACACTTGCTGATGAGCTACAAGAACAGGGTAATGGGACCCTCAGGGAGGATTTTCGAAGCTTTCATCAACGTTGTGTCCATACCCAGGAAAGGGACATGAGCCGCAGACAGGCTGCAGCATTGAGCAACGTTTGATGTTTGTGACAAACAAGGAGCTCAGAAGAGGAAAACGCGGCCACCATCCTGTGGTTGTAAGGCCAGCAGTTTCCAGATAATAACACACAGCTGGCAAGGTTTTGAGAACGATCAACAGATCGTCATTTCTTACAAGAAGAAGCTGAATTTTCAGCTATGAATCAGGAGAGGCTAGAACAGCAGTAATGGGGATCAAGTTAGTGATGGCAGCTGCGGACAACCAAGCTTCCTAGGTTTTGGTAACCATTGTAGTCTATCTTCACCCTAACACCAGTTTCATAAAGAAATGCAAACATACAGGTCAAGGAGAAGATTCAGATCCAATTCCGGTTGGGGAAGTCAAAACACTTCAAATTGGCAAAGTGGGTCCACTGAACAGGAGAAATCAAATTTCATATCATACAACTTTGCCGAAGAGTTCCTGATGTCTTCGCTTGATCTATTGAAGCCTTAAGCGGATTCAATCCACATTGCACAAACATACCATAGAATTGGATCCGATGCTAAACAAAAAAAAAGAAAAAACAAAAAAAAAAGAAAAAAAAAGAAAAATCAAAAGGAATCAAACAAAAAAAACTACACAACATCCCACCACACAACTGAACCACTGTACCACACACGACCCCGCGATGCCCCCCCCCACCCTCCCCCCACTCCCCCCCGCAGCGCCCCCAGTACCGCCCCCCCCAGCACCCAAACCCACTCCCACCCGCACACACACCCCCCTCCACCCCCCCCCCTCTCCCCCCCCACCCACCCCGCCCTCCCTCCCTCCTCCCCCAGCTCCCCCCTCCCCCTCCCCCCACGCCCCCCTCCCCCCTTCCATTCCCGCCCCCCGCCCCCGCGACCCTTTCCCCCTCTCCCGCGCCCCCCTCCCCCCCCCCCCCCCCCTCCCCCCCCCCCCCCCGCCACCAGCCCCCCCTCCCTCCGCCACCACCCACACCCCTCCCTACCCCCCCACCCTCCACCTCCGCCCGCCCCCCCACCCCCCCCCCCTCCCCCGCGCCTCCCCCGGCCCCCCACCGAGACCTTCAACCCCGCCCTTCGCCTTCCCCCCACCCTCTAGCCCTCTCCCCCACCCCGACGCCCTCCGCCTCCCCTACCTGGGCCTCCCCTCAACCGCCCGCACCCCCCTCTTGCCCGCCCCCCCCCCCGCCGGTGCGGACGCACACCCCTTCCCGGCCCCGCACAGGGGAAATTCCCCCGCCCCCCCTCCGAGCCCTCTTCCCCCCAGAAGGCGCCCGGGCCGCACCCCACACGCGCCGCCACTGCCGCGCCGCCCCCCCCCCCCACCTGGAAGCAGGCACCCCCCCCGGCTGCCCCCCCCGCCCCTCCTCCAACCCCCTCCGCCCTCCTTCCTGAGAAGCAGAGACCAGTCAACCCCACATTGAGCTCTAAATGAAGAAGAGCTTAACAGCTAATCGAGGCAAGCATTTATTTCCCTATCAAGCACTCCAGCTGGGTCCGCCGAACTTGGTTCCAGTCAGGAAGAAGAGCGAGAAATCAATTGTGTGTGGACTTCCGAGACCCAATAGAGCATCTCTCACAGACCATTACCACCTTACCCGCTCCTTCCAATGAACAAATCTTGCAAGTAGTACCGGTTCAAGAGATTCTCTCTCCTAGATGGCTACTCAGGGTACAACCAGGTGAGGTGAAAGAAGCTGGACCATTCAGACGGCTTTCACCACCCAATGGGGAACCTATGCCTACAAGAAAATGATTCCATTTGGGCTATCAATGCTGGAGCCAACCTTCCAAAGGGCAATGATATGGCATTCAAAGGATTGAGCAATAAATAGTTTGATTACCTGATGATATCACTGTATTTCTCAAAAGAATTGCAGCGATCACCCAGCCTCTGTCATTTGAGGCAAGTAATTTCAGAGATGTAGAAGATGTGGGGTATCAATTAAACCCCAAAAATGACTATGCTTGGGCTTCATAAGGAAATCTTCTAGGCCAATTGTTTTCAAAGGAGGTGACGATTGACCAAAAGATGAAGCAATTCGAGCATTGCCATTGCCAGTCCACAATAAGGCTCTTCAAGCTTCTGGGAAGGATCAATTTTGTCCGTAGATTTGGTTCCAAATTTTGCTCTCTTGTGAAGCCCCATAACGCTGATGTTCCAGAAGAGCTTGGCATTAGGTGGGACATCAGAAGGCAAGGCAAGTTTTGAGGCAATTAAAAATAGGCTATATCTCAAGCTCTGACTCTCGTCAATCCAGACTTCTCTCCCAAGGACTTCGTGCTAATATGCCTTATGGTGGTGGGGAAACGATTTCTGCATCCTGGCACACAAAAAACAAAGAATGGTTAGAGCAACCAGTTGCTTTCTTTCCTCCTTCAGTCAAGGCTTGGAGAATAAGAAACTAGGTACCTTTCATTGAAATCAGGGTCCTTGCTGTAATCAGAAGTTTAATAAAGAAATTCAAGCACCGATTCTCAAACACAAAATCCATGTTAGTCTCTCCATGCGGGAGTTAAAGGACTTCCGTTCTAAACAGGATCTGAGGAGAAGCGTGCAGGATGGATCACTCTTGTCAATGGAATATGAATCGAGATCAAGTTACCAACTAGTCGTGGAAGGGACTATATTCGAGCAGTTGCCTTGAATCAACCGGATGAAACAGGTAATGAAAAAGACGGCTGTCCTCTTGTTACAAGATGATCAAACCAGAAATGATATTAGCCACCCTGTTTGGACTCAGAATATGATACATTTCCTACCGACGGGCCATGGGCCGCTCCAGAGATGAGCAAAGCAAAAGAAGGTCCTTCAGATCAAGCAGTTTCCTTATTGCTTGTTGATGGTATTTTGTTTAAAAGGGACATCAACGGTGTTCTATTAGATGCATCAGGACAGGTTCAGATGTGAGAGTATCTTACAAAATTCCATGACGGAGAGCAGGAGGCCATTTCACTCCACGAGTAACAGCCCTCAAAATCATGAAAGCTGGTTACTATGCCTGCGTAGTCAACGATTGCCACCATGGTTTAAAAATGCAAGAAATGTGCATTCCTTCACACAGGAAAGGAGGTTAGCAGCACTGCCCTTCATCCTCCAATTTCAGTAGATTCATCCCCCTTATGCAATGGATTGGACTTCATTGGAGTCATCAATCCCAATTCGAATCAAGGCCACTAAGTGGATTCTTACAAACAGCGAACAGAAGATTTCACAAGTGGAGGACCGAGGCAGTAGGCGCAAGAACAAGTGAGTCTAGCATCCTAGACTTTTATGGAGGAATAGTAACCAGTTCGTGTGCCGGCCACCATAATATCATATAATGCATTAGCATTCATAGGTTTCAAAAATTACAGAATGGGGGCTTCAGAATGGAATCTATTTGAGCGCCTCTTCAAATTAATTACCCACCCGCGCAGTGTATGGACCAGGCAGAGTCCAACAAACAAATTTGCTAAAAATCTCAGAAGGACTCTGGGACGAAATCAAAGAACATGGCATACAAGGTTTAAATCCGCATTATGGGCTGATAGAATAACACCAAGAGGTCTACAGGTAATTCTCCCTACAAGTGGTCCTATGGAAAGGATGCAGTATTGCCCTATATCTAGAATTGTCCTAGCCTTGGAGCTCATGAAACAGCTGGAGTATCTAATTCAACCAATGAGGCCAGTTATGCAGAATTGATGGAATTAGAGGAATCAAGAACAGCGATTCAGAACGATTGAAAATGAGCAGGCCATATTAAAAAGATGGTTATAAGAGAAGCTGGAGCAATACTTTCCAGGAAGGGGACCCTATTTCTTGAAATGGGATTCAATCGGGGCAAACAAAGACGGCCTTCCAATTTGATGCCATCTGGAGTGGTCCCTATATGGGCACGGGATGCAAAAATAGTAATGCCTTCCAAATTTTTGTCCCTGCATGGATGGAGAGGAACTTCATATTCCGGTTAACGGAATTATCTTAAACATTGCTACTAAGGAGAAAGGTTTTTTTCTTGTACATATTGAGTTTGGGTTTTTTTTCAATTCCTCTAAGTGCGTATGCACATGTCCCGTTGTAGGTTTAGGTTTCTTTTCCCTAAGTGCTTTGCACAGTTTCGCTGTTCTCCAGGATGTTTTCTTCTGCAGTTCAGAGTTTTGCGGGAGAAGAAGTTGCATTATCATGGCTTGTTTCGGGTTATTGCTTGACTCCATTGCCCAATGGATCGCTAAAATGCCACTGATCATTCACCAGCAGCAGGTGAACCCCGCTAGTCATCCAAAGCTGGTAAATTCTCTACAACGTTTCCAAGGCCAATCTGTATTTTGGTTCAATTTGGAAGATGAAATCAAGAAAAGCCTCTGGTGCAATAACAAACAGAAATGATGCGTCAACAAACAATTTTAATGCAGCAGACATTTCGGGCCGCTCCTTGTTAGGCAGCCCGCCATTTGATCGATAAGTCTTCGTTTAATTTTCCCCCCTATCCGCCCGCTTCTTCTGCCATGATGAAGATGAGTTACATGCATTCAGGAGGTGGTTGGTAAGATTTCCGAATTCCTCTCCCTCTCTTTTCTCTCTCATTCTTCCTATATATTGGTAAGGAGGGGCTTCTTTCTAATGTTGGACATTTCTGTTTGCGACCCCTCCCTTCTCTCCTGCTTGCAAGAGAATTCGTGGAGTTTCAAGCCTCCCACATGGACTGTAATGTCATTGTGCCTCTTGGCCATTGCAATGTATTGAATCAATCCTTTGAGCAATATATGTGTCTGTGATTGAATCTAAATCCTCTCATGTATTCATTGTTTGCATTCTGATCTCCCATTGCATTTCGGTTACCTGTGTATGATGTGGTATTGCATCTATATGGTCTGTGTTTATTGTCAAAGCTTATGTCTTCATTCCTCGGTGCATCACCTCCATAGTTTTAGGTTTTATTGTACGCATTTCTCTCTCCCTGTCTCCTTGGTAGTTAGGGTTAGTTTTGGGGTGAACCTCTGCGTTTTTATTGGTGCATCTGAACAGAGGAATAGGAACCAGCCTCTCTCTGGAGAATCCTTTTCTCATTTTCAGTCCCACACTTGAGGAAGGATTCAATGTTTGCAATCACCTGGATACATAATTGATCAACCTAGAAACTTGATCTGTATTCAGGGGTGCTGTGATTTTGGCATCACACAGTTTTGGCACGCCCGGTGGGAGCTAGAGGTTCTCATTTTATGTGCAGTAAGGTCTGAATATGGCATCTGCTTGCAGTTTTTTCTTGCTTAAAAGAGCTATTATTTGCCATATCTGGAGACTCCAAAGGGAGGGATCAAAGATTCCAGCAGTCAGGCCTAAAAGCTTATGAGAAGAATCACAAGGTCAGAGCTGGAGAAGAGGAAGTGCTGTTTGAAGTACCTGCAACTATCTCCAAGAAGAAGGCAAAGAGGAAGAAGGGATTCAAAGGTCTCCATCTCCACCAACAGAAACTCTTTCAACTCCTCCCCCTGAGCGGCCTTTCTTTCAGTCTAACAAGGGTTTTAAGACCATCAGAATGCGCAACCAGTAAACCCCTATGTCAACTTCACAGCAGCAGCCCACTTGCTCTCAATGCACAAAATCCAATCCCGTAGCAGCACTAAAGAACATTCCCTACTTTACTGGAGAAAATCAGACCCACTCCTGGCGATCATGTCAAGGACATTGCTAACATTTGTGCAATCCATGAGATTAACGAGATGCAAATAGCTGTCAAATTGCTGGCGTCTTCATTCAAGGGGAAAGCATTGCAATGGTTTAGGAGCCTTGGAGCTGGCTCTATCACAAACTAGAATCAGCTATGTATTGCACTTCATGATCAATTTGGAGAGAAGGGAGACAACTTGTCTCTTTTGGAGCAGATGAAAACATCAAGAGAGCTTCCATGAGCAGCTGACTGACTTCAACTTCAGATTCAAAGGTCTTGGGATAGAAATTCCAGTAGCAGTCAAACAACAGCAGAAGGTGCTTTCTGTATTACCTTAAAGCTTTAAATTCTGATATTTCTATGTTGATTCAATCTATGGGAGGTACAACTATCCCTGCTGCTTATAGTATTGCCATTAGAGCTGAAAATTGTCTGATTCAAGCTGGCAAGCTAGCTCCTAGGCCTCCCAATGCCATTATATCCAAGTTTAGAGAGCCCAAGTACTAGTCAAGCACCTGTCTTAGCCCCTATTCCCACTCCTAGGAATCAGAGTTCAAATGAAGCTTCCACTTCATCTCCAAGTGCCCCAATGAGCTTCAAGAAGTCATGAGCAACTGCAAAATTTAGGTAATGACGGGTCACACTCAAGAGACAGCAAGCTCAAGGTTTTAGACCTTCGTATCAGCCTCAAGCTCAACCTAATAGGCAGCCATATCAGCCTCAAAGACCACCTAATCAGCCAGCTGCAATGTGAATCAACAAGGCCTCCTGTCAATAGACCTTTCCAGCCCTATAATCCAAATGCCATATCTGCCTCTAAAGCATTAGTTCCAGCACAAAATAACATGGCACAGGAGTACGATCTGTGTTGTTACCCTTGCAATCTACCTCACAATCAGTCGGCATGTTTCAATGGTGCACTAAATCAGGCCTTGATGGTGCAACCATTGGTGGTTTGCTCAAGATCCAAGCCAGGAGGATAATCAACAGCAACCAGAAGGACCCCCAAACAGAAACCAAATTGGCAAGATTGGCAAACGGAAGACTTCTGTGGAGTTAACCAACAGCCTTTTTCAAGGCATGGCTGCCAATACAAAAACAAACCGGTCAAAGAAGAGAAGCATAGAAGAGGGACAAAACTGTCTAATCCAGTTGTTTCTCAACCCACTCTTACACAACAGGGGGTCAGTAGACCAAAACAACAGCTTCCAAATGTGCAAAATCAAACCCAAGGTTCTGTTGTAGCAACACACGCACATGCTCAAGCCTCCAGAAAAAGGTTGTACCAAGTAAGGGACAGCAAAAGGACAGGTTCATCCCCTTTCAACATCATCGATCAAATGAAGAAGACACATATGAACATTCCATGTGGGAATCAACTGGCGATCCCAGGGCAACGAGATTTATTGGCAAGCTGTAATGACTAATTGGTCTGCCACAAATATATCAAACCGAGGACATGAGAAGGTTCTCACTAATGCAGTGCAACATGATGGGGGGGCAGACAAGAAAAAATTTGAAGCCCCCCACCTTTCTATGTTCATTGATTGTTGGAAATCACTTGGTGCACAACTGCATGTTGGATTCGGGGGGCCAGTAGTTCGGTGATGCCAAAGCAAATAGGCGGACAACTGGGTTTGAAATATGAGCCAGTACTGAAAGGAGTAGTACGGCTAGATGGAACGGCAGTGGGGACTATTGGAGTCATCAAGGAGCTAAGTCTAACACTACATTCCTGTCCTAATGTTACAGTTTTGCAAGATGTGTCTGTGATTGACCTTCCGCCACTCTTTACGTTGTGTCTTTCAAGAGACTTCACTGCAAAAATCGGTGGATATTTATCTGCAGATTGGTCACACATGATTTTTAGGACAAGGTATGGAGCCAAAGCAACAATCAAGTCAGAACCAATTGCCAATTTCCATATTGAGCCCTACGTACCAGGTCCTATCAATGCAAATTGTTCAGCTTTTGATCAATAGGAGTGTTCGAATGATCTAGAAGCAGGTACTAAGGCGAGGGAATTCCTGATTTAACTTTAGATGAATGGGCAAACAAAAGTCATGAATTTGATCCATACAAAGAAATTGAAGAGTCTGAATGGGCGTGTATTATATACACGAGGGAAAGTCACCCATTCCTGACGTCATTCGGCCTGAACAAAAGGATGAAAACAAAATTTGGAGATTATTCTTCGATGGTTCGAGAAGCAGACAAGGCACTGGAGGTGGTGCAATGTTAATTTCACCACAAGACATCGAGTATTATTCAACTTTTCGTTTCCAGTTTTCTTGTTCAAATAACACCGCCGAATACGAAGCATTGATTCATGGACTTCATTGGGCCAAGAAAAAGGGCATAAAGAACTTGCAGGTGTTTGGAGATAGCGATCTGATCGTCAACCAAGTTAGGGGGCAACATGCTACAAAGAACGACTTGCTGAGGAGCTACAAGAACAGGGTATGGGACCTCATTGAGGATTTCGAAGCTTTCAACGTTGTGTCCATACCCAGGAAGGGAAATGAAGCCGCAGACAGGCTCGCAGCAGTTGGAGCAACGTTTGATGTGGTTGACAGCATCAGAAGAGGAAAAATGCAGCCACACATCCATGTGGTTGTAAGGCCAGCAGTTCCAGATAATAACACAAGCTGGCAGGTGTTTGAGAACGATCAACAGATCGTCAATTTCTTACAAGAAGAAGCTGAATTTTCAGCTAGAAATTAGGATAGGCTAGAGCAGCAGTATGGGGATCAAGTAGTGCAGCTGCGGACAAACAAGCTTCCCAAGGGTTTGGTAACATTGGAGTCTATCTTCAACCCTAACGACCAGTTTCATAAAGAAAAGGCAAACATACAGGTCAAGAGAGAAGATTCAGAGCCAATTCCGGTTGGGGAAGGCAAAACACTTCAAATTGGCAAAGTGGCCACAGGAGAAATCAGATTTCATACAACTTTGCCAAGAGTTTCCAGATGTCTTCGCTTGGAGCTATGAAGATTTAAGAGGATTCAATCCAAATTTGGCACAACATACCATAGAATTGGATCCAGATGCTAAGCCCGTCAGGCAGAAGCAGAGACCAGTCAACCCTCACATTGAGCCTCTAATGAAGAAAGAGCTTAACAAGCTAATCGAGGCAAGCATTATATTCCCTATCAAGCACTCAAGCTGGGTCGCGAACTTGGTTCCGGTCAGGAAGAAGAGCGGAGAAATCAGGTTGTGTGTGGACTTCCGAGACCTCAATAGAGCATCTCTCAAAGACCATTACCCGCTTCCTTCAATGGAACAAATATTGCAAGTAGTATCCGGTTCAGAGAGATTCTCTCCCCTAGATGGCTACTCAGGGTACAACCAGGTGATGGTGAAAGAAGATGACCAATTCAAGACAGCTTTCACCACCAAATGGGGAACCTATGCCTACAAGAAAATGCCATTTGGGCTATCAAATGCTGGAGCCACCTTCCAAAGGGCAATGGATACGGCATTCAAAGGATTGATCAATAAAATAGTTTTGATATACCTTGATGATATCACTGTATTCTCAAAAGATGCAGCGGATCACCTCTGTCATTTGAGGCAAGTATTTCAGAGATGTAGAAGATTTGGGGTATCATTGAACCCCAAAAAATGCATATTCTTGGCTCATGAAGGAAAGCTTCTAGGCCATATTGTTTCAAAGGAGGGGTTGACGATTGACCCAGAAAGAGTTGAAGCAATTCGAGCATTGCCATTGCCAAGTCACAAGAAGGCTCTTCAAAGCTTCTTGGGAAGGATCAATTTTGTCCGTAGATTTGTTCCAAATTTTGCTACTCTTGTGAAGCCAATAACGCTGATGTTAAAGAAGAGCATGGCATTTAGGTGGACATCAGAAGGCAAGGCAAGTTTTGAGGCAATAAAAGAGGCTATATCTCAAGCTCCGACTCTCGTCAATCCAGACTTCTCCAAGGACTTCGTGCTATATGCCTTTGGTGGTGGGGAAACGATTTCTGCAATCCTGGCACAACAAAACAAAGAAGGGTTAGAGCAACCAGTCGCTTTCTTCAGTCAAGGCTTGGAGGAATACGAAACTAGGTACTCTTTCATTGAAAAGCATGTCCTTGCTGTAATCAGAAGTTTAAAGAAATTCAAGCAACTAGTCTCAAACAACAAAATCCAATTGTTAGTCTCTCATGCGGGAGTTAAGGACTTCCTTCTAAACAAGGATCTGAGCGAGAAGCGTGCAGGATGGATAACTCGTGTCATGGAATATGACATCGAGATCAAGGTTACCAAACTAGTACGTGGGAAGGGACTATGCGAGCAGTTAGCCTTGAATCAACAGGATGAAACAGGTAATGAAAAAGACGTTGTCCTGCTGTTACAAGATGATCAAACACAGGAAAATGATGATGTATCCACTCCCTGTTGGACTCAGAATATGATACATTTCCTACAGACGGGCATGTGCCCTCCAGAGATGAGCAAAGCAAAAAGAAGGTACTTCAGATTACAAGCAGTTCCTTATGTGCTTGTTGATGGTATTTTGTTTAAAAGGGACATCAATGGTGTTCTATTGAGATGCATCGGGACAGGTCAGATTGAGAGGATCTTACAAGAATTCCATGATGGAGAGGCAGGAGGCCATTTCACCCCACGAGTAACAGCCCTCAAAATCATGAAAGCTGGTTACTATTGGCCTGCTGTATTCAACGATTGCCACTCATGGGTTAAGAAATGCAAGAAATGTGCATTCTTCACAGGGAAAGGAAGGTTAGCAGCACTGCCCCTTCGTCCAATTTCAGTAGATCATCCATTCATGCAATGGGGATTGGACTTCATTGGAGTCATCAATCCCAATTCGAATCAAGGCCATAAGTGGATTCTTACAACGACAGATTATTTCACCAAATGGACCGAGGCAGTAGCGCTCAAAGAAGCAAGTGAGTCTAGCATACTAGACTTTTATGAAGGAATAGTAACCAGGTTCGGTGTGCCGGCCACCATCATATCAGATAATGCATTAGCATTCATAGGTTCAAAAATTACAGAATGGGCTGTCAAGAATGGAATCTATTTGAGCGCCTCTTCAAATTATTACCCGCAGGGTAATGGACAGGCAGAGTCCACAAACAAGAATTTGCTAAAAATCATCAGAAGGACTCTGGACGAAAATCAAAGAACATGGCATACAAGGCTAAAATCAGCGTTATGGGCTGATAGAATAACACCAAAGAGGTCTACAGGTAATTCTCCCTACAAGTTGGTCTATGGGAAGGAGGCAGTATTGCCTATATCATTAGAATTGCCAGCCTTGAAGCTCATGAAACAGCTGGAGTTATCTGAATTCGAACCAATGGAGGCCAGGTATGCAGAATTGATGGAATTAGAGGAAATCAGAGAACATGCGATTCAGACGATTGAAAAGGATCAGGCCATAGTAAAAAGATGGTTTGATAAGAGAGCTGGAGCAAAGACTTTCCAGGAAGGGGACCTAGTTCTGAAATGGGATGCAGATCAGGCAAAACCAGGAAGGCATTCCAAGTTTGATGCCATCTGGAGTGGTCCCTATATGGTCACGGGATGCAAAAATAGTAATGCCTTCCAATTGTTTGCATTGGATGGAGAGGAACTTCAGATTCCGGTTAACGGAATCTATCTTAAACATTGCTACTAGGAGAAAGGTTTTTTCTTGTAAATATTAGTTTAGGTTTTTTTTTCAATTCCTCTAAGTGCGTATGCACATTGTCCTGTTGTAGTTAGGTTTCTTTTTCCCTAAGTGCTTTGGCACAGGTTTCGCTGTTCTCAGGATGTTTTCTGCAGTTCAGAGTGTTGCTGGAGAAGAAGTTGCAGTATCAGGCTTGTTTCGGGTTATTGCTTGACTCCATGCCCAATGGATCGCTAAAAGGCCACTGATCATTCACCTAGCAGGCAGGTGACCCCGCTGAGTCTTCAAAACTGTTGTCAAAATTTCCCCCCCCAGGGTAAATCTCGCTAACATGCATCAAAGTTGCAGAAAGGCAAATAGGTCGATCCAGAAAAAATGGTGAAAATCGGCTAAGTCCTAGTCCTAGGAGCATTCGGGACATTTGGGACAAAAAGGCCCGAACCGGCCGGCTCGGCCGAAGTAAGCACAAACAGCCCACTAAGCATTTGGGACAAGTGGGACAAAAGTACGCGGCGGGCGCGAAATGCCGGTTCGACCGAGAGGAAAAATTGGCTAACTGCTGAGAGGGTCGCCTTTGGGACATCTGGGACAAAAAGGCGCGAACTGGCCGAACCGGGCGAAATCAACACAAGCAGTCCGAAGCGAAGTGGGCCAAGTGGAACAAAAATACCCGAACCGCCCGAACCGGCCGAAATGAGTCTAGAGGGGCCAAAATCAAATGGGACATCCGGGACAAATGGACGCGAACCGCCCGAACCGGCCGAAATGAGTCCAGAGGGTCCAAAATCAAATGGGACATCCGGGACAAATGGAGGCGAAATGCGCGAAGGAGCTGAATGAGCCGAGGACCAATCAGAAACTGCCAAGTGTCCTCATAGAGTATCAGGTCAGAAAAGTCAAAGGGCGAGATTTCGAGCACCGAGCCGAATCAATAGGATCTTGCCACGTGTTTCATTTAGGGGCCCACGAGGAAATTTAAAAGGAAAGCCCGCCAAAAGGTAGAGGAGAGAGAATTATTCAACCAATCAGAGTACGCCACGTGTCGTCCAGGCGGCAGAACGCGGGAAAGAATTCAAAAAGTCGTTTTCGCCTGTTCCGTGCTCTAAATCTTCAGATTGCCATAACTTTTGATCCAGAGCTCGGATTTGCACGTTCTTTATACCAATGGAAAGCTGGTAAAATTCTCTACATGTTTCCAAGGCCAATCTTGTATTTTGGTTCAGTTTGGAGGATGAAAATCAAGAAACGCCTCTGGCGCGAATAACAAACAGAAGTGATGCGTCAACAAACAATTTTAATGCAGCAGACAGTTCACCGCTCCTGTAGGCAGCCCGCCGTTTTCGCCAGGATCCGCCGCTTCTGCCATGATGAGATGAGTTAAATGCATTCAGGAGGTGGTTGGGGCAGATTTCGAATTCCTCTCTCTTTTCTCTCTCATTCTTCCTATAAATTATAAGGAGGGGCTTCTTTCTAATGTTGGACATTTCTGTTTTGCGACCCCTCCCTTCTCTCCTGCTTGCAAGAGAATTCATGGAGTTTCCAAGCCTCCCACATGGACTGTAATGTCATTGTGCCTCTTGGCCATTGCAATGTATTTGAATCAATCCTTTGAGCAATATATATGTCTGTGATTGAATTTAAATCCTCTCATGTATTCATTGTTGTCATTCTGATCTTCCATTGCATTTCGGTTACCTGTGTATGATGTGGTATTGCATCTATATGGTCTGTGTTTATGTTGCAAAGCTTATGTTCTTCATTCCTCGGTGCATCACCTCCATAGTTTAGGTTTTATTGTACGCATTTCTCTCTCCCTGTCTCCTTGGTAGTTAGGTTAGTTTTTGGGTGAACCTCTGCGTTTTATTGGTGCATCTGAACAGAGGAATAGGAACCAGCCTCTCTCTGGAGAATCCTTTTCTCATTTTCAAGTCCCACACTTGGAGGAAGGATTCAATGTTATGCAATCACACTGGATACATAAGTGATCAACCTAGAAACTTGATCTGTATTCAGGGGTGCTATGATTTTGCATCAACAGCTCCTCCTGAGGAAGGAGCAGCAACAACCCAAAAAATGATGAGATCCTTGCTGCCCTATTGGACACAAGAGATCATTTGACTGTGCTCGAGCAACAAGTGATGGGTAATGAGGAGGAAGAAGAAGCTGGTGATAACAATCAGCCACCTCCTGAGGACAACCCCAATATGGGTTTTGATAATAACAATGTTAATGTGCCTGACCAGCCAGAAAACAAAAAGGCTAGGTTGGCTGTTGAACTCACTAATGATATAAAAAGGATAAGTCCACCTAAGTTTGATGGCACCACATTAGGTGATGGAGTTGAGAATTGGCTCAACGATATGGAGAAGTACTTTGCAATAAGGAGCTTCTCAAAAGAGACCAAAGCTATTTGGGGAGCATATCATCTTTTCCAGTGTAATGCAATCTAATCATGGTGATAGATAGCCGAAAAAGGCTGAGCTATTGAACATATGATCATCAATTTGTAGGACCAACATCACCTGGGATCAATTTAAAGGTTATTTTAGGCAATGATGACTGCCATAATCTTTATTATGATCAGAAAATGATTGAATTTCATAACTTATCCACTTCAAGGGATAGTAGAACTGTAACTGAGTATTGAAGAGATGGTTTACGAATTACTACTCAAGTATGTACCCTCAGTATCAATGGGGTGATGAGAGAGTCAATCAAGATACATAAATTCATCATGGGCTTGAATCCCATTATTGGGGGAGAGGTAGGATGTTCACCGCCCATTACCAGACTAACGTGGATAGGGGAATGATATAGAAGAAATCTGAAGGTAGGAAGAAAATTAAAGGCTATTTCTACTCACAAGGAAGAAGTATGGAAGAAAGTGTCATCATGTTACTCTGATCTACGTCAACTTCTCTTGCACCTAAGAATAGGACCATGGAAAAAGTTTGGTAAAATGAATGTAAGTTTCCATATGAATAATTAATTGTTGAAAACACCAACCCAATGCAACAAGACATAAAGCAATGGTATATACACAGGAAACAATCATTTGCCAGGAATAATAAGTAATGGGCGACAATACTCAAGCTATGGAGGTCAAAATTGCACAAATGTTTAAGTTATGGAAGATGAATTCTGAGCCCAAAAAGGAACTGGTAGGAGGCTATTGATAATTGTGGTTAAAGATCATGTACGCTAGATCAATTTCCTTTGAAGAAGGATGATTGTAATCATGTGAGGTCACAATGATACATGCTTGTAGTAGCTGACAAGCATAGTTAAAAAGAAAGTTACACCTGATGTGCCCTAAGTTCCTGACGTAAGTTATTCGGTCTTACCTGTAACTATTCTTTTTAGATACGGTGAGCTATTTAATGTCATTTATTTCTAGTAAACTTGAAAGCTTCAAAGACTATAAAATGAATACCATGCATGTGAAAAATTTCAACCGCATAAATCATGGATTGTACATTATGGTAAATTTGTGAATTTTGTTCATATAGTTAGTATGTGTCTTTTTGGAGTAGTCCTTGACTTACCTAGCTTTTCCACAGAATTTTGATCTCTATGTAGCACCTTTGGTGATCTTATGATGTAGTCATAGGTGTAAATTGAGTTAGTATGAGAATCACTTGAAAGAAAGAGTAGACTATTCCCTGAAAAACATATTAGTTGTTTAGCAAAAATGATGCTACAGAAAACAACAGAGATTCAAGGTGTAAAACAAGATAATTATATGTTAGATAGAAATTAGTCAGCTATGGTAATCAAAACATGCCCCGAGGGAAGCACAGTGGGTTAAAACAACTAAATATACCCTCCTAGGGGGGGTAAATCATAGCAAATAGTTCAATTTTTACCGTAACCCTACTAATTTTTACTATGAGACACCGTGAACTTTAAACGAGATGGAGAGAGTGCATACCCATAGGAGGCACACTGACACCGTTCAGGAGTACGTACGTGACAAGGATGATGGACCCTTCATGATTACCCCATCCCTCTTAGACAATTTTAGCAATTAATTAAATTTATTAGGTTAATGAGGAGGTTAAGAGTGTGTGTAGCAAGTGTTTCCCTAGGGGTGCACTCGGCATCCAAAATGTATGTGGAACACTCAGATTGTGCATATATTAAAAATGTGTGCACAAATGCGTACAAAAAAAATAGGCACGTAAGAATCTAGGGTGGGAAAGTGTGTATGCATAGGTGCACACACTAGAATGTCCACACAGATGCCCTAAAGGGTGCACATGTGCAAGTCAGGTGGGGATAGTTAGGTTGTGTGCACACATGAAAACATGAGTGCACAAGCACCATAGATGACATTCATATACCAGAAAGGGTGCACAATTACCAAAAAAGGTGCACAGGTACTAAAGAAGGGAAAATCTAAGACTTAGAAGAAAAAATGTAGATTTTTAGAAGAATAATTTGATAAATACAATAGTGTAGAAAAAATAGAAGAAAATAAAGTCGTAACACATTTGTGTTATCTTACAAAGATGACTATCATCATTACAGACTAGAGAGCGACACAGTAGTCTTATTAACCTAGAGGTGAGCTTCTGTCAACGAGACAGTGGATGATAGACATCTTGTCTAGAGGTGTAGCTATAATTAGAGTGGCACATGGCACCAGATGCCTGTACATTACCTTAGAAGCTTCATAGCCTTCTCACAGCCTTAGCTGAGAGATGGCACAGTGATTTTTCAAGGCTTCTGCTCCCTAACTTCATTGCAGAGATAACCATGACTTTGGAGTACATATGGTGTATACTACGAGTTTCGATCATTGTGCAGTTTATTGAGTATATTAGTGATGATGTTGTGATTACAGACTGCATTATTGAGGTTTTTGGATGTGTTGTTATACCTCATTGAGGTATGATAGTGCACTTAAGTTACATGAGTTGCATTGCATGCTCCACAGTCTACAGCTTGCTGCCATGTGTACTTGATGGCTCTTCAATTTTGGAGGCATTCTACTTACTTGAAAAGACCGTACTTGATTTTCCACTGATCATCTTAGATTAAAGTGTTTTACTCAGGATTTCTAAATGCAGGACAACGAAGGTGGTTATTGTTAGGGCCAGTACATGCTGGCACATTTATATTGGGAATTGGACCTAATTACTTACCACAGTCAGAACATTGTGGGTCCTTCCATGCTGCTACAGTTTTGGGCCTGGGGTCACATAGTCATTGGTCATCCTACATGTGTTCTACGATTTTAGGAACTAGCGTTTGTTGCCATCCAGTTATGGGATGGTTCCCTTTGATTATGAGATGATATCCGTTATGAAAACATGGGGGATACATACCACTAATGATTTGAGATTTTTTGATGATATTCAGCAACACATGATAGTGTGGAGACCCTACCATTACATCAATGGTTGCTGATATAAATGAGCTAAGTATAGCCATGGTTGAGCATTTCTTGATTGGCAGTCAGGGCTACATTACAGATTTTTACAGACTAGATCGATGTCAACCATAGCTTAGCTTAGTTCAGGATGTACCTCGTCCTAATATGTGGTATGACCGTTAAGCTGTAGAGAGATTTGACATGGGGCCTTTAATCCAAATATTTAGGGCTCGAGCTAGTTTTGACTAGATAGTGTCATAGCTTGGGTTCTATTGAGACAGATTAGGGATCCCGGAGTTACAGTAGAGTATGCACCTTGGTACATGAAATTTTTACCTCGTCATTTCACCATTCTGTGGGCTGCATTTGATGCAGGGGTTAGGCAACCTCCCGAGGAGTATAGTGATAGTGACGATGATGAGGATTAGTTTGATGGTCAAGGTCACAACGGCGATGGTGTAAAAGTTCCTCCAGTATTACAGTAAAAAGTACATAGGTAGATCATAATTTCTTGATAGATATAGATTCCCTGAGTGGGCATACTAGTTAGTATACGGGCACTGTTACAACATGTGCCTCTTCAGAGATTAGTGCCACAAGGTTCTCCCCAGAGAATAGCATAGCAGGGGTCGATGCCTAGCCCGCCACATAGTTCACCGAGAGGTGAAGGGGGTTGTGGTGATGGAGGTGGAGGAGATGAGGGAGATGGGGGAGATTGAGCCAGGTGGTTCCAATAGATCTAGCAACTGGTGGGTCAGATGGCACAGATTATCAGCCTATTACAACAGTCTACGGCCTAGGTTCAATAGTTGACTATGTAGAGAGACTCGGCTCAGGCTTAGGTTCATACACTCACTGCAGATAGCGACCAGCTGAGTGTCGCAGGGGCACAGGTATAGGTTGTTATTGTAGAACAAGATCAGCTCTGAATTGAGTGGATAGTGGGTTAGGATAAGATTGCTAGACTTTCTGCTGAGGTAGCTTTTTTATGACACACTGATGGAGCCATGGTGACACCACGCATGCACAAGGATTTGGAAATAGCCGAGGGGAGAACATCATATTAAAAATATTTATATTATTATTTTATTCTAGAGGGCCAGAGGGCACCCAGCGATAGCCAGCATTTGAGTAGATCTGCAAGGTCTTAGAGGCCATCAACATCATGTACATTATTTGAGCATCCACGAGGGAAACCGATAGGACAGTAGCCAGGCTAGCATGGTTCATAGGTTATGGGGCCTCCTCTAGATCATATTCCACCTAGTCCCCTTAGGTATTGAGTTAGATATGACTCATTTTTTATTGTATACACATATTTATGTACTTTTGATGTATGCCTCTTATGAAGGCTTAGTTTTGATCGAGGTATATGATGTATCATTTTTATTATGCCTCATGATGAAGTCTTGTTTTTATTCATGCCTAAGATAGAATATTTTGTATTTAGATGATGTATTCTTTGAGACACACACACACACACACACACACACACACACACACACACACACACACACACACACACACACACACACACACACACACATGTGTGTGTGTGGAAATTTGATTTTGACATGTATGAAGATTATGATTATTGGACTCTTTATTATTGATGTTGTTGTATATGTATCACATGTTTTTGATTTATGATATATCCTCATATGATACCATTTTTATTATACATGAGATTTTTTTATTAGTCCACTCGATGATATGTATGGTATTGGTGTGGGGGGCATAGATTTTGATATTTTCGACCCCTCTTGCCCCATTGATGATACGATATGTGATGATTAGTTTGGCATACATGTATGATGTAGACTTAGCATTTTATTGATATACGATGTAATATGATGTGGGATGTGATGAGATAGATGGTATATGTGATAAAATAAAATAAAAAACAATGTACAAGTAATGAAAAAACAAGCATAAACAAAAGTTAATTAATCTACCAAATATACACTTTTAAACAATGCAACACCACAACTATGCACAATTATAAACAAGCATGCAAAAACACACTTCATATATAAAAATAAGAATGAACCTAATCCAAGAAAGAAAATGATCAATCTACAAGGGTATGTTTAAGAAACACACTATACAAATGTACAAGTAAGAAAAAATATACAAACAATGTGCACACAAACAAAACAAGGAAACAAACAAAGAAACAAAGCAAGTAAACTACTACTATGTTTTTGTAAGATTGTTTTCAAAGAGTTTTGTGTTGTTTTGGGAGTTTGTGAGACAATTTTCTATTATTTTTGTATTTTTTGGTTTTCCAATGTTTTGGGGGTTTTAATCCCATTCAAAAAAAATTGGATTTTCAATTTATTTGAAGGTTTTTGTGATTTCCAATAGTTTTCCAAAGCTATGTACAGGAAAATGAAGAAACATGGATGCCCCCAGTGATAGATGGGAATATACAAAGGAATATTCCATGTGTTATATATAAGGAGGTGAAGCTATGAATATTCCCCCAACATTAGATGGGAATATACAAAGGAAATCTCTTCACAGATAAACAAGGGGATAACCAGCCGGATCAAGGCTTTAACATGATTGGATCACAAGAAATCTCATATGTAGTTGTGGCACTAGCTCTAAGCTCAGTAAAGTTACCCCCTAAACATGAGATATGCTTGTGAACAATGGAACCCTCTCAAAGGCACTGGAAACCGGTTTTCCACCAAGAGACCTATCCAAAGTGCCATAATTGTGTGGTTTTCACATTTGGATGACCTGTTTTCTCTTTTTCTTTTTCTCCTTTTTTATTTTATTCATAATTTTTTTACTTTTTTGGTTGTTTTATGATGTTTTGCGCCATGTTAAAGTATAGAACCACTTTAAATGCATGGAGTTCATGGGTTTGCGTAGCTCATCTCCATCAGGATAGGTAAACTTATATGTCTGGCCCAAATTTGGCCACAATGACATAGGGTCATAACCAATGAGGCTTGAACTTGCTTTTCTTTTCTCTCTTCTTCGCTATGTTGAATTAGATTTCCTTCAACACCCAAAATCTTCCTGATCTCAAAACTGATGAGGTTTGACTTCTTTTGTTTGTAGCTCCGTGATACTCTGTTATGATAAAATTTGAGGTGGTTGAGTGCTGCGGATGCACCTCTTCATCTAGTAGCTCCAATTCTTATGCCAGTCTAGCCACTATGTAATCCTCATGTTTATCTCGAAAGTCCCTAAGATATATTCTTAGGGATGGAAGCTCTATTTCCAAAGGGGGATTGTGGATTTAGTTCCAAACACCAGGGAATAAGGTGTCGCACTAGTAGGGGTATGAATGGAGGTACTATAAGCCCAGAGGGTAGGGTGAATTTGTGAATGCCAATTCTGACCTATTTTACTCACCATATTCTCCATGATTCGAACAAGTGTTTTATTAATTGCCTCTAGTTTCCCATTACCTTGAGGGTAATATGGCATGGACCACTTTAATCATATATGAAAGTGCTGAAATAGAGATTTCACCATATTAAACTTGAAATAATCTACCATTGTTCAGCGACAATGGTGGTAGTAATGCCATAATGGTAGATGAGGTGGTTCATGATGAACTTTGATATTTGATCACCTATAACATATGTCAGTGGAACAACCTCCACCCACTTGGTGAAGTATTCTGTGGCCATTATAATGTGTGTATGGACCATCGGTATGAGGTACAAGTAAGCTTCCCTATTAGGTCCCAATCCCCATTTAGAGAATGACCATGGTGTTGTGATTGGATGTAAAGGCTATGACGGCGCATGGATGAATTTCCCATACTTTTGGCATAACACACACTTATTTACATGTGATTGCAAGTATTTTTTCTCCATGGTAGGCTAGTAAGAGCCTACCCTTAATAACTTCATTTTCTAAAACCATCCCATTGGTATGGGCTCCGCACACTCCTTTGTGAACCTCCTTGATTTTGCTCGTACTAACTCTGCTACATCTAAAAAACGCAAAATATTCCCATCATATCCATGACGATTTAGATGGTGCCTCCTAGGAGGGTTTAATGAGCTATTTTATAGATAAGGCTTTATTTTTTAGAATGGGTGATGTTGGGAGGAAAGTACCATTTTGGAGGTAGTTAAAGATGGCCTCATACCATGGGGAAAAGGGACCAATGAACTCACATGACAGGCACAATTTTGGTATGTCATATACAGGTTGACGTAGATTTTCAAAAAATGGTATATCATTGTTCTCTGGTGGAATTCATAGCATAGAACCCATTGTTTTCATTACATCTGTAGACCTATTTTGTGCCCTTGAAATTTGGTCAAAGGTGATGTGCACAAAATATTATTTTAGAGTTTCTACCAACCTTTTATATGGGATTATTTTGTCATCCTTGACTTTGTATTCATCATTGACTTTCTTTATAATCAATTATGAGTATCCAAAAACCTTAAGGTGGTGGATAATCCATTTTATAGCCAGCTTCATCCCAGCAATGAGTACTTCATATTCTGTAATGTTATTTATGCATGATAACCCAAGATGGAAAGCTTGAGGTATGGGGTCTCCTGTAGGAGTGATTAGCACTACACCTGGCCTTGAACCATGGAAATTGAATGATCCGTCAAAATGTACTTTCCATATGATAGATTCTTCAATGTATATTAATGATGTGTCTTACAATTCCAAATACACAGGATTTGTTCTAGGTAAGGGTGCCTCCGCCAGTTGTTATGTGAGCACCTAGCCTTTGACTAAATTTTGGTGTACATACTCAATATCAAATTCACTGAGTAGGATGATCTAATTATCCATCCTACTAGTAAGAGTGGGTTTTGATAATAGGTATTTGACCAAGACAAATTTGTATATAAGCTTGGTTTTTTATTCAATAGATAATGGAAAAGTTTTTGGAAGGTAAAAACAACATCCAAACAAGATTTTTTTATTTGGGGATAATTGATCTCATATGCAATTAAGGTACGACTGATATATTATATTGGTTTTTATTTTTGGCTTTAGTTGTACTGAGCAAGCAAGGTGCTAATAGAAAATTGGGTTGTAAATATCTAACAAAAGTGGCTCTCCTGGAGTTGGTGGCATGAGGTCTGGCGGATTCACCAAGTATTTATTGAGCAAGGAAAAGGCTTGTTGTTGCTTTGGTCCCCAAATGAAGTCAACATATTTTTTAAGAAAATGGGTTAGTGAGTGAAAAATTTTGGTAAACTATGAGATAAAGCAGTGGATGGCTTTAATTTTTCCTTGTTAGCTACGCAATTATGTGATGTTCTTAGGAGGAGGAATTTCTGTAATAGTAATGACTTTAGAAGGGTCTGCCTTAATTCCTCTTCTTGATATAATGAAGCCTAGTAGCTTCCCTAATAACACCCCAAAGACACACTTCCTCGGATTTAACCTGACCTTGTATTCTCAGAGGAATTAAAAAAATTGTCTCAAGACCTCAAGATGGTCTTCTCTTGTCTTTTATTTTTCCAGGATATCATTGACATATTCCTCCATGATGTCATTAATCATGTCATAGAATATTATGGTCATTTCCCTTTAATAATTTGCGTCAACATTTTTAAGGCCAAAGGTCATTACCTGATAACATAATTTCCCCTAAGGGGTTTTAAAGGTATTCTTATATTTATCTTCCTCTATTATTTTGATTTGTTTGTAGCCAGAAATTCCATCCATAAAAGATAACATTTCATAGCCTGCAGTCAAATTGAAAATCATGTCAATGTTGGGTAGGGGAAAATCATCTTTAGGATATGCCTTGTTGATGTCTCAAAATTCAATGAAGATTCTGATTCCAATAGGTTTATTTTGAAGTGGAACTAAGTTATATATCCACTCAAAGTTGTCAATGGATCTAATAAACCCTATTGTTAATAGTCTCTCTAACTCCTCTTTGACCAAAAGGGCCACTCGTGGATGCATATTCCGTAGCTTTTGTTTAACGGGATTTCTTTCTGAATACACAACTAAGTTATGCACCACCAAAGATGGATCTAAGCTCGGCATATCCACATAAGACCATGTGAATATTTCCACAAGTTATCTAAGAAACATGGTGAAAGTTTTATATTCTTGTGCTGAGAGTGAAGCTCCCAACTTGACTATCTTTGGTTATTCTTTTGTTCCAATATTAACATCAATAGTTTCTTCCACAAAAAAAATTGATATTTCCTCCATACGTGTAGGATAAAGAGGAAGGTTGATATCTTCTTCTAAGGGAATCTCAACAAGATTTTCACACTCAGCATGGTCACTTATTTTTTCCATTGATTTTTTTATTTGTTGGTCAGCCAATGCCTCAAAGAGTTTTTCACTGTGTGACTTGGACTTACATTTTTGTTGAGGCTTTGTAGAGGAACTTTTTCCCTCGATTTTTCTTATATTTTTTTACCACGAAGCTCAACCTCCTCTCCAGAGTATGCTCAGGTATCCAAGTCAATGTAGAAACCCTTATTGTGATCTCCAATAGGAATAGTGTCACGTATGCCCATGAATTCTACAATAGCCTCATCGTTCTCAAAAAATTCCAATGGCACGTGAAGTTTTTGGTCCCAATCCACAACGGTAGAGTATACAAGGTCAATTTTTGGATTGGCTGAGGTTATGGTAAGGACAATGGTATCCATAAAAAGGTTTGTAGAGGCAAGATCCTCATATTGGGTATGGTGGGAATTTGTGTCGTTATCCGAATAAACAGAGTTATCCTTGCATTCAGAGAAGGTAGCATCTTGGTCCATGAGGTGCGCCCCATATGGATGAATTCATATACCATATCACTATGTTTTAAAATGTGGAAGTGGGACTGGATCTCTTATCCCTTTGTCAAATTTTTCACATCCAAGCCCTTCGTAACCCACGTAGTACATCATTCTATGATATTTTTTGTATTTCATAATTTGAGAGTAGGTAGGCTCAATGTCCATGGGGACCCAAGCTATAGGAGGGTCCAACAATTTCTCTTCTGCAAGAAGACCACCAAGTAAGAATGTGTTGATTGTTTGTTCATCTCAAGGTCGTTTGAAATGGTAGTTGGGTTTGCCTCTTGTTTTAGGTGATAAGGATAGATCTGAGACTAAGAGATCCTGTTGAATATTATATTCTCCATAACCATACTCATGAATATTCATCTGCTATGAATCAAAGGGAGAGGCAGATGTAGAAGCATTTTGAGCATAATAACTAAGACCTTCTGACTAAAGGGCGATAGCAATATCGGCTGAGGGATAGTTGTATGAATTACTACACTTAAATCTATTAAGAGATATACAGTGGGCGAAGGGTTCTAGATCTCCTTGAATAGCAATAATATGTCCCTCATGTTTCAATTTGATACATTGGTGAAATGTCAATGATAATTCCTGCATGGCCTAGATTCATGGGTGAACAAGAAGCATATTGTGTATGGAAGTCCCAATTCTAAGACATGAAACTTCCTGTTGTGACAAGTGGGCCTTACTTCCATCGATAGTGTTATTGTAAAAGTTTATTTTGTTCGGCATTTTCGTATGTAGTTATGGTGATAATTTGGGACTCTAAATATTCTTCTATGTGTCCCTGACTTGTTGTCCACAAGCACCCTCTTTATCTTTCAACGAGTAACAAATACTTCTATATAAAGAGGAAGGTTATGTGTATGATCTTCATTAGGGATTTCATTATGGTTAAATTCAATGTGTTCATTGGGTGCAATATTTTCCACCACAGCGTGTAGGTGAGAAGGATCTACTTCATTTATACACTCTTGACCCCTTGAGAGTTTTATAAAGTATTTTCTTATGTACGTTTGATATTTTAAGAAGATCTAAGATTGAAATCTTACGAGACATCTTCTAAAGTTGGTCTAGGATATTATACTAACTATCCTAATGGGTAGACAGAGGATGTTTTGGGATCGTGAGACAAGCACACCTTTTAACTGTAGTGAAATCTCTTCCCTTGATCCTAATGGTTTTAACACGCTCATCAAAAGAGAGAACACATCCAATAAGTGAGTCATATTGATTGTTATCATTTTTGGTATAAACATAATTTGTGGCTTTATAGCTTTGGGAAGGCTCTCCCTAATCTATATTTTTATCACCTGATTTACCACGTTTTGGGGAAGGATCCTTGAATATTTCCATCTTTTTATTTGGTATTTTATTTGATTTTGGTAAATCAAATTCTATCTCCCCACTATCGATATTATATTGGACGAACTGGCATAGTCTTAAGCATTTTTCCATCTTATGTCCCTTGACATAGTGCAAGTCTCAATACTCATGTTCTTTATACCATGAAGGTTTAGGATCATTGTCTTAAAAGGGTACCATTGTAGGATATGTCACCATGTTCACTGCATCTAGTTATTTTAAGATTGTGGAAAAGAAATCTGTAAGGGGAGTGAACGCTCTACGTTTAACTGGTGGTTGGATTGGCCCTTTAGTCAATTTAAGAGGTGGACCTACTTGGACTGCTTGTATGCATTTAGAATCCATGATTCCATCTCCTACGATATTCTTGTTTTTATTAAATATTTTCGGCTTGTCTATAGGTTTTGCATACTTATTATCTTTTGAAAACGGTTTGAGTTTCCCTTTTACGACTATTTCCTTTTCTATTTGTGTGCCCTTCTCAATAACCTATTCAAATTTTCTAACACAATAAATTTTTAGATGAAAGGAAATGTTTGGATTTAAGTTTGGTACAAATATGCTAATGAATTTTTTCTAGGGATTGAGTAAGGGAAGCAACTAGCTAGCCCTCACCATCTTTGTACGAAACTTGCAAAGGTTTCATTTGGTATTTATTTAGAATTACATAGGTCTGACATGGTTATGTCACTTTCCACATTGAATGAGAAATTTCACACAAATATTTCCACTAGTTTCGGCCATGTGAATATAGACCCATGAGGTAAGCGAATGAACCATTCTAGTGTTTGTCCTCCTAGACTTTTTACAAATAGTCGTATGAGGTAATTGTCATTGTTCGCCACTTTTTGGAATGCCATGTAAAAATATTTTACATGATCCCATGGATCACCTTTCCCTTATATTTTTCAAAATTTTGATGTCAAATTTCTTAGGAAATGGATGGAGCAACATAGTCTTATTAAATGGATAAGGGCGTAGCTCTTTGTATTGATATTTTTTTATGTGTCCCACGTTGCTTTCTTGAAGGCTTGTGAGCATTGCTTTCATAGATTGTAACTATTGTGAAAGAAGTTTCTCTTTAGTGGGATAAGCTGACATATACACACAACTATTTTTTGAAATTTCTCCCTCTTGGTTTTTAGTGTGAAGCTCACTATTTATAACTTTAGGTTTCTCCTTATGTACATTTTTGTTTGTCTCTTTTTGTACATGGGATACTAGAAAAACTGATTGTTGACTAAGGTGTTGAATTTTTTGTTGTATAGTGACTTCTTCATCGTGAGGTTCCTCTTATTTTTCATGGAGAGGAGGTTGTTCCGTGTTTTATGTTCCACTCTTACCCTATGTGGTATTCTGAGTAGTGGCATTTTAAAAACACCTATGTTTTCATTTCCAGTGTTTGAGGTGGAAGCATTTCCATGTCATAAAATGTCATCCATATTAATGAGGGGGCATTCTTCCTCATTAGTATTATTTGTAGGTGGAATAGTTTCATGTTCAGTTGGAATTATAGCACCTAACTCCACAAATCTTACAAGAACTCTATCTTTGTTTAGAAAGAGGAACTCATCCAATTGGGCAGGGTCAAATTCAAAATCCATGTGTGGTGATCCCAACTCATCACCAATATGGTATACCATCTCATCCTCTTCCTTTCCTGCGGAGAATAAAGGTCCTAAATCATGACCGATAAAGGGATTTGACCATTTTTTGTTTGATGTTTCCCATGATTGTCTCTTGGATCCCATTCTTGTTATGGGGGCCATAGCAAATGAGAATTTCACTAAGGTGTTTTGTTGAATTTTTCCAAGGGTATAAAAAATCTAAGTGAAAATATAGAATGAGATGTTTACTAAGGATGCACAAAGAATGTCAACAATGAATGTCAATGAATCAAGGGATAAAATTAATTGTCCTATATGGATAAGTCAAAATGAAAAATAATTTTAAGACACAATCACATAAGGTTAATTTTAAACCAACCAATCAATGAACTACTTCTTAAATGTTTTTAAATGGTACTTTAGCATCAAATGATCAACAAAATGTCACCACTTATGTCAATTTCAAAAAACGAACAAGGCATAAGTAATAACAAGCTCGGTTGATATGATTTATAAAAAAAGTATACTTAAAGTGATTTTAGTTCTAAGCAAGACCTAAATTTTAATAAGTGGGGGTTACGAATATGAACAACACAACAATACCACTAAGATAAGTTAACCAAACTTTACGGGAAAATAAGGTGTTAGTATCAAAATAATATTAGTACGACATGCACAAAGGTAACAACAACACCTTTTAAAATCGAGGTAATGACTGAAATCAAACCAAGGATAAAGTATACCAAGGAATTTTTAAGATCCGTGTAGTGTAACATTACAATCTAAACACTTAGGCTGAGTTTTCAAGAAACAAGACATAAGTATAAAAATTCTGGCGATACGATATAAACAATGTAACACTTTAAAGGATAATCAAGTGAAGAATCAAGCCTAACTACAATGAATATATTGACTTGGGTATCAAGATCAAATGGCTATCAAGATATGAAAACATACCAAAACACTTTCAACGTTTACCATCTAGTATCAAGCAAGAACAAATGTAAACGGGTGTAAAATTTGTGGACACAATCGATTGATAACAAACATATGTTTGATCAACAAAGTGTAAAAAGAAAGAAAAAGGAAGTAGATCAAGTGGGGTTGAAAATTGTTTGGTCTCACTTCGATGAAGTTTCACCCTGCCTTACGGTGAGTGATAAACTAAGCAAAAGTAATGCTTTACAAATTTTTTGGTGAATAACATGTATTTTGAAATTTAATGGACTCTCCCTTTTTTGATAAACAAATTTTAGACTCTGAGAAAGTTATCCCTTTGAGAAGAATCTTTACAAAAATGATTGGCTTGATATGGTCAAGTTGGCTCCAAGACAGATTGGATTTCTTAGGTGGTTCCCTCAACTATGTGTCACAAGTTATCTAATACGAGATCCATTTACCAAGAAAGTCACACTAACTAGTCTTGGGTTATCTCGAATTTACTTTACCCCCTTCAATCATAATGAGAAATTAATGCGCTCATCATGTGTTCTCATTGTAGTCATGATACAGATAAATTTGATGTTAAATCTCACCTATAAACTATTCAAGTAGGTGTGTGAATCACTTCCCATTTCATCCAGAAGGATCTCTCTTGCGTGGACTACTTTGGGGTTCCTAGGACCACCCCCATTATTGTAGCTTAAGGCTTATGTCAAAGGGGTTATGTCCTAGTTTTAAGAGGATGGGGTATAACCTTATCCGAACCAACATGTACAATGTGATGAATGTGGTGTTTTTAATCTTTTAGACTTTATGCGGTTTAGTCATACATTATTTGGCAACCTGCAACACATGTGTAGTTAGAAAGTTTTGTTTTGATCCTCCTTTTTTTGGCATGCATTATTAGGTCTTACACGAATATTTTAGTATTTTTCCACACACAAAAAGAGGATAAGACGTTGTTTCTAATTCTCAAGATCATCCTAAGATGCAAAAGAAGAGCATAAGACGTGTAGAATCCAACTATTTAATTAACAATGGAAAAACACTTAGCTTAAACACACAATTTATTAATTTTAGCCAATTTTACATTTATTCATGTTGGCGAGGAAATTTTTTGGGTGGAAAAATTTGTGAATTCCTTGTCAATGCTCTAGGAATCTAAGTCCCTCTACTTAATAAATGTAGTTTCCATATGTGCATGCGTGAGAAAATGTGGATTTATGTGGTGGCTTTTGACCGGGGATCCAACAGGGGCACTCCACTGACCCTGTGGCAAAGCTAGCAATCTCTTGCTAGGGAAGAATTTTTCTGAAAGTGGGAAAGGGAGTGAGAATTGAGGTAGGAGAACCAATGTTGTAGGTAGAAAATCACATTCCTACACACACACACTAGTTAGAAACTTCAGCACATGCACTAAATTTAGAGGAAACAACCCTGTAAATGGCAACAAGACCAAATAGAATTTGATGAACAAAAAGTATAATGAAATCCCTTAGTCAAAGAAAGCTAGAAAATCCTTGTATTGATTCTTAAACAAAATTTGTACATAATGGAGAAACGGAGAAAATTGAGAAGGGGGGGAGGAATGGAAGAAAATGACTCTCCTTTTTTTTCTCAAAGTATAATATACTCTTGAGTTTACAAGATCAATCACCAACCTATTTACAATGGCATGAAGAAGCCATTAAATATCTTGCAAGAAATGGTTACAACTTCTTCTTTGTTAGCAAAAAATGGTTTACAATATTTTCAATCATTCTCGTCCATTCAGATTCTTGATTCGTGAAGAAACACCAATGGCGGGAAAAACCAAACTTTTCATAATGCAGTTGTTACACTCATTTTGTAACTTTGAATTTGAACCATTCATCTTGCCTTTGAAATTTTAAACCAGAGTCATCCACGTGGGAGAAATTTACTAGAGCGGGCATGGAGGATGCCTTTTGCATTTTGTGACTTTATATAGATTTGGCATTTTTTACATTTTTGGTCCACTCACCCACTTTTTATATGGTCTTGACACATGGCCTTACTTGAGTGGAGACAGAGTCACGGGTCACTTTTATAATTTTACCTTTTTTCAATGTGGGCTCAAAAACACAAATTGCTCCACAGCCCCACCTCCCCGCTTTGACCTTCGATGCGGGCTTAATATTTGAATTTTTCCTTGGCGTGGGCAGGGCTACAGGTCACTTTTTAACTTTAAGCCCCTTTAATGAAAACAAGGCTCAAATTCTCAAATCTCCCTGCCGACCTGCTTCCCCGCATTAAATTTCAATGTGGGCTCAACATTTGAATTTTTCCTCATAGCATGATTAGGGTTGTGGGTCATTTTATGACTTTTATCCCTTTTTACAAAAAGGCAAAAAACCTCAAAGTTCTCCACCGACCCGCTTCCCCTCTTTGAATTTTAATGTGGGCTCGACATTTGACTTTTTCCTCATAGCATGATCGGGGTTGCAGGTCACTTTATGACTTTTATCCCTTTTTACAACAATGCCTCAAAATGTAAAAGGGATTCACCTTTCTACATCTAATTGGATATGTCCACGTACCCATGGATAATGGGGCCAAAATTTTATGGGGATGAAAACACCCGTCATTCACGACTGTGGAAATATGTAGAGAAGAATAAAACTCCACCATTTCGCACCCGATTTTCAAATTTATTTCATGAACCAAGGAATTAAAAACAACACAAGGTTCGATGATCCATGGCTATAGAAATATTGGCAATTTCATTCTAATGAGGACAACAATAAAATTTTCACGTGTCCAGATAGGAAAATGGAAAATTTATCAAAACATGTAGACTGGAGATTTTAAACAACTTCAAAGCATGAATTTCGCTATATTTTCGGACTTCCAACTTTACTTGAACACTTATGGAGGGTGTGAGCTCAAAATTTTCAAATTTGACTTTTAAAATGAGGGGGGGAATTTTGAGAACGACAACAGTTGGCTCTAGCTTGGGGACATGACATGGAATGAGCATAGTGAAGACATGACATGGGAATCAAGAATCTCAATCTCTAGACCCTGTAATTCATTGACTAGTGCCTTATCCATTGGGCCTTGCAGAATCATGTACAACTTCGAGAAAGAAAGATCAGAAGAAGGAAACACACAAACACACAATGGGAAGGGAAACACACCTATGGTACAAGGCGAGGGAACAACCCACTTTCACTAATGATACAATTTCAAGTATTTCCCGATCCGAGGTAATTCCATTGGAGTTCCATCCAAATATGAGAGAAGAAAATAGTTCTCACCACAAGTTTCACGAATCTGGAATAGGCCGAGCCATAATGAATCAAACTTTCCATGGCTACCTTTTGGTTCTCTTCTCTTGTCCCATAGTAGGATGAAGTCTCCAACTTTGAATTCTCTTGCCTTGGCCTTCTTATCAAAAATCTTCTTTACTTTCAATCGGTGCTCCTTAATGCAATCTACCACGTGGAATCTATTTTCTTCCAAATTCTCAAGAAAGAGGATCCTCTTATCAATGGAATCCTTGTATTGGCCATCTTCTATTGCATGTAGCAGCTTGAGAGTTGGCATCTTGATCGTGAGAGGAATTTCTACTTCAACTCCATACAGTAGTTGGAATAGTGAAATACCTTTTACCTTCTTGGAAGTGATCCTATCCACCCACAATGCGTCGTACAACCTTTTGTGTCAATTCCTTTGATTTTCATTTACAAGCTTGCAGACAATGGTCACAATATTCTTGTTGCTTGATTCGGCCTATCTGTTTCCTTGTGGATAGTAGTCAAAAGAATGAGATAGGGAAATTCCGTAGCTATATAAAAACTCATTTAGTTCTCTTGAAGAGAAATAGGTAACATTATCTGCTACAATCTTCTGTGTCACTCTGAAATGGACTATGTTATTCTCCTTAATGAAGTTGCATACGGTTTCAGTGTTGGATTGTTTGGCCAGAATGGCTTCCACCCATTTGGTGAAGTAGTATGTTGCTTTGAGTACATAGTTATGCCCCACGCTTGAGTGAGGGTTCTGAACACCAATGAATTCCAGCCCCCACTGTTGAAATGGTTCTTCAATAACCACAGGCATGAGTCGTAATGCAGCGAGTTGTAGTCTTCCAATGAACTATTGGCATGCTTTGCATTTAGAAACCCAATCTTGAGTGTCTGTAAATATGGTGGGCTAATAATACCATCCTCAGAGGATCTTGTGTGTAATGACCATTGTTGAAAAATTTTCACCACATGTTTGGTCATGGTATGATTTAAGCAACTTTTCTTGTTGCTCTTTATCTACGCGCCTGAGGAAACAACCATCCAGGCCTCTTTTGTAAAGAGCATGATTCCAGATTACAAATTTAGCTACCTTCAACTTGAGTGTTCTCCTTTTCTTGTAATCAAGATGTGGGGGGAATTCTCCATAAGTCAAGTAATAGGTCATATCAACATACCACTCATCAGTTGTGGTAACAAAGAGAACATGTGGGTTGTCTTCTGAACAAGTTGAGCAAGCACAATTTTCTTTGCCATGTTGAACTTTGAGTGTTTCATCTTCAGCAATCAACTTGCACAAGCCATTTCCCCTTACCATATTGGAGGGTCGAATCTCCAAGGCATATTCTTGAGTCTTTGCAATTTGATTTCCTCTTTTAGTTCCAGGATCTTGATGTGTCAAGATGGACTTGATTGCACTACCGGGGACCATCACCACCATATGGGAATTGAGGATGTAAAACCTGAAGTTTTTTACATCCTTGATAACTAGATAGGCATGCTTATCCAATTGGCTATATTTTATCTCATGCTTTTTTAAAGGACAACTCATGAAATCAATAGATTCTTCCACGCCTTCATCATTTTTCTGAACGAGAATGGCAGAGAGTGTATGTTGTGATGCATAACAATACATGATGAATTATTTGTAAAAATCTGGAGATACAAGAGTCAAAGCCTTGGAAATGGATTTCTTGATCTCTTCAAATGTTACCTTCCCTTAATTGTTCCATTTGAATTTTTATTTTGGTTTCATCATGGAAGTGATGTGCTTCATCAACTCAGCAAATTCAGGCACAAAATGATGAATAAAGTTCACCTTTCTAAAGAATGAATGAACTCCTTTCTTTTTCATGGGTAGGGATAATGCTTGAATGGATCTAATAATATCAGGATCAATGTGTGCTCCATGTTTTTTCACAATGTACCCCAATAACTTGCCTTCTGTGACTCCAAAAATGCATGTGTTTGGATTTAGTGATATGCCATGTTTCCTACACCTTGCAAGTACTTAATCCAAGTGATAGATATGATCTCCCCTCTTCTTTGAAAATATTTTGAGATCATCAAGATATATGACAATGAAATGCTTGAAATATTTGAAGGCCAAATACATCGCCCTTTAGAATGTAGCTCCTACATTGATTAGGCCAAAAGGCATTCTGTTGTAGGAAAAAGTACCCCAAGGTGTTGTAAAGGTTGTCATGGTGTAGTCCTCCTCTTCCACTTTGATTTGATTATATCTTGAGAATCCATCAAGTAATGAAAGCATTAAGATCTAGTGACTGCTTGTAGGATATGGTCCATGATAGGAAGAGGATAATTGTCCTTTATTGATGCTTGGTTCAAGTTGTGAAAATCTACACATATCCATATTTCACCATTCTTCTTCAGTACTGGCACAATTTTAGCCACCCATGTTGAATGGTGGATGGGAAATATGATCCTTGCATTAAGCATCTTTATTACCTCCTCGATGGTATCAGAAATCTTTGGGTTATACGGACTTTGTTTCTACCTGAAGAGCTTAACACCCTACTTCAAAGGAATTGAGTGATGCATTTCCTTTGGCTGGAAGGATTTGAGTTCATCATAAGAGTAGGACAGGACATCTGAGTATTTCTTGAGTAATGCAACAAACCTTCTTTTATATTCAGGTGAGCAACATTTCCCAATATTGACCATCATTGGCTCCTCTGGGGTACCAATGTTTTCTTTATGAAAATCAGCTAGCCACCGAGAATATTTCTTTTCTTTCTCTTGAATGAATCTATCATGTTTGTCAAAGAGGTCTTCTAAAGAGACTAGGCCTTTGGGAATTTCATTCCCTTTCAATTTGATTACTCCCTCATCATCAATCCCTTCAATTCCTTCTTTCTCTTCTTTAGGGACTTCTTCTCAGTGTGGATTTTCACCTCCTTCGAAGAAGAGATTATTGAAATTATCCCTTTTCTCTAAAAAGTCTAGAATTTGGTTATCATCATTAAAGACTTGCCAATGATTTGCATTGTCTAGTACACTAGGCCTTAATACCATTTCAATGGTCACTTTTTCTTTACCAAAATAAGTATGAGGTGTCACTAGGGAAGCTGACACTGCAAGAGAATCAGCCTTTTTATTTTGTTCCCTTGAAATAGCTTCAATGTAAAATGCATCAAAAGATTCAATTCAGTCCCACACTCTATTTCTGTAATGCCAGAGTCTTGGATTCTTCACCTGATATTGTTGGCAAACCTACTTTACTACAACCTCTACATCACCTTGGCATATCAGTTTCTTGATTTACATGTCCTCTATTGCACTCATGCCTAAGAGTAGTGCTTTATACTCTACAGTTTTATTTGTATTATCAAATTGCAGCTTGTAGGGAAACGGGTACAACTCATTGGAAGGAGAGTACAATACTACACCAGCTCCCAAGCCCATAGTGGAATGACTACCATCAAATTCCATTTTCCAAATTTGATCTTCCTCTTCCTCCATGAGAAGTGGCAAGTTCTCTTTTTTTGATGTGAGGAAGTAGTTTCCTAGCCCACAATCTTGAAAGATATTTTTTGCTTTCAAATCATCAGACTTTCGTACTGTGAACTTCATCTTTCTTACTGGTAGCAACTTCTTCATCTCACCTTTTACTAGGATAGTTTCAAATGACCAATCCATTTTTATCTCTCCACCTAGGTCTCTACAAAAACTCCTACTCAATAGCATACCAAAGGATGTTGGTATGTATGCTACCAGTATGGTTAGGAGTACCTTATTGTCTGGAAAATGACACCTTCTTGGTTAGGAGCTAGTGTTACCTGTGCATCTTTGATTATTCCTACCAATGGCACTTGTTTGGATTCCAATGAGTAGCATGTGCCATTTACCATGGTCAAGGTGAGGCCTAGATAATTTCTAACTTTGGCTGGTATCACATTATCTAAGGCTCTAAAATCTATGATACAATTATTTAGCTAGGAGCCTTTAATGAGGAGTGACAGGTAGAAAGGTTCAACCCTGTTGGTTTATGAGGCACAGAGGGATAGAATGTTTTGGGAAGGTGGTGTGGATGGTGTGGATAGTAAGACTTTAAAATTGAGACTCAATGATACATGGTTACCACCATGAACTACATTAATGAACCTGTCAAACTAGGTAGGGTGTGTTTGTAGGTATTCTATTTCTGAGAGCTGGAATTTGGTTTTGCTTGCATGTTCCACAAATTCAAATGGGGTTATGGTGAGTGAAGAAGAGGTTCAAGAAATGGAGGAATATTTACATGGTAGAGGATTTGTTACTTTGGGTGTTGAATTCTCCTTTTCGGGTGTAGCAATTGGCTTAGAAGGGGGTGAGGGTGTAGCTTTTGATTGAACCTTAGATGTTTTTACAGGAACAACATTTAAAGGAGAATTGTTCTTAGCAACATTTGAGTTGGGAGAAGAATTAAATGACATACTTGGCATAGTAGCATGATCCCTGACAACCAGTGAGTCTGTTTTTTCTTTGGCTGACTCCATAGAAGGTGGTAATGGTGATCCTCTACTGATGATTTTATTTTGTGTGACCTCTTGAGGAGAATCTTCTTTATTCTTCTAATCCTTTACCATTACCATTGAGGATGAAGCACCTTTCTTGGATTGTGCATGAGTGAAAATAGCACATGAGAAAATTGGAGCTTCTTCATCATCCTCATCTTCATCATTAACGTACTCAATTAGGCCATTGTCCATATCAACTTCCTCAACCTCAAGATAGTTTTCATAGTCTTCCATATTTTCTTCTTCAATTTCATCAATTGTTGCTTCCTCCTTCACCTCTTTGGTTTCACAGATGGCATTGATTGGTGATGCTTCAAGAGCAAGCTGAAGAGGATTTGGAGTAATCCTTGGCCTATCTGGAGGGTTTGGTTTCGTTGAAGCATTCCACATTGTGATCTGAGATAGCTTCTTCTTCAAGGCATCCAAGTCATTTTCCATTTTTTGGAACATTGGATCTATGGTGACAGAGTTTGAATTCTAACCCTTTTGTTTTCCATTGGGGCCTTTCACCTTTTCAGAAAGGATTAGATCATCATTGGTTTCTATTGCATAGTCTTGGGCTTCCCTCAATGTTCTTGGTTGGGGTCTTCTGAGGAAGAATCCTTCTTCTGATGGCAAAGCACTAATGAAAAACCATTTCAAATTATTTTTAGGAGGCACCTTCTTATCACTCTATCATATCTTGTTACGAAGTCCCTCATTGACTTGGAGGTTTCTTTCTTCATTTGTACCAATTAGACCAAAAGATCCTGAAAATATTCTATGCTCTTGAACCTGTGTTTGAATGCACTTCTTATATCCTCCCAACAGGTGATGGACCTCAGGGGTAGCATGTAGAACCATTCATCAACTTTCTCTTAAAGTGACTCCATAAAGAGTCAAACTGACACATCTTCATCCTTAACACCCAACACACCACAAGCAGTGTTAAATGTTGCTACATGCTCTTCAGGGAGTTGAGAACCATCCCCTCTAAATTTTGGGAATTTTTTTCTCGATCCTCTCAGTAGCTCATGGATTTGTTGAGCAAGAGCCAGTCGACCAGTGTTTCCTCCCCATGGTACATTAGGCTTATGGGCCTCATGATCACATTCATGCTCATGATCATGATCCCCCATTCTATTTATGTTTCTAGCTTCTAACCTTGATAAGGTTTTGGCTTCTACTACTGCTCTTTCATCTACCTCGGCTTGAAGTCTCTCGATTTCTTTGAGTTGAGCTCTTATTTATTCTTCGGCTCTCACCTCTCTTTCTCTAGCTTCTTCTTTGGTCTTCACATCAGTGAATTCTACAAGGCTCTCATTGATGTATGGAAATTCACCATCTAAAGTATTGGCAACACTCAGGTTCCCAACGTGACTAGTTGCTTGAAAAGGAAGCCTCTGGATTCCAAGTAGCTCTTGTCTCCTTTGAAGTTCCTCAAAAATGGGATCAGTTTGTCCTCCTTTTCTCTGATGTCAGGTGTATCTTCTATCCACTAGCTTAAAAATCTATGCTCTTCTTTGTGGTGATAGAATTTGTCTTTACCTCTGCAATTCAACAGCGCGTTCTTCTTCAAGGTCCAGAACTCTCATGACTATGAATTAGTGATTGGCACTTTGTCTATTATGCCAGATAGCTTCCCTCAAATCTGAAGCAACATCTTCTTAGATGTGGAAGAGAAATTCGGGTCTTTCAACAGGAGGGTTTCCAAGAATAGCCATGATTTGAATCCATGTGGCTCATATAGCAATTCAAATTCTAGAAATTTTTCTCTTTTTTGAATTTTGAATTTTCTGACCTTGCGGTCGCATTCAGGTGCAGATGCTGCTAAATTTTCCCCATGGTGGGTGCTAAAAACTGTTGGCAAGGAAATTTGTTCGGTGGAAAAAATTTTGAATTCCTTGCCAATGCTTTGGGAATCTAAGTCCCTCTACTTAACCCATGTAGCTTTTGTATGTGCATGCACAAGAAAATGTGGATTTATGTGGTGGCCTTTCGACTGAGGATCCAACAAGGGCACTCCATTGACCCTGCGGCAAAGGTAGCAATCTCTTACTAGGGAAGACTTTGTCTAAAAGTGGGAAAGGGAGTGATAATTGAGGTAGGAGAACTAATGTTGCAGGTATAAAATCATATTCCTACACACACATTAGTTAGAAACTTCATCACATGCACTAAATTTAGAGGAAACAACCCTGTAAATGGAAACCAGACCAAATAGAATTTGATGAACACAAAGTATCATGAAATCCCTCAGTCAAAGAAAGCTAGAAAATCCTTCTTGTATTGATGCATAAACAGAAGTTGTACATATTGGAGAAATGGAGGAAATTAAGAAGGGGGGAATGGAAGAAAATGGCTATCTCTTTTGTTTTCTCAAAGTACAATATACTCTTGAGTTTACAAGATCAATCACCAACCTCTTTACAATGGCGTGAAGAAGCCATTAAATATCTTGCAAGAAATGGTTGCATCTTCTTCTTTATTAGCAAGAAATGGTTTACAATCTTTTCAATCACTCGCGTCTGTTCAGATTATTGATTCATGAATAAACGTCAATGGCAGCAAAAACTATACTTTTCATAATGCAGTCGTTACACTCATTTTGTAACTTTGAATTTGAACCATTCATCTTGCCTTTGAAATTTTAAACCAGAGTCATCCACATGGGAGAGATTTACTAGAGCGGGCGTGGAGGATGCCTTTTGCATTTTATGACTTTATATAGATTTGGTATTTTTTACATTTTTGGTCCACTCACCTGCTTTGATATAGTCTTGACACGTGGCCTTACTTGATTGGAGAGAGAGTCGCGGGTCACTTTTATAATTTAACATTTTGTCAATGCAGGCTCAAAAACACAAATTGCTCCACCGCCCCGCCTCCTCGCTTTGACCTTCGATGCGGGCTTAATATTTAACTTTTTCCTTGGCATGGGTGGGGTTGCGGGTCACTTTTTAACTTTAAGCCCCTTTAAATAAAACAAGGCTCAAATTCTCAAATCTCCCCGCTGACCCGGTTCCCCACTTTGACTTTCAATGTGGGCTCAACATTTGACTTTTTCCTCATAGCATGATCAAGGCTATAGGTCATTTTATGACTTTTATCCCTTTTTACAAAAAGGCTCAAAACTTCAAAGTTCTCCGCCAACCCACTTCCCCACTTTGACTTTCAATACGGGCTCAACATTTGACTTTTTCCTCATATCATGATTGGGGTTACAGGTCACTTTATGAATTTTATCCCTTTTTACAACAATGCCTCAAAACGTAAAAAGGATCCGCCTTTCCACATCCAATTAGATATGTCCACGTACCCATGGATAATGAGGCCAAATTTTGACGGGGAAGAAAACGCCCGTCATTCACGACTGTGGAAAAATGTAGAGAAGAAGAAAACTCACCCATTGCACGCCCAATTTTCAAATTTATTTCGCGAACCAAGGAATTGAAAACAATACAAGGTTCGACGATCCATGACCATAGAAATATTGACAATTTCATTCAAATGAGGATAACAATAAAAAATTTCATGCGTCTAGACACGAAAACGGAAAATTTATCAAAACATGTAGACTTAAGATTTTAAACAACTTCAAAGCATGAATTTCTCTATCTTTTCAGACTTCAAACTTTACTTGAACACTTACGGAGGGTGTGAGCTCAAAATTTTCAAATTTAACTTTAAAAATGAGGGGGGGGGGGGGTTTGAGGGCGACAATAATTCCCTTAGCAATAAGTGTAATGAGATGTTTTTCAAAGCATAGAAAATATGTAGGAATCATTTCTAATTCCCAAGATCACCTAAAAGGTTCGAGGGAAGAACATACGCGATTCAAATCTCATAGACAAGAATGTAACATTCATTAACCTGAAACAAACTAAATTAGAAAAAATCATGGAGATATACCCTGTAAAATAGAAGTTGGCCTCAAATAAACCTGCAAGGAGTTAGCACATCAAGAGCACAATATTTTACAAATTTTAAATTAACATTCAAATCTATATTATGATGCATGCATGTGCTTAAGAGTGTATGTTTTAATGGATAAATGTATGTGTGTGCCTCTACTAAAAATGACAGTTACTTAAGAATGTGTGCGGCCAGAGAGTTGTGTGCGTAGGAAATTTAACATGTGTGTGCCCCTGACAAATAGGGGGTAAAACAACAGCCTATAAAATGTGTGTGTGCCCAAAGAGGTGTATGTGCGTGATTTTAAGCATATGCATGGATAATCAGACTACATGAAAACACAGAGGGAGATATTTCATGTGCGTGGGTATAATGATGTATGTGCGGCCATTTTTATGCAAGCGTGGCTCTGACCAAGGACTGACGTAGGGTATAAATAGCAGCAAAATGTATATGTGGGATAGAGTGCATGTGTGTGCTCTTTTAGACACATGTACGCAAGTTTGGATGTGTGCACTCCCATGCAAATTTTACTTGCACGTGTACCTATAGATGACATCAAAATATGGAGCTCTAACATATGTAACTTCAAAAACGTCAAGTTTTTCCTAATTTATCTCAAATCCAATTACAACCCATCACAATAAACCCCATAATAGAGACTCAATGCATAAAAAGTTAGTTAAATAACCTAAGGATTTTAACTTATTTCACATGTGCATGATTTAGGTTAGCAAAACTTGAGAAAAACTAGTAAAACTCATTTAAATCAAAGAGGTTATGAATCTGTCCCACCGAGCATGCCAAATGTATCCATGTATTAGTTAGCTAATATAAGAGAATTGAAACTAACACCTAATAGTTCCAAAAAAAAAAATAACTAAATCTAGATTGTCATGCTAAGAGCTTCAAGAGACTAAATATCAACAACATGCATTAGAAATTTGAAGGAAATCAAACTAACATTGTTAAGCATTATTCTTTACTCTTTGAAAGCTAAACTAGAAATGGACCTATATAGATCCTTAGCAATCAAAATGTGATTGTTTTTTTGATCCCAAGGGTTTAAGAATGGATACTCATCAAGACATGGCTACAAGGCCATTTTGATTCTCTTCATATGACTCAAAAGCTTGGATGGATGAAATGTAACATGAAGATACTTAGCTCAACACTAATGGAATATGCTCAAAGATTAAAATGCTTATATTTTTATGTTATATGCATGCAAAGGTGTAAGAATAAAGGTAGGAGGAGGGTTCTTTATATAACCCTCTAGTTTGAAGAAGCTTTGCATTCTATTTTATGTGGGATAATAGCAAAGCTAAGATATTTATGGATAAGGTTTCTTTAGTTATAGTAATCTTAATTTAAAAGAGATTAATAAGTCATTAGTGATTCGTGGGAGTTGAGGGGGTGTATTAATTAATCAATATTGATTAACTAATAGGTAGGTGTAGCTTATAGAATCTTTCTAGAAGAAAATTAGCATGATTTGGGTTGTGAGAGGAGTTTAATCCACTAAATTATGATTTATTGATCTAATGGAAGGGAAAGTTAATTAATTAAGAATAATTAATTAATCTAGATAGAAAGTAATACTAATTAATAGAAGGTCATTAATCAGCATCTTTGAGTGATACAAGAGTTAATTAATTAGCGTAATGTAATTAACCAATGGTGATAGAAGAGAAAAGGTGTGTTATTGACGATATGTTGTCAATTTGCAGAAAATGGTATAATTAGTGCAATTTAAGTATTTAAATTACTCGATCCAAATTATAGGTGTCTACAATCTTGATGAAATTAACCTTAAGGTTAAAACTTTTTTTTCATAATTTTGTCACTACTCAGTTGGTCCTTTATTTTTATAATTTTCCTTCAATTTGTTGTATCTACACCTGAGTAAGATGTTGATTATCTTCTAGATGATACCTTCTTGTTTGGATATGTTCAAGTTAAAAATGTAGATATTTTATGATACCATTAATATTTGTACAGTTTTAGCTTTAACACATCTTCACCTAATGAGTTACAATATTATTTTAACCATAACATTAATATTATCAATGTCCCTTATGAGTCTTAGCTCCCAATTGATGATTCTCAATATTATGATTTCAATCCTAAAATGGATGAATTGATGATAGATGAGGATGATGATTTAGATATATTATTTTAAATCCATGTTTCCATTCCACCACCTTTGATTTCCCTATATTATTAACTAGAACTCTCTTTGAATCCTTTGGTTTTTTCTCCTGTTATTGATCTTTCATGTGACCCAGTGCATGGGCCACAACACAAGGTTGATTCTATATTTATTTATACATCTATGGTACCTCCATCACATTCCCTAATATCTCAACCCCTACCTCCTTCCATCTTAATTACAGATGCCGCAAATGAGTCTATAATATTTTGCACATGGCATGAGGCATCTGGGAATAATGTTAAGGATTACCAGGATTATAATAAGTGCATAAATAAAGTTGAGTTTAAATTTCATGAAGACCATAATAAATGACCATTGTGTCTATGTTGGAAATGTGTTTTCTATTCTCTTTTAGATAGATGGTTTGAATTAATTGTTTATATAAACCATGGTTTCAGCATGCATGGAAATGTAATACAACTTTGAAGGTTTCCTATTGATGTGATTACATATGGATACACATGTATTAGAGTAAATAAAAAATTGGAAGTACATTATTGTATTGTAAATGGTTAGCTCAATGTAATAAAGAAGGAATTACCATTATGATTTTTTCCTATAAGGGTTTTCTTAGGGTAAATAATTTGCACTATGTAATATTGTGTGTGTTCCATTATTCATATTCTATTTAGCTTAAATATTATGTTATTATTTCTTATCTTACATTAGTTTATCGTGTTATTTTCTCTCCATGATATTTGTATTTGATTATGGGATTTCATTTCATTTTAATGACACTTTTTGTATACTTAAATGCAAGAGTAAGGTATTATAGGATTATTCTCTACTAAAATCTATGAATTTGGATACCCTCATATCTTGTATGTCATTCTTCAATCCTATGGACAAAAAATGTCTACACACACCATTTTGAAAAATTGGGGTACCACATTTTCATTTCTATCCTTCTAAGTGGAGGTCCCTTCTCCCTTTATCCATTTTCTCCCTCCCTCTATGATGAACATGTGTCAAGAGGTATGTTCATGTATCTTTATTAAGGTTAAATAGATAATGGTAGTTACACGTCATAAGCTACACTAGAAGATATCAAAGTTCCTTGAATACATTGAGGACACTATGATTTAATATAATACAAAATTCAGCAATAGGCTCATGATATTATAGATGATGTTTTTAGTTTCATTACACAAATTTTATGACTTCATTTATATATCCTCATTTTATCTTACCTTACCTATTTCATCTAAAGGATGCATGTCTTGTTTAATTCATAGGCATGTTAGTTTGTATTTTTGGCTAACAACTTACATATTATAGTCACTCATGCCTATTAGTTCATATTTCTAGCTAACAACTTACATCATATTTTATCTTATTCTTTACATTCATGTTATTTTATATTTCTATATGACACCTAACATCCTACGATTATATTGCTTTTATAGGAATATCAGTTCATATTCTTTAATTCTTGGGAAATACCTTGCATTTTATATTACTTAATTTTACGCAAGCATGTTAGTTTGTATGCTTTAATTCCTAGCTAACACCTTGCATCTTTGTTCTATTTATAGCCTCCTTGTAAAATACTTACCCCTTGGGTTTAGAAATCCATTATTCTCTTTTTTACATACTTTGGTAATTTATTTTGCAATTTATTTTTTTGCATGCTTCTTGCAAAATCCTATCTCACTTGGGTTAATAGGACCATTGACCTCTTTTCAGATCTCTTTGGTAATATTTATTTTTGTATCCCCTTTGCAATATATTTCCTTCTTGAGTTTATTTCCACCATTAGTTTCCTCCTTGGATATTTTAGTATATTTTTATCACACTTATAACACTCTTTCCACCAGGTTATAATCTCTCTTTTTGTTTGTGTTGGATTTATCGTATTTTTACACCCTTATCTCTTAAAATATCTTGTGATATATAGTTCTTACACTTCCTATTTCATCTCATTACAACTTTCATTCCATATAATGTAGAACCTATCTCCTTATGGTCACCACCATCTTTATCACTCATTGTATCACAATTTTATCCTAACAAATTTTTCACTTTTCCCACTCCTGTCACTTGAGGCACACTTTGGTTAGAGATGAAATTGCATGATTTCCTTAGGGTAGGTCTATGGGTACCTAATAACCCTATTTTATAGGTTATCTTATATAGTGGTTAAGTTTAATATATCTAGTGTTAGTCATCTTTCATACCCGTTTTATAAACCTTCCAAATTTGTACAAATGAGGAACAATTAAAATCCAAAAGAAAATAAGATCCATATCATGAAAATAAAAAGGCAATAGAAAAATTAAATTATTGCAATCAAAAATTTCAATCACAAAAAAAACATGTGATGTAATTTGGCACGCTTCCTTTCCTAGTTGAAAGATCAAACTCCAAAATTTTCATCATTAGAGAGATCAAGGTCATTTGGGGTGTGTACATTTTTCTAACTATATATGAGGTCACATATCTATCATTTAATTCCCCTTAATTTTTATTCCAATACATATTCCCCATAGTAGGATTATAGATCCTTAAGCAAGGTATATAAGATTGGGTTAAAAATTATTGTAAGGTAAGACACATCATTTAGTATTATAGAATCTCATATTTAACATGGGATATATATATATATTTATACTTCACTAGCTTTCCTAAGTTGAATTTGCATACTTAGGTTCCTTCATACCTAAATGATTAAAATATTTAGGCATACCATTTTTATTAGATTATATCATCTCTATTAAGGATATTTTATCTCCAATGTGGATCCTTACTCTTCATTTTCATGTTCACTCCCTTTACCCCTCTCGATTGATAATTTTGGTATTTGACCGCACCTCTTATCCTTTTATACATCCTACTACATATTTTTTCATTTAGTTCTTACTGAATATATTTTAGTATGACTATATTACCTTAAATCCATCCTCAAAAATATATCCTATGCATCCATACCATCTTCATTTACTATATTCATGACATTAGATGGTAGTGCTTTGCCCCTTGAAAAAATCTAGCACAAGAATTGATTGTGATCTTATTCATTTTAATGTATATATTTCTTTGGACACTTTAGTTCCCTATATTTTGTTTTCTTTGACCTTTCTTATATTATATTAGGTGTTTCTTACTATCTTGGCCACATTCTTTGTTTATAAGATCATGTATCTTTTTACGATGGATGTCCTATTATCACTTTATATTATCTTTTCCATGAAATTTTTAATTATTTCATCCTTCTTATATTTTATTAAATATCATATTCATCTTCATGCGATAACTTTTAATTTATTTTTTTTATATTTTATTAATTGTATTACCATCCCTTTTCCCACATTTCTTAATATCTTTTATCTTTCTTAGATTTTATTAGGTTTCTTATTTACCTTTTCAATATATTTTGATTTCTTGGAAATGTTCTTAGATTATTTTAGATATCATTTTTACCTACTTAAATTTATATCACATATTTTTTATTTAATTTTTTAATATATTATTCATTAGAAGTTCATTTTACCTCCTACTTTATCATTCTCTTTTTATTTTTTATCCATAATTTTCATCACATTTGTACAAACATATAAATGATAACATACATCAACATCCAATATAAATATAGTTTTCCTATAAACATCATGATCCATGTGTAAACGAAGTCAAAATTCTTTCATTTCCATATATAAAATGTTTCTCAAAATGGTACATCATATGGTGACATAAACTATGTGTGATTGTTAGTTTATCATGTTATGTTATTCTAGTTTGATTTGATGTGCACAAAGTTGGATATGATTTACTAAATATAAATAATTAAAACATTTCCACTTGAATTTTGAACTAGGCCTATAAATTCAAGATTTACGATACAACAAAAATTAAACAAAATAACACAAAGACATAAATTTCCCTACTCTAACTCTAATTTATTAATATATATCATTCATCAAATACATTTTTTAGATTACAAAGATTTTGAGATACACATTCTTTCTAATTCAGCATTGTAGACACAAATTTGCACACTTTGGGCATTATTTAGTCTTTGTCTCATACTACTATTCATATGGTTTTTTACTGAAGAAATTGTGCTCATGTATAATTAACAAAGCTATAAATTGAAACTAATATCTACATAGCTTCAAAAATAAATGTTAATTAAACAATGAGCCATCAAGATAAGAGCTTAAAGGAAATGCTTCTTCAATGCATAAATGAAATTACATGCTAAACTATTTCCTACTCTCTATGATTGCTAACTTAAACTATGAACCTATGAAGAACATAAGCAATCAAAATAGATTGTGGCTTGATTTCAAGGATTGAGAATGGAGTCTCACCAAGAATGGCTACAAGGCCATTTTGGATCTTCCCATATTACTCAATTTTGAGTGAAAGGATGCAAGGTGGAGAAGCTATTTCCAACAATGGAGAATGGATCAAGATCCAAATGTTTATAGTTTTCACTATTCAAAGCATGGTGCAAGAATAAAGGTAAGAAGGAGGGTTCCTTATATAGCTTGCTTGAAGAGGCAAGGCTAACAAATTGATGAATGTGTGATAATTAAGAATGGATAAGGTTGCTTTATAAAAGCTAATCTTGATTTAGAAGAGTTTAATTTGTCATTAGTAAGTCATGGGAGTTGGGAGATGTTTTAATTAATCAAAGGTGATTAATTAATAGGTAGAGGTAAGCTTATAGAAGCTAATTAGAGGAAAATTAGTATGATTTGTAGGATGTAAGAGAGGAATTTGATCCAATAAATGATAATTTATTGATCTAGAGTTGCAAGTGTAATTAATTAATAATAATTAATTAACCCAAGTAGAAGTGGATATTAATTAACGAAAGGTTGTTAATTGACATCTTTAATGATATGAAGGATAATTAATTAACGAAATGTCGTTAATTAATGAATATGAAGAGAAATTTTAGCTAATTAGTGAAAAAGTGCTAATTATTACAGAAATGATGAGAAAAAGGATAATTAGTGCAATCTTAGCATTAAAGGTTGCGTAAGCAAATTTTAGGTGTCTACAAAAAGTACTAATTAACCCATGTCCTTTGGTCATTTTACTTTGCTTGTTGTCATCACCACCGACCTCTTGCATATACTCGGCTAATCAGTTTTTCCATTTGGTGTGGTTTTATCTCTGATTGGGGTGCCCAGCCTAGTACTAGGGCACCCTAGGTGCCTTGGTCCTATTTGGGGTGCCCTGATCCTTTTTACACTTTCCCACCACTTTTTGGGAAATTTCTAGCCATTTGAGCTTTCTATTTTTTTATTGGTCAGCCTTTTCGGGGTTAATTACAAAATTATAACAAGAGAACCATATAAATATAAAGTTATGAGATCATAATGAGGGACCAGGCACTAGGCACTACTATCATCACCTAATTTTGCATCCATCAAAGGCTCCATTTACATCCATCTAGCTCCATCAGAATGGATAAGGTTGGTTCATCTGCATCACACTGCATAGGAGGGAAGTTTAATTTATTCCATCCACCATTTTATTACATTTCTACATCTATTTATTGTTCTCTACCTTCACAAAGTGTAACTGGCACAAGAGCACCTAGGGCATGATTGCACACACAAACACATAGAACTACATCGAGTTTGAGATCTAGTGCAGTGCTCAGTTAGTAAGTCCATCATTTTGTTTGTTTATGGATCGATGTATTCTTCCAATCATTTAACTAATAGATTAATCTACTAGTTTCATTATCAAACCAGGGTTGTGTCATAAGTTGTATGCAATGGAGTCCTATGTAGCCAGTTATACTATTGGGTCTTTTTTGGGGGTTTCTGTTAGATCTTTCTAAATTTTCTACTAATCTACCGAAACTCAATGTAAATCTATGGAATTAAGTTACAGTAAAAGTAAAGCTGTACTTCTAACTCAAATGGAAATGCACACGCAAAATTGAAATTGCACACTCATAATCAAAATTTGTAGTAAAAGTAAAAGGACATGCTAACTAGAATTTGCATAAGGGAAAACACACATTCTGAATGGAAATTTCAATAAGGAAAATAAACACACTTGAACAGGAATTGCATGAAACACACTGAAATAGAAATTGCAGTAAAGGAACTGAGTGATTATGACTTATCAGAAAATCATATGCGTACGTAAACGTAAACAACCTCATGTCTCCTTGGTTGAGTGGGCCCTTGTTCTTCCTTAGGACAAAGGAAATATTAACATCTCAAGATTCTCAAAATGATATCTCCTTATATTAATTCAAATAAGTTCCATGACAGATTCAGTGTGAAAAGTAAAAGTGCTAAATGTAACAAGCTATATCACAGATTATAAATATTACCAACTACTACTACATTATTCTTCAAGGAGGTGTCTTTATATAGACACAAGTGGTTACAGAATATGCCAAAATTACTGGCACTAATGTCTTCCATTAACAGTATTGATCAAGACTCATAAATTCCTATGGGACTGCTAAAAACAAGACCCATACTTATAGGCCGATAGATGGAAAAAGTCTTCCACTTCTGCACTCCAACTCCAAACTCGGGGCTCCTTAATTGCATTGGCAATAAACATTCATTATTTTCCTACACACATCACCACATTTCTCTCACGAAGGCAGTTAGTAGGAAGTTATACAGTTAATCAGGTTGCATGAGAAAAAGAAAGTAAAATGGGTTAAACTCACTAAGATATACCTATACAAAGCATCCCCATGCATTATCAAATCATGTTTAAATGACAAATTATCAATCATATGAATGATATAAATAAGCCAAATAATGTACTCATCATTTCCCCTGCACTTTACATGTTGCATGTCCTAATGCAACTCATCTATGCCCTACCCTTTGACCAAGCTATTGGTCCATGTCATACTCTTCAAATTGGTCAGCATATTGCTTCTGGGTACCTTTACATCCCTGAGTATTTGAAATTACTTCAACCCAAGCTGTGAAACTCTCATTGGATTGGGCAGCATTATTCTGCCAAGTTGTAGTTGGGCTAAGGAGAAGAGGTGGCCTTACCTGCAGTCCCACCCATTCATCATTGTACTGTTTATCATTATTTTCTGATAATTGATGAATTATGGTAATGAGTGCATCTCCTTATCGGATACTCCAACTCAAATTTTGAGGTGAAATAACCTCTCATCTCTTTAATGGTAAACTCAAGGTGTCCCACCTCCTATCACAGGCCTGCCTTGCTGCCCCAAAGTGTTGTTGACTATAAGTTTCAAAGTCCTCCACACATTTCAGTAGTATTCTCAAAGTATTCTCTCTAATACCAGCTTGGTAGTAAAGAGATCTGAAGTTCTTTCACATAGCCACATCATTGTGATGTGTAGGCTGAATATAGAATCCTATAGTGAGAGTTGTTTGATTGAAGATATCCATCTGCTCACCCCACACAATCTGATTCTGAAGCAAGGAATGAAAATATTTTAATTGAAAATCCCCCACAAACAAGTTAATGAAGAAGTTAGGGACATTGGAGACTAACATGTTATGGAGGTAGAACTCACAGAGTAGATTCTGAATATAAGGGTACTGGTTTTGTAAATGGATAGAAAAGTATTACCATCAGGAGCTTTGTAAGGCTCCTGAAAACACAACCTCAATAACTGCCAAGAGTAAAATTGTTCCTGAAACAAACATGTTATAGGTAGAAGATGGTTTCCGACAAGATAGGAGCTTACAAGCTAAAGGACAAACAAAGTCCAAAAGAGATTGCAATTTCTATTTTTCATTTTTTTCTGATTTCTATCTCTCCCTTTAATTTTTTGTTTTCTTTCTTTAATTCTGAATTTTGAAGAGATAATTGATTGATATCATTCAAAATGCTAAGACCTATATCTCTTTGTCACTTTAGGCTGCTAACTTCTACTTGTAAAGTTGTGATTTCTCTAACCTTTTCTATTGTTTGCTGGGTAAATTCATTTTGCAAAGAAAAATTTGTTTCTTTCATACCTCTCAACTGTTCTTTAAGGAATGCAATCTCTTCCAAATAACCTCATGGCACATCAGCTTCACATAACCCATGGCTACCAATCTCCATTGCAATTGATTCTGGAGTGGGAATATTTGCTTCAGGTACAGAAGATGTTTCCAGAGCTACTGAGTTGATATATGAAGATGTGGGCATATCCAAGCTCTGTGGGGTAGGGATAGATGTAGTGAATATAACGTCCAATGATTTTTCACTAGGGACATCCGGGGTTTCTACCTTGCCCTTCTCTTCCTAAATAGGAGTAGAATCAAAATAAAAACCCTTTGGCCAAGAACTTCCAATTTTATGCAACGTACAAGACCGTCATGGCTATAGTGAAATAGAAGAATAGAGAGGCAAGGTATTCTTACCCTTAGAACTAGAAGGTGTCGAAGATGGGCTCACTTGACTACTAGATTTTTCCACATTCTCCTGAGTATCAGGTTCCTCCACCTGCCACTGACTACCAGGTTCCTCCACATTCTCTGGTGGAAGGTGAGAGGGCTGACTCGATAGTGGGTCAAGGTATGGAAGATGACCCCTTTTTGAGATTACTTTGGCTTGGAACCCTCCCCCACACTCATATGCTCGAGCCTTCTCTTTGGCCTATAAAAAACTTGATGCAAGCAGAGTAACTGAATGAGCCCGAGGTGCTTTAGTGCTTGCCTTTCCTCCCCCATTCTTGTATTTTTGGCCTACTTTGATAACTGCATCAGCCAAATATTTTGGTAAATTCACCCTAAGTGTAGGGTTGGTGCAACCTTTCTTTAAATGAATGAGAATTTTAAGTGAATCTCCACCTAGCACAGATGGTTGGCTGTCACATATAAAATACATGTTAACCCATTTGGCCACCTCTCTCCAAATGTTGGGAAGACTATCCCACTTAACTCCTTTCTGAGCACCTTGGGAAGTAAGGATTACCTCAGGAAATGCTTCACCATCCACATGAAATAGAGCAAGAAATTCCTTGAGGGGAGCATTTGTCATCACTTTCAGACCAAAATCTGATAAACTAGATAGTTCAAAAACAACCTGGCTAGTAAATTCCACTCTCTTACCTCCAACGCATGAGCAAGTAGCTTCAAAATTTACCAGGAATTCATCCACTACACTTTCATCAAAACCTTTGAATTTCCATATGAATTCAAGCCAATTGAAATCATAAAATACCTGTGAAATTGTGGCATTCCTGAGTAATGGGTCCAGAGAATCTAGCTCTAATTTTTTCTTTTGTCCCATGGTGAAGGAAAATCCAAATAGTAAAGAAACAAAAACAAGGATGTGCTCTAACCCACAGTATAATGGAAATGATAATGGTGTGTTCAAATTCACCAAGAAATGATAGGAAGTGGTTAATAAGGATCAATTTGAAATGCACCCAAATCCTCGAATTACCTAAAGTTGGCACAAATTTGGCGGTGTGAAAAGTTGACAGGACCAGGAATGCGTGGGAATGTTTATTATGTGGTACTACACATAACCCCTCATTTAAAATGGTATTGACACATGTCCCTCCTAGAAAGTAGTGTGTCCTTTTCTTGGAATCCCAATACCAGCGATACCCTCAGTAATTAAGACTTATTATATCTTACCTCGTGTCATAAGATTTGGAATGATATTTCCAATAAATGCATCAAACATTATGTAGGGATGCAATTATGATAAGTACATGTAATGGGGAATTGTTTCATAAGGAAATATCTGCAGTGAATTAGAATGCACTTACCCATACCAGTTTAGCTTCCGATATCCGTAGATTTCCATGTCCTGCAATCTGAGATATAATGTGATTAGTGGCCCTTTAAACAATGAATATTTCAACTTTAATTGAAAACAAGATAGCTAATTAAGGGAAGAAGATCAAATTCATGATCCTCCTCCTTTATTTAAATTAAAAAAAACAGCAATTACTCCTGATAGGAGGGGCTAAGTGCCTCCTCTGCATCCATTTCCTCACTCAACATGATGTCTTTGGTGAAGGTTTCCTTATCCAGAGGACACTGATACATCCTGATTCTATGTCCATTCACAAGAAGAGTCCTTTTTTCCATTTATTGGTAATAGTCTTACAGAGCCATTATCAAACACGTTGTCGATCTGATATGGCCCTAACTAGTATGTTTGTAGCTTACCTTTAAACTGTTTATATTTGGAATCGAAGAGTAAGACCCATTCTCCCTATTTAAAATTCATGAATTTGATATGAGCACCATGTCATGTCTTCCTTTGATGTTGGATAATTTCCATTTGTTATTGTGCTTCTATCCTCATTTCATCCAATTTGTTCAACTGCATCATTCTTTCGTGTTGTGCTTTGTCTAAATTGATGTTGATTTCTAGTGTTTTTCTCCATGTGCGTAACTCAAACTCTATAGGTAACAATGACTTCTTTCCATAGATCAACTCATAAGGGGAAAAATGAGTAGTGGTTTTCTAAGTCTTGTTATAGGCCCAAACTTCCTCAGGGAGTTTTGGTAACCAGTTTTTCCTGTCTGAGTTGACCACTTTCGTCAAAATGTTCTCAAGTTCTATGTTGGTAACTTTCATCTACCCATTGGATTGGGGGTGGTATGGTGATGATTTCTAGTGCTTTATTTGGTAGATTTCCAAAAAATATTTGATCATGTTAGACAAAAATTGAGGTCCCTAATGAGATACAAGTGTTCGAGGGGAACTAAATCATAGCATTATGTGATTATACAAAAAGTCAGTAATAGCTTCCTCAATGGCAGATGTCAGTGATTGAACCTCAGCCTATTTCATGACGTAGTCAGTGCACACCAACAGGTATGTTTTCCCAAAATATGGGGTATAAAAAGGTCCAATGAAAATAATTCCCCATTTCTCAAATGGTCCTAATACCAGCTGAGGATTGAGATGCATTTCCTTGGATAGTGTAGGCTTTCCCATTATTTGATATGCATCACACTGCCACACATACTTCTTTAAATATTTGAGGAGGGAAGTCCAATAGTACCCTGCTCCAAGGACCTTATGAATTTTCTACTTCACTGAGTAATTTCCTCCTCTAGTTTCATCATGACAAGCTCGCAGTATGTCATAAACTTCATCTTCCCCAACACACCTGCGAAGAACCATATCAGAACAATATTTGAATAAAAGTCCATTACACCACTTATATGTTGCACTATTTTTTACTAATCTTCATCTCTCTTTATGAGTAAAATAGGCAGGAAACTTCCCTGTAGTAAAATAATTTGTGAGATTGGAAAACCATGGAGGTTGAGTAGATACAGCAAAAACATTTTCATCCGTAAAATGATCCTAGACTACTTCGTCATTACCTAAAACATTCAATCTAGAAAGAAAACAAGCAACAACATTAGATTTCCCTGGCTTATCAATAATGGTCAAATTGAATTCCTGTAACAAGAGTAACCATCTAATAATATGGCCTCCAACTACTGGTTTATTCATCAAATATATTATGGCCGAGTGGTCAATGTAAACAAAGATTTTGTACCCAATAATGTAATGTCTGAATTTATTCAGGGAGTAAACAACAACTAAAAATTATTTTTCCGTAGTGGTGTAGTTTCTCTCTATAGGGGTCAAATTATTGTTGATAAATTAAATGACATACATTTAATCTTCTTTATATTTCTATCTAAAACAGCTCCCATGTTTGTATTAGAGACATCAGTGTGAATATGGAAAGGTTTCCCCGAATTGATTGCTCTTAAGACTGGAGCATTGGTTAGCTTCTCCTTGATAATATCAAATGCCTACTGACACTAAGGGAACCATTCAAAAACACAATATTTTATTAGCAAAGAAAACATAGTTGCTCCAATTTTACTAAAGTCTTTGATGAATCGCCTATAATATTCTACATGACCAAGGAAACTCTTGATTTAAGTCTGAGTTTTTGGTTTAGGTAGTTGAGTGATGACTGCAATCATTTTGGGGTCTACCTGTATTCCTTTGGAAAAAACATGGTGGCCTAAGACAATTCTCTGATCAACCATAATCAGACATTTTTCATGACTCAGGGAAAGTTGGTTCTACTCACATCTACTTAATACCTTTTCAAAGTTATCCATAATTTCATCAAAAGTGAATCCATGGACATTGAAGTCATCCATGTAAACTTCAACATAGTCATTTGTGAGATCTACAAAAATTGCTAAGAATGCTCTCTAAAAAGTAGCTGGTGCATTACAAAGCCAAAATGGTAAAACCTGATATGAAAACGTGCCCCAAGGGCAAGTGAAGATGGTTTTATCCTTGTCAACAGGTGCAATACTTATTTGGTTATACCCACTAAACCCATCCAAGAAGGAAAAATATTTCTTACCTTCGAGATTGTCCGAAACCTGATCAATAAAAGGTGGGGGAAAGTAGTATTTCTTGGTGGCTTTATTAAGTTCCCTATAGTCTACACAGATCCTTCATTTACCATTTTTCTTGGTAACTATGACTAATGGTGATACCCACTATCAGATATAGGATAGATGAATCCAACCTTCGAAAAATTTTCTATCTCATTTTTTACTATGTTTCTAAGTGCTAGATTAATTCTTCATTATGGTTGTCTTATGGATTTGACATCCTCAGTGTAGATATGGTGAGTGCAGATGTTGGGATGGATTCCATTTATATCAGTATAATCTCAAGAAAAATCATGGGAATGTTTCCTCAAAATTTCAAAAACCCTAGCCTCTTGGCTGGCCTCTAAATTATTATCAATGTTATTTCTTTACCTATTTCAACAGTCACTTGCTTGTTATATTTCAAAATAGTGAGCTTTGCGTCAGTGATTAAAGAATTCAAGGAACAAACATGAGGCTAGAGCATGTGCAAAATAGTTACATTATCAAGATAAACAATCTTAGTTAAAGGACAAGAGAAATCAGTGACTATGCATTCTACATTATAAGCATAGATTTTCTTATCATCTTCATTAGAAATGTCACTTACCAAGGAAATAGTATCAGATGTGTTCATAACAAATGGTTTTCTAGCCTTAGTTCCAATTTCCATAGCCTCAGTTCCAATTTTCATTGCCAAAATATCCTCTTCATCAGACAACATATATGACTCAACAATTTTTGTCATGTGATTTTTCACTACAATGGTGGCCAGATAAGAAGAACTCATAGAGTTAGTATCCAAATAATCAACCCATACATTTTCACAATCATACACATAGGGCTAGACAGGAGGTTATAATGAAATATTCTTGGAGTTTTATCCATTTAAAATGGTCATTTTACCTAACCTACAGTCAATATATGCAGTAAAAGTAGCCAACCAGGGTCTTCCTAAGATGACTAGATATCCCAACTTCTGATATTTAGGCTATAAGACCATGAAATCCACAGGGTACTCCCAAGATTCAATTGTGACCATTATATCCTCAATCACACCATCTGGTACAAAAATGGATTGATCTACCAATTGCATAACAGTATTGGTAGGCTGCAATCTTGTTAAAGACAATAGATTAAACATATCTGTTGTTATAACATTGATGGCAGCACCAAGATCCACCAAAATGTTAGATATTAAAAGATAATTTATATAAATAGTAATGACTAGACTCCCAGGATCCCTGTACTTTGGTGAAATAAGTTTTTCAGCAACAAGATCAGCTAAATTCCCTTCCACCTTTACTATTTTTGGGTATTTATTCTTCCTTCCTAGTGTTTTGATACTTTCATTTCTAATGGTCTGGTTTAGTTCAGGAATATCCCTTATTTATCTCAGAAGTGGGACCTTAATGTTCAACTTTTTCAACTCTTGAACTAGCGGTGTTTACTCTCTAGTTTGTGTTTCATGTAATCATTCAAGAAAATGAGTTGTATGAACATTCTTATTCTTTCCTTTACTCTTCATAGTGTCTTGCGTTTGTTGAGTATGCACAGTTTATTCATTTTCCTGTAGTATATCTTCTTTCTCATTGTCTTCAGGTATTTCTATGATAAAAATAGGAGGATTTAATGTTTTCCCAGACCTTAGTCATAAATTACGGATAGTATTAACCTAAATTATATCACTCTGTCCTGCTTCATCAAGTGAAGTTGTCTACTGATTTTTAGGGTTCGCTACAGGTTGGGCTGGGAGTTGTGTTTATTTTTCTTTTCCATGTAGTTGATATTTTTTCGGTGGGGGCATTAAAGCCTGTTGTGGTTGTTGGAACCTTCTCTGTTGATTAGTATTCTATTTTGGTGTCCATTGTTGGGTTTGGTTAGGATTCTGTTAAGGTACCCACTATTTGTTTTTCCATGGATTTATAGGGGTGGTGATGTCTAACCCTATTGATTGTAGGGACTCATCCATGGTGGTGGATGTGGGTAAGCCACCCAATTTGGTGGTGCCCAATCAAGTTGTCCCCAAGTAGACTAAGGAGGCTGAATGGGCCATGACATCCTCTAGGGATTCTAAGCAGGTTATGGAGCATACACATCCTAATTACTTGGCCTTTGAACAAAGTGTACCTCTACCTCAACTTGAGAGAAAACATTCAATCCTCCTTTTAACTAAGGTAATAAAGTGCAATGTTTATTATCATGATCAGTAGCATCACAGATCAAACACATGTCCATAACCTCTAAAGGACATTCTCTCATAGAATTTCTCTTCCTACATTTAGGGCAATATATGTCCAATGGTTCTTTTGCAGCACTGGTTTTGGATTTTATCCCATCAATGGTTGATGTCAATTGTGACAGGATATTTATTTTCTTGTTGGCCATTTCCTCTAGAAGTTCAGAGGTTGCTAGGGCAAGCTTGGATGTTTTCCTTTTTCGTATGCCTCCTCGTGTTCTACAGTAACTTTTTCATAGTTTAGTGATTTGTTCTGTACTAAGTTTTTGCACATCACCTCCTCCCATAAGATGGAGGGAATCCCTAGTTTCTTCATAAATTCCTTTAAGGAAAATTGTCTTAGTAATTTCTTCATGTAACTCATAACCACTCCTACGATGGAGAAAGAGAAATATATCCAAATAATCCTCTAGATTTTCATCTTCTTTTTTCTTTATCTGGAAAAAATTATTCTTTACTATGCCTTCCCCTCTAGTAGTCTTGATATTTATCCAAAAAGGTTGTCTCCATGGCCTATGAAGAATGAATAGAGTTAGAGGAAAATCCCATGAACCATCTCATAACAGAGTCTTTGAGAGAGTAAGGAAAGAGTTTGAGTTTTAGATTTTTCTGTTCTGTAATCATATGTCTAGAAAAGAACTTTGAATTCGAACAAGAACTGATTAGGGTCTTTCGCAGATATGCCTCAAAAGATAGGGAGGATGGATAGTGATATATTTTTCATAGGTGCATCCTCATCTTCATCCAAGACAATGGGATAAGTAAAGTTTCTTCCCAAGGGTTAGTTTTCATTATTCTTGTTGTCTCCCATTTCATAATGTTTTTAGGTTCCAAATAGGATGATGCACAATGTTCAGAAGGGATTTTAGGTGTTGGATTGGATTCAGTTTCAATCTCACTGTTCCTTATTTGTAGTTTGTTTGGAGATATTTTTTGGATGTTACGTGGTATAAATATCCCTTGATCGTCATGTGGCCTATGCATCAAGGTTGGCTATGTAAACAAGGATGAGGACTTGTAATGGTTGTATAGATGAACTCCATTGACACCCATAGCATATAAAGTGAATAAAATGATGATTTTTACATATGGGGTCCTCGGAAATGGCACCAAAAATGATGGGTCATTGTATTATTCGAATCATTTAACTAATAGATTAATCTACTATTGTCATTATCAAACCAGGGTTGTGTCCTAGGTTGTATGCAATGGAGTCCTATGTAACCAGTTATACTATTAGGTCTCTATTAGGGTGTTTCTATTAGATCTTTCTGAATTTTCTACTAATCTACATAAACTCAATATAAATCTACAGAATTAAGTTACAGTAAAATTAAAGTGTACTTCTAACTCAAATGGAAATGCACACGCAGAATTGAAAGAACAGAATCAAAATTGCACACTCGTAATAAGAACTTGTAGTAAAAGTAAAAGGACATGCTAACTAGAATTTTCATAAGGGAAAACACACATTCTAAATGGAAATTTCAATAAGTAAAATAAACACACTTGAACAGGAATTGTATGAAACACATTGAAATAGAAATTGCAGTAAAGGAACTGAGTGATTAGGACTTATCAGAAAATCATATGCGTACGTAAACGTAAACAACCTCCTGTCTCCTTGGTCAAGTGGGCCCTTACTCTTCCTTGGGACAGAGGAAATATTAACAGCTCAAGATTCTCAAAATGATATCTACTTATATTAATTTAAATAAGCTCCATGAAAAATTCAGTGCAGAAAGTAAAAGTGCTAAATGCAACAAGATATATCGCAGATTATAAATATTACCAACTACTACTACATTGTTCTTCAAGGACATGTCTTTATATAGACATGGGGGGGTTAAAAAATAGGCCAAAATTACCAGCACTAATGTCTTATATTAACAATATTGATCAAGACTCATAAATTCCTATAGGACTACTAAAAATAAGAACCATACTTATAGGCTGATAGATTGAAAATTTCTTCCACTTTTGCACTCTAACTCTAAACTAGGGGCTCTTTAATTGTATTGGAAATAAGCATTCATTATTTTCCTGCACACTTCACCACATTTCTCTCACAAAGGAAGTTAGAATGAATTTATACAGTTAATCAAGTTTCATGATAAAAAGCAAGGAAAATGCATTAAACTCACTAATATATACCTAGACAAAACATCCCCATGCATTATCAAATCATGTTTAAATGACAAATTATCAATCGTATGAATGATATAAATAAGCTAAATAATGTACTCATCAGCCGTTGAGGACAATCCGACCCCTTCATATTCATATTTCTTTTTTAAGTTTTTGATGCTTGTCTTGGGATTTTATAGGTTTCTTCTTCATTTATGATTTACAGTGACATTCAGTGTAGCCCAGCAACATACATGCGACAGGAAGCGAAAGTGGGTAGTCATTCAGTGAAACCTCATAGGAGGGTTTCAGAGCCTTTTCCCATACTAGGGCACCCATATTTCAAAACAAAATTCCCTAGGCGTCCCAGTCTAGCCTATAGTTTCAAATCTATGTTTTCTGGTGCTTTTGTGTGGTCATGCCTACATTTTATTTATCCAGTTTATTCAACGACATAGTCCCAAACAGTCATCAAATCATCTAAGATCTTCTTAATCCTCTTTTCTCATTAGGGTTTTACATTTCTACTTGCTTAGTTTGTTTGGGTTACTTTCTTTATTTTTGTAGTTTTCATTTACTGTTGTGCATAATATTATATTAACTTAAAACATTCCACATTTAGTTGTCCATATGTGAGTTGTCAAAATAAAAAAGAGGATAGGTTATATTCCCTCCAACAGATTCTCCACACTGAAAATTCTCCTCCCTCAAACCACTTCTTCATCACCACTCTTCCCCTTTCCAATGTTTCACTTTCAATCCTTCAACTTTAACTTTTTCAACACCCCCTATTGGTGGGTCATATGCATTAGACAAGTGCAATTCCTAGTTATAATGAATAAATAAACTTACCTTTTCTTGCATACAACATTAGATAAAAACATGTTTTTTTTGGCATGAAACCCTTGTTGGGTAAGTTTCAGAGAACATAATGTGTAGTATTTTATTAATTAAAGAAAAATACCCAAAGAAAGGAAATTTTATTGTTGTTTTTTATGAAGGATTTTGGGAATGTAGGCCAACATTAACATTCATTGCAATATTTATGGTAAGAAGAGATGATGTTTGAACTTGTACAACACAACATTGTCATTATTTTAGAAAGTTAATTATGTAGTGGTCCATGCGATATCCACGTGATATACTAACTTTGATAAGTTTATCTAGTTATCATTTTTTTAAAGTTTTCAGAGGTGACAAATTTGCAAAGATATTTTGAATTATATGTAGAAATTATAATTAAAATATGTTGCATATTAAGGAGAATCCAAGGAGAATATATCTAGGGAGGTGCGTAAATATAATGAAAAAAATATTGAGTAAAATGTGTTAGTAAAAATAGTAATGATCCTAAGAATAATGTTGTATTGCATTTATTTTTAGCCATATAGAAGGTTCACATAGTCAATGGCATTACCTTTTATGTCAATTCAAGGGTGTTGAAAAATGGCACTTACACAACTGAAAGTAACAGAAAATTTTGAGAAAACATGGAAAAATGGGTTTCACTATTTTTTATTTCATTTTCTATGATGTCAAGGTTTTTATTTGGATGACGTTTAATTATTTGATGCAATGAACACGTGAATTGATCATTTCCAAAACTTCATTGTCTTAATAATCTTATAATAAAATTAAATATAACGTTATTTTAATAGTTTTTTAAACATATGAATGAACTTTCGAAATAAAAAACATCTAATTTCGAAAGATAGTTACATAAATAAGCAAGAAAAAATGCACACTTACATCATAAAAGAATATGAAAACCTCATGTCTTTATTTTCATTTTAACATTTTCATTCCCATTAATTTTGATTTTAGTGTTTCATTCTCAAACTCATGTTAATAGAGCAAAAAAAAAATTGTAAATGCAATGAAAATAAAAATACTTTAGAACAAAAAACATGGTATATTAAAAAAAATTGACATGTATTGTAAATGCTACAAAAAATTTCATAAATTTAAATACAATTAATTACATATGTCAAAAACATTGTTATTTATGGGACAAAAACTCCCAACGAAACTAGTTAGAAAAATTGTTGGAGCTATAAGATTTAGAGAATTGAATCTTCAACATCATGCAAAGATTCTTAAGGAAACATTTTTATACATATACACTACCGCAATAGTTTACATAAATACTATTTTAGACAAGAATTGTAGATATGTATATATTTTTCCCTACTTCAAATTAAAATGGAAAATATTACAACACCGATAAGAACCCTTATGATAGGAACAACTTGAGGCAGATTTCCTCCTCAGAAAACAACTGCAAGGCCTCAAAAATATTCATGAGATGTTACAAAATGGGTTCAGGCATGGTAAAAGGGGTTTTAAAATGGATTCAGATGTTACAAAATATTAGCCCATAAGGTGTTTCCAATCACAGTGCTCATAACTACATCTACAAAATATTCTTTTCATTATGCGTCAATGTTTTCCTATGTCATACTCTAAACTCCCATTATGGCCCAATTGGAAGGATGGTGGTGAAGGTATAAAAATGGTTAAATGGAGTCATGAAACAAAAATACATGAGGTGGAGATACTATCTCACAAGACAACTAGAGGAACTCAATAAAATGCACATGATGTTGTGAATGAGCTCACCAACATTCCCACAAAAAAACATGAATGTTTGCACAGTTTACAAGCCTAGTAGAGGAGGAAGCATAGTCTCTAAATGTGTAACCCAATTCCAAATTTGAGGTCTTTACAAGCTACTAAGGGACAAAGATGACCCATTTCTAAGGGCGAAAGTCGTAGACCATTGAACATGAAATCCACATTCTACGCTTCTTACATCTTTGTCATTCAACTTATCCTATTTATTAATAGACAACATAGCATTAAAAAACTAACCAACATTGTCATTGGAGTTGCGGATGTGTAGGAGCTTGAGTTGGCTCCCTTGTGCGGAGTATAAACCATGTTTTCACTTTTCTTTACCTTTTTCTTTGTTTACCTTCCATGCTTACGTTATTAAAATATATTGAAATGTGATATCAACTATATCTAAAAGTTAAAAATCCAATAAAAAGAAGGGATTTTTAAGTTGGTAATGATTAAAACATATTTATTATTGAAAAAACATGTAATAATTGTATTCCAACAATCCCTAAAAATCGTAATTTCAATAAAACCAATATCTTTCACGATGGTAGCTATTAAAAAAAATGTTCAACAAACATTGCATTCAATCATTTTTTTGAACCCCACGTTAGACACTCCCTTCCGCTTAGGGCTCTTTTTCTCTTTTCTATTATGGCTCAATCATCTTATCCCTTTTTCACACCCACTAACATTTATGGTATAACCATTATTACTACTAATTTCATGCAAGTACATACTCAACATCCTCCTCGTTTTGTTATGCTTAGGGCTAACCCATCTATCAATATAGTAACTATTCATCGTACTCGTCCTAATCCTCCTATGGCCCCACCCACTACTATTCCTCCACCCATTACTTCGGCGGCTTCCCCCTACAACTTCTATGGGCTATGAAATCATTAAACAACTTAAAAATACACCTGCTGAGATTTATCTTTATGAATTATTGCATAATACGCTTGACTACTGCAAAAAACTCAAAGCAATGCTTCATGCCATTGAAATAGAAAGTGACAACTCGGTGGTAGCCTTTACACACCTTATATAGTCTCTTTACAATTTTCCACATGCCATATCTTTCAATGACGAGGATATGTCACCTTTTTCTAAAATCAATTCGTGTGCACCTTTTCTCCTCACTGTTATTGTTATCACTAGCATTAAACGAGTGCTTATTGATAATGGATAAGCCATCAACTTATGTGTTTATTCCCTTTTAAAATGATTGGGTATTAGTGATAATCTCATTTCTAATAATTCTACTATCATCTGAGGCTATGACTCTTCCACTCGTACATGTTTAGGGACTATTTCATTACACATCTGAGTTGGGCCTAAAATTATTCTCACTGAATTTTATGTTATCGATGCCTCATTCAAATTCAATCTCTTGTAAAGACTACCTTGGATTCACGTAATGCAAATAGTTCCATCTACTATTCACCAATGTGTCAAACGTTTACATGATGGCTATGAACATTTTGTAACTATAAATCTAGAACCATTCAAATATTGTCGCATAGATCCTATTATTTTTATGCCCATCCCACCTTCACAACATATTCCATATAGTAGCCTTGACACATATGAAATTGGTGAGTCTAGCACTTCACAACCTTCTTCTACTATAACAAATATTCCGGCTATTTCTACTCACACTACGGCTATTATGTCACCTACAGTATTAGCACATATCAGTCTTTCTTCTCCACCTATCAAGGCTCCTTACTTTCCTATGATTGTTTTGCCACCTACCAACATACTCAGTAGTGCTACACAACATGATGATGCTAACATCAATGATTCTGAGGACTCTGATAATGAATTTGATGCATTCAAGCTTACTAACAAAGCACTAGGCCAACTTAACTTTACTCCTATAGATGTCAATGAATCTTATTTTGAGGACACATTTATAGCCGATGGACTGGGTGAATACAAGTTCAAGACCCCTCCTACCAATTCTATAATACTTTATCAAGGATCGGTTAACATTTTCGAGATTGTTTCGTCTCCTTCCATGCAAACTACATCTTCGCCACCTCCTTTCACATGCACACTACTCATTAATAACTCCTTTTGGCACAACATCTCGGTTGATCGTACTTGTTCAAATCTTATTTGTACACATGAGGGCTTATCTAGACTTGGTTTAACACTTAATGACATCTTACCCCCACTTCACTTATCTCATTTTTATCATGGTTATTGTCACCTTATGGACACCTATGGCCTTCACAATTCTCCATTGACTCTTGGGAAATATTTTTTTTACTATATTTTTGGTACCATAGATACTAATCACACTTCACTTACATTTTCTATACCATTCGATAATATTTCAATAGCTAATGACTCATCTCCTACTTACTCTCTGAATATCTCTCAATGGTACACACATGAATTTCCACCGGTCCCCTTCACTAATGAAGAGTATGCCATGAATTTCTACACATTACGTCGTTATGGTTCTTTATATGACCCCCCTCACTCTATTTCTTATCATGTCTCCAGCTCTACTCCAATTGGCTTTGATCCCAATAGTGATGATCTCCTCAACAATGTCACATGACTATACTCACCACCACATACTTGGGGGGCATAACATGCACACATTCATCCCCCCTTTCTCATATTAGCATCAATGCATCACTCATCTTTGCATTATCATTCATCAATCTCCTTGCATTGGCATATTCATCTACACTTTAGCGTTGTCATTACCTAATGACACACTCTTGTGCTTCGGTTCACACTTGACTGTTGAGGGCTACATACTACACATGAACCCCACACACTACACAATAGATACTACACACTGTGTCTCTTGACATCTCTTACAGTGCATGTCACATTTTTCATCTTACATCCCCAACTTACCTTACACCCTTAATGTTTTTGACATTTGTGCATCTATACACCATACATACTCTACACATCATACTAGTATTTATCACATATGTTTCACACTCCTATTTTCTATGCATCTAGAATCATATACTACTCATCATACATACTACATTACCCTCACTCTCACATTATTAGTCTATCTACACATCTTGCATTACACACTATACATTGAATTTTACACATCATATGGTTGTCTCTTATCATCACATCGACTACATACCCTTTTACGCATTACACTCACTACCTTATGATGCACTCTAGTTCCTCACTCTATAATCTACTTTATAGGGTTTACCAATCAAATGGACCTTATCATACACACACATTCATCACTTGACCTTCTATCATGCAACATTATTTGGTTAGGGACATATGTTTTATGCTAAATGGTCACCTATTCCTTCATATGGTAGTGGTACAGGCTTTAACCTACATCATCACTCCATCTATTTCATCTCATCATTATATACGCTTTAGGCTACATCATTATTCATTCATCTCTAGGTTTCATATCATCAACACACATACACAGTCATCACAGTGCACTATACACAGCACACACTTTGACCATTTCCCGATGACGCACTCTCATTTTTGGTTCATTCTTAACTACTGATGGGGCATACTAAATGAACCTCACTGCATACACTTCCATCCAATTGGGGGGCATGTGGCTCCTACCATCCATCTTGCATTCTATTCCATCTGCAGCATATTGCATATCTTGGTTGCTTTTACTTTTTCTTACATTTTCTCATATACATTCACTTTATTACACATGCTAGCTAGATCTATTAAATGTCATTATCTTTACCATACACACATACACGTTCATGTCCTTTTCTAGTTGTGATATTAGATATAGGTCTCTCACATGTAGCATGGATGCTTGCCTCCTATCACTTTTATAACGGTTATTGGGGGAATACACATTCATCCCTTACAGGTGATATTATTTCATTTTGTACTTAGCACCCTACATTACTTGCTTATAAACACTTTTTAACATATGAGCTATCTTTCTAACATGCTAACGGGTGCTTCATGTGCAAAATTTATTTGCAAGATTATTTTTTTCCGTGGCTATCTATTTCTTTGTCTACTATATTTTGTCTCTTGTTTTCAATTATATGCGGGCCTTGCCCTTTGTTTTGTGTGCACACTTATTTGTTGTATGTGGTCATTGCGGAATAGAGTGTCTTACAACATCGTGATTGATGTCCCATGTTTGAAACCCAATTTGGCGGTCCATAATTATCTTCTTGTATGTTTACTTTCATTATATCTTACACATTATTTGTGTAGTTTAAACTTTTTCTCTACATGCATGCTTGTTTGTACTAACACTTGTTTCTAGCTACCTATTTGTGTGTTCCTTGGTTTCTACCAAGTGCATTCCCTTCTCCTTGTAGGGAATAGTTTACATGGTCGGTCCTCTTTTAGGGTTGCATCCTCCTATCTGTGACGTGCATGTGCCCCCAAAGAGGGGGGTATCATTCGGGGTTTTACACATTACACAATGCTCTCTACTGGTATAATTCAGTTCAGTTTTCATCCTTGACATTGTGGGTTATATAGCAAGTGGTTTTAGACCAGTCTATGAACCCTATAAATAGCGGCTTATATAGAAGAGGTTTTCCTTAACAATTCTAGGAAGCAGTTACAGGTTAGAGGATACAGTGGATTTCCTCTCTACACTACTTTAGCCAGTGGCATCAAATTTGAAAGAAAACCAGACAGTACAGAGATATCTTCATTCATTATAAGGGAAACAGTTATAGGTTGGATAATAATTTCATTTTCTCCCTACACTCCTTCAGCTAGGGTTGCGTGAGCTCACCCAAAAAATTCATAGTACATGATATCCTTTTCTACACCCCTTTCTCTCATCACATACCAGGTGCACATGTTCCTTTTACATTTTTTCGTATCTCCATTTCATTATTTTCATTACTACATACATGCATTTTTACACATATATACATGTGTATTTGAATACTTGATCCTATTCTCCTTGCAGGTCCGTTTGTATGAGAAGAAAGCATTCAAAAACAATAAAAATGGTGAAACAACAATAACATTTTGCAATAGCACACATCTCATACTAACATGCAAGTACATCACACACTTTGGAAACTACACTCTCATCATTTTTTTCTCTTTTACATCTTTATTCTCCGCGCTCCATATTTTTGTCACTCTATGCTTTGTCTAGTCCTTCGGCATGCTTTCTATATTACTCTACATCGACATTAGGTATGCATCTCTATCTGCTCTGTGTTACCGAGCATTCCACTCACCAACATAAAAGGGGGGAAAATGTAAACACAAAATCACATAATTTGGGCATTATTTAGTCTTGGTATCAAACTACTATTCATATGGTTTTTGAGTTATTACTAACTAACCCATGTCCTCTGGCCATTTTACTTTTCTTGTTGTAATCACTACCGACCTCTCGCATGTACTCGTCCAATTAGTTTTGCCATTTGGCATTGTTTTATCTCTGATTGGTGTGCCCATCCCAGTACTGGGGCGCCCCAGGTGCCCTGGTCCCATTTAGGACACCCTAATCCTTTTTACACTTTCCCACCACTTTTTGGATACTTTCTAGCCATTTGAGTTTTCTATATTTTTAGTGGCTAGCCTTTTCGGGGTTAATTGCAAAATTAGAACAAGAGAACCTTATAAATATAAATTTATGAGACCATAATGAGGGACCAAGAACTCAACACTACTATCATCACCTAAGGTTACATCCATCAAAGGATCTATTTTCATCCATCTAGCTCCATCACAAGGGACAACGATGGTTCGTCTGCATCAAAATGCATAGGAGGGAAGTTTATTTTATTCCATCCATAATTTTATAACATTTCTACATCTAGTTATTGTTCTCTACCTTCACAAAGTGTGATTGGAACAAGAGCACCTAGGGCATGATTACACACACAAACATACACACATAGAATTACATCAGTTCTGAGATGTAGTGCAGTACTTAGTTAGTAAGTACACCATTGTGGACAAATAGGAAAATCTGATCCCTTCATATTCATCTTTCTTTTTTAGGGGTTTGATGTTTGTCTTGGGATTTTGTAGGTCTCTTCTTCATTTTTGAATTACAGCAACATTCAACGTAGCCCAGGGACATACACATGACAAGAAGTGAAGTCATGAAGTCATTTAATGACACCTTAGAGGAGGGTTACAAAGCCTTTTATCAGACCAGAGTGCCCAGATTTTAGACCAGAATGCCCCAGGTGCCTTGGTCCTCCTCCAAGAGCCCCAGTCCAACCTACTTTTCTAGATCTATGTTTTGTGGAACTTTTGTGTGGTCATTCCTACATTCTATTTATCTAGTTTGTTTAGTGACACAGTCCCAACTAGTTGTCAAATCATCTAAGCTCTTCTTAACCCTCTTTTCTCATTAGGGTTTCACATTTCTACTTGCTTAGCTTTCTTGTGTTACTTTATTTATTTAGTTGTCATTTATTTTTGTGCATAATATTATATTAAATTAAAACATTCCACATTTTAGTCAATCATACATTAACACTCTATTTGTACTCCCCCATACAAAAACTCTACTTTACACTCTCTACTTACACTCACACGCTCATTCCCACACACCTATTGATTTTATATTATCTTATAATTGTACAAACTACATACATTACAAATATGTGTGATTTTTATTCACTTATATCTTACAAATAGAGTCTTCATTCCAAGCCATGAATCATTGTTTGTATTTCTACAACATGTAACTTACTATTAAGATTTCACGTTCAATGTATTTTGATTGATCCTGATGAAGAACCCTACCAACATCATCCCCAAACTTAAACTTGTCTTTTCCTTGAGACAACATCAAATGAAGAACCTGCCAACACCTTAAATATTTTTATCTACACTTATTCTTCATCCCGGCTATATTCAACTGGTTCAAAGGAACATTATGTGATCAACCACCATAACTTAGACAACTAGTGTAAGGAGGAAGATTTCCTCCTTCACTCAAATTTCCTTGTTGGGTATATGTGATGATAGTGTCTCTCCAAAAAAAGAAAATATTCTTACCAAAAATTTCCAACTCATCCCTTTTTAGAGATATGTAGAAAATGGGGTGGTTAGTGTTTGTTCAAATACATTCCATGTCGGCCTTTATACAATGGAACTTTCTTCAAATTATTGTAGTATTTCATTCTAGATGGAAATTTTGTATATATCAGAAGGTGGCAGACTCTTCAAATGTGCATAGTTCCTTTATCAAGCTTAGTAGTTGCTTTCTCCAATTGTATCATATGCTAATGTACCATACCACCATTCTCATCCATGTCATTTATGATTTAGGTTCTATAAATATACTTTTGCATGAAATTATCTCTCAAATACACAAGCCTCTTTCACCCAAATTTAGTGGTATCTTATTTGATGTCATATGTGGCAGAGACTCGAGTGAGTTCATATTTAATGGCATTAATATTTTTTTCCTCCTTTTGGTTCACATCAATCCACCCCGTAGAGTATAATAATAAGCCTCTTCTTCACCCAAAGAGATCTTAAGTTCATATACTTGTTCCTTACCGTTTTCATCTTCTCGACATTTTCCTTGTTGAATGGAATAATTTGTGATGATTTGAAATTATGTATTTCTTCATCATGGGCTTGTTTCTCATATTTTTTTTATGGGATTCATACGGAAAAGTATATTAGTCACCATTTATACCAATAATTTCTAAATAGGCCAAGTATTTCCCATTTCATATTGTTTCCTTACTTGAGATATGTCGATAATTATCTTCTCCATTGTATCTTACACTGTCATACATAATTTCATACAATCTATTTGTGTGTTGTCCTATAAAATACTTACCAACTTCATCTTCTATATGGGACACATTTTTCCTAGGTGAATTCTTGACCCTTTATCTATTTGTTGCACAAAATATTTTGAAATAAGGATTGTAGCAAAAAAAAATTGTTGAGTTTTCATGTTCTTAACAGTTTCCATGTGTTCCCATGTAGTGATCATCTCGGGTGAAAATTTTCCTAAATACATTGAAGTAATTTGTAAGGACCCACCTCATATCTCTATATGTGTCATGATATCTTTAGGCCTCTTTTCTTTTCCTCATTTTCTATGACTAATTTTTTTCTTTGTGTTTTATTATAATTTGATCCAATAAACGATGATTTATTGATTTAGAGTAGCGAGCGTAATTAATTAATAATAATTAATTAACCCAAGCAGAAGTGGATATTTAATTAATGAAAGGTTGTTAATATAATTAATTAATGAAATGTAATTAATTAATGGGAATAGAGAGAAAATGGTGGTTTATTTACGAAGTTTCGTCAATTTACGGGAAAGAGGATAATTAGAGCAATTTAAATATTAAAACTGTGTAAGAGGATTCTAGGTGTCTACACTAACTATACAACCTTTTGTTTAGTTGATTTTTTTGGTGATTTATCCTTTCATACCATATGATTTATAAAAATTAAATATTAATCATATGGCTTAGATCAATCATATAAATATCAAAAACATACATGATACAACATGCAATGGCAAGTGAGTGAAAGTAATGAGAGGATGAGAGTGACTTAGGTGATAACTCGTTATTTTTTCCAAATTTGGGCTAGAATAATGATGGAACATGGTGGATTTGTACTAAATTTTATTTGTTTGGAGAATATAAATATGCAATTCTATTAGATGGTAGCACCTAAGAGGGGAAAGTACTGCACCAGGAACTAGTGTCTGTAATGGGCACTATTGTCCTGGTAATGAGTCAGGATCTAGTCTTTTCAGGGTCTAATCATGTCACTTTCACTTCATTGTGTGTCACTTAAAATTTATTTTAATTTTTTCATGTCGCACCTATACTTTCAAAAAACATATGTTTGTAAATGATTATTACCTTTACCTAAGTAATTTGTGCTTGATATTTTTCCTTGTTCCATTTATGTTGTTTTTTGTTGGGATAAGGATAGTCCTGCAAAATAAGAAAAGTGTAGTCAATGCTCATGATATATCAAATTTAAAATTAACTTAGAGAAATCATAATAGCAATGTGCATATGAAAAATAAGTGAATCAAGGATATAATACACTTGAATTTCACGATATAAAGGATAGAATTTTTCATGTGTGTTTGTTTCCTTATATATGGTTTTAAGGGTCGAGAGTGATCAATTCTCAAAATAATGTGAATATACTAAGGATTTAAGGATCCTATCTCCAAAGGAAGAGTATTGGGAGAGATGTCAAATTTTCCCTCCATCTATTGATGCTTCCCCATGGATAAGTGTCACTACATATGGTCACAAAACCAATAATAACTAGTCACCGATGACATATTGTTTCAGGCATATTATGCCCCCTAGCTACCTACACAAGGACCAAGAACACACCATATGGAATAAAATATTCATATGCTTTATTTAGAATGACCTTAGTGGTCACCCCAATGTGATTATCACTGAGCGTTGCACTACATTTCAGATTCAATGTAGTTATGGTGTGTGTGAGATAGAATTGTGTCCCTTGAAGTTATGTTTCCCTTGTGTCAATTGCACAAATATAGTGGGATACAATTACTCTTCCCCTAGATAATGTGTGTGATAATTTTCCCTTCCTATGCAATGACTAATGCATCCCAAATCTAGTCCTTGAGTATTACTTTTTTCTCAAGTAGTAGATAGAAAGTAATAACTCCCAATTTCCTAATTGTCCTCTTACCCTTAGAGTGGTTAGTAGCTCATGTATATATATATGATTCCTTTGCTTGAATTTTTTCACTAAAAACCTTTTAAATTAGACCCAAAGTGATAAGTAGAATTCAATAAAAGATAACAATCGATGTGGAATTTTAAACATGAGAAAAGAGGGGAAAATGAAAGAAATTCCCAAAGGGGATAGTAACACTTGGGCACTCCTATCCCTTACTAGGCACTAGTGTCTGAAGCTATCTGAAGATAAAACAAGAAATATTGAGTTGAGTAGCACATTATGTAATGTCCAAAAGTAAAGGGATAATTCTAGAAAAGTGGAGGAAAAATCATGGAAGGATAAAACAATGTCAAAGTAAAGTAAAACAAGTGTTGTTAATGTATATTTTTCTTGCTTATGAATCATGCATATAATTATATACTATAGATGCGATGTATTAAAACTAAGTGCATAATTTCGTGTCTACATCTACCTTCTCTGGTGTGGCCTTTGTGGCATGCTCCACTTCATTTTTCTTTATTTCATTTTTGGGTTTGATTTTATCCTCTATAGCTAGATTTTTATTTTCCTCCATGACCACTTTCTTTCCTCATTTTTTTTTATTATTTCTTCATTATTTATTTCTTATATTTTCTTATAAGCCTATTGGATATCAGAATTGCACCCATTCTAAATCAGAATGATCTAGGGACTGTATGAAACATGGGACTGTCTCTAAGTTATGGGACTTGAGCTTGAGGCAGATCTCTAGAGAATGTTGGATTCCTCTACCTATTTATACTACTAAAACTACTCCTACGAAGTGAAATGCAGCTACCTATAATTACTCTATGACTCCTAGGGACTAGGGTGAGGAGGAGATGCATAAAATTAAACCTAATCTAAGGGGAGGTGATAGCACCAAAAAGAGGGGGATGAACACTCTCAATTGAATGAAAACAAGGGAAAGCGTGCACATAGAGGGTAGAAAAATGTGCCACAGTCGGAAACATAATTCATGCACTTGCTTTCATGGAGCACAACAAAAAATAAACATGCAAAGGACATGAAATAATACACAACAAAACAAACAATTGAAGGGAAAGGCAAGAATATGCAATAAAATATGAATTAGAGCAGAGAATAGCCACAAAATAAGATGGTATTACTTCCAAGAGATGAATTATTTATTACAATGGTGAAATAGGAAAGTATCCACATGCAAAGAGCTAGATCTAAAGGCTTGCAACTCAAAATGCCAAGTAACCATGCTCTGAACAATGATCTTATTAAACCAAATGAATCCAACCTTTTACAATCAGCAATGTTCGTGAATATATATAAGAAAAGGGAAGATAAGAGGAGGGAAAGAGATGGAAGCTCAGATATTCAAATCCAACCAGCAATAAATGCCTGTAAATGTTCATGTAGCACTATCAGATCCTCCTCCCCATGTCATCTTATCTTGTGGAAGAAGGAAGGAGACAAAATCTAATCAAATTTAGGTGGTTAAGTTGACTGAATTTGTACATTAATGGCTTAAGTCTAATTTCCCCATTTCACCTACTAAATCACACACAACATCTGATTTTGAAAATCCTATATTGTATCCCACATCATCATCTTTTAATCAAGCCCAAGCACACGGGAATCTAAGCTCTAGAGATAAAGTTATGACGATCAAAATATTTGCAATACAATTTGAACATGCAAGACACATGGCATGCTCTAATCAGTTTAAGGATTTAGCTGAATGTCTGTTAGTTTTGTCTTTTTTGCCACATTTCATGCATTCAATTGATGTAATTATTCAGCATGCCATAAGCATGTTCTGATAGATTACGTGTTGTGCACTTTATTTGACAAGTTGACATGTGGCCCTCAATGATTAGTGTAAGATATTGGACCCAGCACATGCACAAGGGAAAATGCTTGAGAAGGAAGAATGCAAATTTCTACAAGTGCACACATAAGGGTGTGTGAGGAGTGGGAAAAAAAGGTGCATATCTATAAAGGTAAACAAGCATATACGGATGAAGGAGAGTGCAAGACAAGGATGCGTGAAAGAAAATGCGGGGGGAAGGTGTGCGAAAATAGAAAGCAAAAGAGGAAAAGAGTGTGTAAGGGGATGCACAAGAATTAGGAAGGAACAGCATGTATGGGGAAAACATGTCAGGGACTTAGTGAATGTATGAGGAAATTCTGAGGGCGTGCGTAAGGAGTGCATAATGACCATTGAAGGAAAGTGAATGCACTAGGGGTGTGTGCAGAAGGAAAATGGAATAAGATATAAGAATGAAAGAGGAAGGTGGAAGCATGTGGAAGAAAGTTGGGAGAAGGAAAAGCATAAGGAAGAAGTAGGAAGGGCATGTGTAAAGAACTGCAGCCATGTAAATGTGCCAAAGTATAAAACCATGAGCGTGGTCAACCTGAAAACTTGAACTCAGAGCCAGAGTCAAACTGCAAGTTGTCTAAATAACCAGGGTGGTTATTTTGGAAAATAGAGCCTATGGATCTCTATTTATTATCTCATTCTTCCTTTAATTTCCTATCCTTTTCTATTTGTTGTTGTTCCCTTATGGTGGCTTCTATGACATCTTTTTTGGCTTTTTGTTCTTTTCTCTTAGGTTTTTTCCAATAAATCCCTTTAATTTCTCACTTCTTCATCCTTCTTCATTTTTATATTGATTCTTATTGTTCCAGCTAATTTCTAAACGTCTCATTCTTTATTTTCAACTCTTCATCTTGTAGTTCTTTTAATTTTTCCAGCTCCTCTAGTGATAGTTTTGTTTTAGCCAAAAAAAATGGCTACCTTAACATATTGTTTTAGTTATGATTCCTTAGCATCTTCCCTCCTAATTTCCTTAATACTTTTTTCAACATAAGGTAGTAGCTAAATAATATCATTTACATAATATGGGGATTATTTGATATAATCCATTATTACTTCTGTAGACACCTATAATTTAGCTCGAGTAATTTAAATACTTAAATTGTGCTAATTATATCCTTTCCCAAAAATTGACGACATGTTGTCAATAAATGCTCATGTTCTCTTCTATCACCGTTAATTAGTTACATTACATTAATTAATTAAATTTTATATCCAATAAATACACCAATTAACAACCTTTCGTTAATTAATCCCCCTTTCTATCTAGACTAATTAATTATTCATAATTAATTAGCTTCCTCTTCTATTAGATCAATACATCGTTATTTATGTGACTACATTCCTCTCATAGTCTAAATAATGATAATTATTCCTCTTAAAAGCTTTTAAAAGCTTGCACGCATATTAATTAATCTCTTTTATTAATCAATAAACCCCCTCAACTCCCATGAGTCACTAGAGGACAAACTAAACTCTCTTAAAGTAAACTCAACCACTTCTAAACCATGTTTATCCATTACTAACCTATCTTTGCTATTATCCCACATACAATAGGATGCAAAGCTTCTTCAAACCATTGGGTTCTAAGAGAAACCTCCTCTAACCTTTCTACTGACACCTTTTCATGCTTATAACCTAAACTATAGGCATTTCATCTTGGAGCATTCTTAAATTAGAGAATCTAGGTATCTTCATATTGCATTCATACATCCAAGTTATTGAGTCATATGGAGAAGATCAAGAAGGTCTTGTAGCCAAGTCTTGATTGAGATCCATTCTCAAACCCTTGGGATCAAACAAACTATCACATTTTGATAGCTAAGGATCTACATAGGTCCATCTCTTGTTTAGCTTTTAAAAGAGTAGAGGATAAATTTTTAGCAAGTTAGTTTGAGTTTCATTCAAAGTTATAATGCATAATGTCGATATTTACTCTTGTTTATCTCTTAGCATGATGATCTTTGTGTAGTTAGTTTGTGTTTTGAAATTATTAAGGTGTTAATTTCAATTCCCTTTGCATAGCTAACTAATACATTAATACAACTTCATTTATATCCATATGTTCTAGATATGGGGCATCATCATACCTTTTTCAACTATCACTAGCTTGCCTATGTGTGTGCATATTTCTAATAAAGTATTTATTTTTTGGGTGGTATCTTTCTTCTTCTTCTTCTTCTTCTTCTTCTTCTTCTTCTTCTTCTTCCTCTAGTCACCAACCATCTCCTTCCACCCGTTCATCCAAAGAACTATCCTCCTCTTATTCATATGCTTCGAGGATGACCTCCATCCTCGGTACCTATTAGTTCATTCATTTTGTGTGTTTTGGATGTAGTATTGACCCATTGGTTTTCCTTTTCTGTTTCTTTATTGTTCCCTTGGGAATGTCTGTAAAAATATTGCTTTTTGTCTTTTTTTATTTTTTACAGTCCCAATATTTCAACTGCAAACACTTATATCTTACCTTTAGGATTATAGGGAGGTGTTTAAATATCTTGGATGTGGTATTTCTTATAATATATCCCTTATTACCAAGGATTAAACCTCAAATCATGGTTTCTATAGACCATGGTCAATCTATTGAATTAGATTCTCTTCTCCTACCTCTATTCTTGTTTGACCCTATTGCAAGGGGCTATAAATTTATATTGGAGTAAATGTTCTAACCCATATTTCCTTTATTTTGTATACTTCTATCAAGGGCCTTGCATCCCCTAGAGTTTCACCATATACTTGAGACATATTTTCTATGATCTGATTGATATTCGGTGGCCTCCTCCTTGTTGGATCTATAGGAAAAGTGAGGATTGCTGCCACCACAGTATTAATTTTTTCATTTGATACCTCATAAGGTAAGGGTGAAACAATTTTTTTCCATGGAATAAATGTTCAGATATAGAGGTTATCTATATCCACCATAAAATTTATTTTGTTTTCAAACTTGGCTACTACCTACTCAGAAATTTGTTGCCTCCCTACTAACATAGATTTAATCATTTCCCCCCATTGGAATAGAAATGCATTGGTGTCTAATCCAATCAAGATATCCATAGGATCTTTAATTTTTTCTCCTACATGCTCGTTGGTTTCCCGTTAGACCCTTCGTTTTATTCCTAGGAAAGTGTTGGTGATATATAGTTAAACATATTAAAAAGGATCCATAATAGAAATCATGTTTACCATCCTTCATTTATAAAATATCATTGTTGAATTCTCCCATGAGGATATAACAAACGTTTTACTTGAATTCCATTTCCACCCTCTTATAGGAAACTACATACTTTAAGTGTGCATATTATCTATTTTTATGGTGTACCTTATAGGATAATTCCTTTATTGCATCTCAAGGTAGAGTTGTGAATATTTTCAATGGAGATCCCTTACTTTGTCAAAGTGGTTCCTCAATATAATTGTTTTTTTTTTTCATTGTAGATCTTATTGTTTCCAACCAATGCACACTATGTGTTTCTCTCTCAATAAAGGGACCTACTTAATTGTTGCTTTAGTCATTTGGTGTGTCTAATCCAAATATAGCATGCCATTCTCGAACATAATTAAATATTTTATCTAAATATAATTAAATTTTTAATTTCAAAGTAACTATTATAGCTAATGATATACATATGATAAATGTATAGTAATGGACAAGAAATAAACAAGTAATAATATGAAACCCTAATAAAAAGGGAGAGAGAGTGACTTAGTTTATTTCACACAATCTGGATATGATCTAGGCATGAGAACTATTAAAACAGATTATAAGTAGTTTCATCAAGGCTTGTTGAGAGTTCTGAGACTCTGGAATATGTAGGACAGAAGCACCGACAAGAGGACGAGAGTGCTTAGGTGATAGTGACTGATATGGATGCTACTTTCCACTCAAGTGATTAGGTTATTTCCTTATTTGTGCTAGAGGATCTTCATTATTAGTTTCCTTTTCTCAATTTGGATTCGTTCATATATCGTTGGTTGTACCTGTAGCCTACAAAACAATTATATGCCTGCACATGTTCACAAACCACATCAAATATAATTTAAAAAGATGCAAAATGTGGAGTCAAACTGACCTCGTTGGTCACCCGAAGAGTGAACTTAGTATTGAGTGTTGCACTACATTTCAGACTCCATGTAGTTCTATTTAAATGTGTGTATGATGATGCCCTAGGATGCCCTTATGCAAGTTTCACAATGATAGTGGGCTAGATATAGAATGTAACAATGTATAGGTTGTGTGTGATGGAATAAAATGAACTTCCCCTCCTATGGTGTGTATGTAAAGTGATGCAGCCCTTGTCCCTTGTATGGGTGTGTTATATGAAAGCCTTTGAAGTGCTCTAGTGTCTTTGAATACAATCTTAGGTGATTATAGGTAATGCTTAGTGTTTTTCCATTTTATTTGAGAGCTATAACTATATATATATATATATATATTATTCCCTTGTTTTAATTTCATAATTGAAAACTAAAAGGCTGACCCGAAGTTGTAAAAGATGACCCAAAATTAAAAGAGACCCAAAAGAGTAAGAAGAAATCAAACAAGGTCAAGATTTCCCAGAAAGGATAGGAGCGCATGGGTGCTTTTGTCCTAACTGGGTGCTAGTGTCCAAGGCCATAAAAGATAAATCACTCAAATACCAATAGGTTTTAAGGTGTGTAAAGATCAATAAAAATATAAGAGACAAAACGAAAAGGCCCAAAAGAAGTTGTCAACCACTAGTATTCTTGCTTAGGAATTGTATATATATTAGTATGCTCTATGACCTAGAAATGTACCCAAGTGCATAGATGTTGTGTCTACACTCAATATTATTTTGATGGGATTCATTTCCAACCAAAAAAATGGGAATTTAATTTATGTTTCTAATTTCATCTATGGAATGTCATTAACATGTTCTTTTCACTCCTCGTGTTGGTTTACTAGGTTTATCTAATCCAAATATATAAGGATTGTGTGGTCAGTTTATGCTAACTTCAAATGAATTTATTTTTATGTATCCTCTATATGAATGAATTGGAAAATAAATCCCCTAAGGATCCAATAGAAATTATTTCATGGTCTATCTATTGATTATTTTTCTATACACCTAATTTTTCATACATGTTACCAATAATTACTTTTTGCATATAAGGGTCACTAATGTATCTATTTCTTGAATAGGTTCCTTAAGGGTTCTTTTGGGAATGGGGTATGACTATTCACATGTTCATTACAAGTTAGAGACATTACATAGAGATGTGTATCACTATGTGATCCTATCTTTAGTTACCCTTTTCCTTTTTTTTCAAACACACTAGAACTCCTGACACTTGCTTGCATCTGAGTTCATCATTGACACCTTTTTCACTTATTCTTAATTGTCCCATGACACATTTTTCACTCAACTTGACATTAATTCCCCTTGGCTGATGCCATCACTTGAGGGAAATGGCATCAAGTATATGTACACACCACACCCATACATTCATAAGGAAGGAAGAAATATCATAGTAACTAGCCATCAATTCTTCTTGTTTGCACCATCTTTGCATATTATCACTTTGATATTACATTTGACTTGGATTGGACACCCTTCTCAATTGTTGGATTTCTTGCACTACTAGGTCATCTATACTAAGTCTAAGACAGGAAAAAAATTCCCCTTCTCCACCCATATATTTTATCTCTCGGTGTAGTGCTTCTTTGGAGAGATAGATGCATCAATGACCACCTTGTAGGTAAGTTATCTAACCCTCTTGGTCATTTTGCATAGATTAGTTCATTTCCCTTCCCATTGCTATATTTTAGGTATTGTATGTAAATCAATGCTAGTTAGCATAGTGCTCCTATATGATTAGCTCTATAGCTTTCCTTTCTTTTATTTTAGATATATTTCAATTATATTACACTAGTGTAGGTTTTTCATGTTTGTCTCATCTTCACATTGGTCTATACCTCTCCCCCTTCAACTAATATCCTAGAAGAGTACTCTATTCTATCTTTACTGTGGGCCTTGGAAACCCTAGGTAGAACTAGTGTAGGGATTACTGACCTTTGGATATGAGACCTTAGTGCTCATTGTAGCCCCTTTAAATCAATCCATTGTGTTCCAGTTCATGTGTGTCTCTTCTTTTTTTCCTCATACAATTGTAGAATGGAAGACTTATGAGTGTAATCCATTAAGACACATTATTGGCCCACCATACATTTTTTGTGAACCTGGCGTGAACCCTATAGACATCCTGACTGAGAACAGCTCATTAAAAGTATCCACCTCCAATTTTGACTCAATTTGGCTTGAAAAAATTAGCATCCCCCAAGAAAACCCTATGACATTGACCATGTGTATCCATGACTGATAGTGTCGTAATAGAAAAATATCATACCTTACATCATTTCCCCTGTGCAATCTTTTCTAGTTAAAAAAGATTCCCTCCGAACTCTATCAACCCATGTGTAAACATATGGTAAGTCTAATAGTGTCAGAAGAATAGTTTCCCAAAACCTTTTTTTGGCTTCCAAATTGCAAAAATATCACCTATGAGGATATTTTTGGCACAGTTGAACCCCCTGAATTTCTCGATGGGATATCCCTTTGTTCCTACATATCCACTTCATGTTCCTAAATGTTCTCATTTTCATCCTATAAGCACTAATCTTCCTACTTCCCCAATCTCACTCGTGAGACTCTGTTGTCCCAACCATGTCCCTCTGATCATTCAGATAAGGGTAACTTAGTAGAATGTAATGTGGTTGAGATTGAATAGTTAGATCCAAGATCCATCATTACGAACCTTAACAAAAATGAATACTTTACTCCCAACAATGATGGAAGCCTCTGAAGGTTACCTACCAATGCCATGGAGATGACTATAAATCATCCCAATCAGGAAGTACCCTCTCATGATTAGACTCCTCCCCATAGGATTGATCAAGGTAGGTCTCGTGAAACTCCCATTAGCAAGCATGATATTCACCAAAATCCACCTCTAAAGGTCATTCTTCTTATATGGATCATAACATGGTGATAGTCAAACTCCTAGATCGGATGGCCTTATCCCAGGTTACCACCACAGCTAGCATGATCTAAATGTGAAATTAGATGCTGCAAATAACATCTCAAAATGTGGTTCCTAACATTTCTTCTTATGTACCTCCCTCATTGGTGGACGCACATGGGAATCCTATTCCTTTTCCACCAATAAAGAACAATATGTTATAAACTATCCAAAATGATCCTGAATAGCCCACATCATTCTAGTCTCAAAATCATAGTGTTGTGTACCCTTATTTACCTCAAAATCAGGCCTCCCAAGATAAAATATTCCCTCTTCTAGATGCCATCAACCCTATAGGAAAATTGGTGTCCCTAGTTTTCACCCTGAAACAATCCCTTTTTTTAAAAATTGTTATTTTCAAAGTAACGGGTCATTTTATGTTTATATTGCCTATAATTGTTTCCATTTCCTTAAGGTATTCCCAGATAATCATATGAGCCAATTTTGATGAATACCCAGATGTTAAAACTCATTTTATCCCTCCACCAGGTTTTGTTTGCGCGAATTTTATTTAATTATTTATTAAATAAATTTAGTTATGTTTAAAATAAATTTTGCTGCAATTGAACCCTGTTGAAGATTTTCATACCAGTATTCCCACCTCTCAATAGGGTATTCACCAGGGAAGAGTTTTTACTAACCAATTATTCGAAAAAAACAATCACCTGCAACTTTTGGCAACGTTTTTTCATTTGTATTTATTTCTTGTGTTTGTTTTCAGTTTTCTCCACAGTCTATCTATTAAAATTCCCTTGATTCATTCTTCATTTTGTGTAGCTTGTTTATTTTCCTAGAAGTTCTAGAAGTCATCCATGGCCACATAAAATGGAAGAAATTAATCATGGAATGATAACTTCTGACAAAAAGAAGAATTTAAGAAAAATAAGCTTCTCCAACATCAACTCACAGCACTTCCGCAGCTCCAGGACTTCAAACAGAGGTTATTATTCAACCGTTGAATCTAGCATCATTCGTATTTGTTCCTCATATACCCAGATATTCACCTCCCCCTGTGGAGAAGTTGAAATAAAAAATGGTAGAGTTCGCGAGAGCATTGTCTTTGGACAATTCAAAAGAGGGCAGCCATAACACTATGGTGAATTCGGATGCAGCAAAGTCGGACCATGAGATGGTGGTACATTTGGTGAATTTTCATTCCCCAAAGAGAAATTTCTCATCTTGGTTAGCTTTGCAGTTAGTTCCAGAGATTAGAGAAGAAACCAACTTGGAAGAGGAAGACTTGTAGGTACTTATGAGCTTGGAAGGTAGAGGCAAAAGGTCTAAAGATACTAAAATAACTTCAAGGTTGATTATTGAAGAATTAGGGCAGAAGTTTGTTGAATTATCAGTTCTAGCTGAAGGGAAAAAGAAGGGAGAGCTAATTATTGTAGATATATCAGTGACTGAAGTACCATTGGGTACAATCACCATAAAAGGATTAAAGCAAGATACACGGACATTTATAGATGCTTTATTCCTCAAGTTTGACAAGGAGAAGGAAGAAAAATATAAGCTTCAGATGCAGATCTCCTAGTTATGTAAGATCGTCACTAAGGTTCTTAAACCTTCTTCTCATCCTATGTTAGTGTAGGAACAGGTATGCAGTCATTTGGTTGAAGAGATTGAATATATACAGAACCAGGTCAGAGCTATTTCTCACTGGAAAGAGTAAATTATTCACTAAGCTTCAGAGTAGTTCGAGGGAATACCAGTTGTCTTGGATAATATGCACAGGGAATTATCTCAGCTAAAGGAATTAATGACAAGGATAGAAGATGATAACATAGGTTTTGAAAGTCATCTAGATACCATAGCTAAGATACATTCAATTCTAGAGGATGTTCTAATTATAGAGAAATTTGTACCTGATGGATTGATAGAAAAGGGGAAGAAATTAGAGATAGCAGTTTCCTTCCACATGGATATCCTCAAGATTATGTTGAAGAGGATGAAGTAGCTGGAAAAAGAGATGGGTTAAGTACCAGAGAACATTCCAAATGAATTTTCTGCTTCCTGTGAGGAATTTATGATGGTTATGTAGAAGAGGACTGATTAATCTATCATGCCTTTCATGTTAGATTCAATTGGCAAACTCATAAAGCTTCATGTAGATATTGAGGGGTATGGGCCGGGTTTAGAAAATGTAAAGGCTAACACTCTAATTTGTCCATAGGATTGTTGCAGTCTAATACTGAGAAAGAAGTGGTTGCTAAAGTAGATGGGAAGTTACTGAGTCACATGTTTGAAAATTATATTCAGTTTCAAAATAAAGAAAAAATGTAGAGTATGATGGTTGGCATATTGTCTTTCTTCTTCCCTTCTTTCTCTTATTCTTATTTTCTGGAACAAAATTGTAAAACTAAAGTAATTGGTTAAAATCCATTACTTTTAGCTATCTGAAAAGGTCCTTAATTGAGAATAGGTGGCAAACATAAAATGCTTTGATTTAGTCTTCAGATGCATGTCATGTGGAGAGAAATTTCAAGGGAAAGATTGTCAGTTGTTTTCTATATAGCTTCTACATGTGTCAATTCAGTTATTGCTTTCCTATTTGTAATTTCCTTCTATAAACTATAAATAGAAGAAGAACCTATGGGTTAAAGGATTATAATTTGTAATCAATATTCTTGAGTTCTATACTTTTTATTGAGACCCTTGATATATTTTCTAAGAGATGAGGAATTAAACAGAGGTAGATTTCCAAAGAAATTTGTGGCAACAGTGCATTGGCTTCTTACTTCTATGTAGATCTTTAGATAAATTTTTCATTATCTAATTTTAGATTAGAAGCTTTCCTTTCCTTTGATTCTGTATTGTGAGATCTATTTGTTTTATCTATGTGTATGAGACCAACTCTATAAACTATTAGTTGGATTACACATCTTTTTCTTCTTCTTTTTGTATTCAACTATTCCCTCTTCTGTAAATGTTTCTTTACAGTTGCTTACTTTCTACATAATTACTTAGCTATGGTTCATGAACTTTGCAGTTAAAGTAAAACCCATAGATACATATTAGAAAACATAATTGACATAAATCTTACACAGTAGCCTCATCGGTAAATGAGGGATATTTATCTCATGACTACCTAGGTTTTAGCTATGCATAAAATCTAGCCAACAGTTTTTGGCTACTCCACTGGGGAACAATGACCTTTAAGCATACCAGAGCTTATCTTATTATTTCCCATCCATATTGAAATCTCAACCTGGATGAACGCCCATTCACCCGATCCAGCAAGGCTCAAGGAAGGATTGACCATTTTTATAGATTTTAGGAGCAGTTTAATTTCAATCTTCCTCCTCAAGTCAGGAGCTACAGATCCAGTCCTTCACCATGAAGAAGAGTGTAAAATCCTCCATATTTGGATCATCTACAGCATAGTCCAGCAGCTGGAATTATCTATCAAGTCTACTCTCAAAGAAGGCGTGCTCCAATCATCATGCAGAATCAGAATCAACCACTTACTCCTTTAGCACGTGTTCCATGGGTAGAAACTTTTGGGCCTCTTAATATGACTCCTCAAATGCATGAGTTTCCTAAAGGATCGAGAAATAATTTCCCAAAATTATTTGGAGATGGAAAGAAATATTTGAATGATCACTTGGCAGCATTCTTCATATCTTGTGGAGTGCTTGCAGTGGAGGATGAGGATGTTTCGGTCATACTTTTCATTGAGACTATACATGACTTGGTTGGAGAATGGTTCTATCAATTAGCTTCTGGAATTATAAAAAATTGGCTGTCCATGCGAAATCAATTTCTATAAAGGTTCAAACCTACAGAAGAAGCTAGTACATTGATCACTCATTTGACGTAGTTGAAAAAAGAACCACATGAGAACATGAGGGACTTTATTTCTAAGTTCCAAAGGATTTTATATAAAATCCCCACTTTTGTTGCGCTTAGTGACGAAAATCAAAAGAATTATTTTAAAAAATTCTTTGCTTCCTAAAGTTGGATATCAGTTATGAAAGGCAAGACCTGTGAATCTTCTAGAGGCACAAAATGTTGCAGTTGAAGTTGAAGATGACTTGATTATGGTTGGGAAGATCAAGAAATCAACCCATAAAGCTAATGGAACTTCTTCAACAAATACTTATGATCCTCTGCTATAGAGGTTATCCAATGATATGCTACAAGTCAAGAAGCAAATAACTCAAGGAGGAAATGTAACTCCTTCAAGAATGGTTCCTTCTCAGACTTTTAATGGTCAAAATCAAAATAGAATTATTGTTGCACCACAGAGGTTGGTAATTAAATCTACTCCAAGGAACAACTTGGAAATAAATGAAGAAGATCATGTTGTGTATGAATCACTTGATGAAGAATAATTTGTTGATCCCACTGGTGACTCCAACATTGGCTACCTATACTATGAATCTAATGAAGGCTATTAAAAATATTTTGAAGACACTGATGGTCATACATTTGTGGTGTTCACAAGGTCTCAAACACATCAAAATGTGGAAGATTTCTCAAGTAGACAGAGGATACAAAGGGAAGATCCTGGACCAGATGTTACCATTCTGAAAAGAGGCAGCCCACTTCCTTCTTCATTAGCTCAAAGAGACAAGAAGATAAGTTCCTCTAATCAACAACAAAGGACAACTAGACAAACAACTGAAGTTAGTCAATATTTTTATATTATTGATCATATAAATAAGACCAAGATTCATATGTCTAAAGATGAGTACTTGAGGTATTTTCCTGATCAATTAAGTAGATTGGTGAAATATTTACATAGTAATGTGTTAGGGTTAAACCATATAACAATGTTGCACAGATCTATAATCAGATAAAGCATACAAGTAATGAATGCAGAAATAACCAGAAGATAAAATAAAACAAGAGAAAGATAACACCAGATTTAACGTGGTTCACCCAGTGTGGGCTACGTCCACCAAGAAACAACCAATATTATTATTAAGTGCTTTATAGAGGAAATACAATGAAGATTTGTTGTCTTCCAACACCTCACATGATTTTCAATGCTTTTCCCTCACTCAGCTACTCTTTCTTGCTCACCAAGAAAACTAACATGCAAAATAATTGCTATTTTCTTCTCTCATACCCTCATACAATGCATACATGCATATATATCTATTTTGGGTAACTAAAAAATGCTTTTAAAATCAAGAAATCATCTTTAAAACAAAAGATTTATTCTAATTATCGTTTAAAGAATAAATCACAATTTCACAAGTGACCAATTTTGGTCATTCCTTACCTGAACTAGTGCTGGTCACTGCTTAACCGATGTCAGTTACCTCCTGATCGATGTCGGTTATTGGCAAAACCAACAACATGTACAAGCAAGCTTCATGTGAAGCAATTATGCTGCACACTCAACAATCTCCCACTTGAAGATAAATTGTACAATGTATTATGCATTACCTTCCTTGGTTCCTTTTCCTTGGCCCGTTTCTTCCTCTTCAAGTCTCAAACTTGAAGACCAAAAAAAGTGGAGTGAAGCTCCAAATTCTCCCTTACCAATTTCTTTGTTAGCATATCCGCAGGGTTCTCATCCGTATGGATTTTCTCTAACTTCAGCTGCCCATCCTCCAACACCTGTCATATGAAGTGATACCTCAACTGAATGTGTTTCGTTCTTGAATGGAATGTTCAATTGTTTTTCTAGATGGATCACGCTCTGACTATCACTGTATAATCTGCAATCCTCTTGCTCCTTTCCCAACTCTTCCATGAACCTACTCATCCATATCATCTCTTTTCTAGCTTTTGTAGCTGCAACATACTCTGCCTCTGTAGTAGACAAATCTACAACCTTCTACAATCTCAAAATCCAACTAATTTTTGTTCCACTGACTGTGAAAACATATCCAGTGGTGCTCCTCCTGCCATCCAAATATCAAGCCATATCTAAATCAACATAGTCTGCGTAAAGAAGTATCTGACCCTCCATAACATAACTCCATGTCGGATGTCCCTCTCAAGTACCTGAGAATCCATTGGACTTATTTCCAATGTTCTTTACTTGGATTAGCCATAAACCTACTCACAACTCCCACTTCCTATGCAATGTCTGGTCTAGTACAAACCATGGCATACATAAGAATTCCTACTACTGAAGCATAGGGAACACATGCCATGTAATCAACCTCCTTGTGTGATGAAGGACACGGATCTTTGCTCAATTTGAAGTGTCCAGCCATAGGTGTACTAACAGGTTTTGAATTCTACATGTTAAACCTTTCCAACACCTTATTGATATAAGCTTCCTGAGACAAATACAACCTCTTATTTTTCCTGTCTCGGTGAATTTGCATGCCAAGGATTTTCTTTGCAACTCCCAAATCCTTCATTACAAATGTGTGAGCTAACCTTTAATTAAGTTTTACCAATGTCCTGCATACTAGATCCTGCAATCAACATATCATCCACATACAGTAACAAAATAACATAGTCTCCCATTATCAAGCTTCTTAAAATAAACACAATGGTCAAATTCACATCTCATATAACCATGCTCATGCATAAAACTGTCAAATATCAAATACCATTTCCTTGGAGCTTGTTTGAGCCCATATAGGCTCTTTTTCAATTTACACACAAGTTTCTCCTTACCCTTGACTTCATAACCAAGCTACTGCATATAAATATCTTCCTCCAAATCACCACGAGGAAAAGACATCTTAACATCAAGTTGTTCTAAATGTAAATCTTCTGTTGCAACCAGACTTAGAACAATACGAATAGAAGTCATATTAACTACAGGAGAAAAAATCTCATCAAAGTCAATACCTGCTTTATGTGCAGATCCCTTTACCACAAGCCTCACCTTGTACCTTTTTAGTCCACCCTCTTCTTCCTTGATTTTGTAAACCCATTTGTTCTGTAGAGTTTTCTTACCTGCTGGAAACTTGACTAAATCCCATGTTTGATTTTGTTCCAAGGAGTCCATCTCCTCATCCATGTCATGCTCCCAGTGCTCGTGGGTATCTACCTGCATTGCTTCTTCAAATATTTATGGTTCACCACTATCAATCAATAATAAATAAGAAAAGGAAGGTGAAAATCTCTTTGGAGGTCTACTTACCCTTTGTGACCTTCTCACTGAGATTTGGGGTGTCTGGGGCTCATTTTGTGCCTATTGCACATTCATGTCAATATTTTTCAGTGACCGACGTCAGTCACCTGTAACTGATCGTGGTTCTGTAACCGACCACAGTTCCTCTGTCTGCTGACCAACTGCGGTTTCCTTACCAACATTAGTTCAAGGAGTACCGATGTCGGTTCCACTGGCTGTTTGTTCTGAACCCGATTCTGTCTGCAAATGCCAGTTAGCCTGACTGACATCGGTTCCTGTAGAACCGATGTCGGTGTCTATGGATGTCTATTTTAGGTTTGAAAGTTAATTTTCCTTTAAAATCTCATCAACCTGTTCATGTTTAGGCACCAAAACCTGATCCCTGTACATTCTTTTTTCATTCCAATCAACGTCACAACTCCTAATAATATTAGAATCTTCTAAACCCCAAAATCAATATCCAAAATCACCAGAGCCATAACCAATGAAAGTACATATCTTAGATTTAGCATCCAACTTCTTCCTATTTTCCCTATCAACATGCACAAAAGCTTCTGAGCCAAAAACTCTAAGAAAAGAAAAATCTACCTCTTTTCCAAACCAAGCTTCTTCTGGTATTCCACCATCCAGTGTTGTTGAAGGCCCATGGTTGATCAAGTACATTGTTGTATCCACTGCTTCTGCCCAAAACTTCAAAGGACAAACTAGACATATATCCTCATGCTTCTAACACGTTCCATGATTGTCTGTTCATTCATTCTACAACTCCATTCTCCTGTGGAGTTCTAGGAACCATTCTTTCTCTTCATATTCCATTCACTTAACAATAATAATTGAAAGCCTTGTTGCAGTACTCACCACCATTATCAGATCTAAGGAACTTTAATTTAGAAGTTTGTTTCATTTTCCACAAGGGATTTCCACCTTTTAAAAGTCTCAAAAACATCAGATTTACTCTTAATACAATAAATCCATACCTTCCTTGTGGCATCATCAATGAAAGTCACATAATATTAGGATCTTCCAATAAAAGCTACCTGAGTTGGTCCCCACATATCTAAGTGTACAAGCTCCAATTTCTACTCCTTCTTTGTTGACCCAACCTTGAGAAATATCACTCTCTTTTGCTTTCCAAATATGCAATGCTCACAAAATTCAAGATCTAATTGTTTCAAATTTGATAGATTGCCCTTTGCCAATAAGATCTGCATTCCTTTTTCACTCATATGGCCCAACTGATTATGCCGCATGGTTTAATCTGAAACTGTAGTAGATAGCACAGAAAAGGAATTAGTAACACAGGTAGATAGATATAAAGTTCCTACCTTCTTACATCTTACCATAATAAGAGATCCCTCGGTAACCTTCCAAGAATTGGCTATGTGAATGTAACCATGCATCGAGATTCACCTAGTTGCCCTACATATATTAGATTTCTCTTGAGGCTTGGAACATGCCTCACATCTTTCAATACCCATGGATTTCCATTCTGTAACTTTAGATGAACATCACCTTTACTAGTAATATTGCATGTCTCATCATCTCCTAAATAAACTTGTCCAAAATCATCTTGAACATAATTACTGAAATAACCCTTATTAGGGGTAGCATGGAAATAATCTCCAGAATCTAAAACCCAAGATTATAATTTATTGTCTACGGAGAGAATAAGGGCATTTTGCTTTACCTCACTTGCAACATTTTCCTCTTTACCTTTTTATTTACCTTTGTTCTGATGTATTCTCTTTGTTTTCCTTAGACCAACACTCCTTCTTTACGTGTCATCTCTTTTCACAATTCCAGCAAAGTAAATATTTGTACCTAAATCTAGATCTTCCATGTCTTGACTTTGATCTCCCATTCTTCTTGCTCTTAGATGATCTCTCCTTAGATCTTCCTCTACTTTCTACATTTAAAGCATTTCCAGATGATTCTTCTCCTAAGATTTTCCTATGTATTTCCTCATTAAGGATTACACTAACCACATCATCAAATTTCAAACCTTTAGAAACATATGTTGTATTACTTACAACCATTACCAAGTTATCCTAAGTATCTGGAAAATAACATAAGAATAAAAGTGCTTTCAATTCATCATTAAACGAAAAATTTCTACCGATTTTAATTGGTTTACAACAGACTAAAAATCATTCAAATGATTAGATACAGATCCACCTTCTTGCAATTAATTTTTTTTTTCATCAAATAAACCTTATTCAAAGCACTAGGAGTTTCATACAAATTTGCTAAAGATTTCATCAACTCTACCGTGGTTTTTGCATATGTAAAATTCGAAGCCGCTGATGCTGCCAGGCTCAATATTATAGATCCAAGAGCCTTTTTATCAAGAACCTTCCATTCTTCATCAGTCATCATGTTCAACTGTGCATGCTCATCCAAAGGTAAGTATAGATCCTTCTAATAAAAATAATCTTCCACCTACATCTTGCATAGTTGATAATTACAATCATCAAATTTCTCTACTCGGTATTTACTAGCTTCTGCCATTTCTTTGTTCCCACTCAATCTAAAAACCCTCTGTGAGTAAATCTTGTCAATACACAAAACCTCCAAACAAATCTTTGATAATGCATACAAGAAATGAATGTGGAAATAACTAGAAGATAAAATAAAACAAGAGAAAGATAACCCCATATTTAATGTGGTTCACCTAGTGTGGGAAATACAATTTTTAAACCACATAAATGACCAATGCTATTATTTATCTATAATCAGATAAGATAAAAGAAATGAATGCGGAAACAACCAAAAGATAAAATAAAACAATAGAAAGATAACACCATATTTAACGTGGTTCACCTAGTGTGGGCTATGTCCGCCAAGAAATGACCAATATTATTATTCAGTTCTTTACAGAGGAAATACAATGAATATTTTCTCTTCCAACACCTCATAGGATGTTCAATACTTTTTCCCTCACTCAACTATTCTTTTTTGCTCACCAAGAAAACTAACATGTAAACAATTGCTATTTTCTTCTCTCATACCCTCATATAATGCATACAAGCATATATATCTATTTTGGGCAACTAACTATGCTTTTACAATCAAGAAATCATCTGTAAAACAAAATATTTATTCTAATTCTCGTTTAAAGAATAAAACATCATTGCATAGGTGACTGATGTCGGTCACTTCTTAACCGATGTCGGTTACCTCCCGACTGATGCCAGTTACTGTTAAAACCAGAAACATGTAAAAGCAAGCTTCCTGAAAATCAATTAAGTTGCACACTCAACTTAATGGTCCTAATAATTCACCGAACAATGCTTCACGGGGTATCTTATCTAACCTAAAAAATACTCCTCCTTTGAATAATGTTGCAGCTTCTTCTCCTACTACTTTTGAAAGGATTGAACAATTCTATGTTTCATTACTTATCAATGGTTACAAATTGAGTAATTGCATTCTAGATTCTAGAGCTTCCGATAATGTTATGTCATCCAAATTCGCTGATGCTTTGGGTCTTACACTAACAAAGACCATTGGAATATGTTAATGGAAATATAGGTACCTCTCATTGGATAGATAAAAGATGCACAAGCAGTGTTTGCTTCCTTTCCAAATAAAATATTGAAGATGACAATTATGATGGCAGATATTTCAGTATCTTATGGCATGTTATTAAGCAGAAACTTCTGTAAGGAATTAGGAGGAGAGGTTAAGATGGATTGGTCTTGTGCACATATTCAAATTAAAGGATTTTATGAAAAGTTAGAACCTGAGATGAAATCCACGTATATAGTCTCAAAATTTCAAGACCCTAGATCTCAGATCCTTTTCCAGGAATCATAGCACAAGGTCTACTACCTAGAGTTGGATAAAGAAGAAGCCCAACCCATAACTTAGGAGCCATGTCAGTTGGAAAACAAATTTTGGACCTTAGATTTTGATGGTAATTGTTGTTCGCTTGGGTATGTTGCAAGTGTTGTGCTTATTTATCCTGAAGGAAAGGTACATGCACATTCTTTTAAATTAATTTTTGAGAATACTAACAACATAGCAGAATATGAAGCATTGTTATTAGAAATGGAGTAAGCAAGAAAATTGGTAATAAAATTGCTACATGCAAGAGGAGATGATGAGTTAATTGTCAAGAAGATATGTGGTCTCTATCAGGTTAAAAAAGATAAACTATGACATTATAGAGACCAGGTCTATTCAGCTACTTTGGATTTTACAACTTTCTTAGTTTATTATATCCCTAGAGATCAAAACTCTAGAGTTGATTCATTGGCAGCTACTACAGCCCTATTGAATCCAAATCATCCACCTACACTCTTCAGACGGGGTGATTACAAAGTGAAAATGGTTTTCCATCCAAAGGTGCTTGATAATGTTCAACAATGGCAGGTCTTCAATGATGATAAGAAGATTGTTGTTTTCCTCTAGTAACAAGACAACTTTGAAGAGATATATTATGAAGGGATCATTTCAATTCCAAGACAGGCCACAATGGGTGAAGTTGATTCAAATATTGAAGGTGGACAAGACATTATTCAGCTTAAAGTAAATAAAATTCCTAAAGGCTCAGTGTCTCTTGAAGAGATGTTTGATAAGCATGATCAAGCAATAAAAAAGAATAAATAATGTGGAGAAATATCTTCTTCTGATGTGCAGTCATTAAATCTAGGAGCTGATGATGACCCCAAGTTAGTAAACCTAGGTAAATGTTGTTCTAAATCGAAACAAGAAGCTTTCACAAAACTTCTTAGAAAATATATAGATATATTTGCTTGGTCTTATCAAGATCTGAAGACATATCAACCTACTAAAGTACAACATTATATCCCATTGAAGCAAGAGAAAAACCCCTTCAAGTAGAAACTATGATGGCATAACCCAACCATTTTAGGTACTATCTTTGCAGAGATTCAGAAACTATTGGATGCAAAGATAATTTACCCTATATATCATTCTGAGTGGTTAGACAATATAGTTCCCGTAAGAAAGAAGAGTTGTGAGATTAGATTGTGTGTTGATTTTCACAATCTCAATCAGGCATCATTAAAATATAATTACCCTATTCCAATTATGGGTAATACTCTCCAGGATGTCATCAGATCTAAAATGTTGTCAATGCTAGATGGTTTCTCAGGTTATAATCAAGTTAAGGTGGTTGAAGAAGATCAATATAAAACAACATTCATCATACCTTGGGGAATGTTTGCTTATCAAAAAATTCCTTTCGGGTTAGTTAATGTCAGAGCCACATTTCATAGAGATATGGATTTGGAATTTTTTCATCTCAAAGACAAAAGCATAGTGGTTTACCTCGATGATCTAACAGTCTTTTCTAAAGTAAGGGGTAATCACATTTCATATCTAGAAGAAGTCTTCATCTAGTGTCATAAGAATGGGATTTATTTAAGTCCCAAGAAATCCATCTTTGTTGTAATAGAAGGGAAGTTTCTAGGGCACATCGTTTCCAAAGAAGGAACCAAAATAGATCTTGAGCTGGTGAAATCCATTCAAAATTTTCCATTGCCAACCTCCAAAAAAGGAGTTCATTCCTTCTTTGGTAAGGTTAATTTTCTCAGGATATTTTTCCCTAACTTTGTTGAACTAACTCATCATATTTCAAATATGATGAAGAAAACACAGGATTTCAACTGGAGCGATGAAGGAAAGGAAGATTTCGAGAAGATCAAGATGGATGTTTCCGAAGCACTAGTCTTGGTATCCTCTGAACACACAATGTCAGCAATTCTGATGCAAAGAAATCAAGAGGATGTAGAAGCACTGATTGCTTTCATGATTATCCCTTTAAAGGCTTACGAATTGAAATATACTCCTATGGAGAAACATGCATATGAAGTTGTGAAAGCATGCAAGGAATTCAGATATTATATTCTTTCTTCACATATTGTGGTCCTTGTTCTCTGCAATGAAGTATATTCTAACACAGAAAGAACTAGGGTTATTAAGAGGCACATGGGTAACAAAGCTGCAAGAATATGGCTTCGATATTAAGCCTAAAAATATGGCTCGAGGAAGAGGCTTATGTGAGTTAATGATTGAGACAAGGATAAAGTTTGCCTATGGTGCTCTTCATAGATCTGGTTGATGAATGACATAGTAATATTTCTTATTTCACAACCTATGGGAAATACCTGGATCATTTCTCTCACAAGGAAAAGCTTACCATTAAATTGAAGGACAAAGACTTTTTTCTTTGGGATAATGGGTTGTATAAGAAAGGGATTAATGGGGTGTTTCTCATATGTGTGGATAAATCTCAGCAGGATCAACTATTAAAACAATTTCATAATACGACTTGTGGTGGTCATTTCTCAACTCGAGTCACTACACACAAAATCCTTCAAGCTAGGTATTACTAGCCCACAATTTTTCAAAATACTGCAGAATGGGTATCCAAATGCCAAGTGTGTCTGCATTTTGTTGGACATATAAAATTAATTGCATTTCCTTTAAAACCAGTTATAATTGAAGAGCCTTTCCAGCAATGGGGCATGGATTTTATTGGCATGCTCAACTTATATTCTAGTGTCAGTCATCATTACATTCTGACAACTACTGATTATTTCAATAAGTGGGTAGAATCCATTCCCATTAAAAATGCCACTTCCGTGGAGGTGTGTAATTTTATAAAGGAAACTATTGTCATAAGGTTTGGCATACCCAGCAAAATAGTAATAGACAATGCTCCTAATTTATCTTCTAAGGATTTGGTTAAATTCTGCGACACGCATGGAATATAGTCGATACATTTCGCTAATTACTACCCATAAGGGAATGGCTAGGCTGAATCAAGTAATAAAAATCTGGTAATAATCATGTGAAAATTGGTAATCGAAAATCAAAGAACTTGGCATAATAATTTGTTTGATGCATTGTGGGAAGACATGATCACCCTGAAAAAATATATAGGCATGTCCCATTTCCAATTAGTGTATGGAAGAGACACATAGTCACCTCTTACATTGGAACTCCCTACTTTACGAATTTCCAAAGCTCTGGAAGATGCTACTTTCACATATGTTATTGACAAAAGAATAATGTATCTGAATAAATTGCATGAAGTACAGGTTCAAGTGGTAGATAGGCTATCAAAACACCAAAGGAAAGTGAAGGTGATCTTTGACAAAAAGGACAGAGAAAGAAAGTTTGATATTGGTGATTGGGTCCTCCTATGGGATAAAAGACACGAACAAAAGGGCATGCACGACAAATTTGATTGATTATGGAAAGGTCCTTTCATAATCAAAAGGATTGCTGGAATAGATAGCTTCATACTTGCTCATTAGGATGGAATTGAACTGTCATTGCCTTTCAACAGAAAACATTTGAAGATTTTTCGAAATTGAAGGAACAGGGTAAAACCAATATGTATATAAATAAATTTTGGTTGTTTTTCTTTTGTTTTGTCAGTTTTGTGTTTTCTTTTATTTCTCGACCCTAAGCCCAATGGGCAAGATATGAAACTAGATATGTTGGGATCTTATCTTTACTCATGTCATTTTGACAGAGGTAAAGATTTAAACAGACGGAGCTAACTGGTGTCCCCAATTTTTGCGTTGAAATTTGGGACAACCCCTTTTTAAAATTTTCATTATTTTCAAAGTAATGGATTGTTTTGTGTTTCTATTGCCTGTAGTTGTTTCCATTGCTTTAAGGTGTTCCTAGAAAATCATATGAACCAATTTCGATGAATACCTAGATGTTAAAACTCATTTTATCCCTCTACCAAGTTTTTTTTATGAGAATTTTATTTAATTATTTATTAAATAAATAAATTTATGTTTAAAATAAATTTTGCTGCAATTGAACCATGTTAAAGATGTTCATGTCAGTATTCACGTCTCTCAATAGGGTATTCACTAGGGAAGAGTTTTTACTAACCAATTATTCGGAAAAGTAATCGTATGCAACTTCTGGCAATGTTTTTTCATTTTTATTTATTTATTTTGTGTTTGTTTTTGGTTTTCTCCGCAGTCTATCTGTTAAAATTCCCTTGATCTATTATTTGTTTTTTGTAGCCTATTTATTTTCCTAGAAGTTTTAAAAGTCATCCATGGCCTCAGAAAATGGAATAAATTAATCATGAAGTGCTAAATTTTGACAAAATAATAATTTAAGAAAAATAATCTTCTCTAGCGTCAAATCACAGCACTTCCGCAGATCCAAGACCTCAAACAAAGTTTATCATTCCACCATTGAATCTAGCATCATTTTTATTTGTTCCTTGGCTACCTAGATCTTCACCTCCCCCTGCAGAGAAGTTGAAAGAAGAAATGGTAGAGTTCGAGAGAACATTCTCTTTGGACAATTCAAAAGAGGGAAGCCATAACACTATAGTGAAATCAGATGCAACAGAGTCGGAGCATGAGATGGTGGTACATTCAATAACTTCTCATTCCCCAAATATCAATTTCTCATCTTGGTTGGCTCTACAGTTAGTTCTAGAGGCTAGAGAATAAATCAACTTGGAAGAGGAAGACTTACAACTGCTTAAAAGTTTGGAAGGTAGAAGCAAAAGGTCTAAAGCTGCTAAAATAACTTCATGGTTGATTATTGAAGAATCGGGGAAGAAGTTTGTTGAATTATCAATTCCAACTGAAGGGAAATAGAAGGAAGAGCTAACTGTTGCAGACATATCGGTGACTAAATTACCAATGGGGAAAATCACCACGGAAGGATTAAATCAAGATACACGTACATTGATAGATGTTTTATTCCTTAAGCTTGACAAGGAGAAGGAAGAAAAAGATAAGATTCATATGTATATCTCTAAGTTATGTGATATCATCACTAAGGTTGCTAAAACTTCTTCTCAACTCGTGTTAGCGCAAGAACCGGTATGCAGTCGTTTGGTTGAAGAGATTGAAGATGCAGGGAACTAGGTTAAAGTTATCTCTTAATGGAAAGAGAAAAATATTCACCAATCTTCATAGTAGTTTGAGGGAGTACCAGCTGGCTTGGAGAATATGCACTGGGAATTATCTCAGCTAAAGGAATTAATGACAAGGATAGAAGATGAGAACATAGTTTTTGAAATTCATATGGATACCTTATCTAATATACATTCATTTCCAAAGGATGTGTTGATTGCAGAGAAAATTGTACCTGATGGATTGATAGAAAAGGGGAAGTAATTAAGATAGTAGTTTCCTTCCACATGGAGATCCTCAAGCTTATGCTGAAGAGGATGCAGTTGCAAGAAAATGAGATGGGGGAAGTACCAGAGAACATTTCAGATGAATTTCTTGCTTCCCATAAGGAATTTATTCTGGTTGTGCAAAAGAGGATTGATAAATCCATCATGCCTTTCACGTTAGATTCAATTGGCAGAATCATAAAGCTTCATGCAGATATTGAGGGGTATGGACCTGGTTTAGAAAAGGTAAAGGCTAATATTTTTGTTTTGTCTAGAGGATTTTGTGGTTAAGACTGAGAAAGAAGTGGTTACTAAAGCAAATGGGAAGTTACTGAGTCACATGTTTGACAAGTATATTTAATTTTAGAACAAATAAAAAGTGAAGAGTATGATGGCCGACATATTATCTTTCTTCTTCCCTTCTTTCTCTTATTTTTATTTTCTCAAAATAAAATTGTAAAACTAAAGTAATTGGTTAAAAGCCATTACTTATAGTTATTTGAAAAGGTCCTTAATTGAGAATAGGTGGAAGACATGCAAAGATTTGATTTAGTATTCAGATGCATGTCCTGTAGAGAGAAATTTCAGGGGAAAGATTGCCAGTTGTTTTTTGTATAGCTTCTGCATGTGTCAGTTCAGTTATTGCTTTCCTATTTGTAATTTCCTTCTATACACTATAAATAGAAGAAGTACCTACGGGTTAAAGGATCAGAATTTGTAATCAGTATTCTTGAGTTCCAGACTTTTTTTTGAGACCCTTGATATCTTTTTTGAGAGCTGAGGAATTTAACAGAGGCAAGTTTCTAGGGAACTTTATTTCAACAGTGCATTGGCTTTTTACTTCTATGTATATATTTAGATAAACTTTGCATTATCTAAAATTTAGATCAGAATCTTTCCTTTCCTTTAATTATTTATTGTGAGATCTATTTTTTTATCTATGTATGATACCAACTCTGTAAAATATCGGTTGGATTACACATCTTCTTCTTCTTCTTTCTGTATTCAATTATTCCCCCTTCTACAAATGTTTCTTTACAGATGCTTACTTGTTGCAGAATTGCTTAGCTATGGTTCATGATCTTCACTGTTAAAGTAAAACCCATAGATAGATATTATAAAACATAATTGACATAAATTTTACACGGGATCCTCATCGGTAAATGAGGGAGATTTATCTCATGACTGCCTAGGTTTTAGCTATGCATAAAATCTAGCCAGCAAAAATATCCTACATGTCTGATGGCATCTAAAACCACCTCTGTAACTATAAATTTCATCATCTGTTGTGGAAAATATCATGTAGGGCAGATGACACCTAACACTACTTCTACAAATGATATCGGACCCTGTCAAAATGAAACTTGTAAGTCCAATAGCATAAAAGCTAAGAAAAATATAGTTTGTAAAGTCTACCTAATTACACATACTTCTTCAAGCTTTGTTTATGAGGATTCCCATCGCTCTCAGCCCACTGCACAAATCAGTCATGAAAAATGGAATCCTCCTAAAACACTGGCCCAAAATCCTATCCAAATCTCTTTTCTAGAACTCATTTTTATGTCATCTCACCAATGCAAGCATCTCAAGATGAAATTATTTGACATAAATATCCCATTTCCTCCCACTTTGGGAAATATTCCCACATTACATGGCTTAGAGGAAAGCATCCACCGTATATGTGAAGATTTCTTTGTTCATACCAACCTTGTTCTTGATGCTCAATATTACACACCTTAAATATCTCGAGCTAAAGATCACATCTTACACTAAGTTGATAACATCATCACTGACACCTTACGATATTTTTCCCCTCATGGCTAGCTATCTATAGTACCTTGACTACATATTATTTCCTTCTTTGGCTTGATCTCTCTCCTTCGCTTGGGCTCTCAAACCCCACTTGCATTCTCACCTACTTCATTTTATCTCACTTTATCCTAGCTTAGGCCGACTACCCTACTTACATCTATCATCCCTTACACCCTGTATCCTCCTACAGTTAAAGTTTCGCAGTCTTAATTCTACCTATTTTGGATTTTTATTCCATATCTCCTATTTTAGACACTAAATCACGTACTTGGGTACATTTCTAGGTCCTAAAAGCATGTTAGCATTTACATGATTCGTAAGCAAGAAAACTAGTGGTCGACAACTATCTTTGGCCTCTTTTATATGGTTCTTGTTTTCTATTTGGTATTACACGCCCTACAACCCAATCGGGACTTTAATTATTAATGCAGCCTAGAATTGTTAGTTAACACCTAGTCACGTTGGCACATCACTCAGCCTAGGTTGAGCGCTCACCCGAAGCGCGCAAAGGTACCAGGTCCCTCTTGAAGGTTACAGATAGAATGGTAGCATAACAAAGTAGTAAACATATATTTTAGAAACTAATCCATCTACTCATCATTATACTTAACCAGATCTATAAGTGCTTAAAGGTAAATCATCATGAAAATAATAATATGCATTGATAAAACACATCAAACACTGTTTGTTTGGCTAATTTTCTTTATATATTCATCGTACCAATAGTACAAAAGCTTCATACAATACCAGGCATGCGCGCATGGATCTGTTATAATTATCCAATCACATGTACTCATGTTTTTCTCATTCTTCAAAGCATGTGTCTCTATTTATCTACTAAGTAATTCATTACATATATATAGGGTGGGGAACTAGCCCTTCACCACTTAACTCTACCAAAAATAGGTCGCATGCTAATAACAGCCACACGCCTTTTTACAACTATAGCCATACATGCAAGTATGTTATCGATAGATCACTAATAGTTAACTACAATGGTGGATCTATTCTTAGCTTATTCCCATGTAATAGTGATTTTTCATGCTCTTCAAAGAATCTCCACGAAGAGTAGCGCGCAAGTCTTGGCATCGCTTTGTGTGCTCCGCATGCCAATCTCTAAGAATAGACCTGATCTCCAAAATCAGCTAAGTCCTTGAGAGTCTCACTCTACACCTTTGCACGTGACGCCTTCCTATACCTTTGTGCTTTTGCTCCTGTGTTTTTCTTCCACGCGGACTCTGTGTGCAAGTTCAACTAAGTTTTTTCTCTGATCAACATTACCCCACACTAATCTCATTTTCACCCCGACAATGGTGATGTCCAAAACTTATACAAAGAATGGATAAATAAATAATGGTTGAATAAGGAATTTTGAATAAGTTATACACATCTAACAAAACTATTTAAGTCTCAGACCCCTCCATCTCATCCTGAAGTAGCAACTCTAGATATTCTTCTTTGATATCCACTTCAAGGTTCTCCCACTCCATTAGCGCCGCTCCTGCTATCTCAGGCACATCTACAATGATGGACTACAGCTCTTCCATGGTGAGTTTTCCTTGCTCATTATGTATCACAAGCATTATGCTTGACATAGAGGTTTGCACCCCCTTTAATACATCCATCTTCTGAGCAATGAGCTTCCCAAGCTCCTCTAACCTCTCCCTATGCAGTGACTGTGCCATAGCCAATGTCTCACGCTTCTTCTTCACTAGAAGTAATCGTTCAACATGGCCTAGGGAAGCATCCTTCATCACCTTGTGTACTTCATTTTATTCCTCCAAGGTTTTTATCGTGATCAGCGCATCTGGGGTTGTCCATATTGTTAGTGCATGATTGGATTTCTTTAATTCATTGTGGGTGGCTTGTAGTAGGCCTTCATAAGTAGCAATCTTCCTAGCTACTGCAGCCTACACTTTTTCTGCCTTTTCCCTGGAGTCCTTTGGCTGTGAGGATACACGCACCTTTTTATCTTTGAACACTAATGTTATTACTGTCTTCACATAATGCATTGCAGAAGGAAATTCTTTTGGCACTTGGGATTCCAAATGCGGGTGTACTTTGAGGACATCATCCCCAATTTCCTCTACCATATTAACAAAAGTTTCATATTTCCTCTTAATCAAATCATTTTCCTGTACAAGGTGCGCTATCTCCACATCCCTGGCTTTCAACTTCTCCATCAGCACCTTGATGGTAGCAGATTTATCTATGTTTCTTCTTGCTACTTCGGAGGATACCTTTACCAAAGCATTACTCACCTGGTTTTCTGTCATCATTGTTGGCTTAATCACCATGTGGCATGTTTCAGGGGCCTTCTTCAACCATCTTGACATGCACGATTCTTCACTAATATCAAAATCAGGCTCGTCCATATGGGTGTACATTGACCATGAAAGTTGCTTCCTTATGCACAGAGTTGCCTTGTCCTCATCCATGAGTGCCCATTTGAATAAATCCTTCTACTCGATGGTGCTTTGGAATTGAGTGTAAATAATCAACTTTAGGTCTTCTGCGTACCCCATGGTATGTGCCTTGGCATCCTCCCCTGTTCGAAGAGATCGGGGTCCTCTGGGAATGGCTGCATCAAGGTTAGGAATACTAGATGTATCCCCACCCTTGTCCTGTGTAGCCTCTGATTGATCCCCTTCTTCTCCTTCCATCTCTCTCCTCCTTGTGTTGAGGCTCTTCTTCAGCTGGTGATGAAGGCGTCTTCTCCTCAGATTCCTTCTATTTCCTCACCTAGCCTGAGCTCCCTTCATTTCTTCTCATTTGGCTCCTTCACCTATGGGGTTCCTCCTTGCACCCTTGTGCACTTAAATGCCTTTTTAAATCTTTTGTGTCACCCTACTCCTCCCCTGTAACTCCTTCTCCCTGGGGGGTTGTCGCGTGCTCCTCCTCCTGGCCAGATGGCTTCTTCCTCCTTCGCACCAGGCCACCACTATCTTTGTGTTCTTCATCCCCTTCCTCATCATCTTGTTTGGGTGCAGAGGGCCTAGGTGCTAGAATTTTATCCATAGTATGTTTTCCCTTTGGTGGCCCTGGGAGCTTGCAAATTCATTCTCCACATACTTGTCTATTCTCCATTTTGGGCTTCAGTTGGAGGTATATTAGCATGGCCCCAATATCCGCAATGGCCATTGTTTCTAGCTTAATGCTCAAGATCTCTGCGATGTTATTCTCATTATATGCATTCCACCCTGGATATCCATATGTCTTCCGCAGGGTGTGATATTCACAGTCCACCTTGTCTGCATTAAAAACCAACCTCCATGTGTTGGTGAACTGATGAACTGTAGCCTGGAAGTATTACGCGGGAAATGCATATGGTAGTTTGCACCAGAGGCTCCACGACCCATCTATCATTGGAAATTGTGCATAATACAGAAGTGTTGGTAGACTGCAAATTGTACCTATTTCCCTAGGACCAAAGGCAAGTCCTTGGGTATACACCATTCTTCTCCAAATGCCACGTGGAGCCTATCATACCACATCTCTGCGTCGCTCCTTCACCTCCTCTGTCATCGACCCCTTGCAAAGATACTTGTTGAATCGTTCAGCTGGAGACTTAGGGTTCATGGGGTATTCCCATATGTTCTCTTTTGGGCCATATGGTACCCCCAATCTCCATGAAGACCAAACTTAGTAGGATGCAGCCAAAAATTATCTTATTCCCTTCACGTGCTTCCTCTACTATCCACTCGGCAATGAAGCCAACAATGTTATAAGTGGTTCCTTCTGACATGCACTTGGCCACATGCAACCACATAGAGTTAACTTGAGACCAATGTTCTTGGTCATTCAATTTTGTGACCAGAGTGTGCCGCTACCTATACTACTGGACAATTTTTCAGCTTGTCAATGTCCATTCCTGCGTGGTCCTTTCTGATAGCCCAACGCCTTCTGTTTCTCCAAGATGGTGCTTTTTTCAACTAATTCAGTCTTAATATCTTTCCCTCGTTGCTCATAATCCAGTAATTGTGGCAATAAGGATGGGTGTAAATCTTACCCTCCATCCTGCAAAGTAAAAGAAGTCCTCATGGACTCAGCTCATCAGCCATCTATACAAGGGTGCATACTTTCCAAAGTTTGGAAGCTCATAAAGCTGGTAGACACCATTTCCTTTTAGTAGCTTTTCCCCAGCATCATCATATATTGGCATGCCATCCTCAGTGCACCTATTTGTTCGAGAAGTGAGTAGGTCTAGTTTCTTCTGGTTTTCATTGGTTCGGTGATTGTATTCACTTATCTTGCTTTGTCTTGTGTGGGTATTCCATTCCTGCCCCATAATAACTTCCTCAGGGTACTGGTTTTCAGAAAAATTGTTCTCTGGGGCCATCTCCTCCTCTTCTTCCACCACCACCTTCTTCTTTTCCTTAACAAGTTCTGCTTTCTTCTTTGGTGTCATTCTTCTTTCAGGGTTTTGTTTTCTAGATTTTTATGCTGTAGTTTTTTGTGGTTTACTTCAAACCCTACTTGATCCAACCGTGCCCTAATTTACAATCATGAACTTACACACCCTATCTCTGTTTTGTTACTCTGCTTCATCAAACCCTTTTCCTAGGGGATTCAATCCCTTCTAATAAACAAATCTCTCTTTCGCACCTGGTTCACTTGCTTTGTACCTTAAATCTCTTTACTTATCTCTTCACGTGTAGTTCTTTGTCGAATTCTCATGGTGATAAGGGTAAAAATGAAATCACATCCCCTCCTTATATATATTTTCACGTTTCACTGCATTAATTGCTCCACCTACCAAATTCTCCTCACTTATTACCCATTTTAGTCATAAGGGTAAAAATGAAATCACATCCCCTCCTTATATATATTTTCACTTTTCACTGCATTAATTGCTCCTCCACCTTCTAGCACGTATTTTTACCCTATGTCACAGACTTCTCTTCAGCATGCGCTCTAGAGCCCGAGTACCTTGTCACTACACCATCTCCTGGTAATTACCATGGCCGCCGCTTATCTCACATTATACTTTCCCTTATCCATCTTCATCCTTTCTTATCTTGAGAAGCAATATTTTGTCAGTTACCCTTAGCAACCTTCTTTCTCAACACCCATAGCATGACATCTTTGCAGCATATACTTAAGAGTCACCAAAAATCCACCCCACATGAAAAGGATGTGCAGTCCTTTGCGCATCAACATGCTTCATATTATAGTTAGATTCATACTTGCAAGCACACTTATTACACAAGCAAGAGCTAAAATTAACAAAGAATATCGACGATGAAAGAAATACATTAAGGAAATGCATAAGGGGAAACCTAATTTATCTAGCAATATTGTTGTATTACAAACACCAAGAAGACTTATTTATAGTAGGGCTTCAACCTACTGCCGTTAAAGTAACTGGGAAACTTGGTGCCATCAATTGTTTCTAACTAGCAAGTGCCTAACTCAAGTATATGAGTGATAACATATGGCCCCAACCAATGTACCTTGAGCTTTCTTAGATGGCGCAAAAACTTGGAGTCATACAGAAGTACCATTTGTCCCACCGCAAGTTTATTATCTATGATGTGGTGATCATGCCATGTCTTTTGGTGCACTTTCTCCTATATTTGACTCCAGCGTGCGATGGCTCGGCACTCATCTAGTTGAACCATATTCTTGATCTGTTCTTCTAAGGCTTTCTCATCAGCAAGACCTCCAGCACGTGCAATGTGCAAAGAAGGTAACATAAATTCTATAGGAAGAACAACTTCCGCACTAAACACCAATTGAAAAGGTGTGGCTTTGTTCAATCTTTTGTATGTTGTTATATAAGCCCAAAGAACAACAAATACTTTATCATCCCAATCTTTCCTTCCAACATCACAAATCTTGGTCAATGTGTGACTCAAAATCTTGTTAAAAGCCTCAGCAGTCCCATTTTCCTAAGGGTGATATGATGTAGTTTTATGGTGGGCAACCATAAAATTGTCTAAAAGAATTAGTATTGTCTCATTTAAAAAATGTGTGCCCCTATCACTTGTTAAACTTAAAGGACAACCTTACCTTGTAAGAACATTATCCCATAAGAACCTTGTTGTTGTAGCCACTGTACAATCTTTTGTAGGTGCTACTTTTTCCCATCATGTAAGATAGTTTGTACAGGTGATGATATAGAGTGATCCAGTCCTACGCTCGACTAGTGAAATAGGCCTAAAAAATTCAATTTCCCACTTCTCAAAGGGTTCTACACTTTTAATTTGGCATAGAGGCATCTCATCTTTTTTTCTTGGTCGACTGAGGCATTGACAATGGTCACAAGTCTTACAATACTCTTTACAATCCTTGTATAATGTTTCCCACCACAAACCAACAAGAAGGATCTTGCGCGTTGTTGCATCACCTACATAGTGGCCACCTGCAATACCACCATGTGCTTCTTCTATTATATCTTTTCGTTTATGCTCCAATACACAATGGCATAACACCTCTTCTCTACCTAACTTATAAAAATCACCACTGATTAACATGAATGGTGTCGCGCAAATAGCAAGTTGTTTCTTCTCTAAAGCTTCCATGCCTTCTGGTGCCATACCAGTCTTGAGAAATATAGCAATGTCCTACAATTCCGATGGCACGCACTGTAACCTATACAGTTGTGCATCATGCATGATCTCTTCTATTGTTTGTGCCTCTTCTCCTGATTGAATTCTAGACAAGTGATCCAGTCCATAATTGCTTTTACCTGGTTTTACCACAACTGTAAAGTTAAACTTTTGAAATAAGAGTATCCATCGGCATATGTGCCCCTATAAGATGGGCTTGTTCACCAAATACTTTAATGCCATGTGATCTGTATAAAACAAAAATGGTGTAGCCAACAAATACTGATGGAATTTGTGCAAGGCATAGATCATGGACAAGGCCTCGCGCTCTGTAGTGGTATAATTTTGTTTTGTAGGGGTCAACTTCCTAGTAGCAAAGCAAATGGGACGATCCACAATACCTTCTCCTGGTTGGGCTAAGATGACACCAATGGTTGTGCCAGAGGCATCCACATGAACATGAAAAGGTTTATCCCATGAAGGAAAGTGAAAGATAGGCCCGATAGTAAGTTTCTCCTTTAATATCTCAAACACGTGCTGCTATGACTCCCCCCAGTAGAATGTACCTTTTCCCCTGGAGAAATTCCTCCAAGGGCACAAAAACTTTTACATACCCTTTTATGAACTTCCTGTAATACCCTGTATGACCCAAAAATCCATGCACACCTCGCGCTGACTGGCAGGCACTTTCAAGCCTATGATGACTACAACTTTAGCTAGGTCAACCAATAACCCTTCCTTATAGATAATGTGTCCTAAAAGTGTGCCAAAGGGAGTAGCAAAGATGCACTTCTTGATGTTCAATGAGATACTCAACTATCAACATCTTTCAAACATTAATCACAGATTGTCACAATGGTCCTTAATTAGTCCATAGACAGTCCAATCATCAAGATAGACCTGTAAAAAGTTATGAATAAAATCCTTGAAGGATTGTACCACTATCCTTGAAAATACAACATGTGCATTCTTCAATCCAAAGGGCATCACAGTATAGGCAAAACTTCCCCATTCAGTAGTGAAGGTTATCTTCTCTTGATCTTCCGGGGCAATCCTAACCTAATGATACCCTAAAATCCCATCTATAAATGAATATATCTCATACCCAGCCACCCCTTCTAATATTTCCTCTGTGAATGGCGTAGGAAAGGGATCTGTAACACATGCTGCATTCAAATCTCTATAATCAGCACAAATATAGATCCTACCCTCCTTTTTGATGCTTATTACCATAGGAGTGACCCATTCTGATTCATCTAATGGTCGAATGATCCTAGATTTCAACATCTTGTCAATCTCCTCTTTTACCTTCTCACACAAATTGGGATTCATCTGATATGGTCTCTTCCTAAAAGGGTGCGCATCTTCCTTGAGCTTTATCTTCATTTCTCCGAGTGATATATGCACGCCTTTAAGTTCATGGTGTCATCTTGGGAATAAGTCCTCATAGTCTCAAAGTAACTCTATGATCTTTGTTACCTCTAGTTTTCACCAGTAATCCCCAATTATCACCTCCTTAGGTTCATCTTTCATGCCTATATTGACCTTTTTTGTCTTCATAGGTTCATGATATGCACGCGCATCTACATCCACACTGGCTAACACTTCACGTGTTCCATGTGAATGATCCACATCCAAGTGCTCAACTTCCTCCTCATCAATTATGTAAACCATCTTCCCCTTATCTTTTTCTAGAGAAGTGCGCTCAAGTAATATGATATCATCTTCTTCATCCACAAAATGTGTCCATGTCTCTATCTCACCAAATAATTCCTAAACAAGTTCTTCCTCTTTACCACTGTCTCCCATGGTTAAGTGCTTGATAAAGCTTAAAGTTGTGTTCACTGGTGGCGTAGATGAAAAGAAGTCAAAAGTTTGGATCATCCCTACAGTCAAAGTTTTCCAATTTCCAGTGTCGCGATGTAATTCAGCATATACATACCAAGCACGCACGTAACCTTATAGAGTAGAATAAAACCGATGCACCCATAGTGAGGGTGGCAATGCTTCTTGTCCTACTGTCCAGAGTCTCTCACACTGCTAGATATGATGTTGAGCAGGTTGATCACCATGATAAGGGATTATTTTTGTAGGTGCATTACATCTTGAAAACCTGTTTGATAAAGTGGTCCCAATCATTCCCCATGTGTGCATGTATACTTTGCTTAATGCTAAATCAAATGAAGCAAGAACTACCACCTAAAATAGTTCTACAATTTAGCTAAAACAAAGCATAAACACCATCATGATAAGAATTGAACAAGAGTTAGATGCTAGCATTCATAAATACAAACTTTGAAACTAATAATGCTAAATATCTAAACTCCTCTATTCTCTAACAACAAATAAATGAATGGACCTATGTAAGCTCCATGACTATCAAAATAGTTGTCCTTAATGTTCCAAGAACCTAGGAATGGGGGCTAATCAAAGTTGGGCTACAAGACCCTTTTAACACCTCCCATATGACCCAAGCACTTTAAGAAAGAGGCTTAACTCTTCAAGATGATGAACTCTCAAAAGGGCAAGGTGCAAGCTCTTAGTCTTTTTGCTATATGCTTTACATTTTCTCTCTAAGAGTTTAGGTGTAAGTAAAAAGATAGGTGGAGGGATCTTTATATAACCCAAAGGATAAAGGATTCAACACATTCTCATGAATGTGGGATAAAAGGTAAAACATGATTAGGAGTGGATAAGGTTGCTTTATTAAAGGTAACCTTACTTTAGAAGGGTTTAATACATGTTTAGCAAGTCATGGGGGTTGGGGGGTACTTTAATTAATCAAAGGTGATTGATTAATAGGTAGGTGTAAGCTTATAGAATCCAATTAGAAAAATATTAGTACGATTTAGGCTATTATAAGGGGATTAAATCAATTAAATATTGATTTATTGGTTGAATGGAAGGGAAAGCTAATTAGGGTATTAATAGAAGGGGTGATTTATTAATAGAAGGTCGTTAATTAGGGTATTTTTTTGGATAAAGCAACTTAATTAATTAGCTTAGTGTAATTAATTAATGATGATATGAGGGAAAATGAGTGCTTTTGACGATATGTCGTTTGATTTGCGAGAAAGAGGATAATTAGTGCAATTTAAGTATTTAAATTGCTTGGGCATAATTATAGGTGTCTACATTTGCCCCTCTTTGGGGTGGCGTAAGTGATGCCACTTCAAAGATAGTAGACAAGAGATTTTGAAGGGATAGAAGAAAAATTAGTATGAGGGAGAGATGCCCCCTCGAGTGTAGATGGGGTGATGGAAGAAGCAGATCGACGATCGAAAAAGGTGAGATATAGGCAGAAGAAGGGGGATGATGTAGGATGCCTCGATGAGAGGGAGAATTAGGGGTGAAAGGGAAGTGGTGTAGAAGAAATATGGAAGAGGGGGGAGAAGAGCTTAGCCTCTAGCCGCGTATTTGTTTGAAACAATTTGGATGTCATCATATTTCCATAGGAACTACGTCATCGGTCCTTATGAAAAATATAAGCATACGAAAAAGGTAGAATGACATGAAAAGCCATAATACGAATAATTGTCCATTGCTGAAAATACCAACTCCATGCAACATACAAAAATGCAATGCAATACGAGAAGGAAACAAGCCCATCTAACAGGGAAAACAAGTACGAATGCACATATCCAACCCAACAACGGACAAGACAGTTGTACAAATGTTTTGTTATTAGTGTTGGAGAGATCCACAAGTTCATGATTGACGAAAAGGGTTAAAAAATGATTCCCCAAGCAAGGATACATGCAAGGGGAAATGAAAATGGACATGGGGTCCATGAAAAGCATTTGTGTGCAACGAAACAGCACCAGGAAACCAAAAGTGCCCTAGAGTACAGACGAAGCAAGCAACTAGCTTTTGTGAATGGTTGTGAATCCGGTGATCTGCGAGTCATATTAATCAAGGAAGATGTGATACAAACCAACAGGATATGGAGAAAATACCATGCGCAAGACACAAGTTTCAGCCGTAAGAAGCAAGTTACCATTTTGTAGGGTGTTTTACTTTTTAAGAATTTTTTGAAAACTTTTGCCTTGTTTTTGGATTTTTTTGATATAGTAAATGTTTGTATTGTTTTGGCTTTCTGAACCATGATAAACAATAGAATAAAGGAGAAGAAGAAAAACAAGGGCCTAGGGGCAACAGAAAATCACCCTAGGTGGAAGAAAAGAGAAACAAACAACAAATAATGTCCTTGTTTAGTGGAAAAATTAAGAAAAAATAATTATTTGAAAAATAATTATTTACGAGGATGTGAAGAAGAATAAAAATCGCCAAGGAGCAATAAAATTGTCTGAGGGAGAAGAAAGGGGAATTAGACAAAAAATTCCCCAATACGGTGAAAAATAAGAGAAAAATAATTATTTAATTACAAATAATTATGCCATAGCGAACAGAGGAGAAAACAGTGAGCTAAACGGGTGTCCCGGCTGTCTGATCGGTGAAAAACAGGTTAAGATACCCCTCAGGGGGGTAAAAACATTGCAATTAGTTTATTTTAACCGATCAGTTTAGAAAACTTACTGTGAGACTCTGACACTCAAGAGAAATGGTGATCACACGTGATCGTTTGAGGCGTGCTGTAGATTGTAGATGATAGATCTATAGACAATATCAAATGTTGTTTTCAAGTGTTATTTTGATGTATATGGACGGGATGATATGATGATATTGGTGCGGGGGGGGATATATTTTTTATTATACGCAACCCCTCTTGCCCCCATTGATGATACGATATGTGATGATTAGCTTAGCATACATGCATGATGTAAAACTTGACATTTTTGTTTATATATTATGTATAGATGATGCTAGATGTGATGATTAGCTTAGCATACATGCATGATGTAAAACTTAGCATTTTTGTTTATATATGATGTATATATGATGCTAGATGTGATGATAGTGATGGTAATGTGATGTGAATGATAACAAAACAGAGCACATGTAAGAAACATAGTCAAATGCTACAAAGAACACCATGAATTAATGCAATACACCTTGAATCACCATGCCTTATTAACAAGTAACAAAACACAACCAAATGCGTTAAGAAAGAAATAATGAATTAACACACTAGCATGTTGAAACCCACTACAATATGCACAAGCAAGAATGAATCTATTCTAAGCAAGAAAAGATAAACTATGACAAAGTACACCCAAGCAACAAACAACTCAAAAGCAAGCACATAAAACACTATACAAGCAACAAGCAAAGAAAGAAAACAAGACAATGCAAGTAAATGTTTTTATAAGATATGTTTTCATAAACCGATTTTCTATTGTCTAGGTTTTTTTGAAACAATTTTATATTGTTTTTGTGTTTTGTGAAAGAATTTTCTATTGTTTTTGTGTTTTTATAGAAACATTTTTCTATTGTTTTTGTGTTTTTCTCGAAACAATTTTCTATTGTTTTTGCATTTTTATAGAAACAATTTTCTATTGTTTTTGTGTTTTTCTCGAAACAATTTTCTATTGTTCTTGTGTTTGCAATAGTTTTCCAAAGCTATGTGCAGGTAACCAAGAAAGCATGGATGCCCCCAGCATTAGGTGGGGAATATACAAGGGTAGAAGCCATGCGCTTATGAACAAGAAGGTGAAGTTGTTGAGTTGCCCCCAGCGTAAGATGAGAAATAATGAAAGACCATGTCCCTTACAGACGAATAGAAGAAGGCAAAGCTGGATCAAGGCTGGGCAAGATGGTGTGCACAAGGAAACTCAAAGGTAGAACTAGGTCCAGGACAAAGACAACTACCCTTCTAATACAGAATGCTTGTGAACAACGAATCCTCCCGAGGCACCGGACACCGTTTTTCACCCAAGGACTTGTCCAAAGTGCCACAATTGCGTGGTTTTCACTAGTGGATGACCTGTCTTCTCTTTTTCTTTTTCTGAATTTTTATTTTTTTTTTTTGTATTTTTTTGTGATTTTTATGACTTTCTTGTGCCATTTTCAAGCATAGAACTTCTTAAGATGCATGGCGTTCATTGGCTCTCGGAGCTCATCACCATTGGGGTGAGCTAGTTTGTATGCCCCGGTGCCGTACTTGGAAACTATTACATAGGGTCCTAACCAGTGAGGTTCAAACTTCCCTTTCTTTTCTCACTCTGCTTTGGTGTTGAACTGGTTCTCCTTCATAACTAAATCACCCACCTCAAACTGGTGAGGGATGATTCTCTTGTTGTAATTGCGGGAGATTCTATGTTGATATACCTTTAGGTGATTAAGAGTGCAAATGCACCTCTCATCCAGGAGCTCTAACTCAGCCAATCTTGCCACTCTATAATCTTCATCCTTATCCAAATAGTCCCGAAGAGAAATTTATAGGGATGGGAGTTCGATCTCTAAAGGGATGATAGATTATGTCCCGAACACTAGGGAATATGGTGTCGCACCCGTAGGAATGCGAATTGATGTTCGGTAGGCCCAGAGGGCTGGGTGGATTTGTAGGTGCCAATTTTGACCGGTTTTGCTAACCATCTTCTCCATTATCCTTACCAAAGTCTTGTTTGTTGCCTCATTTTTTCCATTACCCTGAGGGTAATATGGCGTGGACCATTTTAATCTAATTTGGAACCGTTGGCAAAGACCTTTCACAATTTTGCTCTTAAATGACTTCCCATTATCTGTGATAATGGCTGTAAGGATACCATATCGGTAAATAATGCGATTCATGATGAATTTAGAAATTTGTGCTCCTGTGACACAGGTTAAAGGGACAGCCTCCACCCATTTTGTAAAGTATTATGTAGCTATGATGATATGGGTATGACCATCATATGAGGTAGGAGTAAGCTTCCCTATTAGATCAAGTCCCCATTTAGAGAATGGCCACGGGGTAGTGATTGGTTGCAATGGTTGCGATGGAGCATGGATGAAATTTCCATAATTTTGGCAAAGCACACATTTTCTAACATAATTACAACAATCAGTTTCCATGGTGGGCCAATAGTAACCTACTCTTAATAGTTTCTTAGCCAAGACCATTATGTTTGTATGTGCTCTGCATAGTCCTTCATGTACTTTTTTAATTGCCTGGATTGACTCTATCACATCCAGACAATGTAATAGATTCTCATCATAGCCACGATGATAAAGTGTACCTCCTAAAAGGGTGTAATAGGCTACCTGACGAATCAGGCTTTGCTTTTCAGAATGAGAGATATTGGGAGGGAATGTGATGTCCTTAAGATAGGTGAAGATGGGTTCGTACCATGGGGAATGGGGACCAACAACCTCACAAGCCAGGTAATATTTTGGCATGTCATACACGGGCTGGCGTAGATTTTCTATGAAGAATGGCATATCATTGTTCCCTCGTGGAATATGAAGCATAGATCCCATCGTTACCATGGCATCCGCCGATCTGTTCTATGCTCTTGGGATCTGCTCAAAGGTGATGTGCACAAAATACTCTTTTAGAGTTTCCACTAACTTTTTGTAAGGTATGAGCTTGTCATCCTTAACTTTATACTCATCATTAACCTATTTGATGATTAGCTGTGAATCACCTACAACCTTAACATGTTGAATATTCCACTTGATGGCTAGCTTCATCCCCGCAATGAGTGCTTCATATTCTGCAATGTTGTTCGTGCAAGGGAAGGCCAGGCAGAAATCCTGTGGTATAGGATCACTTGAAGGAGTAATAAGGACCACTCCTGCACCTGAACCATGAAACGTAAAAGATCCATCAAAACGTATCTGCCATACGACAGATTCTTCAATGTAGAGCAAAGATGCATCTGGAAGATCCAAACTCAAAGGTTCTGTGCTTTGCAAAGGTGCTTCTACTTGCTGGTCGGTAAGTACTTGTCCTTTAACTAATTTTTGATGGACAAATTCTATATCAAACTCACTGAGTAGAATGATCCAATTAGCCATTCTACCTGTGAGGGTGGGTTTGGACAACAAATACTTGAGTGGGTCGACCTTAGATATGAGCTTGGTCTTAGTATTAAGCAGGTAATGGTGAATTTTCTGAAAGGTAAAAACAACGGCCAAGTAAGCCTTTTCAATCTAAGGATAATTAAGCTCATAAGCAATGAGGGTGTGACTCAGATAGTACACTTCTTTCTCTTTATGGCTAAGGTCGTATTTGGTGAGCAGTGCACCAATAGCATATTGCGTAGCAGAAATATAGAGCAAAAGTGGTTCTCCTGGAGTGGGAGGCATGAGGATAGGTGGATTAGCCAAGTACTGTTTAAGAAAAGCAAAGGCTTGTTTTTGCTCGGGTCCCCAGATGAAAATGATGTCCTTCTTAAGAAAATGAGTGAATGAGTGACATTTATCTGCAAGCTGGGAGATAAAATGGCGAATGGCTTGAATTTTCCCTTGCAAGCTACGCAGTTGCTTGCTATTCTCAGGTGCAGGCATTTATGTGATGGCAGAAACTTTATCAGGGTCTACCTCAATACCTCGTCTTGACACGATGAAGCCTAATAGTTTCCCAGATAGCACACCAAAGACACACTTCTTTGGATTCAGCCTAACTTTGTATTCACGCAGGCGTTCAAAGATACGCTGCAAAATGATATGATGATCCTCTCTTGTTTTGGACTTTCCCAGGATGTCGTCTACGTAGTCTTCCATGATGTCATGAATCATATCGTGAAATATTACTGTCATGGCCGCTGATAAGTTTATCCCACATTCTTAAGGCCAAATGGCAACACCTGATAGCAGAAGGTGCCCCAAGGAGTTGTGAAAGTTGTTTTGTGTTGGTCCTCCTCAGCGATTTTAATCTGATTATAACCCGAAAAGCCATCCATGAGCGATAGCATTTCATATCCTGTTATTGAGTCAACAATCATATCAATGTTGGGTAACAGAAAGTCATCTTTAGGGCAAGCCTTATTGATGTCTCTAAAATCCGTACAGATTCGGATACTGATAGGTTTCTTCTGGACAGGAACAATGTTCAATATCCATTTAGAATAATCAATTGGCCTGATGAATCCTGCTACAAGCAACCTTTCCAACTCTTCTTTAACTAACAAGGCCACTCTTGGGTGCATCTTTCGGAGCTTCTGTTTGATAGGCTTAGCGTCTGCGTGCACAACCAAGTTGTGCATGACCAAAGTTGGATCTAATCCAAACATGTCTTTGTAAGACCATGCAAACACATCAATAAACTCTCGTAGTAGCATAGTGAATGTCTTTTATTCTCTGGTTGAAAGTGATGCTCCCAATTTTACTATCTTGGGATCTTCTTCGGTACCAATATTGACATCAATGTTTTCTTCAACTAACAATTTTGATAAATCCTCCATACGTGTAGGATTGGGAGGTAGGTTGAGATCTTCATCCAAGGATGTCTCTACAAGATTTTCATCCTTGGCGTGGTCACTTTGTTTGTCCTTTGATTTTCTTATTTGTTTGTCAGTCAATGCCTCAAAGAGGTTTTCATTGTGTGACTTGGACTTCGATTTTTTCCAAGGATTTTTTTTAGAACTCTTTCCCTCGCTTTTCTTTAAATTTTGTTGACAACGAAGTTCAGCCTTCTCACCAAAGTAGGTGCAGGTGTCTAAGTCGATAAAGAAACCCTTCTTGTGATCTCCAATGGGAATTGTATCCCTTATGCCCATGAACTCTACAATAGCCTCGTCGTTCTCGAATAAATCTAGTGGCACGTGGTGTTGTTGGTCCCATTCAACAAGGGAAGGGTACACAAGGTCAAGGTTCGGTTCGGTGGGGGTTATGGTCAGGACAGCATTGTTCATGAAAAGGTTCGTGGAGGCCAGATCCTCATATAGGCTACAATGGGAATCTGTATCGCTGTCTAGGTACTCGGAGCTATCCTCATGCTCAGAACAAGTCGCATCTTGATCATTGGGGTGTGCTCCATAAGGGTGAATCCCAATGCCATATCTTTCTGTTTTGAAATGTGGAAGAGGGACTGGTTCTCTTTGTCCTTGTTCATTCCTCCCACATCCTAGGCCTTTGTAGCCCATGGAGTACATCATTCTGCTAGATTTTTCATATTCCAGGGTTTGATAACAAGATGGCTGAATGTCCTCAGGGACCCAAGTAGTAGGTGGATCAAGTAATTTTTCCTCAGCTAACAAGCCTCCAGGTAGGAATGACCCAATAGCGTGTTCCTCTCCAGGTCTCCTGAAGCGGTAGTTGGGTCGACCTCTAGTCTTGGGCGACAAGGAGAGGTCAGAAACCAAGAGTGCTTGTTGTACATTATACTCCCCATAGCCATATTCCAGAATTTTCATCTCCCATGAATCAAATGGAGATGTGGAAGTGGACGCCCCATGAGCGTAAGAACTAAGAGAATTTGAATCTACTCGAGATTCCATGGCCTCAGAATGAAGAGGGACAGCTATATTTGTGGAGGGACATGTGTATGTGCCCTTTCGTGTAAAGCTATTAAGAGCTCTACAATGAGCAAAGGGCTTTGAATCTCCTGGTATTGTAACTGTATGTCCCTCATGCTTCAGCTTGATGCATTGATGAAATGTTGATGGCACGGCCTGCATGGCATGAATCCATGGTTGGCCTAGAAGCATATTATATGGAAGTTCCAAGTCTAGGATGTGAAACTTTGTCTGATGGCAAGTGGGGCCCACCTCCATGGGTAGCGTAATGGTGCCTGCTGACTCTCTTTCTGTGTTGTCGTATGCGGTGATAGTGATGATACGGGACTCAAGATCTGCCTCCATATGTCCCAATTGTTTGACTAATTTAAGCATACAAATGTTCAATCCAGATCCGTTATTCACAAGCACCAGTTTGATTTTCCTTCGGGTGACAACTACCTCAATGTATAAGGGAAGATTATGTTTAGGATTATCGGTAGGGACCTCCCTATGGTTGAAAGTGAGATGCTCACTGGGTGTAATATTTTCCACCGCGGCTTGAAGGTACGCAGGATCGACTTCTAAAGGCACTCCCGACCCCTGAAGAGTTTGATACAAAATTTCCTTATACACATTGGATATCTTGAGAAGATCTAAGATCAAGATCTTAGCAGGTGTCTTCTCAAGTTGTTCTAAAAGGTTATATTTACTAGTTTTTGGGGTCAATAGAGAGGGTTCTGGAATCACGAGGCGGGCACGCCTTGTTACCGCAGTGCAGTCCTTTCCCTTGATCCAGATGGTATTGACACGATCAGCAGGGGAGCGAATACATCCGATAAGTGAATCATAATTATTGTTATCTCTCTTGGTATACAAGTAATTTGTGGCTTTATAGGTTTGGGATGACTCTCCCTAATCCAGTTTTTCCTTTTCTAACTTATCATGCTTGGGGAATGGTTCTTTATATATCCTCATTTTCTCGTTAGGTGTTTGCATGTGGCCAGGGTTATCCACCTCTATCTCCCCGTTGTCAATGAGGTCTTGAATATAGTGGCAAATTCACAAACATTTGTCTATTTTATGACCTTTAACGCGATGCATTTCATAGTATTCATGCTCCTTATACCATGAAGGTTTAGGATTGTTGTCATCAAATGGTTGCTTTGTAGGATAGGCCATCATGTGAGCCACATCCAACTTTTTTAGTATGACAAACAATGGTTCATTGAGGGAGGTGAATGTTTGTCACTTTGGTGGTGGTTGAATTGGGCCCTTGGTCAATCTAAAAGGTTGACCGGTTTGGACCGTTTGAACACGTTTGGAATCAGTGATTCCGTCTCTCACCACATTTTTTTTTTTGTTAAAGATCTTCAGATTTTCAGCGGATTTGACACTTTGGTTGTCTTTAGATTGGGTTTTGAGGGTGCCTTTGGCAATGAGAGCCTTTTCTATTTGAATCCCTTTCTCAATAACCTCCTCAAAGGTGCGGACACAATGCATTTGGAGGTGGAAAGCTATATTTGGGTTGAGATTAGGGACAAAAATACTGACCAGCTGCTTCTCAGGGAAAGCGCAAGGGAAGCGACTAGCTATCCCTCTCCATCATTGGAGGAAGCTGGCGAAGGTCTCATTTGGGTGTTGTTTTGTGCCACACAATTCTGCCATGGTGACATCACTCTCTATGTTATACGAGAAATGACACACGAATATTTCTGCCAATTCTGGCCAGGTGAAAATTGATCCTCGTGGTAAGCGCGTAAACCATTCCAATGCTTGACCTCCGAGACTCTTAGGAAAAATTCTAATGAGGTAATTATCAGTATAAGACACCTCTTGACATGCCATGTAGAAATCTTTAACATGATCCCTTGGGTCTCCCTTTCCTTTGTATTTGTCAAACTTTGGCATATCAAATTTCTTTGGAAAGGGTTGAAGGGTCATTGTCTTATCAAAAGGATAGGGGCATAGTTCTTTGTATTGGTATTTCCTAATACTCCCTATATTGCTCTCTTGTATACTCGCAAGCGTTGCTTTCATAGATTGCACTTCTTGTGCGAGAAATTGTTCTCTAGTGGGAGAAGTGGGTAAGTGTACACGATGGTACCTCGTGTCTTCTTCTCCTTGGTTTTCTCGATGGAGTTCGTGGATCCTAAACTTAGGCCTTGACTTTTGAACGTTCTTGTTTGTGTCTTTTTGTACCTGGAAAATAAGCAAAGCTAGTTGTCGGCTTAGGTTACTGAGTTGTTGGATTGTGACTTGGTTTGTGTCTTCTTCTTCTAAAGGTTCTTCCTCTTCGTATTGTGGAGGTTCTTCCGCTGTCTCATGTTCTATCTTGTTTCTTCATGGCACTTTGATGAGGGGTATTCTATGCCCTACCACTTTATCATTTTCTGCGTAAGAAGTGGAAGCATGCCCGCCTGTTAAAATATCATCCATATTGATAAGGGAGCGTTCTTCCTTAGTAGTGTCATTTATAGGTAATATTGGTTCATTCTCGGTGGGAAATTTTGCCCCTAATTCCACGACCCGTGCCAAAACTCTATCTTTTTTTCTAAGGAGAAACTCATCTAGTAGAGTGGGGTCAAAATCAAATTCTGCGTGTGGTGATTCTAATTCATTTCCACTATGATCGACCATCTCTTTGGTTTCCTTTTCTGTAGAAAATAATGGCACTAAGTCGTGTCCAATGCAGGGGTTTGACCCTTGTCTGTTAGAGGTCTCCCAAGCATGTGCTTGTTGTTCCTCATATGTCTATTTCTTCAACCCTAGATGTGTTTTGGGAGCCATGTTTTCATGATAAGTTTCACTAAGGTAAGTTATAGATTTGTTCAAAATTCAATGACTACCCCTAAGTGAAACACAAGATGAAATTGCTAAGAGTATGAATGTGTCAACAATGTGAGAGTACCAATATGATAGAGTGATAAATCACCCATGATACAAGCATTTGGTATTAAAACTTAATCAAATGAAGTACTTCCTAGACTATGTTTCAAAGTAATTTATGACGCCAAATGATTAACAAGATGTCTCCACTTATGCCAAGTTCAAAGGAATGAACAAGACGTAAGTAAATACATGAAGTTAAATGTGATCTCCCAATCAAGATATACGACGAGCAAGTTCAAGTCTGATTAAGACCTATATCTCAAAAAGTGTCAATTACGATTTGTGAATGACACAACAATATCACCAAGATATGTTAACCCACTTTGTAAGAAAGTGAAGTATTGATATCGAAGTGTTATTGATATAACACACACAAATGGTAGTGCCTAGCACCTTTTGAAATCAAGGTAATAATAAAACCGAACAAACAAAGCTCAAAGTATAGCTAGGAATAGTTAAGAATGTGTGCAGCGTAACCGTACAATATAGGTATTTATGTCGAGTTTACAAGAAACAAGACGCAAACATCAAAATTGTAATGATATGAGACAAACAAGCTAAATCCTCTATGGAAGTCCACAGTGATGAACCACGCCTAACTACAATGACGATCTTGACGTGGGTATCAAGATCACAATGGCTACCAAATGACGTGAAAATGCCTCCACTCACTTTAGACGTTTAACTAACCCAGCCGCAAACATGGATGGGCGTAAACGGACATAAAAGTGAGAGAAACAATCGAATGGAAACACAAAGGTAATCACACATCTTTTGATCAACAAAGTTTCAAAATAATATGAAGGAAATAAATCAAGAAAAATGACGAAAAATGCTAGCCTCACTTCAGCAGAGTTTCGCATCGTCCTAAGGCAAGTAAAAACTAGGCGAAAGTAATACATCACACGTTTCTCAAAAAGAAGATTCACAACTCAACACTATTTTCAAATGGTTGAAGTTGGATCCTAGCCAAAGTATATTCTCCTAGGTGGTTCTCTCACCCTAGGTGTCACAAAGTTGCCACGAGTGAGCGCGATTTACCCAAAAAGCTGCACTGACTAGTTTGGGAGTATCTCGGATTTACTTTACCCCCTTCAAGAACAGTAGGCAACTAGTGTGTCTACGTGTACTATCATTGGGGTCACCACAATGGACAACCTGTAACTCTATCTCACAAAGGAATTACTAGTCAAGTAGGTAGTGCAAAGCACTTCCCATTTCATCCACAAGGTTCCCTCTTGCGTGGACTACTTTGGGGTTCCTGGAACCACCCCCATTGTTGTAGCTTAAGGCGTTATGCCAAACGGGTTATGTTCCAGTTAAGCGGAGAGGGACATACCCTTTTCTGAAACCTACAATATAGTGTTTTGAATATGTTGTTCTTTTTATCTTGTTTAATTAGGTGTGGTTTGCTTGAACATCTTTTGGCAACCAGTATAACAACTGTATTAGTAGTTTTTGATTTCGTTTTGATTCCTCATTTCTTTGACAAGCGTTAGTAGTTCTATAAGAAAATCACATTATTTAAAAGAGGATTAAGAGTTGATTTTTATTCTCAAGATCATCCAAGGATGCAAGAGAAGAGCATACACAACAAATAATCCAACTAAAAAGTAAAGAAAATCTTTTCAATCAATGAACCATACAAAATTCTTGATAAATATTCATTCCCCTAAATCAAAAGTGACAAATGAAGTTTCCAATTTACCAAATGTTATAAAATGAAGACTAAAGTGTTTTTGATTCTCAAGATCACTCTAAGGTGCAAGAGAAGAGCATACACAAACTTTATCCCAACTATATAGAAATGGAAAATTTCAAATCAAATGACTATTGAAAAATGCTTTGTAAAAGGTTCATTCCCTTAAACCAAAAGTGAAAGATGAAGTTTCAAATTTACCGAATGTTATAAAATGAAGACTAAAGTTTCTTTTTATTCTCAAGATCACCCTAAGGTGCAAGAGAAGAGCATACACAAACTTTATCCCAACTATATAGAAATGGAAAACTTCAAATCAAAGGACCATTGAAAAATGCTTTGTAAAAGGTTCATTCCCTTAAGAAAAATGAATAATCAAATTTCCAAGAGAAGAGCATACACACGCTTTGGTCTAAATCGAGGAAGCATGGAAATACAACATTCATCAAAACATTAGACATGTTAGAAAATAACCAGTTTTAAACTAACAGAAAAACCTAAAAATTTTGTAAGTTTAAATCCTAAATTAATGTTTTCATTTCATAGTTAACTTCAATACCTTTCCAACGCAAAAAAATGGAGTCATTTTGAGGTCGGGAGCAAAAGTTATGGCCTTCGGAAGATGGTATACGCAAATGCTCTTATGCTCACGGTTATGCACTTGACATGCACTCAAAAAATGTCAAAAAAAATGTCTCTTAATCTGCAAAATGGGAAAAATTTTCCAACCAAGATTCAATTTTGACAACAACCCATCACATTAATATATGAATATAAGATTCAACGCTATCAAACATTAACATACATGCTCAAGAATTTAAACTTTTCAAGAAATTGACAAAACTAGCATGTAGAATGATGAAAAAGTAAGCTCTAAAAATGAAAACATGATGAAATATTAAAATTTTCTCACCAAGATTAAATTTTGACAGTAACCCACCACATTAATATGTAATAGAAGACTCAGCACTATCAAACACTAACCTACATGCTCAAGAATTTAAAATTTTCAAGAAATTGATAAAACTAGCATGTAGAATGTTAAAAAAGTAAGCTCTAAAAATGAAAACATGGAGAAATCTTGAAATTTTCCCATCAATTCCAATTTTGACAACACTTCACCTCCTTTATACCTATAAGGAAAACTCAACACATGCAAACTCAACAAAACAAGTTAAGAAAAACAAGTTAGATCAACATGTGTAAAAGAGGGTTAGTAACCAAAAATGAAACTTAACTACAAAAACTTGAAATTAAGTGCAAAGGACAATGGAGTAAGTCCCACCGGGTGTGCCAAATGTGTGCATGTATACTTTGCTTAATACTAAATCAAATGAAGCAAGAACTACCACCTAAAATAGTTCTACAATTTAGCTAAAACAAAGCATAAACACCATCATGATAAGAACTAAACAAGGGTTAGATGCTAGCATTCATAAATACAAACTTTGAAACTAACAATGTTAAATATCTAAACTCCTCTATTCTCTAACAACAAATAAATGAATGGACCTATGTAAGCTCCATGACTATCAAAATAGTTGTTCTTAATGTTCTAAGAACCTATGAATGGGGGCTAATCAAAGTTGGGCTACAAGACCCTTTTGACACCTCCCATATGACCCAAGCACTTTAAGAAAAAGGTTTAACTCTTCAAGATGATGAACTCTCAAAAGGCAAAGGTGCAAGCTCTTAGTCTCTTTGCTATATGCTTTTCATTTGCTCTCTAAGGAGTTTAGGTGTAAGTAAAAAGATAGGTGGAGGGCTCTTTATATAGCCCAAAGGATAAAGGATTCAACACATTCTCATGAATGTGGGATAAAAGGTAAAACATGATTAGGAGTGGATAAGGTTGCTTTATTAAAGGTAACCTTACTTTAGAAGGGTTTAATACATGTTTAGCAAGTCATGAGAGTTGGGGGGTGCTTTAATTAATCAAAGGTGATTAATTAATACGTAGGTGTAAGCTTATAGAAGCCAATTAGAAGAATATTAGTATGATTTAGGCTATTATAATGGGATTAAATCAATTAAATATTGATTTATTGGTTAAATGGAAGGGAAAGCTAATTAATTAATAATAATTAATTAGTCTAGGTAGAATGGGTGATTTATTAACAGAAGGTCGTTAATTAGGGTATTTGTTGGATAAGCAACTTAATTAATTAGCTTAGTGTAATTAATTAATGATGATATGAGGGAGAATGAGTGCTTTTGATGATATGTCGTCGATTTGTGAGAAAGAGGATAATTAGTGCAATTTAAGTATTTAAATTGCTTGGGCGTAATTATAGGTGTCTACACCCCATTCTAAGAGATTATCCCTATAGACTACCCACCAGCGCGTGGTCATCCCGCCCAAAGTATGACAGCATATCTCATCGTTTAAGCTGGTTAACCCAGTTTGTTTCCATGACCTGTAAAAATCCATCCAAATCTTCAGATCCAATATAGCGGGGTATTGCTCGACCTATACATCGAACAGAGTGAAAACCCATTTTGTAAGTAACCGTGCACTTAACTTCGCACCCCACTAGTTCATAAGTGCCATGACCCCAATCATCACAAGCAATACTAGTAGTATCGCTGACTGACTGAGAATCTTCCCAATGAAGGATTCCTTCCTTAGATGGATCATTGACCTCTGGGTCCCGAATAGCGCATATATAGATTTTGTTTAAGTCCTCTTCGCTTAAAGGTTCCACATATGGCATGGATTTCCCATCTGTCAATGGTATTATGACCCTTTCCTCCTTGTTCTCAAAGCTGATATACCCCTTGTTAAACCTCAAATTAGCATTGTTCGCATAACACCAAGGGCACACAAGCAAGGTTGGGAAGCTATCTGCTTCCACAAGCACTAGCACTTCGAAGTCTCCTGTGAACTTGGCCCCTTGTATAGTGATAGATGCATCCTTCAAAACTCCTATGGGAGTAGCTTTCATTCTATTTTCCATGAACAATACATTAGATGATGGCTACAATGGGGGTCTCCCCATTTGTTCCCATGCATCTAATGTAATTACATTTACTTCCGCACCTGTGTCAATCAAAATATTGCTCAGCAGCCACCCATCCACAACAGCATTCAAAGTGATCTCCTTGTCGTAATCAATACTATCGGGGGGAAGATTCGCATGAAGTATTTGTCTTCTGGTCTCAGTTCCCACGTGCGGAGTAATCCCTTTAAACAAATTTCCTAATAAAGGAATAATATTCTCCTGGTGCAACATTCTACATACCTCTCTGATGTCGTCAATATCCGACGATGCCTATTCCGTATCCTTGTGCTCCAATTTCTGAGACTGCTCTTTTAAACCTTGTATCTCACCTTGAAGGCTCCTAAGGACCTCCATTATATCCTGATAGACTTCTTTCTGATGAGTTGGATCTAGATATATAGCATGCAAAACCTCCTCTCTAGTGATTTTTGGCTTCTGTTGCAACACCTCTCTTGCGCGTGTCGCCTCAACTCATGTGGTTATCTTGACTGTTACTACCTCAGGTGTTGGTGTTAACTTGGGCATCCACTGATTCTCTATCACGTGCTGGATTCTAACCATCCCCACACCCTTGTTTTCTTACTTGTGTTGCTTGCTAAGATGCTCATACAAGTCTGGACACTCTTCACAACTATGCCCCTTTCTACAAAATGAACAAGAAATATTCTGCGAGCATTCGCGCCTATAATGTTCAGGTGAACAACATGTATAGCAAGTTCCTCGAGGGAATTCACTCCTTCCTCCACCTCAGCCTCGTCCTCCATATCCACCTCGATATCCTCGTCCCCTTTGACGAACCCCTTCAAACCTTTCGTCATTCCCATCATAGCACGTTTTATTATAATCCCTATCCTGATGCTCATTCTTCCCTTTACAATTATCAGCCACACTCGCCTGTCTTACCCCAATATCAATGGCATCATCGATTTGGCTAATCAATCTACAATCCTTAGTATTATGGGTCGTGGACCTACAAATTTTACAAAAGGAGGATACATTCTTCCTAATCATGCGTTGTAGTAGGGGGCAGTGACTAGCATCATGATTCAAATGGAAAATCTCACAGTCTAATAACAATGAATGTACAATTTTGTGAGGGAAACTATCCTTGGTGTGCCCTTCCACTTCACAATCTATACACCAAATTCCTAAGCGCATTTCATGATTTGAGTTTGCCGATAATTTCTCTAACTGTTTTTCCGTAGCTATTATCTGAGCTTCCAAAAATGGACTAACTCCAGTGTCTATACTCCCAACTGCTTCAGCGCGTAAAGTGGCTTCCAATGCTTCACGCAGATCGGTATAAGTCTTATGCGACAGTGCTCTTCGAAATAGGGTAATCAATCCCCCGAAAAACCATTATGCATGCTGACTTGCATGAATGTCATAAGAGAGTTTGGATAGAAGTGTTTTAAAATGCGCATCATACTCACGTACACTTTCAGTAGTGCCTTGCTTTATATCCTTGAGTGCACTTATACTCTTCTGCTCAAACTTTGGGATGTGGAACTCTTTTAAGAAAACATCTTTCAATGTTGCATAGTCAATACAAGTTTGATTGGGATCAAACTTCCTATACAAGTTGTGCGCGTGCACCTGCAATGTAGTAGCAAATTGACTTGCCTTGCGCTCAGAGGTCGTAATACCTTTTGCGCACCACAATATTTCACACATATGAACATGCTCAATAGCATCCTTGATACCTCTGTATTCTGGGAGATGAAGGGACATCTCCATATAAATGTTCTAGGGTTATTGCGGGCCTTGACCACCCGGCCCAGAACCTCCTTGGTTTCCTCTTCCTCCAATACCACCTAAACCACTGGAACTATAACTGCCCATACCACCCAATCCTCCTCCAGGATTTGGAATAGGGCCCATGGATGCACTCCCATGTGCCCCAATAGTGGTACTATACTAGACCCCTACAGTCTGGGAAGTAGTCCCAGCTCCAGAGGTGATTCCCACACTCAGCGTGCTCATATTCTATGCAGATGATGAGCCTGAAAATGTACCCCCAAAGAATAACAAAGTTTTTTGTGCTGCCATTAATGTGCTTGTTGTCTGACCTATTTTTGTGCTTTCACTTCCTAAATTAAAACTATTTTTACCTGTTGTACTAGATACTGGAAAACCAAGCGCAAGGGCTAGGTCAATAGGTTGGCTTAGATGTGTGCCCATGGCCCAGGTCATATCTACTGGCGTGCTTCCATGTGAGGCCGAAGAGGGTTCTCTATCATACTTTCCTAGATGGGGGAGTTCCTGATGTTCTTACTATTCTTCCTCCCCATAAGCCTCAAATCCTTCATGAGCCATCTCTCTCCACAACACCATCCATTCTGTAATTTCTTGTTTCTTGCATAGTTCCCTCTCGCACACTTCATCATACTTCAGCCACCTCTCTTCCCTTTGTCGTGTTGCCGCTAGGTCTGCCATCTTTCGCCAATCCTGTTCCTACCCTCACGCATGGAGATTTTTTAGCTTTCCATGGGTTCAGCTTCCAAGTTCAACATTACCATTAGTATTTTGATTGCCAACAAAATACCTTGCAAATACATCCCTCTAGGATATCGTAGGAACTGGAACTCTGCTACCTCTGGGCATGAATAAGTCGAAATTGAATACTCCAAAATATAGTTGTTTAGGACACCACAAAACTAGGTATCTACCACGCGAGTCCAGCTCAAGTCAGCATCATATAGTGTTTGAAATTCCTCCTGTGTCCAAACAAGTGTGCGATACCTCCAATTCTACTTAGATGCATATGCAGTCAACCATTCATATAATTCTACTAGAAAGATAGCAAAGAAGCTTTCGTACAAACTGTCATACATATTCTACTCTACCCAAGTACGTGCACTAAATCTGGATCCAGTGTCAAACCTCCATGCGTATTCTTCCTCCAAATCATGAATCCATTCTTCAACGCTCGCCAAAGTTATCCAGTATGTCTTCATCGCGAACCATTCTGAAACAACTAAAAAAGAGGTCCCAGCAACGGAACCAATGATGTAGCCTAGAATTGTTAGTTAACACCTAGTCGCGTTGGCACATCACTCAGCCTAGGCTGAGCACTCACCCGAAGCACACAAAGGTACCGGGTCCCTCTTGAAGGTTGCTGACAGAATGGTAGCATAACAAATCAGTAAACATATATTTTAGAAACTAATCCATCTATTCATCATTACACTTAACTAGATCTATAAGCGCTTAAAGGTAAATCATCATGAAAATAATAATATGCATTGATAAAACACATCAAACACTGTTTTTTTGGCCAATTTTCTTTATCTATTCATCATACCAACAGTACAGAAGCTTCATACAATACCAGGCATGTGTGCATGGATCTGTTACAATTATCCAGTCGCATGTACTCATGTTTTTCTCGCTCTTCAAAGCATGTGTCTCTATCTATCTACTAAGTAATTCATTACATATATATAGGGTGGGGAACTATCCCTTCACCACTTAACTCTACCAGAAATAGGTCGCATGCTAATAATAGCCACACGCCTTTTTACAACTATAGCCATACATGCAAGTAAGTTATCTATAGATCTCTGATAGTTAACTACAATGGTGGATCTATTCTTAGCTTATGCCCATGCAAGAGTGAGTTGTCATGCTCTTCAAAAAATCTCCACGAAGAGTGGCATGCAAGTCTCGGCATCACTTTGTGTGCTCTGCACGCCAATCTCTAAGAATAGACTTGATCTCCAAAATCGGCTAAGTCCTTGAGAGTCTGACTCTACACCTCCGCGTGTGACACCTCCCTATACCTTTGTGCTTTTACTCTTTTGTTGTTCTTCCGCGTGGACTCTGTGTGCAAGTTCAACCAAGTGTTTTCTCTTATCAACAATTATTTATCTTTTATGGCTTCAAACACCATCCCCCATCCAGGACAATAGCGCTCAGGTGCTCTTTTCCGCTTTGGGTACCCCTAACCATTTCTCACCTTACTCACTCCTTTTGGGTCTCTTTTATCTTTTGGGAATATTTATCACTTATGGGTCAGCCTTCCAATTCTTAATTATGAAATTCAAACAAGGGAATCATATAAATACATAGTTATGTGTTCAAAATAAAGGACCAAGCACTAATAATTACTAGCATCACCTAAGCTTGCATTCAAAAGGCACCTAAAGCACTCAAAAGCATCCATCTAACATCCATTCAAGGGAAAAGGGTTGCATCAACTCTGCACTTAAAAGCATCCATTTTATTCCATCCACACATTCTACTACATTGCTACATTCTAGCTACAGCCCGCTATCAAGTGCAACTTGCACAAGGGCATCCTAGGGCACAATTTCTACACACACACACACACACACACTACATGGAGTCTGAGATGTGGTGCAATGATCGGTTGTAAGTTCACTCTCGGGGTTACCATCGAGGTCAGTCTAACTCCCCATTATTTATTTTCCTTTTAGGTTTTATGCAATTTGTGGGCTTGTATAGGTGAAACGCATCTTTTGCAGGTTACAGGTACCTTCATCATCCAAGATTCAATGTCATGCAATCAACAAGGAACAACTGCGACACAACATAAATCAAATTCCAAGCCTCTATGAAGTCACCAGTGCCCAGGAGCCCTTGTCCTGTGTTGGGCGCCCTTGTCCGTCATTGTTCGTGAGTTTCAGAATTTATAGAGATTAATTATGATGTTATTGGCATCATGTTCGTCACTTCTCCCTACTCATATCAGTTTCATATTTCATGGATATTAGCTAAGTATTTTTATCTCATCTCTTTCTTAGGGTTTCATATTTTATATCTTCGTTTACTTGTGTCACTTCTATATTTTACCATTTATACATCAATTACTCTGCAATACTTATATATAATACAAATTAAATTAAATCACCTCCTACCATTGGAGTGTTGAGGTCTTGATTGTGCCTATTTTGGCTTTGTATGCCCTGGTTCCTCCTATTGTTGGAGTTATGCAATCTTGATTCCACCCATTTTGGCTTTGTATGCCCTAGCTCCTCCTACCGTTGGAGTTCCATGGTATCGATTCTGCCTATTTTGGCTTTTTACACCCCAATCTTTCCCATTGGATCATTGTGGTATTATGTGCATCCTTTCTTAGGCTTATGGCCTTGTTTGGATCTATTTACCTGACGGTGCCCTGACATCATATCATTAGATTTCATGATCATTTTCCACCCCTTGGCTTCTTCATATCACGTGGGTTGGGATATCTTACCGATTCCCCCTCCCGCTAGTTATACCTATATAATGACATTTTCTCTTTATAGCATCTACCTCATGGTTTTGTATTCTTTTCAACATTGTTATCCACCCTTTGGGATAATCACCCATCTTCTCTTAGGGTTTATGATTGGTTCTCTTTGCAACTTCTACCATATGGTTTTTTACACTTTTCAATATTGTTGCTCGCCACTTGGCTAGATATTTATGACATCTCAACACTACGACAGGACATCTATTCCATGGGCCCCTAGCCAGATGATTTATGTCTTATTTTACTGGTGATCCTCTAGTCCTTAATTTCATTTTTTCTTCTTTAGGGTTCTTGCAGCATTGATTGTTCGCGCACATGGTAGGATGAACAACACTATCAGGTACACATTGGTGGGTATATTTCATTTCAACTAGTCTTTTATTAATCTCAACATTCACTTATGTCCTTACTTTCAATATCTACTTCTGCTTACTGTGTTACGGACTGTTTCATTCCGTAAAACACCCCAAGCTTCACTATTGTGACATGTTAATCTTAATCTTTCATACATGTTACTAACAATTCCTTAGTGTATATAAGGGTCACCGATGCATCTATTTCTTGAGCAGGTGCCTTAAGGGGTTGTTATGAATGGGGTATGAGTATTCACATGGTCATTAGAGGTTAGAGATAGTACACAAAGATATGTATCACTATGTGGTTCTATATTTAGTTACCCTTTTCCTTATTTTTCACACACACAAGCTCTCCCAACACGTGTTTTCATCTGACTTCATCATTTGCACATTTTTCACTTATTCTTGTTTGTCCCATGACACATTTTTCACTCCATTTGACACTAGGTCCGCTTGGCTAACGCCATCACCCATGGGCAATGGTGGTGGTGTTATATTTCCCTTGGATAATGTCATTTCCTGTGGGTGATGGTGTCAGGTATATATACACACCACACCCAGACATTCATAAGGAATGAAGGAAGATCACAAGAACTAGCCATCTGCTCTACTCTTTTGTGCCATCTTCACATCTACTCACTTTGCTCTTGGTTCATCTTGTATTTGACTTGGATTGGACACTCTTCTTGATTATTGGATTTCTTGCACTACTAGGTCATCTATAATGAGTCTAAGATAGGAATGGTGTTCCCCTTCTCCACCCATAGAGATTTTCTCTTGGTGTATTGATTCTTTGGAGACAAGTAATTACTCTATCCCTCTTGGTAATTTTACATAGATTAGTTCATTTCCCTTCCCAAATTCTCTATGTTAGCTTATTATTGTATGTACATCGGTGCTAGTTAGCATAGTGCTCTTATATGATCAGCTCCTTAGCTTTCCTTTCTTTAATTTCAGTTGTATTGCAGTAGTATAGGTTATGCATGCTTGTCTTATCTTCTCATCAATCTATAACTCTCCCCCATCAACTGATATCCTAGAATGGTACTTCTTGACTGTGGGCCTTGAAAACCCTAATTACTCCCCTTTGGATATGCAACCTTATCACTCGTTGTAGCCCCTTTAAATCAATCAATTGTGTGTTGGTTCATGTGTGTCTCTTCTTCGTTGTTGCATACCCTTATAGAACAAAAGACTTAGGAGTGCAAGTCATTAAGACACATTCTTGGCCCACCATACAATTAGTTTCTCAAGCTCTTGTTTCTTAACTACCTAAGGTTTCACCATTACTAAAAAATTCTTACAAGCTCTATGCAAACCACAGATTACTAACAAAATCATTCTAGGTTATGTTCTTAAATTTTCACTAAGTCTCAATGTGCATTGAGATATTTTATGTGGTGTGGTATGTATTTATATATTTTAGGTGTATCAAATTCTCTTCTATTGCATTTAATGCATCTTCTCTTCCCTATTGTATTAACAATAATGACAATGTACACTTGTGTACACTTTTTGTTTTACCGTCACATACCCACTTAGACTCCATTAATCTATCTGTACTAAACTATTTTTCTATTTTCTAACTATATATGTTTTCATTTAATGTCTTACATAAATGATGTTACCATTTATTTTGGGAAAGCACCCTCGCATGTTTTCACAATCCCACCTCACCTAATCTTTGAATTTCCAGTTTTTAATTTGGTGGGAACTCATTTTTACGTTTTTATTATTTTTCTAGTTTTTTCCCAAAAATTTTAGGCATTTTTCAATTTTATTTTTTTTTCTTAAAATTATTTTATGTTTTCTATTTTTTCCAAAATTTATATTTATAGTTTCAACAAAAAATGTAGTTTTTCTATTTTCTTCAAAATTATTTCTAATAAGGTCAAAACCATACAGTACGGTCATGATCGTGGTACTGTCTTGACCATTTCATAAGTTCCCAAACAAAGGGTAGATTATGATTATGCAAATGTTGAAATAAATAAATGCTCGAATCTAAATATGTAATAGCGTGAATATAAACAATTAGGTACATATTTGAACTAAGTAAAATAAGAAAGGAAATATGAAACCCTAGTTGCAAGTGAAGGGATAAATATACTTAGTTGATTTTGATGTGATTTCAAAGTTGTGTTGATCTAGAAAATAGCTGGAACAAGAGCTCGGAAAATTGCAATCATACCCAGAAAATGCAAGAGTGTTAGAAATGCCAGGAACAAGGTACCTATGGAGGGTCAGGGGCACCTAGGGCACCAGACACCTATTATGGGTGCTTGTGACTACTCAGAAGCTGTGGAACCCAATTTCACAGAGTCGTGAGATGTTTTCTAGTTGTCTCATTTTATCACATGTATGTTGTTGGACTTCGTTGTTGTTCACCTGAAACCTACAATCAGAAAGAAGCACCTGCAAAACCCTAAAATCACATCAAATCCTAAAAATAATATACAAAATGAGGGGCCAGAATATCCTTAGTTTTCAAAAAAGTAAGCTTACTACCGAGCGTTGCACTACATATCATACCCAATGTAGTTCTATGTGTGTGTGTGTGTGTGTGTCAAAATCGTGCCCTAGGTGGCTCTTGTGCATGTCACACTTGATAGCAAGAAAGTAGTTATATGTCCCTTGTGCGGAGTTAGATGAATTCTTGAATTCTCTTGAAATGCAACCTTAGGTGGTGATAGCTAATGCTTAGTACTTGATCCTTTATTATGATCACATAACTTTATATTTATATGATTCCCTTGCTTGAATTTTGTAATTAACCCCGAAAAGGCCAACTACCAAAAATATAAGATTCCCAAATTTCTAGAAAGGACCCAAAACATGTGAGCAAAGTACAAAGAGGTCATGGGCACCCAGAGGGGATGGGGGCACCTTCTACTAGCGTTCTAGTTGGGTACTAGTGTTCAGACTCAGAGAAACTGAAAGGTCAAAGGTCAAACTAGGAAAGAAGGTGTGTAAGACAAAAAGTGGAAACGGAAAGCAAGAAAATATTGCCAAAGACAAAGATCAATTTGTATTATTCTTTCTTAGGGATCATATGAATAGTAGTATGTGATTAGGACTAGATAGATACCCAAAGTGTGTGATTTTGTGTCTATGTTTTCCCCCACTTTATGTTGTTGGGAAAATGTTTGATAACATATAGTTGATAAGAGATGGGTACCTGATAATCATATAGAGAGATGGTGAAAAGCATGCCGAAAGAGACAAGAAAAATGTGGAGTGATAAAAATATGAAGCGTGGGAGCTAAAAAAGAGGAAGTGAAAAATGATGATGATGACCATAGGGCGAGAGCATATGTGTAGATGTCAAATTTTACATGTTTTCAACGTCGATTGATGTGTGATGTTTTTTGATTGATGTGACTATCGCTTCCCATAAGGACAGACCTATAAAAGAGAAGAATGAAAAAGTAGTCAAATGCGTGTATATATGATAAAAATGTATGAAAAGTGTGTAAAATTATGTAGAAATGAAAAAGGAACGTGTGCACCTGATTTATGATGAGTAAAAATAGATAGAAAGGATCTTGAAGATAATATAGAAGAACAATTTTTTTGGGCGATCTCACACCAGTTGTGCTAAAAGTGAGTTTTTTAGGCGATCTCATGCCAAGAACATAAAAAGTGTAGGGAGAAAATTCTATTGTCATTCTTCAACCTTTAGTTGTTTCCCAAAGTGTGAACACCACTGCATATGGTGTGTAAAAATATTATCTATTTTGAACAATTCCAATCTAATGTAAAAGTATAAAATGCAATGCAGCAGATGCATGTCGAGTGCTGAAGGAATTTCTGACCTATAAAATCCGTTGTGTGAACTGCTGAAAACTGTGCTAATTTGAAAAATGTTGTGTAACTACCCCCTGGTCACAAGCATCCAGGAAGGGTTAAGGGCACCCAGGCACTATTTTTTGGGTTTGGGCACTAGTGTTTGTGTTGTGTTGAAGACCCAAGTCAGGATCTAGGCCATTCCTGAGACTGGAGACTATGTTGTACTGGTATTGAACTATGTTGAAATGTGACTATAGACTACTGAATAGGGTAACAGATTCACCCAATAGATTCCCCCCTCATTTGGGGTGCATACGACATCATTGAGGAGTATGCATCCCAAAGGAGGACCAACCATTGTGTTGAAATTGAATCCCTGCAGGGAGGAGGGAGTGTGTTTGGTAAAAACCAAGTCACATGTAAACAAAGTGGCTGGAAAACAAGTGTTAGTGCAAACAAGACAAACGTGCATGCATAAAGAAATGTATAAGCTAGCAAGAAATAAGACAATGTGAACAAGCAATGATGCAGACAAAAAAGACCATGAAAATAAGGTTTCAAACATGGGACATCACTCATGATGTCACAAGAAAAATGAGGCTGAGGTGGCTGTAAGCAGACAAACAATCAAAGAACAAGCAAGAAATAGGAAAAATTCCGCAATCAAAGATAAACAGTGACGAGTAATGAAAGATAATAACAAGCAAAATAGTAGACAACCATGGTGGAAAATAGACCTACAAAGCAAAATGTTGCACATGAAGCACCCGTTAGCATGTTAGGAAGATATAATGTATGTCAAAGCGTGTCTAATCCGATATAGTAATGTGCTATGAAAAATGAAACAATAGCACTTGTAGTGTACGAAAGTGGATGCCCCCAGGAGACGTTGTGGGACTGGTAAGAGTTATTGTGTCAAACATATGTGTTGGGTGTATCGATCTATGTAAATTTTTTTATCACAACTAGAAGACAAGTGAACGTGCATGTGTATATAAAAAGAGATAATGACATATAATGTATCTATCTAGCATGTGTAATAAAGTGTACATGTAAGCACAACAAAGCAAGAGTAAATACGACCAAGATATGCAGTATATTGTGGATGAGATGGAATGGAATGCAGTATGAGTGTGATAGGAGCAGTGTGCCCCCTGATAAAATGTGTATGTGTGAAGTGAGGTTCATTTATACATTCCCCCTCAGAATTTAAGAATGAACCTTAGAACAAGAGTGTGTCATCATAAAAGGGTTTGAGTAGTGCGTTAGAAAGATATGATCGATAAAGCATAGAGCATAGAGTGTGTGTGATGTGGCAAGGTTAATTTTAGATCGAGACCCTCAATATTCGAGCATGAACTGTAGAACTAGAGTGCATCATAGGGTAATGAGTGTAGCATGTAGAATTAGATGCAAGAAAGATGTGTTGTGAATGTTTATAGTGCATATGATGTGTGATAGAAGTTGTAAGAAAGTGATGTGATGAATGTGTGATGTGTGAAGTATGCATTGTGTGAGCTTCATGTATATAGTATGCCCTCCAAAGTCAAGTGTGAACTGAAGCACAAGAGTGCATCATCGGGAAATGACGATACAAGAGTGTATCAAGATGTGTAAGATGCACTTGAAAGATGCAATGTAAATTGTATGATATGTAAGACACCTGATAGTGCTAGAAGAGAGGGGGGAAAGAAGTATGGTACCCCCAAGTGTGCATTCATAAATGTGTTATCCAATGAAAGTGAAATATGATGGTCTTACATCTGATGCTTAGGGAAATGATGGTGTGTGACCATACTCTAATATCAGTGGTGCATGAGATAGACGTTGCGTAGGTAAATAAAGCCTATATGCATGTGACTAATGAGAATAATTTGGAGGCAATGGACACCTATGTGAAGTAGAATGTGGAGGTGATGGACATATATGTGAGGTAGAACATGGAGGTGATGGATACCTATGTGAAGCAGAACGCAGAGGTGATGGACACCTACGTGAAGCAGAATGTGGAGGTGATGGACACTTATGTGAATCAAAACAAGGCGGTGATGTATACTGATGTGAAGGAGTTGCCCGAGTGGTGTACCTAGACTAATGTAATGGACTGGCAGACTAACGAGACCATGTAGGTCGTGTGGGAACATGCGAGCTAAGAGTAGATTGTTCTTTAGATTCGAGAGGCTACGAAGACATAGATGCTCTAACGAGTGTAATGAAAACCTCAAGAGGAGGTTGCGTCCATAGTGTGGATGGCAGAACACCATTGATAGTGATAACCTTCTTATTTTGAATGAAATTTAGACACATGTGATTTATGGATGTGATGTCCTGAGTTGCGCAAAGCTAGGGGATACCTAAGAGCGTGTCACACCCTTCGACTGAGGGTGCCACAAGAAAAGGAACAAGCATGGTAAGAGGACCGATAGTGACCAGAAGGTTGAAAAAACCATATGATTTAGGAACCAAATATGAGATCTGTGAGAGTGGATAGCCAATAGCGATGAGAAGTGTGATAGAAAATGTGCTTACACAAAATGATGGATCAACTATAGTGTTATTAATAGAAGTATATCCAATAGAAACAGTGATATGTAAATGATTAGAAGATAATGTAGCATGATAGTCATGATCGAAGAAAGTAATGAGTGGTGGATATGTCTCAACATGAGAAACTAGAAAATCAATGGCCCCCGATACAGGAGGAGGCACTGCGCGATATGTATGATTGGTTGAAGAATCAACCACTTGCTTATCACATTTTGGAAGAGAATTGTTAAATATCTTGATCTTTTGATTTTCATTGACTGGTGCAGAAGTCATAGGCTCTGTAATCTCAATTGTATTATTATCGATAAGATCTTGAATAAGATTACGAAATTTGAAACATTGATCTATAGAATGTCCAACACATTGATGATAGTTGCATCTGATATTTTCATTGTAATTACGACCTTTAGGATGATATGGGTCCAAGTTGAGTGGAGGAGGAAGCGTAATAAGGTTGCTCTCAATAAGTTATGGCAATAGAAGATGTGGAGCGACAGTCAATTTTTTATATGTACGCTTAGGAGGTTTTCATTGGAGCTCTATAGTTTTTGATACAGCGTTGACAGTGGCTTTAGCTTCAGTAGGCTTTTTAGATGGCTTGAAATTTGATTTACTTTGAAAGCGTGTAGAGGATGAAGCATGTTCCTGATACTTAAGCTTTCTGATAGATAACAGTTTAGTTTCATGTAGCTTAAGCTCGTATGACACAAATGATCAAATGATGGAAAGCTCTCAAAGATAACACTCTCCTATAGAGGCGGTAATAGAATTTTCACAAATATATCTTTAAGCTCAAAGTCTGCAAGCACATTAGACATCTTAGCGAGGTTGTTTTTATATCACAAGACATAATCTACTAGATTATCGTTAGATCCTTACTTAAGTTGCGCGAGTTGATCATAAGATATCTTAGAGCCAATATTGATAGAGAAATGAGTGAGAAAATCATCGGCTAAATGCATAAAATATGTTACTGAGTGGACAGGTAGATCATAGAACCAATGCATTACATAGTTTTGGACACTACAAATAAATAGCTTTGCTAGTAAAGTGTGATCGTCTACATAATATAGACATTCTACATGAAATACTCGAAGATGCTCTTGAGGGTCCCCATGGCCTTTGAAAATAGGCAGCTTAGGAGTGACGAAATTGAATGGAAGCGGATAAGCGGAAATGGTGGGTGTGAAAAGAGTATGAAGGAGTGAAGTAGAATCCAAATATGGAGATGCACGAGAGGTAGCCAATTGTAGTTGGAGAATTTGCATCTGTAGATCCTAATATAGAGAATTTAAAACAAGAGTGTTTGAAGAAAATCCAGGTTGTGCATTAGAAGCATTAAGGTACATGACAGGAGTGGTAGTGGGAGGAATGGAAGCAGGAATATGAAGGGGTTAACTGGAGGCCATGGCAGTCAACGAAGAACCTATAAGAGGTGTAAAAGAAGCATCACGAGAGGTTTTAGTAGCAATCAAAGCATGAATAATGTGCAGAAGATGAGAAGGATTATCATACAAAGCTTGACAAAAATTGGTGAGCTTATCTAATTGTTCTTGGTCAACATTTGTGTCTTCATCATATGAGTGCTCACTAACATATGCTTCAATGTTTTCGAGAGGAACTTGATGAGAGTTAGCGAATGGGTTATCAAGTTCATCCATTTATTTAGAGACCCTATGGGAAGATGGAGGAAGCTCGAGATGCTTAAAAGACCCAAAATGACCACTATGGGTGACAGGCATAAGAAGAAAAACAACTAAAAAATAAGGTTGGAAACGAGTGACGAGTTCACCAAATGATTATACAAATATTGAAATAAATAAATTCCTAAATCTAAATATGTAACAACATTTAATATAAAAAATTAGTATAGATTTGACCCAAGCAAAATAAGCTAGGAAATATGAAACCCTAGTTACAAGTGAAGGGATAAAAAGACTTAGTTGATTTTGATGTGATGTCAAAGTTGTGACGATCTAGAAAATAGCTAGAACAAGAGCTCGTAGTGTCGTAATTAGACCCAGAAAATGTAGGAGTGTCAAAACTGTCAGGACCAGGGTGCCTATGGAGGGTCAGGGGCGCAAGAGACCTATTTTGGGTGCCTGTGACTTCTCAGAAGCTATAGAACCCAATTTCACAGGGTCGCGAGATGTTCGTTGGTTATCACCTTTTATCACTTGTATGTCGCTAGAATTTGTTTTTGTTCACCTGAAACCTACAATCAGACAGAAGTTCCTGTAAAACCCTCAAACCACATCAAATCCTAAAAAGAAAGATGAAAAATGAGGGGTCGGAATGTCCTTGGTTTTCAATAAAGTGAACTTACTACCGAGCGTTGCACTACATCTCAGACCCAATGTATTTCGATGTGTGTATGTCGAAATCGTGCCCTAGGTGTCTCTTGTGCGTGTCACACTTGATAACAAAAAAGTAGCTAGATGTAAGAAATGTAAATAAATGTGTGCATGAATGAATGAACTTCCCTTCCTATGAAGTGTATGCAGAAGTAGTAGTCCCTTGTCCTTGCACGGAGCTAAATGGATGCTTGAATGCTTTTGATAATTCTCTTGAGATGCAACCTTAGGTGGTGATAGATAATACTTAGTGCTTGGTCCTTTATTATGGTGACATAACTTTATATTTATATTATTCCCTTTCTTGAATTTCGTAATTAACCCCTAAAAGGCCGACTACAAAAAATATAAGATGCCCAAATGGCTAGGAAGGACCCAAAATATGTGAGAAAAGTACAAAGAGGTCGGGGATGCCCAAAGGGAATGGGGGCACTTGGTGTTGGAGTCCTACCTGGGCGTTGATGTCTAAACTTAGAGAAACTGAAGGGTTGAAGGTCATACTGGGCAAGGTGTGTAAGACCAAAAGTGGAAACCAAAAGTAACCAAAGATGGTCAAAGACAGAGATCAATTTTTACTTTTATTGCTTATGAATTGTATGAATAGTATTATGTGATTGGAACTAAATAGATAACCAAAGTGCGTGATTTTTTGTCTATAGATTCGCTCAATGTTTAATTTTTTTAAAATTCTAGAGGTTGTTTACATGATTTTATACTTTTACATATACAAATTACACAACTCAGATCAAGTTACAGGGGGCATGAGTACTTCATTATTTCTTTATGATACTATTCAAATTCAGTTTTAAAACTAAGTCTGGCGGCATGGTCCTTATCCCCTTCAATATTTCAAAATTCTATATGATCAATTCAATCAGAGTAACACACCTTATGGGGGCATGAAAATGTCCCATTCTTTCCAAGGTCTATACGAATTAACTCTGGATCCATCTACAATGATGTGGCATGTGGATTTAGTGGAAAGCATCGAAGTGACACTGAGAGCTTCATAGAATACTATTCCCTCTTCTATCACCAGATTCCAAAATAAGGAAAATCTCAAAGAAACATTGAAGGTTTTGCAGATATATCTTTCCTCCTCTCTCAACAAATTTTTAAAATGGGAAGGTCGTCAAAGTATATGGATTCTTCATATTCTAAATCCTTCCTCTTCTCTACTAAATCACTATGGCACAACATTGGGGACTGATCACCCCAATCTTCTTACATCTCCACAACAAATTCCAACTCTCCAAGGCATGGCAACAACGAGAGCTCCTCCCTTTATAAAATGAACAAGTGTATCCCTTCCATGTTTTACATCTCCTTTATGTACTTTTTAAAATGTTCAAAGTTACAAGCATTATCTATATTTTGAGTTAAAGTTTAGTTTATATCATAGACATTGACTACACTCTATGTTATTGGTTTCATCGTGGATCATGCAAACACCAACACATCAATAATTCCCTTCTAGTGAAGGAAAAGTGTGTGTGCAAACTCATTACGTTTTTCCTTTAAGCATGCAATTTTCAATTACACACTTAAAAGTGGGGCAAATGTAGACAATAAAATTTGATAACTTGTTCTTGTGTGATGTCAAGTTTTACAATGTATCCTTGCTAAGAAAAATGCTCACATTTGGAATCTACTCCCCTCATTTCTCTAGCTTTTCTACAACTTGTTTATCTTTATAATCTTCTATATCATTAATTATGGGAGTATTATTTAATCAAAGCAGAATAAAACATATGATATTCATGACACAACTTTCAGTTTTTTATATTTCTTGTTGGTCTGAAAATGTACATAAGGGTTGGGATGTATGGTCTGGTCTTGGTTGACCTATATGGTCACACCCCTTCATAATCACCAACTTTGATTTCAATTTCAAATCATTCTTTTGGTTGATTCATATTCCTACGTTCGGCCTCATTAGAATATTTCACCTACAGAAAGCTATATAAGCAAGTCATTATCACTTTATAACTCACTAGCCATTTATACAAGCGACTATTGCAAAGAATTCTAAAAGCACTTAAAGGATTCCTAAATTAGTTGCATATTATCTAGAGCAATCCCTACTACAATTCAAAATCATTAAACCAAATCAAAGAGTTTAGCTTCATCCTTTTTCAAGAATGCAAATGTCATAGAGTCGTGCCTTAGCAAGAGCAAAGTCACTCCTAAAATTGTAAAATGGTTTCAATCAACAAAAGGGTTGGGTCAAAAAACTGAGGCACACCACATCTCACTACTACCGCATTGGGTACATTATATACTATGTAGCTAGTCCACTATCTTGGTGTCAAGAGACACGAAGGAACCCCTAGGGGGTTGGTTAGCTATACAAACTTGCACAAGCACCTAAGAGAAATACATGAGGCTTGATCCCATGATGAGGGCGTGTAGTGTAACGCTTGGATTGGTTCAGCTATTGAGAGTCTAGCCGTTAAGGGTTTTGTAGGTTGCTAGAGTTTCTAATTTGTTGCAGATTATTATAGGTCATCCTGAAGCTATGTGAGCAAGAGCGGCATACAATGAACATCATTTCCAAAAAAGTGAAGTACATAGAAAGTTTCAAATCCAGACTATCAAAGGGTTTGAAACCATGCAATTTCAAGTCAGGATCATACAGTTCCATCTTAGACCGTACATAATATGTATGTCCTTCCCGTGCTAAGTTTTTAGTTCCAATCTTTCATTATAAAATCTACACTTCCAAATCCTCATGTTTCATTGTCCTACACATCCAAATTCTCTTTTTCCTACCTTGAACAACTAAGTTTGTCTCTCCTCTCGTGTTTTGAGGAAGTACTTATTGTTTATCAAACATTTCAATTTTGAATGCATTATTTTGATTGTGTATAATTGATGTTGGAAGGTAATTAGATCATAATATTTCTATATTCTACCTGTTGTAAACCCTTACATCCCTCTTATTATTGTGCATTTCCATAAAATAGAAATTAATTAGAGTGTAAACACTTATCTTTATCTATTCTAGGTCTAGATATATTGTATTGGATAAAGAAGCTAACTAACTAAATAATTTTAAAGGTGTGTATATTATATTGCACTAAAAACAACACAATACAACAATAAATGTATTGTAGATATCATTGCACTTTAATATTCAAAATATTTAATAGAATTGCATTTTAATATTTTATATATTTTATATAGAAGAATATTTTTGAGGTATGGGTGTACCATACAAACATTCTTAAGTCCTTACTAGGAAAGCCCAATCCAAATCGAGGGAAATCTATGCACAAATTGAAGGTGTAGCCAAGGGCTCCCCACTTTCACCAATTGTGGCTAACCTATTCATGGAAAATTTTTAAAAGACTGCATTATATTTTTCCTCATCAAAACTCAAGTGTTGGTATCACTTCTTAGACGACACTAATGTGAATTGGCTACATGGTGAGTAAAATTTGGGGGCATTCCTTGAGCACCTCAATGCACAATCATACTGCATATTCAACTCACATGGGAAATATACGAATATTGGTCCCTCCCTTTCTTACATGTTTTCGTTACTAGAAATTGTGATGGCCCACTCAGTAGAACTGGAAAAAGACACACATTGATGTATATATTAGAGTAGACTCCCACCACCAACAATCACAAAAATTAGGTGTGATGAACAATTTGTCTACCAAGCCTCTTAAAATCTTGGACTTGGATCATATGCAAATTGAGAAAATTATTTTAGTAAGGCTTTGAAAAAGAATGGCTATCAAAACTAGCAAATAAAGAAAGTTGTAATGAAGGCTAAAAGAGGAAAAAGGAACCCAAGGATAGAGGAAAATGAAAATATGAGAAATAAAGCACGTCATTTCCATACATAAAAGGCGCCACACAAAAATAACTAGAATATTGAATATGGGCATAGAAACAAGCTTCAAGCCATTCAAGACCTTAAGAAACAACCTTAGAAGTAGCAAACACCACCAAGAATCGATGTTAAGAAAATGTGTCTATGAGATCTATGTGTGTGTGGCATTCCATATGTGAGTGAAGCCAATAGATCCTTTTAAACCATATTTAAAGAGCATTTTGTGGACATCCAAAGAGGTAGGGTAAAATAGTTTGCACTTGTCGAACATGAAATACACTCCAACCATCTTATCCAAATTGTAGAATCCAAAATCATATCATTAAGAACCATTAAAGGACCAAAAGAATAAGGGAGGCAACAAAAATTAAAGTGTCTCGTCAATCTAAACATAGATAATGTGTGGAAACTCAACCAATTGTGGAAACTATTAATACACAAGTTGTCCTGAATTTCTCGTAGCTCCTAACCACATTGCATAATTGTCTCCTCTAGAAGACCATATTATCTATAAATCAATTACTGCATTAATTACTTATAAAACAATAGTCTTAACTATTGTCTAGAATAGGTTATTAAAGAAATAATTAATTAACTTGGTAAACCTCAAGTCACTTGAAAACAAAATAATATATTTTCATGATCATTTATAATGATATATTGTGCTCTTATATATAATGAAGACCATTTGTTTTTGACCAAACAGCCATACTAAACAAAATCCAAAATCTAATTAGCCATTTTGCAAAGATTTTGATTGAGAGAATGGCACGGCCAAGAAAGAGAATAGATAATTTTTTAAAATAAAATCCCCCTTCTTGTTAAGGATTCAATTGAAAAGGAGAGTGTTTATCTTGGAGTGTTGGCCAAGAAAAGGTGAGGAATAATCTGCAAGATACAAGAAAGAATGGTAATGGGATTCCCTGACACTAGAGAATTTGATGATGCTCCGAATTTCAGCCTTTGCACACAAATTGCACTCTTTCTATCTCTGCAAAACTTTTCCAAACTTTGGGCTATTCATGACTTGGATCCCACAAAATATTTAACTGCCAGAAAATTTGGATCAAATCATGGTGTGGGTCCACCCTGGTTCTTAAATAAATAGCTCTGAACACAACTTTGGAGCAGTGCCCTTAAAAGGGCACATTATCATGGAGATTCTAAGGTTCGCGAAGGATGTGGTGACAAAACAATATCTTTGTATCAGTTTGTCAGTGGAGTGGTCCAACATTTATTTGGATGACACCGAAAATCTGAAAATGATATGTAGAAGCATGTTTTCAAGTGTATGTCTAACCATTCTAAAAAAACAGGTTTCAAGTTTTAATGATGTTTTCCATATGCTCAATATCAAAAATCATCATGATATTTCACACTCCATATTGAGGAGGTTAACAAGAATGGTGAGAGCTATTTTGGCGCTAAGATGCACTATATATGTTGTCATGGAACATACACCACGTATTTATGTTAATTGTGTTGAAATGTCAAATTAATCAGTTGTTTCCATGTAATTCAGATGGTAAACAATAATAACTGAGAGGGTGCAGGTTTGAATCGTGCTGAAATGTTTTCCAACAAAATTCTAGTTAAAAAGTAACAAACAGATGGATGTATGATTTATATGGTCATAGATGCACCTCAAAAATTTCAACAAAAATTTAAGTTAAAAATGTAGGCATAGATGCATCCCAGCACTAAAATTGCCACTGCCAACAAGAGCATCCTATTTAGGGCGAAAAAGATAATAGAGGAAATGGGGTGATGTTTTGAATGGTTAGTTCCCTCTTACAAGAGGAATGACAAATTGTATTTGGTATGTCTATAGAGTTAAAATTATAGATTCTAGAATAAATTTTATATGTATATAGGAGATAAATGAAAAGTGACAAGTTGTACTTGGTGTATATATATATATATATATAATGTATTTGGTATGATTATATATGTATTTGTGCACTTAACTTAAGAATGAGGTGGCATTTAAATGGCATCATATCTGAACTTGAAATTCATCTCATATTTGAATTGATATGTGTTTAATAGGATTTTTATTTTTATTTTTTTTTGTAGTTAATTGGAGGGGAAGTCATATTTTGAATTGATTTAAAATAATAAATTTGAAATGTAATATAAAAAAAATTGTATTACATATTATGATGTGTCATGATGTGATAGAATAGGAATTATAAATTGTACAACTATTTTTTTTTTTTAAATTAAGTTTGTTCAAATATTAGGTATTCCCTTTTCAAATACCATCATCAACTCCTCACAAATATTAATTCTTCTCTTTTATATTAATACTCCCATTCTCTATAGAACTCTAAAAATCCTCATTAGACCTCTTTCAAATATATATTGAAATGAAATGAAATGAAAGATTTTAATGTTGTCCACGAGACTGAAGAGTCTATTGCTCTCTTATGTCTAAACGTTTCTCGTCATTTCCTTGGTGTGGTTAAGTATCTCCTTGCTTGGGGGTATAGTAGATCATAATGATAGCTATTTTTCATTTTTTAATTAATAAAACACAGCTTCAAATTAAAAATATATCATGGAGGAGGTGTGTTGGTTGTAATGTATATTGTACACTAAAGAGGAGGTAATTTTAATGTGAAAATCAGAGGCGTGATAAGGTATTCCCTGTGATTCGCTACAGCTGTTTGTTTTTAATGATAGCTGTCTATTTTTAAAGCAATATAAAGCTGCTCTTGCATGGGGAAAAATCAGATGAATTCTACCATGGTTGGTATGGATCTCTGCCATCATATTAGAATCCAACTTGAATTCATATGGGGCCAAATTTGATTGGTGGGAATCTTGGGCAATGTAATTTTTGTGTTTTTCAAGACTTATGTTGCCAAACTTTGGTGTCAATGAGACACAATGTTGGATGTCAGAGTCCCACAGTCAAAACAAAGCTTTGTTGAATGATAGAAAGGATGTGGATATCACAATCAGGTCATGTCCCCAGCACGATAACTCTGCAATGTGTCAAGACACCATTGAAGGTTGGTATCTTGCACAATAAATATGAAGTTTCAATTGGAGAAGATTGGTACCTGCAACAAAATCCAAAATCCCAGTGAACCCTTTAAAGTCAAATATATGTTCAGACTTGTCTCCCTAGTGGGACATGGGCCTTCAATCAAGGACATCATGTAAGCAGTACTTCCAACAAACAAGTATAAACAAAGTCACGTCCTTCAAATCTACTGGAACTCCTTTTCTTTTCAAATTTGCTATAGGTAGTAGGGTGGTGGGGGCATAGGAAATGACCCAACTCGACTAATTTGAAAACTCGTGTGTACTTCAAAGGCATCAAACTCCTTTTCCTTGAAGAAAATAAGGTTTCCCTTGAGGGCACCAAGTGCAATTCCTTTTCAGTAGCAGAAGCAATGCTCACAAATCTGGCTACATCCCACTCTGCCTCTGCAAATAGTCCATTCCATCTACTTAACTTCATACGGGTGTGTTTGTTTTACACCTATGGAGGCTCTTGTGTAGGGGAATCTTTGAATATAGTTGGGTCTTTTCAAATAAAAAGATAAAAGATAAAAGACATTATGTTCCAAGAGACAAGAAATATGATGGGATTGGGAGAAAAGAGGATGAGAGTTTTATTCATTAAAAGTAGGATTTTATTTATAGAATTTTTATTTTATTAATAAAATTTATAGATTTGAAACCATAAAAAGGTGAAATTATATAGTTATTTATTAAACAATAATTATTTATATAAGTAAGATTAATAGTAATAAATTTGTAACAATTATTACACTAAAAATTCTATAAAAATAAAATTATAATTAATTTAAAATTTGATTAAATGATAATAACAAAATAACTCTTTAATTTTTATATAAAATGAAATGTTTTTAATCAATTATACAAGATTTGATAGATCTTTATTCAAAAAAAGATCATTTTTATATAACTCAAATCTATGATTTAAAAGCCTAAAACTATTGAACTACAGCACCCAAATCAAATGAAGTCAACAATTAAGTAAACATATAAATATCTCCCTTAGATAAGGCAAGGTACATAGGAATATAAACACTAAATATCTCCATCAAAGAAGGTTAAGACCATGGGTACTTAAAAACTATGAATTTGTTTGATGTTACATGTTATGGCTAGATCAGCTGTTGCCCCTACTACATGTGACGTCTGTGGGGTCTTAGCCAACTTAGAAGCTTTTTGACAAGTTTCTTTGTCTAGCTTCTAAATTTGTTAGATATTGTATAGCTGATGTAACATGGGTGTAGTAATGAAAACAATTTATTTTATGTTATAAATGTAATGTGAGGTGGGCCATTAGCATTAGGGTCATGGACTGATTCTTATGTATGGTAGGAAGATTTTTTTTTGCTAAAGATTTTGACTGAGCTAGTTGCCTTCGTCATGGTCACATGTACTCCAGTAATTCTCGGCATTTAATGGTAGATGAAGTTTTTGGATAATAATAAGGGGAGTGCATGTTATATCTCACATTTTCAAGAGTCCACTAGCTTCCAAATGTTGCAGGGGATGTATGTGTGTCATAATCTCACTGCACTTTCATGAGAGGAAAACTTTGCCAATTAGTAACAAGTTTGAGAATGAAAAGTTTAAAGGTGTGGGTTATATTTAATGTGATTTTTTTTTATTAATATTTTGTATAAATTACTAATTTAATTCTATTAGATATAGTATATTTTTATTTAATTGAAACAATTTTTAAGATTTTATTATGTTGATATTAATGAAAATTTGAAAATTGAATTTGGATTAAAGATGTGAAATTTTAACAGTTATCATATGACAAGAAAGTTACTGGAAAAAAATTGTATACAATTTTTGAATTATTCAAAATTTTACTTAATTATCTACTAAAATATATATTTAATATATTTTTTTTAAGTAGTAAATATGATTACAAATATATTAAATTGCAAAAGATATTTTTAATACGAATAGAATATTTGTAAATTATATGTTTATTATAAATTATTTTTCTAACATATCCACTATATAATACTCAAAAAATATATTTATATTAATATTTGTAATCATAAATTTGTTTATGAACTCTTAAATGAAGCCAGCCTATTAAACTAGGTGATTTTATTTCAAGCCTTATCTCATATTAATTTCTCTAAAATTTGTTTTCTTATTATTATTACAATTATTTTGTTTTTGTGTTGGTTATTACAATAATCATTTTTTTCAACTTATAAGTTAAAATGATGAATATGTATTAACATTATTAACAAAAAAAAAAATAATGTATTATTTAGGGACAGTTATTGTTAATTATAATGATGACCATATTATAAATAGGGTTATGACAATATTTTAGATTGAATAGATGTGTTGGTATTATGAGTTTAATGTCAATTTTATAATATAATTAAAATAATATAAAATTGATTTCATCACTTTTATATTTTAATAATAATTATTTGTAAAAATAAAAATAAAAAAGATATACAATTATTATAGGAAAATGTCTCTTTATAGATAAATGTATCTTTGTGGGAGAAAAAATTGTCTCCTACAAAATTAAAATTAATTTGTAGATGAACAAATTTAATTTAATTTTTTACTCTAAATAAAAATATAAGAGTTCCAAATATATATCTAAACGATTACACCATACCCTTAAAATTTGTATATCATAAAATCACTTTTACTAAAAATATAGTAACCCGTCACATGGAACCATTTCCTAAGTACCCCACTATAAATTCTCTATTAGTCAATTAAACAAAAACTAAAACTAAAACATCTATATTTGTTTATATGATAGTTTATTAAAAAATATACAAATACTTGCTTGTTTTTTAATCAATAATTGTTTCCAAGAGCCAATCACAATGTCAAACATAGGGTGCTTGGTTATTGGTACACTTTTCTAATGCTTTATACCAATTATGTTTGTACTTAATCAATTCAAAATCTACGTCTCCTACAAGTGAAACGAAAATAGTGATGTGGCAGAGTCATATGCTACATAATAGTATAATTTGTGTCCCATAGGTATAATACAAGATATAGGCAATCCACATTGAAAAATGTTTATCCTGTATGTATAATGCACATGTTTATTCCATATGTTTAATGTGACATATGGGTTATTCAAGCTGAAAAATGTTTATCCCATATGATTAATGGTATTAAGTATTTATATTAGATTATTTATTTTTGTGGGATTTTTATTTTGTGTAGTTTTTAGTTATAGCTCAAATGACTTGCATAAGCATTTGTTAATAGGGGAAAGGGTGAATATAAATCACCACTTTCAATTTCTCATCCTCCACCTTTTCTGTCAACAAAGATTTGGTGAGTGTAGTGCCAAATAAATCACTAGTGTCTTACAATTATTACCAATGTAGGATTAACCCACAAGTATTACGAATGTATTCATTTATTTAGAAGTATTACATACGCTTCATTTATTTAAAAGAACTATTTTTATGTTATGGAGTTCCCTAACTATAGGTTATATAGAAATGGAAACATATCCCAAATAGGAGAATGTTGGTTTTCAAGAACTCCTTAGGTAGAACCACACAGAAATGTTTGTACAATTAATTATTAAAAAATAAAACATTATATATTTAATGCATAATGCTCGTTTGTAGTACGTAAAAAATAAAACACAAAAATATATAGTATTCATGAAAGTTCAAAATCATTCACAGGGTTAAATATATTGTTTTTCCAATACTAATGAAAGTTTGTGAATTCTGAAAATCAGCAATGGAATAGGTGTGTTTATATAGCTTTTAGGACGTGTGTTTAACAATTTTAGGGTATGCGAATTAGGGATTTAATTTTTTTGGCTTTGACTTTTTATTTTATTTTTTTGACTTGTTTTAGGGTTTGTCACCAGAAACGGGACGAAAATGACCCGAAAACATAGTCCTTTCCATACCATTTCTAGTATAAACCTATGGCAAAGGACCGTTTCATATTCGTTTGAAGAGCATTTCCAATTTTATTTTCGTACCGAAAATGCCCCTACGAGAGTGTGGGGGTAATGTCCCTGTTACATAAGGCTAACCCCATGAAACAAGTTTGAACATGTGATGTCAATCCTAGTCATACAACATAAACTTGCATTGTTTTAACAATTGTAAGCTCGTGGTGGTTTATTAAGTACTACCAGTATCAAAAGCTTTTTGAACGAGGTAAGAGATTAGAGGGTGAAAATCCAAAGTGGTTGGGTTATACTCACCATGACCCACCTACAAAGTGGCATATTCCACATAAGTTGAGGATTATATATCTGGTCGAGTACCGACATCGCCCCATAGATAGAATAGAAGCAACAGATAGATAGGGTTGGGGGTGTGTGGATTCTATTGGGCCCTATCTATAGAACTCCCCCTATATAGATAGTTGAGCGACGGCCCTTCCACTCGGCACCGCCAGATCACTAAGGCCGACTTTCGTCTATTTAAATTGTAGGCACCCCCTCCTACCACAAAAAAGTGTTGTCCATTGTAATGCCCCCTTCCTACCAAAAAGACGTGTTGTGGCGCATTCATCATAGGCACTCCCTCCTACAACACACAAGTTGAGCACATGACTCAAGCTCATGAAAAGTAAATAGGTTAAAGCACATTCTAGCAAAAACAAAAAAAAAAATCTCTCCATTGTCAATCAAGACCATTCCAGCACCAACTTAAACATCAGCTCTGGTGACAATACCAACGCCAATGTCAACAATTAAAAAGTATTCCCCACATTACTGCAATGACATCAAACCTGAATTGGCATTGGTGTCTAACTCGAATAGACACCAAAGCTCAGCCTCCCAATTTCATTTATATTCCTTCTTGATGCAAAGTTCACTAAACATCAAATATCAACTTTCTCAGGCATGACAATTTTGTCATTCTTTGATGCCACCACCAGTTACAAATCCATACTTGTAACCGTTGTTTCAACTTACCATGTCTTCTTAATGTGCAGTATATGCATTATATAAACAAATGTACATCGTAGTTGAAGTGCTTTCCTCTCTGAGTCTCTAGCCTTTAATGTATTTCATAGAGGATTCACATTGCCTCTTCTTACAGGTCCCCCATCAAGAGTTACCTTAAATTCTAATGTTTTTTTGTGTCATGTAACCTAAAACTATATTTTGGGTCTATATTCAGTTCACACTGTGTTCGTCATATATCTCTTGATAATTGGCTTCATGTTAATCAAATGTTGTGCTGGTGTGACTTAGTGTAATACGGAGGAGTCGTTGACTTCCCATGATTCAGTGATCAATTGGAGCCACGGAGTGAGTGGGCTTCTAGGCTAAAGAATGCTGATCAATTACAGGTGTGGAGTTGGTTGGCTTCTATGCTGAGTAATAGGGGCATCAATAACATAATTGATCCAATAAGTACAAAATTAAAATGAGTACCACCAGTAAGTGGACAGAGTACAGTGCAAATAGGTTTAACCAATTGCTATAGTGTACAAGAATGTTACTGTTCAAAAGAGACATGTCAGTTGAGCTTATAAAATGTACACAGATAACTGTTAAAGGGTCATAATGTCAGTATTAAATCCATTGTCCTAAATACATCACACTTTTCTATCTACATGCATCGTGCAAATGTGAATTGCTTGATTAATTCTGCTAAGGTTATTTCTTAGTTTTTTCTCCAGTCTATACACAAGTGCATGTACCTGGACGAACAAACACATATACATCTGCAGTCCTCTGCAACAATATGCATGACCAACAAAATGCAAGAAAGAAAACTATTTAGCCAGTGAAGAAATTTTGTTTTCAAGCACTCCTTTTATTGCAATCTCCTACTTCCATCAAAATAGAAAAGGTCAATGCAAAGAGAGAAAATTGAACTGTAGTAAAATAGAAGGAAAAACAATGCATATGAAGTCCACAATTAAAAAGAATGATGGCGATGAAAAAGTTGTATATAATATTCACAATTGGCTGCAAAAAGCCATGCAAATGGACTTTGTCCAATACCAAATATTGTTCTATTTACACTTATTTGTTCGTTTGCCAAGAGTATTAGATTTTCTTTCATTTACAAATCTTTATCACAAACCTCAACACATTAAATACAAGCATGTGCCATCCAAACCAGAATCTTATACTGGGAACAAAAATGGATCCATATGAAGCGCCTTGGCACGGCTTAATTCCCTGTATATTCTACATCCACTTGCATTATGGGAAGTTCATGGTCTTCATTTGTCAAATACAAATGGCCAAGGCGTTCGTTGAGAGTATGGTTTGATCCTGGCAAGAGGACCAGGAATACTAGCAATGTGTAAACACCTGGCTTTGCTGTCCTGTAAATATTCTCTTTACAACAATATCCAATGCTAATACTGGCATTCATTCCAAAATAATCAGCTTGGGCTACATTTCTCCGGCAAGATGATTCCATGCCATTCTGGAGAATTGAGTTTAAATTTACAGGTGGGGTCCCATGAAAAACATACTGGATTATATCTGTTGCATCAATCTTTCTCTTTGATATTACATTCAAAATTTGACCTGCACATCCACCATTAAACATTTCATGAGCATCTACTTGGCAATCTCAATGCACATGGTCAGAGAAGGAACCTATGTAAGCTCAGTTTACCGATAGGAATGATGCTTAGCTTCCCCACTGTTAGCTGCACTCACCCTTTGGACTAAAGGACCAATATTACCAGTAATATGTGGAAGTAAATGACTCCGTCAGACTAAAAACCTAAGCTCACCATGTCAAATAGATTACTTCTTGCTGTTCTCTTATAATGACCTTTTATATTCTAAGTGGGCTCCTAAGAGCATAATATGCACATTCACATTAAATAGATAACATCTCGAACCAAAGGTACATAAAATGAATATAACAAAAAAAAGATTGCTTGGTAGTTGATAAATTTTATTGTTTATGTAACGAATTTAGTATTGCTAATTTTTATTCTTTATATAACAAATTTGGAATTCATTTTCCTTTTGTATAGAAAAATTTTCTGTTGTCTAACATATTCTAATGCAGAAAAAACATGACAAACCAGAAATAAGCATTACAACTTTCTTCCGCAACAAAATATAGTTACTCAAATATTGCATAAGAGTCTCAATCATAAAATACATCTGAAAGTTCTGATCATTGACTGTAGTTGAGCATTACCACACTGCCAATTATAAAACTTACTGAATATTATTTTTCTCGAATAGGCACCGTAGCCATGAAAAAAACATACCTACTAAATTTGAAGATTTGTTCATCTCTCTTTGCAAAGTATCCAAAAATATCTCGAACAACTTGCTCCTCCTCAATGCGTAAGGATTCAAGTATTTACGCAAGATTGTGCAAGGGTGCGCCCTTTTACTCAATATATGACCGAAACAATGTTCCTCGCAAAGTTCTTCTATTAGCATTGATAACATCTGTTCAGTGTTCGTTCCATCACAACAACCCGCAACATTCAATTGATAAAAGAATAAAAAAATTCATCAGTATCTTCAAATAATTTAACCAATAACAGAACAAGAAAGAGCTGCAAGTAAAAACTGCATTCTCAGGTAAACAAAATTCAATTAACAATTAGAAATTTAAAATACATTAGCAATTGCATTGAAAATAAAAAATGAATAGTCGTAATGCAACAGCAAAAATCAACCATTGGACAGTTATTGTTACCTCTCTCTGTCCCAAGGAACATTCCAATTTCATGACAGCAACAGGCAAGGGCAATACATCCTGAATAATCCTTGTTGATGGTGAATCTGATGAATGTGAAGGATGTCTTCTTTCAAGCTTGTTTCTTTGTTCCAAAGCTAAAGCATGAAAAATTTCTTTAGAAATTCGAACACTGTATAGTTGTGATTCTCCTTCATCATTATAATAATAGAAGGTTGGTACCTCATCAAAAGTGTCATCTTCATCACTATCAACCTGATGATCAGAAATGTTTTAAACTCAACTTAGAATATTGTGACAGATAAAAAGGAGGTTTGTTTAATGTGCAGAAGCACAATACCTCTGAAAAATCCTGTGGAGATTCAGTTGAGTAAATATCAACCATGATGGCAATTGGAATTCCTTGAATGTGTTTTTGCTATCTTCTGCAAAAAATTCTATCCTAGAAACTGATTGGATTTTCACAGGGGAGTATCAAAATCAATACTCCCTTGGCTATACATTGAGGCATGACAGAATATAGACTGCTTCCATCAGGACTGTAGATGGAGATAAACTTGGAACCCAATCACAGTGAATGCCTGCAAAATTCAGTAATAACTTGATCTTCAAAAACAAAATTAAGAATGGTAATAACTACCCCTACTAAGTTCATTAAGAAGACTCTGACATGACGGTGTGCTTTTATAGTTCAAAACTTTCTTTTAAAATGGGCTCCAAAATACCCATTGTCTTATTCACGTCAAGCAAGAGTATAAACAGGAGCTATTGGGATAGAATGGGAAAAAATGTAAATGAAAACAGTATTGAGCCAAAAACTTGAAAAATAAATTGTATTTTCTAGTGCATGGCCTCAATTAAAATATAAGTTATGCTTTAATGAAATCAATGGTCAACATTATTAAGTAATATATATTTCCATGGACTTTCAAGTCAATGAAAATCAGGTGTATTTTTTCAAATACAAAGTGACCTATAAAAATATATGTATGTATATCTACACAAGGCTAATGAGTTGAGGTACTTAATTCCTACACAAAACTTTAATCACGATTTTGCACCCCAAAAGACATGCGCATAAATGTATTCATTGTTGTATTTTTATATCAAAACTTAATTGCCCATATTTTCTCATAATGGATGCCATGCCTCTCATGCCTTGAGACTATGCTTAAGGCATGACTCATTTCATTCTAATTCAATTACATCTATAAGAAGAAAAAAAATCTGACCATAACAGAATTCTTCAGCTATTCTCTTTCATGCAGTTTTGGGGGTTGTACAAGGCATGGGCAGTTATTTGTTAAAGTGACATCAGAGGTAAGGGTCTAATTCAACTGTACCCGGAAACAAAAAATGAATGCAATGAGAGTCCAACGTGTTGGGGAAAACATAGAATATGGAAGATATTTGGAGGGTTTGGAATATTGTATAGACCTACCTGGCATCAATAAGAGTCTTGGAATATGGTACCCATTTTGGAGCCTTTCTATTGAAGAACTTCAACATTGTTGGGCTCTAAGAAATTGTTCATACAAAAACAATGTTAAGTGCTCCAAGGAATTTCTATGGTATTTGGGCTCCTTACCTATGAAATAAGATTGCATTACAGGCAGCACGTAAGGCAGAGGAGGCATTTTTAGACATAGTGTACAGCATCATATTAGTACTGTCATGGGTTTCAGCATCTTATTAAGTACATATTTAGTAGCCGATGTCATTATGTGGTTAATGATTGTATTGTCGGTGTTAGTTAGTTTGTAATGACTCTTGTTAGTATGTTCGATTGTTACGGTTGTGTTTAACTGACACCAATCGGGTCTTCTTCTCATATAAATAGAATGATGTGTGTCGGGCTAAGGGTGTCTATGCACTGAACTACTTGTATTGAGCACTGCCTATGAATAAAGCATTGACTATAATAATATTCTTCTATGCTGCAATGTGGTATGCATTAGTGTTTTGTAATTGATATTCCTTTGCATTGTAGTATTATCAATAAGAACCTGGCACCGAGCCTTTAAAGAATGTCAAGTCAAGTGAAATCATTTCAAAAGTGATTGTCAGTCAACAATAAGTTATAACCAATGATGATGAGCACTATAATATCTCATAACATCAAGTGTATTTTTTCACATAGAGAGTGACCTATATAAATATATGTTTGTATATCTCTACAAGGCAAATGAATTGAGGCAGTTAGTTCCCAAACAAAACTTCAATCACGATTTCACACCCTGCTAGATGCGCACGCACATAAATGTATTCATTGTTGTATTTCTATATCAAAAATTAATGGTCCGTTTCTTCTAATACCCAACAGTTGTCATGCCTCTCATGATTTGATATATGCTTAAAGTATGACTCAATTCATTAACAATTAAAAAATCTGACCATATTAGAATTTTTCAGCTATAATCTTTCATGCAATTTTGGTTGTTGTACAAGGCATAGGCAGTTATTTGTTAAAGACTAAAGTAAAATCAGTGGTAAGGGGCTGATTTGACTGTACTCTGCAAACAAATAATGAATGCAATGAGATCCAATGTGCTGGGGGAAACATAGAACATGGAAGTAGAATACACTCTCAAGGGACTGATATTTGGAGGGTTTGGAAAGTTGTACAGACCTACCTAGTATCAATAAGTTGAGCCATGGAATAAGGTGCCCATTTTGGAGCCTTTCTATTCAAGGCCTTCACCATTGTTTGGCTCAACTAGAAGAAAGAAATTGTTCGTAGAAAGACGATGTTAAGTGCTCCAAGGAACTTCTATGGTGCTCGGGCTCCTTAGCCATGGAGTAAGATTGCATTGTGAGCCGCATGTGAGGCAGAGGAGATATTATTAGATATAGTGTAGAGCATCATCTTGGTATTGTCATGGGTTTCAGCATCTTGTAAGTACATATTTTAATATCCGACATTGTTATGTGGTATAATGATTGTATTGTCGACGTTAGGTAGTTTATAATGACTTGTTAGTATGTTCGGTTGTTGACGATTGTGTTTAACCAACAACAGTTGGGTCTTCTCATATAAATAGAACAATGTGCATCGGGCTAAGGTCACTCACTGTCAGGTTCTCTCAATGCCAAACAGCTTGTATTGAGCACTCCCTATGAATAAAGCACATATTACTATCATATTCTTCCATAATGTAATGTGGCATGCATTTAGTATTTTGTAATTGATATTCCTTGGTAGCTTAGTGTTATCAAAAAGAATTTTGGCACCAAGCCATTAAAGAACCTCAGGTCAACTGCAATCGTTTCAAAAGAAAAATTCGGTCAACAATAACCATTGACAACAAGGCTCCATGCCGAATGTAACCATGAAGTTTGACAAAAGATCTTACTAAAAATACGAAGAGAGATGTCATCAAGGAGAAAAAGACTGTTGTACAAGAAATAATTAATGCCATTGACCCCAAACAAAGGCAGGAGAAGAAGACAACACTTTCATAGAGGGGACCAATAAGTCGGACAGTCTACTCGATTGGTGTAGCAACAAGGAAATCAATAAAGGCTGCAACAGGCAACCAACTTCAAAAATCCATCAAATGAAGTATTGCGCAACAGTAAACGCTGAGCAAAAGTCAAGGCCGAAGCATGAGTTAATGTCAGAGCCAAAACCAAGAAAGGGTTTGTCCGGAACTGGTGGTCCCTATACCATTCACAAGTAAGGAGTGGGTAGCAATGGCTAGACAATCACCTCTTCCAAGGAAAAAAGTGCAGCTACAAAAGAATCAAGCAAAGAGTTCAGGGCAGCCCAACCAACAAGTTGGAGGAAGTAGCACAAAAAGGGGGCCTGTTAATGAACAAGATAGTGTACGGATCATTGCTAAAGGGTTATGTATATGGAAATGTCCGACAACACTTAGAAAGCAAAGGAATGTCCATTACATATCTTCCTAAGGCGAAGGATCATATTTGAAGAACTGTATCAAAAGCAACTAGTGTCCACAACCATGGACACCCATCAATTCCAAAAAAACAGAACCTACCAAATTCACTCGTGACAGATCTGATGATCCAACATGGCGTTGCAAGACATGTATCAAAATTTGGACTGACAATAGGTATACAGATGATCATCGCTAATTGCAGCCACACTTTGAGGGGTGACTATTGATTGGCTCAAAGATGTATTAACCATATTTTGCAGACTCGGCAAACACTCGCCAATTTTTTTGTAGGGCGAGTAAACGCCAAAATAACTCACAAGCGAATTTTTTGAGAGTTTGAGCAAGTAATGGCGACAAGTACTCCCCAATAATCGGTGAGTATGGCAGTTGAGAAGACATGCAGAACAGAGTACAGACACTTAAAAACGTTATTTTTTCTCCTTTCTAAGCCCCGTAGCCCCACAACTTGTAATCACACAGCTATTAAACATCCTTTTAAGTGAATTGAAAGGATTTTAGAGCAAATTTGAAGAATTTTATTTGAAGGTGAGTTTTTTTCCTTCTTTTCAAGCATGCAAATTCTTTTTATATTAATAAAATTGGGTTTCCAAACATGATTTGCAAATTTGCATGCATTCAATTCAATTCAAATTAAGTTTAATTGTTTTTTTATTAGATAACGTAAAAACAGGGATCGGCTCCCAAGGGCCTTACAAAAGGAGGAACAAAAACCAACGAGCAAGAAAGAAACAGAAAAGTCCTCGAAAGGAGTTAAACATGCTTAACTCATACAATAAAGATCAGGACTTTAACCAAAAATGGACAAAGAGTAAAACAGAGAAAAGAAACCAGCCCTAAAACATCAAACTGCAGAAGTTCGCCAAAAGTCTACCAACAGTCCAGAAAACCCAGCTAATTTTTAGGAGAAACTTCACTACTTCCAGAATGACTTCCTTTGATCACAACACCCTCAGCACCCTTGTCATTCATGTCTTCCTCCAACTCGTCCTTGGAACTACTGATGCGCAAATTAAAATTCCTCCTTTTAGTGCCTTCCTCCATCCCTTCCAACCTATCACTCAGCTTTTTGACCTGAAACTCCAGCTCCAGAACCTTTTGTTTGGACTTCACCTGAGCTGAGACTATTTGCTTAGAAATATTAATGACATCTAACATGGTTTCCCTTTGACCAACATTGGTTTCCTCCATCGCCTGAAGCACCCCCTCTAAATATTGCACCTTTCTACTCCACTCCTCAAAACCCTTAAAATTTCCATCACACCCCCTCTTTCTCGAGGTGCTTGTTTCACCACAACCTTCCTCACTCTTCTCCTTTTCAAAATCCTCCCCCACATTTTTACATTTCCCAGCCTTCATCTTAGTAAGGCATTCCGCAAGAGTGAGATCATCCTCCTCCACCTTATCTTTCGAAGAAGAGTTCAGAATAGGTTTCCCATTTTCAAACAACAAAAGGATAAGCCCTTCATGCAAAGGCATCTCCACCTTCTCCTGCTGGAACACTGTCAAAGAATTTGTCAAAGACAAACAAAAAAAAAGGAATGCTCACCATAACCTTATGGCGAAACATATTAAGAAGGGTCATATGATGGGTATAGATTTTTCAATATTTGCCTTCCAGAGTGATATGCTTCATGATTTTAAGGCACACTTCTCTCCATATTCCCAGGATACATGACCTGACAATACCATTAGTAAAGAAAGAGCGTCTTTCCTTACCCACGAAGAACAGCTCAATTTCATGCTCTCTGCGAGTTTTATCCTTAAATATTTTGAGCCCGTCCATTTTCATCTCCGTTGCAAGGGCAATGGTGGACTCAAAAACCTCAATTTCCATTCCTCTGACCTTGAACTTTCCCTCTTTCCAAGCTCTGCCAAAGTCCTTTGACAAGGAAGGGTTGTGACCATGTAATTTAGCAATGAAATTAATGAAACCCCCAATCTTAAGCTTGTTCCGCAAATGTTGATTAAAATCTTCAATGTTTTAGTTATCTGGTTCAACCCTGATTCTATCACCACCCATCTTCACAAAACCAAACTTCCCCTGTTCGCTAACACTTCTCAAATTCAAACCCCCTTTCACGCCAACAAAAACCGAGGAAAAAATCTTATTATGAAGGTTGTCACAGTACCGGAGCTCACTTGTGCCAACATCATCAAACTTAGTGCCCTCTATCTCTACTAATGACTTCATTAATGTCCGTGGGAAAATCATCTCCTTTACACCAGATCTTATAATCATGACTATGAACTCCATAATTAGCCATCTTATCTGCACACTTATTTCCTTGACGCAATGTATGATTATAAGAAACCTTTTCAAAATATTTTAAAGTTTCCTTAACATCATTGAGGATATTTCTTAAGGACCAATTAATGGATCCCTTATTGTTAAGAGCATTAATAATGATGAGTGAATCACCCTCAAGTTGGATGTCCTTGAAGCCTCTTTCTTTGGCCAACAAAACCCCCCAAAGGAGAGCTCTAGCTTCCGCCATATTGTTTGTTTGCCATCCTAACGGACCAGCATAAACAAACAACCAATCACCTTCACTGTTTCTTAAAATTCCACCTCCCCCAGCTAGACCCGGATTCCTTTTAGACACCCCATCAAAAATTTATCTTAACAACATTTTCCTCAGGGCTGATCCAAATGGAGCTCTTTCTAGGTTTGTGTAATTCCACCAATTCAAGGGCGAACTTATCAAGAACTTTCTGCTCCTATTTCGGGTAGGGTTTCTTTGCCTTACCTTTAAAGAGTTTGATATTTTCCTTGATGGCTGCCAAAAAAAATTCTTTTAACTTTCAAGAGAAGAGCTTTATGGTCCCAGAAGATACAATCATTCCTAGCCTTCCATAAACCCCAAAAAAATGAGGGAGGGCAATATTCCAGGCCCAAAACAAGATGGGAAAACAGAAGGGACTCTCCCATTGAAAACAACAGTCCTCAATAGTCAAAGGCAAAATCCATTGGATATTGAACAAATCCAGAATGGAAGCAAAAACAACATGGGAAAAGGAGCAGTGAAGGAGAATATGGTTGACATTTTCCTCCTCTTTCCTGCAAAGAGAGCATATATTGGGAAGCTTCATTCCCCTTTTCCTGAGATTGTCCACAGTCAGAATTCTATTTTGGACAGCCAACTAGTAAAAGATATTAACCTTAGGAATAAGATCCTTCACCCAAAGCTTACCCCAATAGTCTTTTTGTAGATCATCCTTGAAATTTAACATATAGGAAGATTTGACCAAGAAAATTTCCGAATCTTCCTCTTTCCATTTAATGGAATCCTCCTTGGTCTAAATAATGGGGATATGGAAATCCCTTAATTTCTTGTTTACAACCTAAAAGGGTTTGATATCTCCATCAAATTCCGGGAGGAGGATCAATGGTTTCCCACCTGACAGTATCCTCCTGAATCCAAAAGTCTCTTATCCAGAATTTACCTTTTTCCTCATAGAACTGAGCAACTCTTTTCCAGATTGCCAAGTTAGCTAAGGGGAAATCCTCAATCCAACTATCATACCAGAAACTGATTCTATTACCTTTGCCTATCTCCCACATTGCACCTTTGGTTAAGATTTCTTTAGAGGCCACAAAAGAGTTCCAAAAAGAAGACCCTCTAGGAAGACTGCCTTGATTAAAAAAAGACTCCATTCTACCTATATTCAGCAGATATTTCATCTTTATGATTTCCACCCAATGACCTTCCTCTCTAGTAATCCTCTAACCAGCTTTGGCAATCAAGTCTTTCATTAGAAAGATATTTTTTAACCCCAAAACCCCACAAAGCTTTGGTTCAGTGACTTTTTCCCAAGCCACAAGAGGGAACTTAAACTTCTCCACAGCTCCCATCCAAAGGAATCTTTTCTGGATTTTCTCCAAGGACCCAATAATTTTAGCAGGGAGCTTGAAAAGTGACATCACATAAATGGGAATACCTTGAAGGGAGCTTTGAAGCAATTGAATCTTACCAACCTGAGAAAACAAGAGACCCTTCAAAGATAAAAGTTTACTATTAACTCTTTCCAGCAGAGCATTCCAAACCGAAATGTCAGACTTCTTTTGGATCAGGGGCATACCCAAATAAGAATCCAGAAAATTCTTAATCCTACACCCCAGGATGCGTGTTAATCTGGCTTGAACCTAATTCTCCACATTGATGAAAAAAAAACACTTTTATGGAAGTTAACCATCTATCCCGAAACCAATTCATAATCATTTAGAACCACCTTAAAATTGGAGGCTTCATGGACAGAGGCCTTACCCATCATAAAATTATCATCCACAAACTAATTGAGATAGATAGAGGGGAGACCATTAGAGATTTTTATACCCTAGATACAGTTAGAAAGCATAGCATGTTAACAGATTCTACTCAAAGATTTAGCCATTATAACATAAAGGAAAGGTGAAAGAGGATCACCTTGTCTCAAACCTCTACCTGCTTGGAAAAAACCCTCTAATTTACCATTCACCAAAACCGAATAACTAGCAGTGGATATGCAAGTCATTATCATATTTACCAAAATTTTATCAAAACCAACCTTTAACAGGATAGCCTGGAGGAAAGACCACATAATCCTATCATAGGCTTTATGCATATCCAACTTAAGAAACATAGCCGATCTACCAGAGCTTTCAATGGAATGTATGGCTTCTTGAATCACAATAATGTTGTCAGTAATTTGCCTTCCCAGAACAAAAGCCCCTTAATTTCAAGAGATGAAGTTTGAAAGAACCATTCTAATCCTCCCAACTATGATTTTAGTCAGTAATTTATAACTGGTGTTACAAAGACTTATTGGTCTAAAATCCTTAACTTCTTTAGCTCTAGCAATTTTCGGCACTAGGACCAAGGTGTTATTCATTTGCCTCAGAAGATGACCATTGTTGAAGAATTCTTGGACCATTTCAATGACCTCTTGCTTTATCACCTCCCATAATTTTTGAAAGAAGAAGGCGGGGAAACCATCCGGGCCCGAAGATTTATCCGGTTCCATATCAAAGACCGCAAAACGAATTTCCTCCTCCGAAGGACTCCTTAAGAGATCTCGATTTTGAAGGGGGGTGATAACATTCTGGAATAGATTCAGGACTTTATTCTGAACCAACTCCTCCACCCTCTGCCCCTGCTTAAAAAGCTCCTTGAAGTAATTTATTATAGTCATATTGATATCCTTACTTTCCGAGTAAATCTCACCATTCTCACTTCTAATCTCATTAATCTTAAGGAGATTAGCTTTGGAGGTGGCAGAGAAATGGAAAAATTTAGCATTCCTATCACCCTCCTTAAGCCATTTCACCCTTGATTTTTGTCATCAATAAACCTCTTCTTTAGCCAAGATCTCATGGTACTCAGACAGGAGTTTTTGTTCTTGATCCTTGAGGACTGTATTGAGACCATCGTTCTCCATAAGTTCCTCAATATTTCTTAAATCCTCAGCAATTCTACCACGTTGTCCTATCCTTCTGTCTCAACACCAACCCTCCTCCCACCACCACCCCTCCTCTTCACTACCCCCCTCGTACTTCCTTTCAGTTTGATAAAGGGAGTTACGACACTTTCTCAACTCACATCCGTGACCTTCTCCCCTCTGAGAATCACTTCTCCAACCTTGTGAGTGTGGAAGCTAAGTACACATGCCTATCCTTTGCTCTGTGGAAGGCCGCTCTACCATCCTTTCCCAACTCCACCACTCATCCCTCAACCTTTTGGACTCCAAAATCTTGTCCTATGAACCAATGGTGTGATTTAGAGTGCAAATCCCTTCACCGTCACCTCTGTCATGCCTTTACCCATGCTCTTCCCTCCTTCCCCACTCTTAGGACTGCCTATCGGTGCCTTCTTCACCATAAGAAGCGATCCTTCATTTCCCACTGCAGGAATACACTTTCTACCTCCCTCCGGTCTAATCCCCGGTCTTTCTGGCGCACTGTCTTTCCCCACCACCCCCCCTCCTCCAAGGTGATCGATCCTACCTCCATATTCTCCCACACCTCTACCCTTTATGATATCCCAGGGCAGCAGTCTAACCACATTGGAAACCCTCCTCCCGGTAATCTTTTCACATACAGGAATATCAAAGAGGCAATCAGGTCCTTGAACAGTGGCAAAGCGGCTGATGAAGAGGGCTTCCAGGTTGAATTCTTCAAGCAGGGATCTAAGGTAATTGGTGTTTATTTGACTGATCTCTTCAACCAGGTGGTCCGTCGAGGTTTCCCACCTACTTGGTCTCATCATGTCATTCACCCGATCTACAAAGCGGGAACGCCTTCCGATCCGAATAACTACAGGACTATTATGGTGGGCCACTCTTTCTCCAAACTCTATGCCACGGTCCTCCACGGGTTATCTGATGATTTAGAGCAGAGACAGCTCAGAGCTAGAGGTCAGGTCGGTTTTTGACCTGGGTATCTCACTATTGACCACATCTTCACCCTTCGGGCTATTATTGAGGAGGCCCGCCACCGCTCTTCGAAGGTCTACTACTGCTTTGTGGACTTTCGGAAAGCCTTTGACTCAGTACCTTGCATGGCTCTCTTCCAGAGGCTTAGGGACATCGGTATTTCTGAGATTCTTATCGCTGCCATCATGCGTCTCTATGAGTCTGTCCTTGGTCGCCTCCGAATTGTTCTCGGGATGTCGAACTTCATCAGGAGTACCATTGGGGTTAAACAGGGTTGCCCCCTATCCCCTACTCTCTTCGGTATCTACATTGATGAATTAGAATCTTTTCTTCAGGATCATATTCAGGAAGGGGATGGGTGCCTTCTTCACCATGTTTTGATTTCTATTCTCCTATTCGCTGATGACATTGTTTTACTTGCCTCTTCTCTTGAGGGGCTTCAGAGACAACTTGACGCACTTGCTCTATTTTGTGATCTCCAGCATTTGACGGTCAATCTTGGTAAGAACAAGGTCATGGTCTTCAACAGGTTGAAGACTTCTCACCTCCATTTCTTTTTCAGGGGACAGGAGGTTGAAATCACCAATACATATACTTATTTGGGTGTCCAGTTCTCAGGACCTAGATTTAGTATGAGGCATGCCCTTCAGCCGTGTGTGAACAAAGGTTATGGGTCTCTTGCCATTCTTGAGCGACAATGTTTCCGACACCACTTTCAAGACATTTCCTCTAAGATGTCTCTCATGGTCTCTCTCATCTGACCCACTGTTGTCTATGGGTCTGTTGTTTGGGGGCCCTCCCTTTTAGCTACGGATTGGGGGTCAGCTGAGAGAGTGCAGACTCTCCTCCTCCGCTTCATTAGATGCAAGCAAACGGTTCCTCAGTTGATTATTTTAGCCGAATTCAGCGCCAGACCTGTCCAACTGGAGACCGTTTTTGACATTTCGGCCTTCATCCACCACGTCAGGAGGTTTGGGGATTTCTTCGATGAGCGAAATAGGTACCCGTATCTCGCTTATTGTTCCTCTATGAGTATTGCTCAGAATATGGGCCGTTGTTGGTTCTCCAATACTTCGGCTTTGTTGGATTCTGTTGGTATTCAGATTGATCATCTTCCCCCCTTTCATTATTCTCTGAATGCTCCCAATCACCTTCTACCCACCAAACAGGTGTTGAATAGGTCCATTAAAGAGGATATTTACAGGTGCTTTATTCAGACTACTTGGGTGAACCCCCATGGCGGCTTGCGTCCTAAGATGGCCTTTTATGCAGAGCATTTTCTTGAGATCGGCGACAGACTCATCATCCGCCCCCAATACACCTTTCGCCATTGGATGCATGCCCTCCGCATACCCCTGGGTTAGTTTTGGGTGGGCTCCCACAAATTGCGTTGTGAGACGAATCATCATATTGACCACGTTGACAGACTTTGCAGGCTCTGTAGCCTCCAGGAGGTTGAGACTGAGGACCATTTCATCTTCCGCTGCCCCATATACTATGAGATCAAGGGACGATTTCATTGCCTCTTAGAGGGGTTCAGACCCTCTCAATTTTTTTCAAATATATTGACCAACGATGCCTTGCCCTCTTTATCCGTGAGTCTCTGAGGCTCCGGGACCAGATTCTTCACCCACCTCCGAGAGTCATTTCCACGAGATGGATTACATCTTTCTTTCTGGTTCTACCTGCAATGGGTCGTACCAAACAGCAAAGCCACTTTGATCCTATTACAGGGCATAGATCAGTTCGTTCCCGGCTAGACCTTCACAGCTCCCCTAGTGGCCACCAGCCGGCTCGGCGGCATACACGTCTTAGAGGGTCCTTATCAGTCCTCCTTCATTCTCTTCTCTGCTTTCCTTCTCCCATCTGTCTCCTTGCCCCCATCTGTGGGGGTTTTGTTTTTTGGGGTTTTGCTTGTTCTTCTCTTATTCTCTTTTTTGTTCTCAGGAACTCATTTTGAGTCTTCCTTGCTTGCACTTTGTATATTGTTTGGATTGCAATCCCATTGATCTACTTTTGTGGTCATTCATTGGACATTAATATATTTATCTTATTATCTTATCTACTTTTTTCGTGGAAAATATTTCCAAAAGTCTCCTTATTCCATCTTTTAAGGTTACTTTTAATATGCTTCAGTTTTAAACACAATCTGAAACTAGCAACCCTAAAAACATGAATATCCCACCATTCTTGAATTTTGTTGAAAATATCAGGGTGATCTAACCACATCTTTTCAAATTTGAAGGATCTAGCTTTTTTCGATTGATTCATCCTCAAATCAAGAAGAATGGGGTTATGATCCGATCCGATTCTGGGGAGAGTTTTTAGAGAATACAATTGATTGATCATACAAAAATGACTCACCACAAACCTGTTCAATCTGATCTAGATGAGCTCAGGTCCCATCCTCTTGTTTGCCCAAGTAAACTTGGATCCCTCCAATTCTAAATCAAATAGACCATTAATGGCCAGGAAACCTGCTAAATCCTCCATACTCTCAGAATAAGAGATCGAGCCCCCCTTCTTTTCACCAAGGGAAAGGGGGGTATTGAAATCTCCTCCAACAATCAAATCTTTATCTTTAAACAGTTGTCTAAAACTCGAAAGATCCTTCCAAAACTTCCTTCTTTCACCGAGTTTATTGGGAACATAAATATTAGAAACATACCAAGATTTTTTAGAGACAATTTATGTGAAACTCATAACCACATGTCCAGGGGAAGAAAGGATCAGAACACCTTGCACAATTCTAGGATCCCACAAAGTGACAACACCTCCTGAGGCTCCCGAGGAGCTACACCCCTCCCAGCAACTTTCTTTCCAAATAAACCTACCCACCTCTTTAAATCTGTCCATATTTATTTTGGTTTCTTGAAGCATGAAAATATCCGGTTGGTTTTTAAGTCTAAGATCCTTAGCAATTTTGTGTTTACTGGGATTATTCAATCCCCTAATGTTCCATGAGAGAAAGATCATTTAACATTTCTTATTTCGAGGAAACAACTTCCCCAGAGTACTCTGAATACCAGCATCCACTTCCCTCCTAGAATTAGTCTCCCTTAATCCCTTATTACTCTTCCTACCCTTAAGAGTTGAGTCTTTACCAATATCAGCTCTAGAGTTACTACAAGTAACAAGGTTGAGATTTACTTACTGGAGTCTTAGGAGAGGCTGCCATATCATACGTATCAGCAACATAGTCCGCTAAAATCCCAAAAACATTAGAATTAAGTTTAATTGTGATTTACACTAGTTTATCATCATTAACAAATGAAATTGCTTAAATGTAATTTTTAAATGTTTTTCTATCTTTTTGTCTTTACTTTTGTTTGTGGGGTTTACATTTACAATTACATAAGGTTTTCTTGTACTTAGGGTTAAGGTTGACAATTTAAAATTCACAGTTTTTTAATGGTTTTCAAAAAAATGTCTTTGAATGTGCTACGGGTCAGAACTAAACATACAATGGCAACCGTCTCTACATCAGGTTCAACGTCAGCAACAGGAACCATTCCCACTAATTCTCGTATTGTTGCTTGGAAGTATGGTATAAGTGAAACAGTCAACAAAAGAGTGTTTTGTAATTTCTACAGGAAGAAGGTTTTTGGAGGCATCAACCACCTCAAGTAACATGTTGCATGCATTGGTTGGTGCAACATCACCCCATGTCCCAATGTTACGGAAAGGCACAACGAGAGTTGAAGGCAGAGCTTGCATTGTTGGAAGAGAAGAAACTAGAGAGGGTCAAGGGTGTGCAAGCAGCCATAGCAACTATCATTAGACCTACAATAGCAGTGGAAACGACAAGAGATGTGGTAATGATTGTGAGCTATAGTCATGGTCCATGACTAAGATGTAATGTTCCCTTTTCTAAATTAAAAATAATTAATGATATTGTAAGTTGGGCCCGACTAATTCTTATGTTGGGGCAACTTCATATTATTATTATTAAAATAAAAGTATTTTTAAATAATAAAATAAAAGGGAGAAGGAGGTAATCCCTCTTTATGAGGGAAAAGCAAATAATAAAAAGAAATAAGAGGCCTACATGGAGCGCTCCACAAAGAAAGAAAAGAAAAGGTTATAAAAGCAAATATTGGGGCTCATTTTGGATCACTTTTGGCATATATACTTTATCAATTTGGAATCTAGGGTTGATTGCTCTAATTCCATTCCACTAAGGGGCGACAATCCATTAGTGTGGCATCCAAGGGGGACGAAACCCTTCCTTGTGGCATATTGGAAAATGAAAACTCTCTAAAATTGGTGGTGGTGAAGACAAATACTAAAGATCCATCTTGTTGGTTTGCAACTAGGTGTTTTTTCCTAGTTTTCCTAAACTGAAAGAGTTCCTTGTTCAAGCCGGTCAGGGGCAAGTGCGGTCTTCAGGAATCGCCCCTCGAATTCAGTTTCAAGTCTGATAGTGCAACCAACAGTGGAACCCAATCTGTGATGCTCCTCCCCATGAAAGATACCGAGCAACAAAGACCATCTACTATTTACATCTAGCGATACCGACTCTGCCAAAAAGGGTTAGAGACTCTAGGGAATGCTCCTAGTGAAAACCAATGTTCTCCACTCAGCCATAAGGAGGCCTCACAACAAGCTCCCATGTCACTGAGAACGGGGGCTGAGTGGAAGAGAAACTCTTCTAGTAGCGCGCCTGACAAGAAGGCTTTGCCCTACACAACTAGGGCATCAAAGAGGAGTGATTTCAAGGATTTTTATATCATTTGGTTGTACCCTCTCCTAAGTTGTTGACTAGGGTTAGAGATCATTCTAGTTGCCTGTTTGAGGCATTGGAACTTCATTATTATTTGATATTCATATTTATCATAATTTATAAGGTAGGCATCTTCCACATTTTGTAATTGTTGGGGTTTGGAGACCTCATTTTTTTGCTATTTTTGTGGACTGCACTTATGTTGTCCTAAAATAAATTGCAGTTGGGTAATATTTCAGATTTGGCACATGTTTTGGCTTGGTAATGGTTCCATTAATTATATATAAATTGGAGAAGCATTGATATATTTGATTTAAGCTTGTTTGATGAGTGTTTGATGCCCTAACATGCAAATTTTAGTTCACTGATAGGGTTTCAAGGAATATTGGATCTTCTGTTATAAAAATCAGATTGCATTTAGTTTGGGGTTTGTGTGATTTCCTTGTTTGTATGTTTCAACCCTAGAAAGGGCTATTACAATGGTATTAGAGCTTCGGTCTTCGCAGACCTAAGGGTTTCACGCAAGGTGAAAAGAAGATGGATAAAATGATAAAAATGCAAGAAAGACTAGCGGACACCTTGGACTCTCTTGCCCTCACTATGCAAAATCTACATAAGGGAAGGTCATTCAAGGAGGAAAGGGCTTCTAGCACAATACATGATAGCCGGAGGGAGAGATCATTCTCATCAAGACCCTCTAGACCTACCTTCATTGCTAAGGAGGAAATCACAACCAAGGAAGAACCTAGGGTTTCAAAGGTTAATAATGTTGCAGCTAGCTTTGAAGAGTATCAAGCCCTTCCGAAAGTTATTCGTGATGCCCTACCATTTTCCAAGTTTGTAGGATAGAGGAAAGATAGAGTGGGCATTGGAACTTGGTCCAAGCCCAAAGCCATGCATAAGGGTTTTGGAAAAATATCCCAACCGTCTAGGAGAAGAGCCCCCATCTTGTTGGCAAAGCAAGAAGAGGCTATGTAGTTTGATGAGGAGGAAGTCATAGTGAAGTTTGAAGATACAATTTCCCTCTATAGCAACCCTTCCAAGGTAACAAAAGAGGAAGTTATCCACCATGCTAAGGAGGAAAAATCATTGCAACAGTTGCTTATGGTGATCGATCAGCCTTCGGTAGCCCTAAAAGCACCCACAACCATTGTCAAAGGTGATCCCTTGGCATATTTTCCAAATAACACCATGAAGACACAAGGTTTTAAAGAAAAATCAGATCTACAAGGTGTTGAAGAAACTCAATTGCCAAAGGACATGGAGAAGGCTACAACAGTTTCTAATGAAGACCACCAAAGGTATGAGGGAAATTCAGATTTGGTGTTTTCTATCATGCCATTTCAAATTTACACTCATAGGAAATTTGTTGAAAAAGAGGACCTTGGGGCGAATTTGATGCTCCATAGCAAATCACGACAAATGGGTAGTCTTCATGATGCTAAGGGAGACAAATCAGAATTGCATAGGGTCAATGGGCCAAGACTTTTGGGTGACCTCGTTGGAGGCCATATATATGAAGAGAGTGCTTTTCCGGGTGCCTATAATCACTTTTAGTTCGCTGGAAATTTCAGGACAGCAACCTATGGTAAGCAATTTCATCATCTTCTTAAGGAATTGCTACATCACCTTCATGTTATATCTTTGCAATATTTTGGTCATCTTAAAGAATACTCTAACCGCATTGTGAAGATGAAGGGTACCAAGTGGGACGAGAGAGAGCTTGGGTTACAAAAATTTAGAGTTGATAACTTTCAGTTGGCTGGACTGTTCCAATCAGAGGTCAAAAGAAGGTCAATGAATGGAATTCCCAGCCTTAATAAGAAGCCTAATGAGACCCAAGATAAGCACCAACAAAATTTTGAAGAATGCAAGAAGGAAAGGATTCAATTTGGTGAAGACATCATGCAAATGAGGAGTGGTGATTCAAACACGGAGATTCTGAAGCATAAAGACATCACGAGAAGCCCATGGTATGTGAATATTCCATTTCTCTTGTTGGCCAATTTTTCATTTCAAGTATGTTGTCATCACGCACCACTGGTTAGGAAGGGTGAACATGTCTCATGCTTGTTGTGTGTTCCTTTGGCACCGCTAGTGAGACGTCACCATGATAAAGGTATGGGTATTGTTATAAGGCTTGAGAAAGGGAGAATCATCCACTTCAAAATCAGTACTTGGGGAAAATTCATCTTGGTATCTGTAGGTATAAGGAAAATGTCAAAAAATCACTCTTGGGAAAGGTAAACCTAGTGGTTCTATCCCCAATCAATACTCCTTATAGCCCTCTTTTGATAAGTCTTTGTTACATTGGGATCATCTAGAGAAGGAACACAATTCTGATTTTCTTATTGATGAGGGGTTGACCCATAGATCCATGTTTGAGAAAAAGGTTAGGAGAATAAGGGGAAAGAGCAGCATACTTTTTTGGGTGCATGACATACATGCTTATCAACCATTCCGGGAGAAGGGTCTTCTTCATAACCAAGGCGTCACTATGCTTGTTGGGAGTGGCACCCTCATACCTTTTGCAAGAAAAATGGTACAGCTCATCACTTCTCTTGGGAAAGCATGAGGTATGTGGTGAATTTTTGGTTATTGAACTAGTTAATGTTGAAATTGTTCTTGGGGTTCAGTGGTTGCAACCATTGGGGAAGTCTACCCTCAACTTTCCTAATGAAGAACTAAAATTTTGTGACAAAGTTGAAGAAATCGGAATTCATGGCAAGAAGAAACAACATAGGACAGTTGTTTTGGGGTAGCAAGTAAGGCACTTGCAATTCGAAAATTTTCCTCTACAAAGGTTGCTCACACTCTGTAAGAATATTTATTATCATAAAGTGAATTTTGAAGAGCCTAATAGTAGAGTTAGGGGCCCACAAAATCAATTTAAATATAAAAACACCACTTTCAATCATAGATATAGAGCTGGTTTGAGTCAAGTCCCATAAAATGCCTATGGCATGGAGAATCCGGATGGTCTTTGGAAATGCAAGGCGGGTCACTTCTTGGAACCAAGTTTCACACTCGAAAACAAAGGTATAAAGGTAGTCACCATTGTCGGGGCAGGAAGATGTTGGATGTGGAAAGTGGGTAAGCAATATGATCTTTTAATATTTGTTGTCATACAAGTAGTTTCAGTCATTGGAGTTAGTAAATGGCTGCTCTTGGGCATTGTTGGGGCATATTCCATCAAAGTTGGGGTTTTTCCAACCCCCATGACATTGATAGTATGGAAATTTTTGGAAAGAAGTCATGACTACAGCTGTTGTACCTTCTTTTCATCTGTTGATCACAACTTTTCCAGCTACTTTCCTACTTATGGGATACCTAAAAAAGAGCCTCCAATGATAAGGTTGAAGAAATTTCAAGCTTCTACTAACATTGGCATGTTTATGGCTGATTTAAGGTGGTTTCCAGACACTAACATTCTGTTTTTTTTGAGAAAAATGCAAGGTTACAGCTGTGTTTAGGACAGCATTACTAAAGTATGGGGAATCCATCATTTCGGTGATAATTGGAAGGCCTTGGCAAGCAAAGGAGAATAGCTGCCCATCATACCCGCAAAGCATGAGTGGATGAAGAAGAAAACACGTTTTTATTTTAATGAGTTTGCTTCATGTGCAAGTACATCAAAGAGGAACCAAAGAGATTTATTTGGGATCTAGGAGCTTGCATTTTGCTTGAGGGCCAGCCAATTTGGGGAGGGAGGATTGTAATGTCCCATTTTCTAAATTAAAAATAATTAATGATATTGTAAGTTGGGCCCGGCTAATTATGTTGGGACAACTTCATATTATTTTATTAAAATAAAAGTATTTTTAAATACTAAAATAAAAGGGAGAAGGAGGCCGTCCCTCTTTATGAGGGAAAAGCAAATAATAAAAAGAAATAAGAGGCCTATTTGGAGCGTTGTGCTCCACAAAGAAAGAAAAGAAAAGGTTATAAAAACAAATGTTGGGGCTCATTTTGGATCACTTTTGGCATATATGCTTTATCAATTTGGACTCTAGGGCTGATTGCTCTATTTCCAACTCTACTAAGGTGGAGAAAATCTATTAGTGTGGCATCCAAGGAGGACAAAACCTTCCTTGTGGCATAGTGGAGAACGAAAACTCTCCAAAATTGGTGGTGGTGAAAACAAATACTGAAGATCCATCTTGTTGGTTTGTATCTAGAGCATCAAGGAGAAGTGACCTATCAAGAGCTTTTGCATTGTTTGGAGTACCTCTCCTAGGGAGCGACTAGGGTTGGAGTCAATTTGGATGCCTTCTAGGGCACAAAACTTCACTTCTTATTTGATATTCAGATTTGTCATAATTTATAAGGTTGATATCCTTCTTATTTGGCCATCGTTGGTGTTTGGAGATCTCATTTTTGATCATTTATCTTGGCTATACTTCTGTTGTTGATAAATAAATTGTCAATTGTGTTTGAAATTTCAGATTTCATGATGAAAATTGTCCTAAAGTGTTTCTAAAAGGTTTATAAATATTGTGGAAGAGTTTTAGGGTGATATTTGGGTGAAATCTTGTTGTTTACAAGTTGTTCCAAAAAACAGACTCATGTACATTGCTGATCTAATTTGTCAGTTTGTTAGTTATAAAAATCAGATTGCATTCAGTTTGGGGTTTGTGTGATTTCCTTGTTTGTGTGTTTCAGCCCTAGAAAGGGACATTACATACAAGGCACATTTGCTTTATCAAATTCAAGCAAAGGCGAAATACATCGTTTTTAGTACATAAAAACATACTTGGGGTACAACCTTAGCTACAAGGTACAAGCTGGAACAAGGAGGTACACGAGAAAGCCAATAAGGCATGTGTAAATTTTTGGTATTCCAACACCATTTTCTCATTGTACACAGGATCAGCAGCAAGAAGTCAAGTTGGGAGATCCCGAACAAGAGCATTTAAGCCAACAAAAAAAGTGACCAAAAAACGCCTACCAACAATAAAACCAAGTTGAGCAAGGCGTGGAGGATCTTAGGACAAGGAAGACAAACGATCTTCAAAGACTGGACAAGGAAAACATGGCACACCAAAGGTGAATTTTCAATTTCTATGTATCCAAATCGATACTTTTTTATTTTCTTTGCAAATGCGGAAGATCGAGAACAAATATTTCAAGGACCATGGTTCTACGGTAGAGTGGGATTATTCATGAAACCCTGGCACCTTATGTTCAAGGCAGCCGAAGAAATTCCCTCAGTAGCTTCGGTATGGGTGCGATTATTTGGTCTACCAGCAGAATATTGAAATAATTATTAAAAACTGGAACACTAGGAGGGGGTGAATCAGTGTTCAATTCAGCTTTTTATCACAAATTAACCTTCAATCATATTCCTAAAATAAGCAACATAAATCAAACAATCACACACAGAAGAGACAAGAATTTGTAAGTGGCAAACCCAAATTGGGAAAAAACCCACTAAACCAAAAGACTATATGCTCAATGGTTACAAGAGTGTTGAGCTACAACTCAACTAATGAAGCTACAACTTCAAATCAAGTTGCAACTTGATCAACAGCAAACTACAACTTGCTAGAAAGCTACAACTTTCAGATTATACTGAGCTACAACTTAGCGTTTTCACAAAAATTGATCACTCTTCAATTTGGTTGCCTTAATAAGTTTAATGTTATACATGTTACAATATTAGAAAGGGAAAAAGAGAATAAAATTGATTGTGTAAATATATTTAAATGACCAATGGAGAAATGACCTTAGCCCAACACTCAGCAAGCTGCATAAATAAGAATTAAGCATTTTTATAATAATGCCTTGAGAGCACATCAAGAATTTACTAGAAACTTCTAGCAAATATAAAATGTAATAAATTGTCAATCGACAATTAGAAATGATTAAAAATAGTGGACTCACAAAAAATTATTGATGATGGTTATAAAGCACAACACCTAAAAAATGGTGGTATTATCTTTGGGGAAACAACCCATTGGTTGCAAATGGGTATATAAGGTCAAAAGCAAAGTTAATGGTACTTTGGATAAGTACAAGGCTCTTCTTGTTGCAAGAGGTTTTTCTGAACATGAGGGAACAGACTATGAGGAGACCTTTGCTCCTACTACGAATATGGTCACTTTTCGGTTGCTTCTCTCCATTGCAACTCAATTTGGTTGGAAGGTTTTTTAGATACATGTAAAGAGCGCCTTCCTGGATGGAGATATGGATGAGGTCCATGTAGTGCATCTAAAGGGTTTCGAGTACCAAGACATGATCATTTGGTTTACAAACAAATTAAGTCCTTGTACGGACTAAGCATGCTCCATAAGCCTAGTATATAAAAATTGATCATCTACAAGATTCTAGATTCAAAAGAGGTTTATCCGATTCGAATATTTATGTAAAAAGTGATGGTGATGACATTGTGATACTTATTGCCTATGTTGACAATCTTTCCATCATTGCTAGTGGTACCACTACTATTCAGCTAGTGAAAAAAAATTTAAGCACTACTTTTGACAAGACTAATCTAGGCCTCCTACATTATTACTTAGATGTATAATTCTCACATGATGACCATCTAATTTTAATAGCTCGGGTCAAGTATACTACAAATTTTCTACAGAAGTTTGGGATGTCCGATCACAATCCTTCCTCTACACCTATGGAGGTCAAGCTAAAGTTGTTAGCCCATGATGATTCATAACCGGTCCATGAATCACTCTGCAAACAATTGAGGAAGCTTGATCTAGGCCTCCTACATTATTGCTTAGATGTAGAATTCTTGCATTGTGACCATCTAATTTTCATAGCTTGGGTCAAGTATGCTACAACTGTTTTGTATAAGTTTGCGATGTTTGATTGCAATCCTTCCTCTACACCTATGGAGGTCAGGCTAAAGTTGTCAATCCATGACGATTCATCGCCGGTCAATGAATCACTTTGCACTATGCAGATAATTGTTGGGCAGCCTGATATATCTTATGTCCACACAACCAGACCTATGTTTTGTTGTTAGCTATCTATCTCGGTTTCTTTCTAAACCGAAGATCATTTGTTGGACAACAACAAAATGAGCTCTAAGATATGTCAAAGGAACTCTCGACTTTGGCATCCTATATGAGAGGGTAAAAAACTTCAGATTGACAAGTTATGCATGCTCTAATTGAGGAGGTTTAAAGGATACTCGAAGATATACCACCAAGTCCATTTTCACCTTTGGTTTAGTAGTTGTTTCGTGGCAGAGCAAGCTTTAGCACTTTGTAGCTATATCTTCAACTGAAGTAGAATACAAGGCAGCTGCTAATGCCAGTTGTGAAGCAGTTTGGCTATGTCGGATTTTGATTGACTCTCAGCTTTCTCAAACTACACCTACTCCACATTCTATTTTTTGTGACAATCATGGTGTATTGAAGTTGGTAAAGAATTTAATATATCATGCTCACACTAAACACAATGAAAATCGTCATTCTTATATTTGTTGGTTGATTTTGGTGATATCACTCTTCACTTTTGTGCCTTTTAAGGAGCAGCCTGCAAATCTAATAACTAAACCACTTGGTCCCATCTTGTTTGTAAAATTTTGGGACAAAACTTAGATTTGTCTCTAGCTTAGTCATCAAGGGGGGGGTATTAAATATATTTAACATATAGTTGTTAAACATCAGTTACTTATTAACTAATGATTAGTTGTTAACTGCCCCAACTATATTGAAACTCCTTTGTAGCATAATAAAAGACGGACACACTAATCTCAAAGTGTGCTTTCCAGTTTCTCTTCATTCTCTCACTCATATCTTCTAACACCGTCAACTCTAAGATGGTTTGAAAAAAGTCTAGGCTGGTTGAAAGGAAATTTCAAACTGTGATCAACAGCATTGAAAATGGAGGGGAAGGAAAATTGCCTCTAAATTTTATTGGTAACTGATACTAACCTCATCCTACAAGATCGAGTTCTTAAAAGGAAAACACTTTATGCAAATGAAGTCAGTGAACATACATGCATCAAGAATCTTTACGAAACAAGTGGTCTTCAAATATTTCATGAAGCTTTGATCTCAATTTTGCTCAGAGATGTTGGAAGTGTGACAACGTTTTAAAGTGTGTAATGTCCCCTCTTTAACACAAGCTCACCATGAGACCCTTTTTGCCCTAGATGATTTCCCGGGGGCTTAAAGGGAAATGCAAGGGAAGTAGTTTATTGTTATATTTTAAGTTGCTTTATCAAGCTTTGTAACATTTATAGAAAAAACAACTTTATGTTGCAACGATTAATTAGAAGGGGGACTTTCTATTATTAAAGTGACTTTATGATAAGGTGTATTCATAAAAATAAAATAGAAACAAGTCACTTTATAAATGGAAAATCACTCTTAGTCCCACATGGAGCACCCAACTTCGAAAAAGACAAGAAAAGGTTATAAAAGAAGGTTTAGGTATTCATTTGAGGGCATCTATCAAGTTATTTTCTTGCATCAAATCTTCTAAGGACGAAAACCCTTAAGGAGAAGGAACTTTGGGGACAAAAACCTCCAAGGTTTGAAGGTTGGGGAATGAAAACTCCTCAATTTTGCGAGGTGAATCCACCTGGGGTTTACCATTGGGCTACACTTCAAATTTGTAGTTTTTTGGAAGGATATAATTCAGATCTAGGGCATTTTGTGGGCTGTTTTCACCCTTTTCTCAGCTAATCTTCAAAACGGATCTGAATTTGTGAATTTTTGAGGTTTGGATCAGCCAAACCTTGATTATTTTCAAGTCAATTTGCAGCTGGAACAGATCTAGGCACTTTTGGGCCAAAAGCAACCACATAGGGAGATTTGCGACCCCTTTTGAAGGGGTATTTCATTGCTGATTCGGTCTGTGGATGATTGGAGGGTCTTTGGCATCACTAAAGGCAATTTTAACATTATTTTCCAATCCTCTATTGGTACCATTCTGATAATAATCACTGCTGTTATTTTCTACATTGTTCCACCCCTTGATTTATTTTTATAAATTCATACATGTGTAGAAAATTTCTGATTTCATTTATAAGTTGTTCTTTGACCCCAAATCACCATTTTTGGCCTTGTGAGTATCTTGGGAAGTGATTATTTGCATCAAATAAAATTATTTTCAGTCTGTTGTTCATTATTGTGTGTATTGGCAGTTTGACATCATTTTTATAATTCAACTTTTGTGGAGTTTTCAGTTTATATAATTCAGATTTAAAAAGAGGGATATTACAAAGTGTCTGATTTCTTTAGGTTCAGATAGTTTATGTGGAATAGAATAATATTTACAGTAAGTAATGTTCTACTTCTAACTTAGCTTGTTCAAGAGTTTTTTCTAAAAGCATCAGTATGACCTCAAAGAGAGATAACTCTAGGCCCAAACAATTATCATAGGAAGTTATTGCAGAATCGAGATCGCTAATATTCTTGAATTACAGTGGATAAAGTTTAATGTCTTCAGAGGTGGGTCAAGTAGATAATAGATCTGTTAATATCTAATTTATCCCCGCTAGCAGTTTAAGTGTGGATTCCCACAGCTTATTTCAATAAATTCCCAAAGCCATGCAACAAAATGACAATATCAACTCAACATACTATAATTCGATTCACAACATTAGTTATGAGGAATCACTAACTCATTTTACCAAAGATATAGTTGTTGTGATATATAATAAGTCCATAGTAAAGTTAAATCTTTGTGGAGAACGACACCAAATGGACTTGCTTATTTATTGCACGTGTTCCATTTTCTATCTTTGTACCAATTTCCTGAAAGTTACCCAGGCTTAGCGAAAGAGATCTACTTCGACATCAATCTCCCACACAGACGTGTCATATCTACTACTCTCACTAGCTTCTCTAGTCCCCACATGTCCAAATGGGCCCTCCTCTCCACCCCGCCTCAATATATTCTCCACACCCGCAGCCGGACTACACACAAGTCTCTGCTCAGTCGTTGCCTGCAACTGATCTTGCACCCCATCCGGTCATGCCTACAATCGGGGCACGTCTACCACCTAACCTACGCTAGCTCACCCTACCCATCTCGTCGCACTCCGCCACCTGCCAACTGGTCGCACCCACGACCGCGTCACACTTTCTAGTCGCTCCTGCGACCAGTCTATCTCCCCTCACCTCGCCCCCTCTGGGCCAACTTTCCTTAACTCACACTTCCTTCTCTCTACTACCCCTACCACTTCACCCCTCCGTTCCGGCCTGGTTGCACTCGCATCCGAGGTCTCTTCCTCACCCACCTCTCACCCCTTGCACGAACACAACCCGACTCCCCCCTCACCCCTAGTCACACCTGCAACCCCTACCCATTCCCCTCCTAGGACTTTGGTCGCACCTGCGACCCCTACCCCTTCCATGCCCTGCACCCAACCCAACCCCACCCCTTAACCTACCTAACCCCACCCAGTCGGTCACACCTATGACTAGCTCATGACTCACCCTTACTTCACCGCTGCCCACTACGACCCCGTCCCGTTACCAGCTATCCTTGCCTCAGCCCTAAACCTTCCTAGTCGCTCCTGACTCTCCCCTTTGCCTCACCTACCGTGTTTCACCCACACCCCACTATGCTCAACCCCTCACCACTCAACCCACCGACCCACCTCGTCGCTCTAACAACTCCCCTACCCCACCGGTCACTACAGCGAATGCCTGACTCCTTACCCCTTCACCCTCTCTACAACCCTTACCCCGACCTTGACCTCGCCCCTACCCGATCAATCGCTACAGCAACCGGCCCGACCCCCTTACTCTTCCCTGCATAGCTCTCCCCCGGACTACCCACCCTCATCTGATCACAGGCCCAACTGAGCCACTCCTCCCACAGCATTGCCGCTTCTCAGTCGCCCTTGCGACTCAGGGCCTCCACCTCTGCGCCAACCCTTCCACTACCTCCTATGTTGCTCCCTCCGCCTCTTCTCCCCTTCGCCCTCTACCTTACTTTGTTGCCCTAACCCACATCATGTGGGGTCAGTTGCGGGCGTGGCCCGCCCCATATGTAAAAAAAATACCTACCCAATCACCTATGAGACCAAGCCCCCTACCTAGTCGTTCATGTGACCAGGCCCCGCACCATCTCCTCTGCACCCAACTCGCTTCGACCTCGGTTGCTAGTGCGACTAGCCGAGACGCCCCTCCACGCCCAACTCACGATTCACCAAATTCGGTTATAGTTGCGATGACTTGGCACGCAGTTTCCACATCCTCAACACAAGTCCCAAATGCTCTCCACCTTTCCCGCGCACGCACTCCACCCCACGTGTTCTCTGCATCGCCCACGCATGCTCCGCCACTCGTATTCTCCAACCATACACTCTCCGCCTTGCCCACGTGCACACTCCGGCCCACGCACTCTCCGCCTTGCCCTTGCACATGCTCCTTACCACGCACGCTCTACATCATTTCCCCAACACCCCATTTACATGATCATATTCTTCATTGTTCACAATCATCAATTTCGTGTCTTCAATTGCCACCTTTTTGTCCTGTTGGGGCAGCCTAGGGGATCCAAAAAACTCACTTTAGGGGGGATATCATATTGAGATCCTTCTCCTCGATCGTATGACACCTAATCATCAAATCATCTTAGTCAATTGACTTAATAGTCTTTGCCTTACGAAATCAACCTATTGATCCTTTCATAGACTACGGCTAAAGTAGCCCATCAATCGCATTTCCAGGGTCATGTCTATCCATTCAACCATCTAAGCCCGCAACTGCGGCAACCATGGTCATAGGGTTAGACGACCCCCATCTCGTCTTCATTTTTTGCGCTACATCATGCTTGCTACAACACACAGCCCAAAAAGATGCAAAATGTAGACACTAACAAACGCACCTTGCACACAAGGTCTCCTAATCAAAAATACCAAAAACATCATAAAACACATTAATCCCAAAAACAACTAAAAAAATATAAAACCCCACAAAATGGTGATAAAAAACACCTCATCCCTCATTTACTAACCTTCACCCACTCACATTTAATTTTGTCCATCCCACCTACCCATGCATGCCCAAAGCACTATGGACCTTTATCATCTCACCCACCTATGCACATTGCGCCCATATATGTCACATTTTTCTATACACTCAACTACTATAAAACGACACTCATCCCCATCATTCCAACCCTCTGACTCTTTATGCGGTTGAGCCCATATGATCCACAAAGGATAGGTGCAACTTGTTGCATAATTGTTTTAGCAAAATTTCAACACAGGTGTCAGTTACAACTGCGACGGGCTTGACACCTCCGTACGATTTTCAATGAATCACACCCGTGGTTGGTCTACAACTGAGTCAAGTATACTTTTCATTTGCATGCATTGTTTTGTCATTTTTACTCAATAAAAAGTCTTTTATCTCTTAAATGGTTAGGGATCTGACCAAGGCAAGTCCCCTAACCACCAAAAACTACTAACATTTCTCCAAGTGTGTTTGTGTGTAGGTTTTGATTCAGATCCATAAGTTTCTACCCACTTTATTCATTAAAGAATCCATGATTGTCCCTCACTTTTTCAATGGCAACGTAAGCCCATTATTTTTAGTAGCATTGATTTGGTGATTGTTATATCAACTAATACATCTCACAGGTGATCCAAATCTAGGCATACAGAAAGTTGCCACAAAACTCATCTATTACAAAGCACTGCAGCATCACTAACACCTCTTAAGAAGATGTATGTGAGCACTCAATGGATGGAGTCTCCATATTCCATGAAAGAAGAAGGAAAAAGGTTGTGAAGACAGTTTTTTTGGTGTTTGAGAAGAGCATTAACGAGATCCTTAAGATAACTTAAGATTACGAACTCACAAAGTAATAAACTCCATTACGTTATAAGTTTGTAAAAAGTATGCTTTTTATATTCTTCAATTTTCTTTTCAATTGTTATCCTTCAAATTTCTATCCATTTTAATTTTAAAAATTCAAATTTCTTTTCAAGTGACAAAACCTTTGATCAAGATTCTACATTTGGTTGATGGCAGAAAAAACCAACAGGTTAACTGTATGAGGCAATCCAGCATTATTATGGAAGAAGTAAAAGAAGATATATGCCCATTTAGCGCATAATTGATCGGAGATGGAACAAACAGCTCCACCAACACATTCATTTAGTGGTGTACCATTTGAACCAAAAAATATTCTCCTTCAAATCCTTTAAGGTTGATGAGGATTTGATTATGATTTTGAGCAAGTGACACTCAAGGACAATGCTTACGCCAACTTATTCATCCTCAGCTACCACCAAACATGCACTACCACTGTGGTCACATCCGGCCTACCTATAATCCAATTGTTTGGGGATTCCACTAAGACATGAACAAGCATTGGAGGAATCCACCAGTTTTGCACCCAAAACGTGCACCCTATAACACCCATGATTATTGTCACTTGTGTGTAACCGACAAAAGGGTTTTCCCAACCCCACTATGTGTAGGATCATTGGTACTTAGATGACCTCTAGGCCCTTGTCTGTGCAGGGTCGGCCACAATGCGCGCCCCCCCATCTACCAACCACGGAGGGCTTTTTGATGCAAAGGGAGTGTCACACCCAAGAGGTTCACCACTGCATGAAGCACGCAGTTCCCCTCCTATGCGAACAATTCCATTACCAATACGATAGATGTCATCAACTACAATCCCCATCAAGAAGTAATGCAAGAAAACCTTTCTCATTCGTGCCCCCAGGGGCAACACGCCACAACTCCAACATTTTGTTTTGAAAATCAGCCTGCATTCGAACAGCAGATAGGCTAGGGCATGGGCACCTAAGGATGAGATGAAGAGATCCCCCACCCTCCCCAACATCTCCACACAATGGGCACAATCTACCAAGGGGAGGGATCAACCATCCCAATCCTAACAGCATGACTACGAAGAACATACCCTACTACTCTGGCATTAAGCAGCCAACAGACAACCTCCACTAAAACATTTTCACATCTCTGAGCTCGCTTGACATAGCTTTGAGAGTCCTCCAACTTGAATTGCTTAAAGAACTTCAAAGACTCTTGTGACCTGAATTTATTATCCCAACTATCCCAAGCCTCAGCTCGCATGCGAGAACTCTTGCCTTTAGCCTTGAGAACATTCTTATTAACAACAGCATAATAGGCGGCCTCTGCACTCTACCGCCTCTTCATCTGGTTGTCATTCCATCCAGAGTTTCTTCCAGTCAGCCTCGAATGTTAGGAGAGTTGGATCTACCATTCCCTGATAGACTTTCCTCATTGCTTCTCCTTGGTCGTCTTCCCTTCTTCTCATTTGCATTTCCACCCCAGGTTTTGGGTTCGGGGGATTGCTCTTTCCAATTCTGCCATCTTTTATGGCTTTGTACTTTTCTTTCTCGGGAACCTTTTGGTTCTCCCGCTTTGTATTTGCACACGATGTTATCTGCAGTCCCTTTGACCTACTTTTGTCGTCATTGTTGGACATTAATATATCTATCTTATCTTATCTTATTTGCACAATGAGTTATTGTTTACCATATCTACAATGGCGGTTTTGAGCCCTCCATACTTCTCCAAGGCATGAGCCCTTTGTCCAATGTTGACAGGAATTGGACAAATGTTGACCTCTTTGTGCATAACAGCCCGCCCAATCATGTTTGAATTTGAGGACTTCCCAAATATCCATCTGATAATCTCCACTACCACTTTTTTTAGGGTGTTTGGTTTGGCCACATCAAACATTCCTACCACTTCTACACTAGATGTGAGCACATGGTAGACTAGGGCTTTAAAGGCCAAAATCTTAGACCGGGTAATTCTTTAGCAAGCCAATAAGTGTTGCACACCATGAAGGGATCTACCACCTGTTGTTGCTCTTTCCTTAATGACCCTTTCGATAGACAACTATGGGTCAGTTTCTATCCCCAAAAAACTTGTAGCTATCACAAACACCAACTCTCTTATCCCCAATTAGAAAGTCATGTTGCTCCATCTTCCCTTGCTCTTCACATGCATGACCTCAACACCTGTATAGAGAGGATGACGACTAACGAAACCTTAGAGACGAATCTAGATGAGTTGTAGATTCAGAAGGGTGCAAAGGGGAATCTCTTTTCATCAACTCTATCCATTTGAAGGAGAATAAGATAGAGTCCTTTCATCATATACTTTTTTTATAAATGTAATATTAGTTTACTTACTAAGTTATTAATATCCTTTTTGCAGATTTTTGGCAGGAAGATTATGGTGCAATAAGCCATTTAGCACTTCTAGGCATTTAAGCAAATGGAGCTTGTTTGAGGCCATTCACACAAAGAAGCACATCAAGTTGACACAATAGCAGATAAATGACCTTTTTTATAGCGTAATACAATTTGTCTTCTCATCAAAAAGGTGGAGGGGAAGGAGTCTCATGATGCGATTGACTTGGATGACATCGACCCATAGTTTGACTTGATTTTTGAGGATGTGGAGCCCATGTTTACTAAGAAGGGCATTGCAGATTTTGAGAGGGAAGCAGTAAATCAGAAGCAACAAGAGTCGTAGGACTGGGAGATACATGCTTGATGATGAATTTGTTCCTGAGAAAAAACCTTTACCTTCCAATTTGAGGGCCATATCAATGACTATGAGGAAGAAAGAAAGAAAGTTGTATAATATTTGCAGAATCGGTCATTTTTTATGATGATCAAACATATGATATTATGATCTGCATTGTACTCTTTTTTGTCTAAATCTAAAAGCAAATATACTTCTGTGTTCTCTATATTCATTTCTTATGCTTTTTAACAACATTTTTGCATGTTATTTAAGTTTATTTTAGGAATTTAAATATTTATTTTATTTGTTGTGTTTTGTCAAGTCTAAGTCTAAGGTCAAGTCAAAATTTTGGGCTGCCAAGTTTTTGACAAGTCCGAGTTCTAAAACTATGATCTTCCCCACAATAATAAAGAGGTACGGACAGTGGATCCCTTTGGTGGAGGGCAGTTATCAAAAAAACAGTACCCCCATTGCAGAATTTGAATGAAATAAAGAAAATGGGCTTTTGAATGTAGTTGTTTATCCATTCAATGATGTGTGGGCTTAAGCCAAAAGCAAACCAATTCCCAACTATAGCGATCATAAGTTTTTGTAACATCAATTTTGATTGAAATACCCAATTTGTGTTGGGTTTTGAGCTAAGTCACAAGGTTCGAGTTCGAGTTCGCCGAGGATAAAATTCGGTTGAAGTTCGCCATTAGATAAAGTTCGAAAAAAAAATCGCCATTAAGTTCGACTCTATATAAAATAAAAAATTAAAATAATTATAGATATTTAAATAAATTTAAAATATAAATAAAATAAAGATTAAAAACAAATAAATTAAAAAATTAAAAATAAAATATTAATATATAAACTATTAATACATATTAGCAAAGATATTCCGATAAAACGATTAATATTACTAGAATATTAATATGTATAACTTTATAAGAATAACGTATTAGTATAAAAAGATATTAATATGTAATAATATAAAATAAAAAGAATTAACATCTAAAATTAAATAAGAATACCTAACGAATGAATAATAAACAAAATAAAAAGAAAATTACAGCAAAGTGAAAGCGCTGAAAGCTGAAAGGATTTTTTGCGAGCACAACGTCGAGATTTGCGGTGAACTCCTGAGCTCGGCCCAATCATCGCAACTCTTTAAGCCGGCCCAGTCAGTGTCATCCGTGACATACGACTGCCTACGTGGCATACGACCTAGCCACATGTAGAAACCCTCACGAACAACAGCGAATTTGGCGAACTTATTGCTGCGGGATTTTAATCGCCGAATTTCGAATTTTTAGGTAAAAATTCGGCGAACCTTGTGACATAGGTTTTGAGAGTGTATGACTTCACACAAAGTTAGGATGTTGTCATTTATTTACCTTCCAACAACATAAGTAGACTGTGTAGCCGAAATGATTTAAGGACAGGCTTAAGCCCCATAGCCATCAGCTTTGACAGAATCTTGCACACCATATTCCACAACACCATGGGCCTGTAATCATTCAGATGATCAGCTTTGGAATATTTTGGAATTAGGATGAACATTGTAGCATTGACACTTCGGAGTGTTTTCTTATTTCTCCTTGATTCTTCAACTAGATTTTAAAATCTTGTTTTGGGAGGCCCAAAAAGGGTTGATAGAAGAAAGCAAGGAAGCCATCTGGGTCAGGAGCTTTGTCAGGTTGCAAAGAGAAGACAGCAGATTCTATTTCGTCTTTAGTGGATGGCTTCATCAATTGGCTGTTTTCATTTCCCTCGATCAATTTCGGGAAGTTTCTGAGGAGAAGCTATTGTGCTTTGGAAATTTTGAGGCTGCTTGAATCTTCCTTGAGAGTTGATTGGAAGAATTCAACTGCATCAGGAAGAATTTTCCTCTGATTCATGATACGAGATCCATTGTACCTTTTGAGTTGATAAAGAGTGTTTATAATGTTATCGGTTCAGCACTGATTTATGATTAAACCAGGTATTTGAGTTACAATAGGCTATAGTTGATCCATTGTTCTCTTGATCGCTGGCACCAACATCTTTCACCCTTTTTGTGCAAAAGCTTATTTTGCAATGAGTGCCTGTTCGGAAGAGGCTGTTGCTGAAGTAAAACCATTGTCCCTAGATCAACCCCCAAATAGCAGCTCCAAACTAGAAAAAATCCTAGAGAAGGCACAATTGCCAGTTTATATGTTGTTGAACCACTATTGCTGGGATAAAACTGTTGTCCCTAATATGTTGTTGAACCGCCGCAAGCTCACTGTGAAATGCTGAGGCCTGCTGGAAAATGTTTCCAAATACTGCCTTATTCCATGTCTTCAATTTTGCTTAGAGATATTTGAGTTTTTCCATAAATTCATATATCTCATGTCCCTAAAGATGATTAGATTTAGTCCATCACTGACCCGTGTTTCCACTGATGGAAGGGTGAGGAAGAAGAGATAGCCAGAGAGCAGGCCACGGTCAAAACTGTGCAGTCCCTCATGCTTGCCAAGAGTTGCATTTGTGCCGTGAGCCACTGGTCTGAGATCAAAATTCAGTCCATATTTTCTGCAATATAGTGCAAACTTTTGTGTCTGTTACTCCATGTATGTGCCTTGGGCAAAATCCATATCTAACATGGAGGAACTGGATTCTAGTCCATTGATGGTTGCAGCAATTCTGTGATTAAAACCTGGACCCCCTTTTCTCATCACGTCATTTTACATTGTTAAAATCCCCCATGAGGATAAGCTTTTTTGATTGGTTGTCACAAGCCAATCTTTGAGAAATCCTAAGAGAGATATCCAATGGTTCGCAAAATAAAGGATGTAAATATTGACCACAAAAAAACTTAAGTTGAATTCATAAGAATATAAACTAGCCATCGATCCCCAGTGGAAGGATCAATTGGAAGAAAGAGCATGCATGAAGGAACGCCAATGGATGATTGTTCTTGTCATTGAACAGGGGACGGTATATTTGCTGCCCCAAATGCTGGCAAAGGGAAAACCTTTGGATCTTATTTGATCCCATAAGCATAACTTTTTGTAGAAAAACCATGTCCACAGTTTCATTCTTGACTATCTTTTTGAGAAAGAGGTGTTTGGGGATGCCCATGCCCCTTTTAGTCCATGAGAGAATCTGCATCATAACATTTGTTGGTTGTCTAAGGTGCTCGCCCCCAGAGGTGTCTTTGTTTGTTTGACTTTAAGTGTCCAGATGTGCATTAGCTTTGTGACTATTCCACCGCCACTTTCTTCTTCTGCTGGATCAATTATCTCCTTTGGAGATTTTCATTTTTTTCTTGTGTAAACTGGTTTTTGGGATCCCATATACCCAAATTGGTAGGGATGAGATCCATGGGCCAATTGCTGGTTTGCATGCTCCTTTTGCTTCTAGTATTGGGTATATTGTTGTTGTCCTTTGCATAAAATTGTATTGGGTCAAGGTTCTTACCACTCTTTTGGGACTGATTGCTGTTAGATTTCAGTGGAATCCTTTCATGGGAGAGGCTGTTCTCTAGGGCTGCTACGTTTGTTGTCCATCCCTTCCACTTCTAGTCCATTCCTTCCACTTCTTGATTGGCAAGTACTGTAAAGGGATTTATTGAGTAGGTCTGTTTTTTTTTCCCATAGGCCTTTTCTGTAAGCTATTTAAAAGATGTTTTCATCTGTTGTCTTTCTCTGGGTGGCTTTGACAAGATCTTTAGATGATTTATCAGATAGTTGTGCCAGCTTAACCTTTATCTCCTGTGAAGTACAGTGGCCTGAGTTCTACGAGTTGGGTTGGACATACCCTGGCAAGATGACCATGGTCATCGCAGATCCAACAACTAAAGGGGATATTTTTATGGTCCAGAGGTTGCTCCCATATCTTGCTTCCCATATCAAGTATAAGATAGTCCAGCAATAGCTTTTCCAAGTCCAGATTGACAAATATCCAAGCATAGTTTAGTAATACAAAATTTCTTGTGAACTCTGAAGATGCAATGAATTCCCCTATTGCTGAGCCTATATTCTTGATAGAGGATCCCCACCAATAGTCATTGGGGAGTAACGGTATCTGGACCCAAACAAGGATAGTGTAGAGGAGGTCTTTCATTGGGTGTAAGGCTGGAGACCTATGTTTCATGAAGAGACCGGCCTTCTTTAGGAACTGCGGTGCTTGAAAAACTACATCTTTCTAATGCTTAGTTGAGCTTTACCGTGCTAGCGGGTTACCGATTTTCCTATACCCAGAATCTCAAAGTTTTTGGGCCTGGAAAAGCACCCAAGAATCTGTATATTAGAGCTCTTTCTTTAAGCATCCATATCCCATGTTCCATTTCATCTATGGAGAAGGAGACCTTTGCGGGGGTGTCTAGTTTCAGGTAGCAACAATTCTCCTCCTTTGAAAGGGGAGTGAATTTGAATACTGTTTTCTTGGCATCACTTTGGACAAGATTCCTGAGTTCTTCCCTGTAGAGTTGTGGCACATCCTTTGATACAGTAGATTTAAAGTTCTGTGGAGATGGTTGAGATGTGGGATCTTGAGGGAGATTCATAGTCATGTCCATTTGAAGCTCCTGAAAAGGATTGATCTGTTGCGCTCTTGGGAAGGAGACCATGGTCTCCTTGGAGAAACAGATCTAAGATGAATTCAGCCAAAGTCGGATTGAAGATCAGATCTGTCAGCTATATGGAAACTTGTGGTCTGGTTTAGGAATGGTAGGAGCACGAAGGGGATAGGTGAGAGCTCGGTATGACAAAGTCTAGCTTCAATACCAATGCAGACTTAACTAGGTGAAAATAAGCAAATACTTAGATATGTGTATAGAATCATAAAGCCAAACTTTGAAAATGCATGGCCTGTCGTGACAGTTTGATGATCCCTAGGATCTACCTATACTCATATCTGTAATGTATTATATCAGGACTCCATGTGGAGAAGCCAACGCCCCCAACAGTGCTGTTCTAATTGACTTAGTTAATTGGACAAACTTGCTTGACTTGTGGATACTATGTTCTGACAACTATAGCTTAGAAGTACTTCCAGAATTTTATAAACAAACTAATCATCTTGCAGTAATCGTCTGCATGGAGGAGTTGTTTTAAGATTACAGACCCACTTATAGTTCATGGTTGCATCTCAAAATAAGTGAGAGCCAAATTTAACAGAATACAACACTTAAGGTTTTGTTTATTCAACAATTGAGTCTCACAAATGAGAAGAACACTCATGATCTCACAGCCATGCTATCCAATCATAAAGGCATTGATTTATTTGATGAAAAAGCACATTTCATAAAATTTCTGCTTAATTGCCAAGCAACGTTGACTTCATCACCATGGCCACTTTTAGATTCTGATACATTAAGAAAACTGAAAATAAATTGGCTTGCATCGCATCTTTAGACAAAATTGTCAGTTCCAAAGGATGCCCATTGAACTATCTACAATAACTGAACTAAAGGCACGTATCTGCCACTGGCACCATTTCCCAGCTTCTTGTAACCTCAAACCATTTCTTCCTTCTCTTATATTGTATGTGAGGGACCAATACTATCTTCTATGTTAATTAGAAAATAGTCACTAGGGGACTTGAGTTCAGGACCCTGTCTCTGTACCCTACCCACATCTCTTGGTGACTATATTTAAATGTAATATACCTATACAATTATCTTCTAAAACTCGCATTTTTCGGGCCAATTAATATAACTAGACAATTGTCCACCAGACTGCGGTGAAGCTCTTACCACCATGATGGCCCAAGTACATACCCAACAGATTTGCCTGTAGTGATAATGCTGAGGTATAAGGCAATGTATATTCCTCACTCACCACAGTCCACTGCTCCAGCAGTTTCTGGAAATGTGTCTAAACAAAGAATAGTAACCTCTTCAGGATGCTGAATAAGGTTGAATCATGGACAAAGTGAAAACTAAGCAATTGTTTAGAGAGATTCCTCTAATTCTCTCTTGCATTTTCTACCCATTCCCCCAACCCCACAAAACAAAAATAGAGGGGGAGGAGAGGAGCCAGGGAGGGGTATTTTCCAGTCAAGACAAAACACAATTTTTCTGCATCTAGTACCCACTGAACTGTGGGCTCCTGCAAATTATTGGTGGTGATTACAAACATTACAGGAACTTTAAATTCTCGGACTAAACATTGCCTTCCCACCAGCATCTAGTGTTGCATATAGAACACTCAACAATACTGACATCTAGTTCTAAAAGGATACAACACTTATTCAAAATGATTCTGCAGACATTTCCTTTGAACCCTCTTCTCTACAGAAAAATAAAAATCAATGTTCACCATAAAGCAATTAGTAATTCAAGGGTTCCCATCCATGCAAGAAGGAGATACTTACCGTGATCTACATTATCGTTCTGCACAACCTCAAAGAAATTAACAAAAACAACAATGGAGGAGATCCATGCAGGCTTCTGGACCAGTGCAGGTTCCTGTCTCTGGTCCGTCGGCGAGGCCCTTCAGGGAGGTTTCACATTTCAAGGCTTCTCTGGCTTGGCAGGTTGTTGTTGGTCCTTCGGAGGGTGCTTTGGGCTCCTCTTTGGCCAGCTTATGGTTGCTGTATGGAACAGTTCAGATCTGGGGCAATCTTGGCTGCCCAGTCTTGAATATGAGTGTTGGTCTCCAGCTTGAAGGTCAGATGCTGGGTGGCGGCGACTTGGTTCCCTGCTTGATAGAGGGTCTGGACAGCAGCGCTTCTCCTGTACCTTGATCGTGGCATCTCGGTTGAGGGTCAAGGCCCCTGGTTCTCAGTTGGCATCGTGGTGGGCCGTTGGTCTCGTAGGCTGGGTGTATTGTGCCTGCAGCTCACCTGCTGAGCTCTCGGCTTCAAATCATGAGTTTTTGGATTTATTTGTCCGGGCAGCGGCTGTTCCTAGCTAGCACGCTTATTCTTCCTTGCCAGCTTCGTGGCAAGGGGGTGTGTGGGGACAGTTTGACGATGTCCCTTGTCTCCTTGTTGCCCACTGGCAGTATTGGGTTTGTAAGACCCATTCGGTTGGAGGGTTCCTTCATGAATCCTGTTTTTCTGTGCAGCTCGTGGATCTCAAAGTCTCTATCTTAAGGGAGCTCGTCTCATGTGACCAACTCTGTGGTCGTGGTTTGATGTGTAAGGGGCAGAGCCAGTGTGCTGATTGGTTGTTGTCCCTGCAGTCTGATTTTGGTGTGAAGCCATGTTTCAGCTTGTGGTTAGGTATTTTGTTGCTCAGCAGCCTTTTGTTATGAGCTTGAGGCATTCAATGTCTTTTCTTTTGGCAGCTCAACTCTTTTTGGGCGTTGGATTGTGGGGTTGCAGGGCATGGCCAGAGGGAAGCTGTCTTTCTGGCTCCAAATTTGGTTGTAAGAGTGCGGCAGTGCTGCTTGGCACGCCGTTTGATTCATGGTGTTTCAGACATTTGGACTGGTGGGGCAGCTTTTGGTGGTTGCTTTGATGGGTTTTATGGGCTAGGCAGTTTTCCCCCCATCTCCAGTTTTGGATCATATTGTTGATCGTTTGATGTTCCTGCTGTTTTGCAGGCTTTTATGTTGATGACCCAAGTTGACTAACACGTGTAACTGGTCTTATCTGTCTTGAGTTGGATTATGGTGGTTTTTGCTCCTAGTGTAGTGGCCTTGGTGCCAACCGTTGGGGGTAGCTCAACTCATGTGACCAGTTTTCGCCGTTTCTTTCCCCCACATCTTGAGGATTTGGGGACTCTTGATTATGGTTTGTTTGTTCCTGGCCACAGGAGGGTGGCTGACTTGTGGCTAGGAATTTGGGGATGAGCTAACTACATGTGGCTTTCCCCTTGTTGTTTCATTTCCTTTCATATGAGCTTTGCTGAATATATTTTGAGTTGGTTCTTATTGTAAAAGCGAGTGGGCCCCTTTCAAAACCCTCAATTTTACTTCTTAATCAAAAAAATTAACAATAACAACAATCACCTAAAAAATCAGTACAGGATTCTTAATTTCTTCAGTCTCCAGGTCAATGCCAGCTAATTTACAATCAAAACCAGAAAAAATACAAAGATATGGAAGCACACCCAGATGATAAAGATCATAGTGCTATCAGGCGTCATACTGAAATTAATGTGGATTTCTATCATAGTGCTTCCCTTTTCCCTATGTAATCTTGTTATCAGCGCCAGGTCGGGAGGTCAGAGAACGACTGTGAGGTCACAGACCATGAGGTCACAGGCCGTGAGGTCGTGAGACAGGGCAGCAGGATTTAGGGTTCGCAGGCAGGGAGGGCCGGCAGTGGACAGCTTGGTGGGCCAGGCATACAAGGTAGCAAGCAGGGCAGCGGGATAGAGTAAGGTTGGAGGGTAGACAAGAGGCACGTGAGCAGACAGGAGAGCAGACAGGAGGGCCCGGGTCAGAGAGACAACCGGGAGTTGATTCTTCTCCGAGGGCTCAAACCGACACACAAAGGTAGAACCGCAAAGTTTCTTTTCTTTTTTTTTCTGCTGGCTGTGATTTGCATTTCTTTTCCAATCCTAGTCTAAACAAGTCAGACAAACCATGGTTAAACACGAGTTTCCCAACGACAACCCAAACAAGGAGATACAGAAGTACACTGTTCCAGACACGTATTTAGCAGAAATACAGGAAATTTTCAAAAGCATACACTGGGGACAGGGAACAAGCTAGTTTTTGTGAATGCAAAGCAATATAAGGGGATTTTGAGGCGCAGACAAGCCAAAAAGTTAAGGCAAACCCAGAAGAAAAATCTAACTTTGATTCTACCTAAAACGACAAACAACAAAGGTACTTTTGTCTTCAAGGATCAACCTATTCAAGGAAAGCAAACAGTATCTAAGGAAGGGAGAGAGGCTACAAAGCTGAACAAATCAGAATTTTTTGCAAAAAACAGCGAGGAGCGAGAGGAGGTGATGCAAGATCCCAAACAACTATACAGTCCTACATCTACGCCTCTGCTGTGGTCTTCCGCACTGTATGTGAAGGAACTCATGAGCATGAAAGAGAGGCTGGGAATCTTAGAAAATCAGGGGGTACAAGCAGACATTGAAAGAAGAAAATGTGTAAAACATAGACACAAGCTAGAAGGGGAAAATAAAGTTCTCAAAGAGCAGGTGTTAACTCTACAGAACCTCATGGAAAGAGGACAACAAGAGTTAGTTGCTTTAAAACACGACATAGGACATCTGAAAGCAGCGGGAGAAAAAAACACTGAAACAACAAAAGGAAAGGAAACAACACAAATAAATGAATTTCAAGAAACAATCAAAAACTTGGAAATAAAAGAAAATCAACTAAAAGATCAGATAGAGGAGGCCAAAACATGGTCACAATTGGTAAGCAGGTCAACAAACGAACAAAGGCAAGCCTTAGAGAAACACGTCAAATTTCAGATAAAAGAAGAAAAAGATCAGCAGGACAAAGCGTTAAATTTTATTATCAAAGGTTTGAGAGACTTTGGTGAAAAAGAGAGAACTGACATATTGACAAGGGATTTTCTTAAGGATCAGTTGAAATGGACAAGATATATACATCAAGCTAATAGGATTGGCAAAAGAATAGAAGGAGGAAGAGATCGTCATGTGCGAGTTGTCATGAGAAATATAGAAGACAAGCAAGCTATTCTAAAAAGTAGGGGGCTTCTTCGAGGCACACATATATATCTAGACGAGGATTTGACATTCGCACAACAAGAAGACCGTAAGAAGGAATGGGAGAAAGTGAAAAAGGCAAGAGAGGCAGGAAAATGGGCACAATTAAGGAATGGCAAAGCGCAAATCAGCGAGTATGCGACAAACAGGAAATAGGAATTCGGGGCCCCTCGGGATCCTATGCATATAGTAAGTTGGAATTGTAGGGGGTACCCGTGGAGAAGAGGACCTGGTTTGGGGCCCGTAGCAGAGGGGAAAGATATTATAATCCTTACAGAAACACATGAACATGATGGTTGCAGAGTTCCAGATTTTGAAGGATACAAGAAAATTTCAGTTTGGAACGAAGGGAGTGAAACAGGGAAAGGACATGGAGGAATCACAGTTCTAATCAAGGATGCATGGCTTGGGGTCGTTAAAGTGGAAAAAGAAGACGCAAATAAGCAATATATATGGCTGAAAATAGCAGATAACAAGACAACTATCAGATTGGTTGCTTGCTACTTTGCACCGCAAGGATCAAAGACATATAAGAAAAGAAATTTAGATAGTGAGGACCCTTATGCTTCGATAAAAAAAGACATTTCTTTGTTTAGTGCAGACGAAGAAATTATTATGATGGGAGATTTTAATGCAAGAACTGCAAATAACCAATCTCTTCAGTTGGACAACACCAAAGGTGACGATGGAAATCCACTTTGGCTTAATGAGGCAGATGACAAGTTTTGGGAAAGAATATCCCAAGATGGGAATGGAGGGGTGACGCTCTTCGGGCTTGAGCTTCTAGGTCTATGCAGCCTACACGATATGGTTATTTGTAATGGCATGAAGACTTGGCCTAGATCCGGAAATATCACTTGCAAAACGTACAATGGTCAAAGTGTTGTGGACTATGTTATCTGCACTCAGAGTTCTATTTGTAGACTACTCGAGTTCGAAATTGGAGATTCTCCTATTGAGCTCAAATCTGATCATAAACCTCTCTTAATCAAACTTGCCACCAGCTCAAATCAGCAACAAGGAAAACAAGGCCATCACTTGCCAGAGACATATCCAAAACAAGGCAAAATCATTTTGAATAAAGAAAATCAGGAAATCTTTTTGGTTGCCCTTGAACAACAATTTCAGTCGGCAAAAATTGATTTAGAGTGCAATACGATCAAGGGGGCAAGGGGGTGTGTTGACAGTAAACTAATGATACCTTTAATCCACAAGGCTTTAGGTGCTTGCAAAAGATCTAAGCCCAGAAAGGGAGCTGCAAATACTTTTCCCACTAATCCATGGTATGATGAGGATTGTAAGGCTGCCAAGAGAGCTATGAGGGAAAGTGGAGGGAATAAAATAAATAAAAAGAAATATAAGAGACTGGTTCAATACAAAAAAGAAACCTATGTGAAGAGAAGGAGGTCAGAATTAATTGCTCTCGGAAAACACAATCCCAAAGGTTTTTGGAGGGAGTTGCAGCAAAAGAAAACACACATAGAAAACAATATCACAGAAGCTCATTGGTTAGAATATGTGAAGCTTTTATATGAGCGGTCTCTTCAACAGGATAGCCCTCCCATGCTCCAGACCTCAATCGAGCTATTCTCAGAGGACGACATCAAATACGGCATTCAGAATCTAGCAAATGGAAAAGCACAAGATGTTGATGGGTTACAAGCTGAATTTTTAAAGTGGGGGGTCGAGGTGCTTGCTCCGCATATCAGAACAATCTTCAATAATGTAAATCAAGTAGGGTTCCCACTAGAATGGACGACTAGTGTGGTTATTCCTCTATTTAAAAGTGGGGATATCAATAACCCTTCTAACTACCGCACCATTATGATCAATCCTTTGTTTGGTAAGTTGTTTGGGGGCATGATAGAGCGCAGAATCAGCAGTTGGGCAGAAAGAGAGGGTAAAAGAGCAAAAGGACAAGCAGGCTTCCGACCTAAACATTCAACCATTGATCATTGCATAACTCTTAGGCATTTGATTGAAAAGGTTTGGGATTCACAAGGTGAGGAAGCTTTTTGCTGTTTTGTTGACTTTAAGAAAGCATTTGACACGGTCCCTCGTGACAAACTTTGGAACAGGATGGAAGAACTTGGGATTCCAGACGAGTTTAGAGCTGCAGTGCACAGACTTTATGAGCAGGTCAGAGCTAAAATCAGAACTAGAGAAGGCATGTAAAATGTTTTGGTAGCGACATTGGTGTCAAACAAGGCTGCCCTCTTTCTCCCACTTTGTTTGGTTTATACATTGACAAGCTTGAAGAATGGTTACATAATGCCGAGGGAGGGGGTGTTCAGTTGGCGGAGTATGTGGTGAAGTTGCTCTTATATGCTGATGACCTTATCTTAATATCAACAACAGCTCAAGGTTTGAGAGAGCATCTAAAAGCCTTAGAACTCTTTTGCCAGGAAGTCGGGATGCAAGTGAACATCGACAAAACAAAAGTCATGATTTTTTCTCTAAAAAGGAAAGGGACGCACACTAACTTTCTTTTTGAAGGGAGGCCATTGGAAATTGTTACAGAATATAAATATCTGGGGATTGATTTTCACCACAAAATGAGCTGGGAAACATGCAGAGCAAAAAGAATACAAGGAGGTTGGAAAGCATCATTCCTGCTCCAAAATAGATGTAGGAAAGCTGAGCTTTGGGACTGGAATACTAAGAAAACCCTCTTTGGTTTGTTGGTCATCCCGGTGGCCCTTTATGGGTGTGAAGTCTGGGGAAGTAATATGTCAAAGCATGGATGGAGACAATTAGAAAGAATCCAGAAACATTTAATCACAAGCACTCTCAAAGTTAAATCAACGGTCCCTTATGAGATTTTACTGGCTGAAGCGGGTATCTTACCAATGGAAGCTTCGGCAATCACTCGGCTAATAAGCTATTTGAAAAAAGTAGAAAGCATGGACAATCATCGTTGGCCCAAAATGGTTATAGAGGATAATCTAGAGCGCAGAAAGAAAACTTGGATGAAGCAGAACACCAAATGGATGGAGAAGTGGGGCATCCACTTCCAGGAGTGTCCTAACAGCAATAGGGAAATAAAAAATTATGTGACGGAGAAGTTTAGGAACACCATGTGGACAGAGAATATTGGTCGTAAGAAAACGCACTATATCAAATATTTTAACCCCACTTGGGATCACGATGACAAAGCTTACTTAAGGGCAGATATCAAAGGTAAGGCTAGGATTATTTTGGCTCAGTTGAGGACCGGGTCGCATCATCTTCGTTGTGAAACTGGTAGATGGACTATTCCCAAAGAAGAGTGGGAAAGGAGAACTTGTCTTTTCTGCAGTACGGGGGTTGTTGAAACTGAATGGCACTTCATCATGGAATGCTCAGCCTATGATGACATCCGCTTCCAGTACGAAAATGAGTTACACGTGGACAACCTAAATGAGTTATTTGAGGAAGCTAAGCTTCAAAGGATTGTTGGTTTTGTGCTCAAGATTCACAGTAGGCGAGCGGATTTGGCAAAGAACTTGGTTTCAGCTTAGTGTATTTTCTTTTTGGTCCCTTTGACTCTTCAGTCACGTGGACGTCATTAAAATCTTTCACCATATAGACTAGGTAAACCGAAACCCGCTAGAAAAGTTCTAGCATTACTCATGGAATTTGGTTTTCCTCAGAGATAAAGCAAAAAAAAAAATCAACCAAAAAGTTGTGCCATTGGTCACACCCAGCTCGTTCGTTCTTCACATAGACCAAGCAAACCAAAAATAAATACAAGATTGTTACTTTTTTTCATCCTCTCCAAAACAACGCTCACCAATTTACAATCAAATCGAGACATGTAGAGTGAGATGGAAGCACGCCCACGTGATCAAGATTATACAGATGTCGGACATTATACTGAAATCAGTGGGTTTCTAGCATTATCCTACCAAATGATAAGCTTTTCGGATAGAAGCGGCAAAATAAAACCCACTAAAGACAATTCTAGCATTACGGATACCCGAACAAAATTCACTAAAAATATACGAGCATTACTCGTACTCAACTAATTGGTTTTTCACATAGACGAGGCAAAATAAAACCCACTACAAAATCTGTAGCATTGCCCATACCCAAGTGAATACTCCTTCACATAGATGAAACTGAATTACTGGAACAAAGTTATAGAGAGAGTTGTAGAGGTCGGTACCTGTGCAGTTTTGATGCTACTTCAATGTTGAAGACACTCGAAAATTTGGACTTCGGTAGAAAACGGGCTAAATACACGGGGCATTAACAGCGAAAAGCACTCGCTACCTGTCGAGTATACCATGAAATTGGAGAGTAAAATGGAATTAACATGGAGCAGGCGAGATTTGCAAAGAATGTGTGTCATAATGATAGATATATATTTACTATTGGAACTGCCCATTATATTAAAAAATATATATGAGAGGGGCGATCGCAATACCCATTGCAATACCCACGGTCCCACAAAAAAGTCACGAAGGCACCACAAAACGCCCAAAGGGCCAACTGAGAATGCCACGAAGGCAAACATAAGAATTACAAATAACAAGAAAGCATTAAGCACATGTCGTTGCTCCGAGAGGAGAGGAGGAGGATCATTCCGAGGAAGGATGAAAGCTCCGCTCGACGGCTCAGCCAAAGGAGGATCAACCTGCCAGCTATCCCGGTCAGGCATTTGCATCTACAGAGGCACCATAATTTCCCACCCAGGGGGCGGAGAGCCAGCAAACATTTGAACTCCATGCGAAGGAGAGACCCAACGCGAAGAACTTGTTATAACCTTCCCCAACAAAGGAGGACTCCTGCCCGGCCCGAACGAGGACAGAGTTGAAAGGCAACCCCGGGGAGAGGTGGAGCAATGGCTGCAAGAGTAGCTTTTGTGATGCGATCATTACGAAGGTGGTCGGCAAGGCAGAGATGGCCAAGGTGGCAGCAACAAAGGGTCAGGAGGGACCCGACTCTTTGTGCAAGGAACACTGCCCCAGTGTGCGAGCAATTCCTGCAAGTAAGCAAATTCCAGAGCAACTTTTTTGGCTTGAGCTTGAATATGTATGCACACAACAGACAAAATAGCCACTTTATCATTAGTGGAAAATAAAGCAGCAGTTTGATCACTTTGAAATATTGCAGTATTACGAACTTTCCAAATTTAAAAGTGAATACAAGCTCTGAACAAATGCCACAGAGTATCGATATAAGTAGGCCAAGAACTGAAATCTCCAAACAAAGTCGTACACCATTGAAAAAATTCAGGGTGGTAGGGTTGAAATAACATATGAATCCAAGACCAAACAATTTGCGCATGAGAACAAGACCAAAACAAATGCTTAAAAGATTCAAGTCGAGAGCAAAAGGGGTATTTAGGATTGGGAATTCTAATGTGACTAACTGGTGTCCCCCAGATTTCATCCTGAAATCTATGACTACCTTATTCGAAAAAAAATTGTACTTTTAAAATAATGGGTCGTTTTGTGTTTTTATTGCCTGAAAGTTCTTGTATTGCGTCAAGATATTCCCAAAGAGTCATATTAGCCTTTTTCGCCAAATACCCAGATGCCCAAAATTGTTATATTCTGTCGTCGGGATTTGTCTACGGGAAATTTGTATTTAATTATTTTGAGCCCCGTATGAGGCTATTTGCGCTCCGTTTTAACTCTGTTATGATCGAACATATCATTATTCCCTTGTACCAGATGGATTTTAACTAGGAATAAGTTTTGGGCTTTATTTATAACTTTTGGCAATTTTTCGTGTTTTTGTGTTGTCCCGTTTCGTTTCCTGTGAAATTTCTCTAGAACAATTCCTTTTCCGGGTAAGCCCGATTTTTGGCCTGGAGCAGCTGGAAAACATATACGCACATTATGCCCGGAGCAAGTCACCATCAGAGGTCTGGATCACTAGGAAAAAGCGGAGTCATGCATCACTTCTAAATTTACTGGAGACACAGATCTAGGCTCGAAACCTCTTTCTGAATTGATAGACAAATCCAGAGCAGGAGAAACTTCACTCATGCGTGTAGATTAAACGCAGTGGAATTATTTGAGTTGCAGCTTTTCCGTCCATACCCCAGTTGCCAAAGTTTGTTATGCAGGTGCATATCCATATCTAGATGCAGATGCAGATGTAGATGCAAATCCATATGCAGATGTAAATGCAAATCCATATGCAGATCCAGATCCAGATCTCATAGTTGCAAAAGCTTCCGGCACAAAGGCTTCATCCTCTTGTTTCGAATGCAGCCCGTGAAGAAGACAGTGCGTGGAAAATTCCTTCAAAGATCTTGTGCATGTGCTCTCATCTTCCAGTTGAAACTTTCATTGAATTTTCATTCACCCTGAGTGCTTTCCAGAATTTTTAATTGCTCATATGCAATTAAAAATAAGGATGATGAGTTATCTACGGCCAACCTTGCATTGATGCATGTACAAAAGAAGAATTGCAAAACCTTCAAGGATAAAAGAGAAGACAATGCGAAGGCAAAATTCCAACTTGCTTCCAATTCCAACTGCTTGCAATTCCAGCTTGTTTCTAGATCCAGCTGCTTCCAGATCTAGTTTGAATCAACTGCATGCAGACATGAAAAAGGACAAAGTCAGCTTTCCTCTTCCTTCTTCTTTCCTCCGACAAAGTAATTGAGCGATCAATTAAATTATACAACTTAAGTGATTGGTTTAAAAGCCATTACTTGAAGAAGTTAACTACTTGGAGATAGGTGGCACGTGCAAAGTGTAGACACCTAAAATTGGTTTCTCAATTTAGTGTCCCTCACATTCGTTTTAGGTAACCTGGGGCACGTTCACGTCACCAACTATCCCCTTGGGATATTATCCAATTTGTGATTTAATCACTTACTCTAAATTTAATTCATCACATCACATCTTACCCATGAGTAATTAAATAATTAAATATTTAATTACGCTTCTTCCCATGCATCTTAATCACTTATCTACCCCAAATTTATTCTACCCATGTATCACATCCATTTTTAAATCTTCCCTAAGCGGGATATTTCCCGTGGTCGGGATAAGTCTTGTCTTTTTCGAATCGATCAATTTTGGCCATCTCGGGAGTCTTCTCCGCGATCGGCGCCGACCCATTTGGTCGGCGCCGATTTTATAGGAGCGGCGCCGATTATAAAAGCAGGTCCATGGCTCAGTTCGAAGGACCGAAAAAGAGACGAACGAGCGAAAGAAAGCACTTACGCACGAACAGAGAGCGAGAAAGATTCAGGTTGCAAGAAAGAGAGATCTTTTTAGCATCAATTGTCTCAGTTAGGGCAGATCCTGTCCTAATCAATCCCTGAGAGGAGCACCGTTACTCTGCCCGTATCATATCAACATCATACACCATCATCTATCATCTAGTGACTCTGTTTCAGCGTCTCTCCATCTTCGGCACATCTTGCAGACTACATTCACCTTCCAATCCCCGAATCTCATCGCACAGTCCCTGATTGGTCAGTCTGCCTTCAGTGGACACTGATCTTATCCAGTCGACGCCGATCAGTCCCAGTCGACGCCGATCACATCAGTCGCCGCCGATTATACCCAGTCGACGCCGATTTCACTGCAGACAGGTAAAAGGTCACAGGTAACACAAATCCAGCATTATTTCGCAGTTCCCTGTTTTCTGTACTTTCTGTCTGCTGTTCAGTTTCTGTTTTATTACTGCAATCAGAAAATCTAGTCTTTATTTATATCTTTTATCATGTATGCTTCTTTTCTTTATTGAAAACGTGGACTGACATCCGTCGAGGAAGCTCATCGCTTCTCGGACCCGCTTCTTGGGCAGTCCACTTAAATATCTTTTAACGTGGTCTTTTTCTGTCAAGCATCGGTGTTTTGCAGGTTATTCGGAGCTATTGTGCAAATTGCTCGTGTGCGCCCGTCTTGTCTACATCAGCTTCCTCATCCGTCTACATCTTCATCAGGTATCGATTTCATTGGAGTTTTTCAGGGTTTTTGTGTTTAGTTTGGTACATTAACTTGGACAGGTAACAAACGCGAAATTCTTGATCTACATTCTGGCACGCCCGGTGGGACTTGAACCAAAGTCCCTTATTGGTAAGTTCATTTCTTTTCTAGTTTTGAACTTTGTTCCTTTTCTTCACTGATTTCTATCGGTCCTATTTGAGCATTTCTGTTCATCATTTCAATCTTGCTTTTTAGGCGAAATCATTATCTGGAAATTTTTCTATTTTTAGAAATTTTTTTGTTTCACCATTATCTGGATGTATCTTTCCGGATCTTGTTTGTTGTTTGCTTGATCTTTTCTTGCGGAGCACTTTGCTTGCTCGTGGGATTGTTCGAGGGGAAGAGCTCAACAACGCGCTTTTTGAAGTCCACACACCTTGGAGAGCTAAACCTACAGGTATTCCTCTTTTTCAGTGTTTTCTCCTTTTTAGGATTTCTTTGTTGGTTGTCTATCACATCCAAACACTTCAATCTTTGGTGCTTAAAAGGAACTTAATCGCATTTGGGAAAGAACTTGTTTGACTTGTCTTCATCGAAATCAAACATTTCGTTTTAAGTGCTTAAAAAGAACCTTTTCTTTGTCATTGCTGCATGCTTTTTCATCTAGTCTTAATTAGGTTGGAGAATTGATCAAAATCGGTAGTGACACTATTTGATTTTTATTTTTCACCCTTGCACACAAAGCCAAAATCACTAGGTATAAAGCATCTAAACAAAACTCCTTCCCTGGCCTCGCCTACTTGGAAGTGATATCCAAGAGGAAGAGCCTACGCGGTACTCGGGCCGCGCTATAAATTCACGGAAGATTTTGGTATATATTGGCAAAGCACCCGACTCCCTTATCGCAGCGGTGTGTGAAGTGCGGGGGTAGGCCCCTATATCAAGCCACGTACCGGTCTTTTACTGAAGTGCCTTCGGGACTCCTCACCACACATTACCCAAACCATCCTTAGTTTGGCTATCTGAGTAGCTCCTGTTCTAAAAAGCCTTCCCTAACATTTTCTTTTCTTAAAAGCATCAAAATTTAAAGGAGATAATCACTTGCGCTGCTTGAATTGTTTGTGCATTAGCTAGGACAATCTTCTTTCTTGCTTGCTTATGACGGTTATCACCCGGTCACAATCTAGGAAAATGGCCCAACAGGTTCCTTCTTCCTCCGAAATCACCACCAGCGTGGATGTTTCGGCACCCCTCCAATCTTCCTCGGGACCACTGTTAGTGGGTTCCCCCTCATGGTCGTATAATCCTTTCCATCAAGCCAAAACAATCCCATCACGTCCAGCTTCTCCTAGTCCATCAGAAATATCTTCTGACTTGGAGTCTATTCCTCGCGGGGATCCTGAATTTCAGGCTCTCCTTGATCGCAATCCGGTAGCCCTCATGGACTACCTAGTACACAAGTCCATTCGAATATCTGATCAAGGACCACCAATCCAACAAGTGTACGATTATCCTCGTGGTTCATCCCAGGCCTATGTAGAACAGTTTTCATCCTCTCTCCCGTCTCGAGCCACGGAAAAGGGGGAGGTTCTTGTGCCTCCTTTTTCTCTTCCACCAACCATGTTGACTAGTTCTCAAATTGCCTTACCTATTCCTAATACTGCAGTTACCTCAACTATTCCTCAACCTACCTTTGAGAGGTCTTCTGCCTTGGCGATAACGAGTGCGTCTGTGCACCCGCATATCGCTGTTAATTCATCTATGCCCTCTATTGTGTCTCAAGGTCAGTACCTCTTCATGAGCCAACCCCCTTCGGCTAGTCAATTGGTTCCTACTTCTCGTCCTCCGGTCAATCTTTCTTCCAATATTCCAGCAACTGTGACCTTCGCCCATCCCCTAGTATCAGCACCCTTGGTACCAAATTCGGCGGTAGAAGGCCCCTTTCAGGTCTTGTTCCCCAACATGTCCAATCTAACCAACACCCATATTCCTCAATCTGTCCCTATTCAATCAACAAACATAGGAGTCCACCAATCACAGGCTCCATCCGTCACCCAACCTATATTTTCTCAACCACTTATTATCTCACAGCCTGCCTATACGCAAGCTACCTCACAACAAATACCTCACCAGGCGTCACCCAAAACACCTGGTTATTCCTCTTACCATCCCACCAATCAACAAATCAATCCCCCATTGACACCTCAACAACATCCACCACTTGCTTCTTATGTAGGACATACCAATGTACCTCCTCCCCAATCCGACGTAGTTCAAATTCTCTTCAAGAAAATTGCAGACTTGGAAGCCTCCACAAAAGGAGCCCGTCCTTCATACTCCTTTGAAGAAGTGTGCAATGAACCCATTCATCCTTCGGTGGCTTTTAAGCCTTATCCTCCCCAATGGGAACTTCCCAAATTCTCAAAATTTCATAGTCGGGAAGACCCTCAACAACATCTGCGAGCATTCAAACATGCTTGCTACCTTATCGTCCAGGACCAGGAACTCATGCTCCGTACCTTTCCTATGTCTCTAGCGGGTCCCGCTTTGGACTGGTACAATAACATCCCTCAACATTCTTTGTTTTCTTTCTCTCAATTGGCCCAGATGTTTGTTGAAAACTTCTCAATAAATATCGCGCATAAGATCTCGATCACAGATCTTTATAACATTCGCCAATTCGACGATGAGTCTATAGCAGACTTTGTCGCTCGTTGGAGAGGGATAATCAACCAATTGTCTTTCTCCCTTCCTCAATCCCAACAAATCGAGTTGTTCACCCGATCTTGTGCTAATCACATTTCTTCCACTCTAAGGATCCAAACTTTTCATACCTTTGAAGAGGCCTTTACAATGGCACGCAAACTTGAATCTCGCGCCATTGAACAAGGGAAGCTAAAACTTCACTCCAAATCTAAACCAGATTTCTCTCGCTTTACCAAACCAAATTCTTTCCCTCCTAAAGATAAGAATCAAGGGTCCACAAATGCTATCGTATTAAAAACACCAAGAACCGATAGTACTCCTAATCAACCATCACGAAGAGACCCTTCATCTACTCGAAAAGGGCCTTCATCTTCACGATCCTTTGCTCCCTTGGGGGAATCATATGCCTCTATCTTAGAAAAAATGTTGGAAGTTCGCATGATCGAACTTCCACCCATTAGGGATATTGATGAAAGTCGAGAACGTCCTTTCTGGTATAGGGAAAACGATTTCTGTCATTATCACAGAACCAAAGGTCATGACATCGAACGATGTCAGACTTTCAAAAATCTTGTCCAAAAATTCATTGACAAAGGCGAGCTCATCCTGGATAATCCGAATGCTCCCCCAAATCAAGCACTGGACGTTTTTAAACAACCTTTCCCCAATCATGCCCCAAATCATAATTCTTCAGAATCTCAAAAACCAAACACCCACACTATCAATTTCATCTCCACTGAAGAATCCGTCTCTAAAACCACATCATCTGCAAACACATCAATCGAATCAGATCCTCCTTCCTCTTCATCAATCACGGGAGTTCCAATATCTTCAGACAACCCGTCTTTGAATATCCCCACATTACTAAGCACGGAGTCATCTCTCTCCGCTCCTTTGTCTGACCTTCCATCTATCCCTGAGACAGTGTCATCCGCATCTGTCTCATCATCAGACATTCTTTCAATGCTCGAGGCAATCACATCCCTTCGAGTTTCCACTACGGACACATCTACTTCCGTTGCTCCCATTCCCGCCGCAACTATGCCTTTGGTGAATGTACCCATAATTGTGCCGACTTCGACGGAAGTGTCTTCGATCTTGACCCTTCCTATCTCTTTTCCAACTACATCAGAAGTTCTCCCTCCGCAAGGCACTCCTTCTTCATCACTCCCTTCTCCCATCAATAGTGTTACTTCACCTATTAAGGAAAAATCAAAAGAAGTAACACCAACACCTGCACACTCGATTCCTCAACCTAAACCGCGACAACCAAAATCTAACACTACACCATCAGTACCTCCCCACTCGCTTCCTCCGAAAAGGTTACAGTCACCTTATGCCGTGGAAGTTGTCACCATCCCTGAAAAGGGAAAACCCATATTTCGAACCATCAAGACCCTTGGTGCTCTTCCACAAAAATCTCTCTCCACGCCTCATAAACGATTGGATTTGCCCGTTGAGAAGGCGTCTTCTTCTACACATCCATCAAAGTCATCATCTTCTTCTTCATCAACACCCCTAAAAGTAGACTTACCTACCAAAAAGATGCCACCTCTTCCATCAAGATCCTCATCTTCGGTACCAACAACCAAAGCACCCTATATTCCTCCTATTACACCTACCTTGAGGACTTCTTCCTCATCCGAATCAATATTATCCAAATCATCCGTAAATCCGACTAAGCAACCCCCTTTGTCTCCAAAGACCGCAAAATCTGTCACATCTCCATCCTCCTCAAAATCTATCTTAGGGGCTCCCCCTCCACCAAAGTCAATCATGTCTCATCTACTCCCATCCCAAGCACCCAAGACTGTTCCTCCAAATGTCCAAACAAATAAGAGGATCCCTAATAAAACTGTTAAACCTAACATGCAAGTTCTTTTACCTCGGCAGTCGGTTAATGTACAAGAACCATCCGCATCATCTCTATCCTCATCTCCATCTACCGGATTTTACACCGAAATCCTTCATCAACTTATCCAATCTTCATCTATAACCCTTCCTCCGATTAAACCATATAACCCGAAAGGAGTGAAACCTGCTTGGTTTAACTCTGATTTGATTTGTGCCTACCACCGTACTCCGGGTCATGATACTGAGGGATGTAAAGCTCTCCAAGCCGTTATCAAGAACCTTCTGGAAGAAAGTGACCTTTTGCTAGAGGAGGAGGAACAAGTACCTCCTGCCACCTTAGCTCCATCCAAACCTCAACCATCCACTCAGACCTCTAGTGGTTCCACGCCGCCTGATCTTCCACCCTCTCAAATTGACATGATCCATATCGCCACTAGAACCCAACGTTATCATAACCCATCTTCATCTCCAACATCTAAACCACGGGTTGTCATTTCCGCAGCCCCTGAAGGCGTGTCTCCTTCCTCATCAGCCCCACGACCCAAGATCTCCATTCGTGCTGCACCTCGGACTCAAATTCCCGTATCCGTTGAGGAGAGTGTCATGAAGCAACTCACCCAAGCTCCGGTCAAAATGTCTCTTTTTGACCTCATCCAATCCTCCCCACAACATCGCCAGGCTCTAATCGATAATCTGCGTCGCATCGCAGTAAATTCCGATGAGCCCCAACCCTTCGAGTTGGTTGTTGGATTGAATGGTCCATCGACCGCCATTTCTTTTGAGGACTCAGAAATTCCTCATCTTTCTTCAGAAGATTTGGAGGCTCCCCTCTTCATCACAGTCCAAATCAATAACACTACCTTAAAACGTGTTATGATCGATAGTGGAGCTGCACTCAACGTCATCTCCTCCCACACATTCGAACAACTTAAGTTACCAAAGAATGTGGTGTCACCTCCACCCTTCGCCCTTCGATCATTTAACGATCAGCTAGCAGTCACTCTAGGAACTGTGGTCTTACCCATCCGAGTAGGTAAGAAGCTGCTCCATGAACTCTTCTATATTGTCGAAGGAAAATTCCACTATAACATGATCCTCGGACGCTCCTGGATTCGCGCAATGCATTGTGTCCCATCCACCCTCCATCGATGCCTAAAATATCAATATGAGGGCAAAATATACACCCATCCAGGAGATCCTTTTCCTTCTGCACAATGCGACATGACCATTAGGTCCGCCCCTTTAAAAGAAAATGCATCTTCTCCAAATGGGGCCTCATCTTCTTCCATGCCTGCAACCAAACTACCGGATTTACAAAATCTGGAAGAGACATTGCAGCGTTTCTCACTAGGAGAGCTTCCTCTCCTTTCTTTCGATGCCCATCTCACACCTAATGAGTATGGTAGACCAGACAAACAACCTGAATATCAACCAGGTCTTGGTCGCATCGTCACCATTGGTTTGCCCAATCAACAGACCAATTTCATCTACGGTGGTCTTGATACACCTCATTATCGCCCGGATTCTCCTCCTAGAGCCAAACCTTACCTAACAGGGTTTGATTATCTACAGAATCCCACGTTTGCAAAAACTTATCTATATCGATGCGCGTGGAAAGGTTTTGGCCTTGGAAAATATGAACAAGGTATACATGATCTCCAATCCATTCCTACTCTCATGCCACATCAAAAATTTGGGTTAGGGTTTAAACCCCTTTCAAAGGCCACCGTCACTATTCTTGATGAACCTCTTCTTACTAAGGAACCATCTTCTCCCACTAAATCAGAAGCATCACTTGATGTGGATGACGACATTTCCATCCCACCTAACTTTTTTTTTTGATCAATACCATTTCCTTAGGGCCGTTAGTCTATGAGACTAACAATCAGTCCGCTTCTATACCATTAATCTTTCCTGAAATAGTTGGAGACGACTCTCCTACTATCAACACTATCCACTGTGCGGATGATGATTCTGTCCTCACCTATCTAGGGGCAGAGGATTCATATCTCCCCAAGACTATTCCTTCTGACACGTCTACCCTTCTCAACGAAGCCACTGTCGACCTTAATATAGGGACTTCTGAAGACCCTCGCATCATTAAGGTCGGCCAATCCCTTAATCCACAGGAATTAGGGGACTTTACCGCTTTTCTCTCCAAACATCGTCAAGCCTTTGCTTGGTCATATGAGGATATGCCAGGGCTCGATCCCGATATTGTGGTCCACAATATCGTTACCCTTCCCAACATCAAACCAGTCAAGCAAAAATTGCGTAAAATGCACCCTAGAGTAGCCCTTCTTGTCAAAGAAGAGTTACAGCGCTTGCTCTCGGCTAACTTCATCCAACCCATCGATTATCCGCAATGGGTGTCCAATGTAGTACCAGTAACTAAGGCTACTGGGAAGATTCGAATTTGTACCGACTTCCGAGATCTTAATCTTGCCTGTCCAAAGGATGATTTTCCTCTTCCTAATATCGACCAACTCGTAGATTTAACTGCGGGTCATGAGATGCTTTCTCTTATGGATGGTTTCTCTGGATATAATCAAATCCTCATCGCACCAGAAGACCAACATAAGACCTCCTTCATAACTCCTTGGGGGACCTTTTGCTATCGTGTCATGCCTTTTGGCCTTAAGAACGCAGGAGCAACCTATCAACGAGCAATGACATACATCTTCCATGACCTCTTACACAAAACTGTAGAGGATTATGTTGACGATCTCCTCGGCAAATCCAAACGCCGTCAGGATCATCTTTTCATCCTTGCACCTCTCTTTGAGAGGCTTATCCGCTTCTGTCTTCGTCTAAATCCATCTAAATGCGTATTTGGCGTTCTCACTGGTAAACTTTTAGGTTTTATCATTTCCATCAGGGGCATTGAAGTCGACCCCGCAAAAATAAAAGCCATCCTTGAGATGCCTCCCCCTTCTAACTTAAAGCAACTCCGCAGTCTCCAAGGACGTCTTCAGTCAGTGCGTCGCTTTATCTCCCAATTGTCGGACCGTTGTCAACCTTTTCACCATCTTCTCCGTAAGAATGTTCATTTTGAATGGGATGAGCATTGCCAAAAGGCCTTTGATGATCTCAAAGCTTATCTTCTTTCTCCACCTGTGCTTACACCTCCACGCGAGGGGGAGCCTTTCTATCTTTATATCTCTGTGACTGACCATGCTCTGGGAGCCATGATCTCGCATCGGGACACTTGTGGTAAAGAACAAGCTGTCTATTACATCAGTCGCACCCTCCATGAGTATGAGACACGTTACTCCGAAGCTGAAAAACTATGTTGTGCTCTCTTCTTTGCAACTTCTAAGCTTCGTCACTATCTCCTTAATCATAAAACTTACATTGTCACAAGTGTCAATCCACTTAAGACAATCCATGCGAAGCCTTATCACAATGATCGTATCACTCGTTGGCTCATGCTCATGACTGAGTTTGACCTCGAGTTTATCCCGCAAAAGGCTATCAAGGGTCAAGTTATTGCAGATCAACTAGCTGATGCTCCTCTTCCGGACACTCGTGACCCCCTTGCTCAATTCCCCGATGAATACATCCAACAAATTGACTTTGGTCTATCTCCATTTAAAGTAAAACTCTTCTTTGATGGATCCAAATGCCAGCAAGGGGGAGGTGCGGGTTTCGTGATGATTCCTCCTTGGGGTACGCCTATCCCAGTCGCACATAAATTAAACTTTGAGTGCACCAATAATATGGCTGAGTACGAAGCTCTTGTCTTAGGTCTTCAAAATGCCATTAATCTCGGCGCTCGCCATATTGACATCTTTGGTGATTCTGAACTCATCGTTAACCAAGTCACGGGTGTCTATCAATGCAAGAATGATATCCTTCAGAAATATCGCGACATCGTTCTTGCCCAACTCCAATCTTTCGATAACTTCACTATCCAAGCCATTCCTCGTACTGCAAATCGATTCGCGGATACCATGGCTTCTTTAGCCTCTCTTATCCCGCCTTTTACCGAAGACTCGCGTCTTTATGTGGCTGTGCAACGATTGGATCAACCATCTCATCTTGGGCAACTAACGTCAATCAATGCTGTCACAACCCATACTCAGGATGAGTGGTATCAACAGATAGTTGATTATCTATCTTATTCGGTCCTTCCTCCAGATCTGACTCCCAATGGTAGAAGGTCTTTTGTCCAACGCGCCAACCGCTATACTATTCTAGGTGACCTTCTTTACAAACGCGGCTTTGATGGTATTTTGCTTCGATGCCTCAAAACCCATGAATCATCTAAAGCTATTCAGGAGGTCCATGACGGTATCTGTGGTGGACATTTTAGTGGCTTAGCTGTAGCCAAGCGTATTTTACGTTTGGGATATTATTGGCCTTCTCTTAATCAAGATTGTTGTGAATACACTAAGAAATGCATCAAGTGTCAGCAACATTCCAATCTCACGCACATCCCTAGTCAGGCTTTGCAACCTGCGGCGGATTTGTGGCCTTTTTCGCAGTGGGGTCTTGATCTTATTGGTCTCATCAATCCTCGTTCTTCACAACGTCATCATTCTATCATTACCGCCACTGAGTACTTTACTAAGTGGGTAGAAGCTATCCCTCTTTCTTCAACAAAGGCTAAACCCATAGTTGATTTCGTCTATCAACACATCATTTGTCGCTTTGGCGTTCCACACAAGCTAATCACAGATAATGGTAAATCTTTCAAAAACGCTGATTTGCAGAATCTCTGCAATGCTTTCAATATCAAGCTCAGTTTTTCTTCTCCATACTACCCTCAAGCTAATGGTCAGGCCGAAGCTTCCAATAAAACTTTGCGTAATATCCTCGCAAAGGTAACTAGTCGAGCTGGTAGGGATTGGCATCTACATATCCCTTTTGCTCTCTGGGCTTATCGGACTAGCATTCGTACTCCTACTGGTGCTACTCCCTTCTCTCTCGTCTATGGGTCTGAGGCTGTCCTTCCTTTGGAAGTCCAAATCCCATCTCTCCGTGTTTCTCTCAGAGAATTTGTCTCCGATGAGGATTATCGTCAAAATCGTCTAGCACAACTTGAACTATTAGATGAGCGACGTCTTAACGCTCTTGAGCATCATCAGGTCTATCTCGAGCGTGTCAAACGTGCTTATAACAAGCACTTGCAACATCGTGACTTCAAAATTGGTGATCTTGTTCTTAAGGAAAATCAAAATGTCACTACACTCGAAAGGAGTCAACGTGGTAAGTTTGCTCCCAACTGGATGGGCCCCTACATTATCACTCATAAATATGGGTCTGGGGCTTATCGTTTATCTTCCATGGATGGTATCCCTGAAGCGGAACCTCTTAATGCTTTGCATTTACGGCCCTTCTACTGTTAAAATCTATCTTATACAAATCTAGTCGCAACTCAGATCTTCCATCCGTCCTAATAACCAGTCATCTACTTTCGTGGTGATTTGAAATTGTGTGGTTCTCCGCCTATTGCCTCGCTTACCTTAAATATGAGTATCGCGGCTCTACTCATTGCACGTTTCTTTTGGATATGTTCCTCCTCATGGTAGGAATACCTTAATCACCACTTCATCTGTCCCAAGTACTTATCTTCATCGGATCTACTCGGGTCATGAATGCATGTTCTTCTATGTTCTCTTCCCCTCCATCTGATCTATCTAGGTCTAAACTCAGCTTCTTTCAAAAAGTTTCAAAAAAAAAAAGAAAAAAGAAAAAAAAAGAAAGAGATGCTATCCAAAAAGATAGACTGATCCCTCGAAGGACAGCTATCCATACATTATCAAGTGAATCAAAAAGAAAATAGACCATACCCTCGAAGGATGGCTATCATTAAAATTCAAAATACAGACCGCTCCCTTGAAGGACGGCTGTTTCTCAAAGAAATATTCAAGGCTTCTTGTAATCAATCAGCCTTCCAGTCAGTTTATACACTTTTTAGCATCACTGAAAGACTTCCCGCATCGATCAGTCTTTCCATATCAAGCAAACTTCCCGCATTGATCAGTTTGCCTATCTGTCAAAGTCATGAAGCTGAGATTTAGGACCTTTTGTCGATCATATGGAGAATCCTATTTCCCCACTATGGACATGTATTCTGTCCCTTGTAAGTTCCGACAAGATACTTACTTACTTTTCTTTCCATTTCTATCCTAGATCTGGTTTGCGACTAGTTAGTGTCAGATTTATTTTAATCTTATATAGGGCCTTGTATGCTTGGTCTTTTGGTTCCCTTTCTGGATTTTATCTATGGTCGGTTGGAAGTCCAACTTATCATTTTTCTTCTTCTCCGAGTATCTTCTCTTCTAAGTCACAGTTGTTTCCGCTTTCATCTTTGGCTCTTGTAAGGAGTATTCTCCATTTCTTTGTCTCGCAACCCTGTCAAATTGGCATTTCACATGTTAATTCAATCAAAATTTCTCTTCTATCTAGGTTCATCTTATCTATCAAAACATCTATCTGTATTCATTTCTCATTACAATTACATCCATATATCAAACACATTTATCTATCTATCCATCAAAATATCGAAAAATACGTACATCTAAGGTACATTACATCTATTTATATCTAATCCATACATCAAGTACATCTGTATATCTATCCATCAAAATATTTAAAAGCTATGTCCATCCAAGATACATCACATCTATCTATCAAAATTAAATCAATCTATCTAATCACATTACATCTATCATATATCAGTCTATATCTATCCAATCACATCTATTTTATCCACATTTCAATCTATCTAATCACATCTATTTCTATCATCCATCAGTCTATATCTCTCTAATCATATCTATTTTTCTATATCCATATATCCATGTATATCAAAATTACAAACATGAGTACAATCATATGACCAATAATATGATGAATCTATATATATACATGTGTGTTTTTACAAAAAAATGGGTGGCTTCCAATCGAGCCATCTATACAATGCCTTCCAATCGAGGCTACATCACTATACAAATACACAATCTACCACGTCTCTATATGGTGAAATCAGAAGCGTGGAGGACACTATCTCCTCCACCCTCCTCTGCACCCGGCTGTCCCTCCTGACCGCCGCCTATCGAGCTCGAAGCACCTGCTGCTGGAGGTCTCGGCCCACCTCGGTCCCTCCCAGTGCTCCCTCCGCCTGAGGCTCCGCTCGCTGTAGCTGTCGCTCCTCTCCTCCTCGCCCCGTACCGAGGCACATCTGGGGCATGCTGCGCTAGAGCATCCTCATAATATCTCACCTCAGCCAGGAGAGACTGGTATGTGCTCAGGCTCACCATACCCGGTGCTCGTAAAGGTGCTGCTGGGGCTGCTGGCGCTGCTGGTGGTGCCCCTCCTAGAGCCGTGCCCTGTGTCCCAGACTCTGATGTGGCACCAGTCTCTCCGTACTTGGCCCTAAGGGCCTCCCTGTGCCGAAGATAGCGATCCCTCTGCTGAATCGCTGTATCTCGCTCCTGGCGAGCGGTGTCTCTCTCTGCTATCAGGGAATCCCTCTCCTCTGTCAAGGCCCTGATCTCCTCCAGAGCTACCTGATGTGTCTGTACCAGTGTGGCATGCTCTCCCTCCAACCTGTCTAGTGTCGCAGCTATGTCCTCCTCACCAGTATCTATAGAGGGCGGGAGATGTCGTGGAAGCTCTGTGTCATACCACGCTGCATAGCCCTCATCCCCCCCCGCGTCATCATCACTGTCCGTGGAAGGTGGAGCCTCTCGCAATGGGTCTGCCGGGATCAAAATCGGCAAATCTGTCTCTCTGCTATCCCGCCTATATGGCGTATATGTGGCCGGCACTGTCTGAACTAAGCCGAACTGCCTCAGTATCCGCATGAATGGGACTCGCTCCCACATATCTGGTCTGCGACCTCTGACCACTCGGCTCCGTCTCAATCCTACCAAGTGGGCATCCTGACCAACCCATATCGGAAATGCCCGATATGGTCTCCAGATAACCTGATCTGGTGTAAGCGTCCTGAAACGCTCCGAGTACCACTCAGCTGATCTACCTGTGTCTCCAGCGGCCATGTCAGCCCGCCATCTCCGAAATCCATAGTCCACACCCCCCACTGCTGCTGGCATCCACGGAAGCCCGGATGGCCTAATCACTGCTATGTGCTCATACGCCCAGCAATGGAGCACAAAGCTAACGTCAATCCCTGTCCTCCGACCAGTAGTGTACATCCATAGCTCATAGTAAATCTGAGCTATCAGGGCATCAGCGAAGGCAAAAATCTGTCTGTACTGCAAGATGTCGCACACGCAGTCTAGCAGTAGCAATGGGAATCTCCCACCTCCTGAGTCTGGCAAGGCAAAATAAGATATAGCCATCTGAATCAGGGCTATCCGCCTGCTCCGAGGGCTATCCTGTCTGTACTGTGAGGATATCCTCACTGCCCCAGATACTATCTCCGAGTCATCTGATCTGTCTCTGTACAATCGCACCAGGGCCCTCTGCTGCTGCTCTCGGGGTGTGATCTCAATCGGGTCCCCCGTAATCGGTAATCGGAGGATCCTGTATACATCCTCATGGGTGATAGTCATCTCACCCGTCCTAAACCAAAATGTGCACGTGTGGCTGTCCCACCGTCGCACTAATGCCCGCATGAGCTCCACATCCCGTGGCACTCGTCTGTAATATCTGAAACCCCCGAGCCCGGCTCGCTCTAAATGCTGCCAGTCTGCATCTGTCACATCAGGAAGGATCGTCTCTAATAGCTCAGGGATGGCATCCCTCATATGAAGAGCCTCTCGTGCCTGCATCCACGACATCAAAAGCATAATTAGTCTCTTATTTTCATAAATCTCATCTTCCAAAACAATAACATCCAAAACAAGAAGGAAATGCTAAAAATCTTTCCATCGGCGTCGATTTGGTCAAATCGGCGTCGTTCATTCCAGTCGGCGCCGATTACTACCAATCGACGCCGATCCAAACCAATCGACGCCGATTATACCAATCGGCGCCGACTGCGAGGCCAGGCGTAAACCAGACCCTGGCCTCCCATACGCATGGAAAATCAAACAAAAAAAAAAACTAAGAAAAGTGGGTTCAACAGTGACTACTTACCCCAGGTCGTGTCCTCCTGCGCTTCTGTCCGCTCCCAGAGGCTTCCATTGTGTTCAAATCAAAAATCTATCTCTGTCTGAATCAATCGTCACGTTGCAAATTAATCGTTTACGTTTTCCGTCCGCATATTTATATGCGTCTGGATTGGTCGGCGCCGATTTTTTGGGTCGACGCCGCTTGATTTGGTCGGCGCCGATTAGTTTAGTCGCCGCCGATTTTTCCTGTCTGTTTGCCATAGTGTTGATGCTTGGCTTTCTCATCTATCTGATCATTGTTGTGTGCTGAATCTTGCCTTTTGGCACATCTTTTAGATGTCATTGTCTATTTCGGGTTTGTTCCCTTTGCATGGGACACTCGTATCTTTCGGCAGCTTAGAGTTAAACAGGTCTGTAGGCACTAACGTCGTCTGATTTATCGACCGTCTAGTTCTCCCTACCAATGTGTCTCTCTCTAGATGCTGACTATTTTGCAGTTCTCCTTACACTCATGGGTCTGTAGGCACTAACGTCGTCTCATGAGGAGACCGGCTAGTTTTCCCTACCAATGTGAGTTCCTTAGGTTGCTGCCCTTGTGTTTATTTTTATGCGTCCTCAATGGTCAGTTCTACTCCAGCTATCCGACTGGGGCATCCTGCATTTTCCATCTACCTCTTTCAAACTCGGGATCGTCTGTTCTATCATCCATCCCATCCCTAGTTTGAGGGGGATCACATCACCACAAGTTCTTCTCTTCTTCCATCTCCTTGTTTTTGTCTCATAACCTTGCTTATCGCAAGTTACTTGACAAAAAGGGGCAAAATGTAGACACCTAAAATTGGTTTCTCAATTTAGTGTCCCTCACATTCGTTTTAGGTAACCTGGGGCACGTTCACGTCACCAACTATCCCCTTGGGATATTATCCAATTTGTGATTTAATCACTTACTCTAAATTTAATTCATCACATCACATCTTACCCATGAGTAATTAAATAATTAAATATTTAATTACGCTTCTTCCCATGCATCTTAATCACTTATCTACCCCAAATTTATTCTACCCATGTATCACATCCATTTTTAAATCTTCCCTAAGCGGGATATTTCCCGTGGTCGGGATAAGTCTTGTCTTTTTCGAATCGATCAATTTTGGCCATCTCGGGAGTCTTCTCCGCGATCGGCGCCGACCCATTTGGTCGGCGCCGATTTTATAGGAGCGGCGCCGATTATAAAAGCAGGTCCATGGCTCAGTTCGAAGGACCGAAAAAGAGACGAACGAGCGAAAGAAAGCACTTACGCACGAACAGAGAGCGAGAAAGATTCAGGTTGCAAGAAAGAGAGATCTTTTTAGCATCAATTGTCTCAGTTAGGGCAGATCCTGTCCTAATCAATCCCTGAGAGGAGCACCGTTACTCTGCCCGTATCATATCAACATCATACACCATCATCTATCATCTAGTGACTCTGTTTCAGCGTCTCTCCATCTTCGGCACATCTTGCAGACTACATTCACCTTCCAATCCCCGAATCTCATCGCACAGTCCCTGATTGGTCAGTCTGCCTTCAGTGGACACTGATCTTATCCAGTCGACGCCGATCAGTCCCAGTCGACGCCGATCACATCAGTCGCCGCCGATTATACCCAGTCGACGCCGATTTCACTGCAGACAGGTAAAAGGTCACAGGTAACACAAATCCAGCATTATTTCGCAGTTCCCTGTTTTCTGTACTTTCTGTCTGCTGTTCAGTTTCTGTTTTATTACTGCAATCAGAAAATCTAGTCTTTATTTATATCTTTTATCATGTATGCTTCTTTTCTTTATTGAAAACGTGGATTGACATCCGTCGAGGAAGCTCATCGCTTCTCGGACCCGCTTCTTGGGCAGTCCACTTAAATATCTTTTAACGTGGTCTTTTTCTGTCAAGCATCGGTGTTTTGCAGGTTATTCGGAGCTATTGTGCAAATTGCTCGTGTGCGCCCGTCTTGTCTACATCAGCTTCCTCATCCGTCTACATCTTCATCAGGTATCGATTTCATTGGAGTTTTTCAGGGTTTTTGTGTTTAGTTTGGTACATTAACTTGGACAGGTAACAAACGCGAAATCCATGATCTACACAAAGTAGAAGGTTCTATTTTCAGTTGTAAATCATACATGTCATGCAAAGAGGAATTCCAGGAGGAAGATTGCCAGTTGTTTCTTTTCGACTTCCACATGTGTCAGTTCAACTAAAGCTTCCAACTTGTAATTGCCCCTCTACATTCTATAAGTAGAGGAAGAACCTTCGGGTTAAAAAGGAGAATTTTTGAGAAGCAATCTTGTGTTCTAGACTTTGTGCTGAACCCCTGAGAGCAACTTGGATCAAAGGAATACAAAGGAGCAGGTTTCCGAAGAACTTTATGTCACGGTATACTGTGTTTCTTACTTTTAATCTTAGATCTCTTGATAAACTTTGTGTTATTTTAGATCTAGATCTAGAGCCGCCTTTGTTTTAGAATTTTGTGTTTATATCTATTGGATTCTTCTATGTGCATGCAATCAGCTCTGCCATCTACTGATTGAGATGCACATCTTCCCATTTCTTCTATATGTTTATGAAATTACCTTCTTTTATAACTTTTCCTTTCTTTAAACACCTGCTTACTTGATGCAGAATTGTTCAGTTATGGTTCATGAACTGAGTAATTAAAGTAAAACCCCATTTAGATATTAGCATACTTAAATTGACAAGTCTGACACAGGAGCCTCATCGGTTAAATGAGGGAGATTTATCTCATGACTTCCTAGGTTTGATGCTATGCATAAAATCTAGCCAACACTAACACATTCGCCAACAAGAAGACCCTAATAGATAATGCACCATAGAAAATGGCTGATTTTAGGTTCAATCAAAGGGTTCCAAGCATGGGAAATCCAACGAAGCCAAGTGATTGGGGTAGATTGCAGGCCCCAACAGACGTTAAGCTTGGAAATGGCAAGCAAAATAGGATTCAATATCTAGTAAATGGTGTTGGCATTGTAGTGAAGAAAGGCAATATCATGATTCCACCATTAATCTCGTCACCACGCATCTGGAGGCTTAAGCCCCAGCTTATGAAACATGACATCTGGCATCAACTCTTAAATTTTGTGGATAGACAGAAGGTCTGAATTAGCAAGATTAAATTTCATATTGAGCTCGACCTAGGAAATTCAGTCTCTGCAGGAAACCAAATCTTGAATGGTGTGAATCCCCTTTCGAGATAAATGGAGAGCTTTGATGCCTAGAGTTTCAGCAAGTGGAATTTTATCTTCCGTGATAATGGGAGACCACTAGATATTATGGGAATTGAAAACAAGCCTGGAGTAAAAGCCATCACCAATCCAACGCATCAACGATTTCACTAATTCAAATGCCTTCCATATGCTTTTGGCAATGAAAGTACCAGCAATCTTGACTGGAGCCTTGGTGATAATTAAGGTATGTAACCCTTTATTATTCTAGCATCATTTTTCGTAGGGGGCACCTGAAGCAATGCAATGTCAAAGTAGAATTTTCCAGGCTTTAATACCTAAGAGACATTGCACCACCCATTTAGAACATAAAGCAATGCTTTTCCTATAAACATCAATGATACCCATGCCACCTTGATCGCGGAGTAAACAACAAACCTCCCAAGCCACTCAATGGAAGCCATCTGAACCAAAACTTTTAGACCAAGTATCTTGAAGCAACTTGGCAAGCTTGACAAAGGAAACCCAGGATGGGCACCAACAAGTAGAATAGTAAACATGAGTGGCCACTAGAATCTTGGTACACACCTGAAATTTTTCGACCAATGAGAGGGATTTGGAAGACCACCGAGAGACTTTGTGTTCAACTTTGTCAATCACATATTGCCACAAAGTAGCAGAGTCACTATCAAAGGAAAAAGGAATGCCCAAAAAATTAAATTGTTCTTCGTGCCCAATCCACTTCTAGGGGTAAGCTTTCAACCAGTTAGGCATAGGCCAATTGTTTTGTCGATAGCCCAAAGTTTAGCCATCTGAATTTTGAATCCTGAAGTAAGAAAAAAGATGTCAAGGCATTAAAAAATGTTGGGCCTTGAAATATTGGCTAAGTTCCAAAGGGCGTGCACGTGCAGGATCAAGAAGAAGCGCACTCAGGGGAAAGCATGCAGGACAAAGGGGTTTAAGAAGGTTTAGGTGAAATCAGGACACGCGCGGAAGGCAGAACATGAGTCCAAAGGACTTAGCCATATTTGGCATTATGAAGACACTTGAGGAAAAACGTGAGGACCCGACTAGGCATGATGAGTGGATAAGATACCAGCCTGGAACCTTGGAGGTCAAGAAAAGGATATTCCACATAGGGAATATTCCCACGAGACATCATTACAAAGAGTGGATGGTTTGTAAAGCGATAAACATTCACCAATGGAGGACCACATTGACACTTGGCACGCGATCTGTCTAAGAAAGAAGGAATGGCAGTGGGCGTTGATCTTATAAAGAGAGATGCTCAGGATAAAGACAACAAGAGATACAAAGAGGAGAGAAGGAGAAGAGAATGCAAGAGAATGCATAGAGAGTAAGATGTTGAGTGACAGAGTGTTGCAGTAATTCTAGGGTTTAGAGCACTTAGTGATAAGGGTTATGAGGGATATCATGAGCCTTTGTATGGCACTAGTATCTGTAACAGGGGTTAAAATGGAAGGGTATAGCTAGGGTCCCATACAAGAGAAGATTTGTAGGAATTGGGTCTCTATCATTTAACATGTATGGTCTGTGATGACCTCTTTTGATTGTAATGTGGCTACTGGAACTATTCTAAATGAATATATATATATATGGGTTCATTATGCATATCATGCTCAAAGGTGTAAACCCTCGTGTTATATGATTACCATAGCTCAAATCTGTTTTATTATGCTTATTACATTGTTATTAAGCTTCTATAATGCATTAATGTGTGGATCTATAAGTTATCCCTTCCACTTTTCTTTTAACTAAGTAAATGTACTTCACATTCTGTAATTCATCCTCTATTAATGGAAAAACCTTCTCACAATGCTCACATAAAGGAGGGGCTCAGGTGAGCGCCCAACGCCCATTGGGTGATAGGTCGGCACGCTTAGGGTTAGAAAATAGTATTGAGGGTAAATAAAATGACTACATCATGGTTCCGTTGTCGGGACTCTTTTTAAAGCCGTTGTGAGAATATGTGTGATGACAGAACGCTTGACGCTGGACAGTGTTGGAGCATGGTTTAAGAGCACGGAGGATGAGTTTTCTCAGAGATTTAGTGATGTACTCGAGTTTGATGCACGTAAATGGGTAGAAGAACATTATATCACTAGTTATATAAGACCTTTTGTTTCTTTCCAGCGAAGTTGTATGAATGGCTTTTGACGTATGCATCTAGATCAAGTTACTACTATAGATCTCACGTGTGGACCCAAGATGAATATCATAGGCTACAAGATGTTGATTTGACTTAGACACGTGTTATTGATCATTGGTGGAGAAGAGTGCTGACAAGTTATACCTTGGAATACATTATTTCTACGTATTCTTGTCCGGAGATTGTTGAGTTTGAGTTCTTGAGGGAGCCAAGAGGATCGTTCTTGCATGTTATCCCTTTAGCTATCAAGATCTTGATCATTACACTGAGTTTAGAAGCATTTCCTATGGCCGGCTAAGCTTCTTCTGAGTAATGGGCGAGGAAGCTAGGGTGGAGAAAGATGGTGGACCTTGCGGCTAAACAGGAGAGGGAAGAGAGATGACTCAAGTATAATGAAGCTCGTGAAAGGGAGTTAGCTAGACAACGCGAAGTTGCATGAGAGATGGATTTATGGAGGCAGACGTTGCAAGAAGGAATTGAGGCTCACGTAGAGGACATAGAGCTTGAGCAGTCTGTGCTACCCAATCTTGGAAAGCACGGGAGAGAGACCCCTTCAACTTCTGAAGAGAGCTCATCACTTGGAGAAAGGAGAGCCGTTAAGGTGGATCTGAATCCACCACCAATTAGCACCTATGAGGTATAACTTTTCATTTGTCACATCTATGGCTGGACAATCATTTCTTGTGTTTGGAGGTATATTTTCTGGAGTGTAATTTGGGAAAATTACGTGAACAAAAATCTTGGGTATCATGTTTGGAAGTGGCACGAGACACACATCTGGTAGCAGTGCAATATTACATATTGTTGGTGTACAGTTCAGCGTGACAATGGGGACACAAGGCATGACCACTTCAAGACACTTGTCAACCACAGGAGGTAGATTTTGTAGAATAGGAACTAGCAGTCCTGGTGGACATGGCAAATTTGGAGGATTCGGTGGATCAGGAGGGATAGGTGTTGGTGGATCTAGTGGATCTAGTGGTGGAGGTAACACTGGAGGGAATCAAGGTTCATGATCAAGTGCACACGGGCCTCAACCACATCAACAAGTATTTTTTAAAATGGCTTTACATCTATCAGACTACAAAGGTGTTGAGGATACTGCAGAGCATGTACACAAGTGTGAGCTACTATGGCGTGCGAAGGGGATCACTACCCTGGAACGGAAGGTAAGTCAGTTTGCAACAATGTTGCAAGGATGCACGCATATTTGGTACCAAAAATTATGACCCCCATCAGACAGTGGTAGATTACACCATGTTGTGGAATGCCTTCTTATCTAAATTTCATATCCCTGAGTTTGAACAAAAGATCATTAGTACACTGAAGGAAATCCAAAAAGGTATGGTAGAGAGTGTGCAAGAATATGACGCGCATTTTAAAACTCTCTTATCGAAATTGTCTTATGATATCCATCCTTCTTAGCATGCTCAGTGGTTTGTTGGAGGGTTGATAACACCCATTAGGAGAGCGCTTTCGCACAAGACCTTCACAGACCCACACGAGGCCTTGGAGGCTACCCTATGTGTTGAGGTTGTTGGAAGCATGAATATCGGTGATAGCCCTTTTCTTGAAGCTCAGATTTTGCAATGGCAAAGCAGTTACAGAAGTTATCTACAAACTCAGTGCATGAGACTCATAGTGGCCTATGATGCACAAATTGTGAGGTAGAGGGGCATACAAAGGATAGTTGTCCTCGGAGATTGGTACGCACCATGACAATGGACTGTGAGATTTTCCATAGAGATCATGATGCAAGTAGGTATCCACTACTACAACACGTGATCCATAAGAATGTGTCTTTTTATTGCAAGATTTACACCTCTACTACTCATAACACCAAGGATTGTAGATTAATTGACCAGATACATGATGTCATTGATATTGGTGTGCGCCAAACTAGCCTCGCAAACAATTCCATAATGATGTTCGTCACTATGAAGGGCGTGTAGATGGAGGGGGCATGGAAGAGGTCTTCGTAGAGGATTTCATGGTCATGGCAACCACGGAGGATGAGGAAGTGAGTTCCCGCGCAGTACTTGTTCCAATTGTGGATCTATGGAGCACTATAAGCATGAATGCCCTGATCTGTTACAATGCTCTTGGTGTGGAAAAAACACAGGTATGAGGAGTTCCCAGAGCTATTTGAACATATGAGCTAGTAACACTGGAAGGACAAAAAATCCAGAATGGTAAGCATAAAGAAGGCTGACTCACAATGGATGCCAAGGGTAGCGCACGAGTCAAGACTAGAACTTGTATCGGTGACAATGTGAGCTGAAGTTGCACGCGTCAAGGAGAAACCAAGGTAGAAACCACTAATTACAAGAGAAGAGGTGGTGTATGGTAAGTATATGGACCCTACTCATCAGAAAGAGGTGTATCAAGAGACCATGGATGTAATCCGAAGCCTACAAGGAGAAATCCAGTGCCTGAAGGAGCAGTCAAGGTAGTTAGAACAAAGAAAGAGTGTTAAGGCTCTGCAGAAGGATCGGGATGAGGTCAGGGAAGTATGCAAAATATTGAGGCAGGAGAATATCATTCCTTTGCTAGGGGAATGGTTACGGGAAAAAGTACTGCACACCAGAGTAGAGTGTGAGAGGCAGGTTCTGCATGCTAACCTTCCCCCCCATAGCCTCAACTATGATAAGGATATTACCTTGAATGTGGTTGTGGATGGGTGGCTCCTAAGTAATATTCTGATTGACATGGGCACGAAATTTAATGTTCTCACCTTGGACGTCTAGAACCAAATGGGAAGGCCCATTACAGCCATCTTCAAATGTGTTGTTTATGGCCAACAAGACAAAGACAATGCCCATTGGTGTTTTAAAAGACGTTGTTATCACTATCCAAGGGGCAAAATTTGCTAGAGATTTTGAAGTCTTAATGCTAGCCGAGGCAGACAAATTTCCAGCATTACTTAGGCGCCCCTGGTGTTATAAGAACATTGTTGACCTACAGTTCAATAAAGGGTACATAATCTTTGAGAACAAGGAAGAAGGGGTAATCATCCCCTTGACCGATGGGAATTCAACACCCTATATTGAGTCCTTGGGAGAAGAATTTCTTGACAAGATCTATGTACACTCTATCAGGGACCCTAATGTGATCAATCCTACGGAAGGAGTTATTCAGTTCGAAGACACTCAATCTATGAGTGATACCACTAGTGTAGCATGTGACAATTGGGTGCACAGGACTTATGAGTTAATTAGGCAGCAATCGAGAGGCTCTATTACAAGAGTAATAAAGTATGCTCATTCAATGGAGACCGAGTGGAAAAGTGAGATTGAAAGAAGAAGGATGCTTAGCTATAACTTGCTCAGGACCACAGCGTGTTGGTGGGCGACACATCGCGATAGCCTTCTAGGGTGGCGCAAAGTAAGAATCACATTTTTTGTCAGGTTTTCCTAGAGCAATGCACCCACTATCATACAAGATTATCATGGGAAGGAACCCACCTTGTTTCATGTCCAATCATGTGAGAAGGCCTAGATGGAAGGCATGGAAGCCTTACCACCTTTTTTATGGGTATATAAGTTGTACTTCACTTTATAATGTTTCGTGCGCACATGGTACATTCACTTAAAGATGTGTCGTCAGATAGGAAATTGGTAGGAAATTGGCAGGAGTTATGGCTGACCTCCTTCAAGCTTTTGAATATCAGATCACTAAGCCATCAGTGGATGAGGCGTTGCAGGTTGTTAAGCACCTAACGATGGGAGATAGTGTCATAGCGGAGGATAAAATAATGGAATTATTGGGTGAACCTAGTTTAGAAGTGGGCTTTGATGAGGAAGAATCAGAGGAGATACAACTTGAGCATGCATGCATGGAGAAAGAGAAAGGAAAATTAGTCTACGTGATCGATGGTGAAGAAGTGGAGAACTTGGATGTTAACCATAATATGGGTACACACGAAGTAATAAATAGTGATGATGAGCAAGCGTGCGCCTACCATGAACCATTCAAAACAAAGAAGGTTAACATTGGCTCAGAAACAGAACCTAAGGATGCTACTATTGGGCACTATTGGTTAGAAAAAGAGGTTTCAAAGATCATTGATCTATTGCGTGAGTTTCGGGATTTATTTCTGCGTGGGTACCATGAACTTAAGGGAGTTTACCACTCTTTAGGAGAGATACGGATCAAACTAAAGGAAGGAGTGTGACCGATTCGGAAGAGACCTTACTGAATGAATCCAAATTTGCACGTTCGGGTAAAGGAGGAGATAGACAAGATGATAGCATCAAGCATCATTGAAGTTGCAGAGGAATTAGAATGGATAAACCCCATGGTTACTAACATTAAAAAGGATGGGAGGATAAGGATCTGTGTTGATTATAGAGATTTGAATGTGGTATGTGTCATTGATCCCTTTCCCACCCCTTTCACCAAAGAAATCCTGGAAGGAGTAGCGGGATGTAATATCTATTCCTTCACGGATGGATTCTCGTGGTATCATCAAGTTAGAATTGCAAAGGAGGACCAAGAAAAGACATCTTTCACCGCTGAATGAGGAAATTTTTCCTACACGGTCTGTTATCTCATTTTTAGTGATTTCAGCTAAAATTGAGATAACCATAGAATTTTTTTGACAAAATCTCCTAAAAATTCCCTTTGAAGGAGATTTTCAGGTTTTCGAGTTTCCATTGCATGGAAACATATCCTTTGCATGCTTCATGTCAATTGTTTCCTGAAACCTGAAACCTGATTATAAGCTAGTGTATCGGGTTTTTGGAACTCAGAAGCATCGAAACATACCTTGCAAAATGCATGCTCCATGTTGCTTGTTTCCCAAAACCTGAAACCCAAAATGATCCTTTGTGTCGGGTTTTTGGAACTTGATAACATCCAAACATCTCATGCTTCATGACAGTTGTTTCCCAAATCCCGATTTGATAATAAACCAAATTCTTTGTGTCGGGTTTTCAGGCACTCCGAACATGATGACATGGCATTAATGTCAAGTTGTCTGGTAGTTTGCACACGTGTCAAATGAGGTGTAATTAATGCTAGGGCTTTATAAATAGTTTGATTTTACACTTCATTTTTACCTGGTATATTTTTGTTGCGTAGATTTTTCGTGCATGTTCCTTCGACCTCCAAACCTGACTGAACCTCTCGATCAATTTCGTGATCCATCTTCGACCATTTTTTGAATTTATTGAAGGTATTTTTCTCTTCTTACCACTTTGAGGTCTTTTGGGTTGTTTTTGAGGTGTCCTTTTGGCATTTTTCCCTCTTTTCTTTTTCTTTCCTCTAGGTTTAGGGTTTTGGGTGTTTTCTTATTTTTCCCATGAGATGTACTCTTTTGATTTTTGAGAAGAATTTAAAAGTCCTAACTTACGAATTTGGTGGGAATTTTACATGTTCTGACATCCCAGAAACCCGACACCTTTGTTTCAGGTTTTACAGGGTGTTTGACATCCTCCGACTTCCGCAGAGTATCAGGTTTCTCAAAGTGCTTACATCCCCGGATCTCCGCTTGTATCGGGTTTTACAGTGTGCCTAATATCCTCTGAATTCTTCCAGTGTTGCGGGTCTTGACCGGTGTTAGACACTCTTCCGATTCTGCAATGTGTCAGAGATTATCACCTATTTGACATCCTCTGAATTCCGCCAGTGTTGCGGATCTTGACCAGTGTTAGAAACTCTTCCGGTTCCACAGTGTGTCAAATATTATCACCTACTCGACATCATCCGAATTCCACCAGTCCTTTAGGTTTTTCAAAGTGTCCAACACGTTCTATTTCTCGACACACACAATCCAGTCGGTCAGATTTCTGAGGCTACTTTTCAAGTTTCAACATCCGAATAGTATGGCGGGTCTGCTCACTTGTTCAACAAACATCCAAACCCGATTACTCTTTCAATAATTTTCAAGACTCCTCATGTCAGACCCGAGCCCTTCTAAGTCTGGAAAGATGAAGTACAAATATCAGAAGACAGATTCTTCTTCTTATATAAGTTTCAATTATGACATCCGAGACATAGAGCTTGGTAATATAGACATGGAAGACTTCTGGAAAAGGATCGAGGATTATTCTTAGAATTCATGGATGAAGTCAATAGCTGGCAGTGGTCTCCCACTTGCAGCAGGGTTTCTAGTATCAACCTAATGCCTTGAATTCATTCTGGCATGTGCTTCTCACTATGACTCAGCCTCCCGCTCAGTGAGAAATCAAGTAGGAGAGTCTATAGTAAAATTAGACGGAGATTACTTCGATCAACTCCTAAAGTTGCCCAACTTTACGGAATATGTTGATTTAAATCTTAAGTCAACATAGAAAGCCTGGGACAAAGATCAAGAAGACTGCATCAAGCACGTGAACAAGAAATTCTTGATCAAGGCTAATCCAGTTGTTCCTAGGTTTCCTAAAATGGTTCCTAGAAGTGATTTTATACTTGAATTCAGTGATATCATCACCCTACTAAACCGGTTATTTGGTCTCCCAGAGTCAAAAGAATTCCAAGGGTGGATGTATCAGTTCATGGTCGTCATTTAGAAGAATGACCAAGGGATTGATTGGGGCACCTTAATAAGTGATGAGATAGACTCAAATGAGAATGGTCTTGTCTACTGGCAAGTTCTACATGATGTCATACGTCACCTATGCAGTAGCAGGTATGAGAAACTACCCGAGGTTGGATGCAAAAGGGAATCAAACAACTAATCACATATATTGGTACTTCCCTTAGCTGACAATAAAAGGATCTGAGGATCATTTTAGGAGAGTGAATGATGCCTTATTTTATGAAAATATTTGCAGGCTAGACCCTGAGCTAAGAAAGAGAAGAGTTTCTGATGAGGCATGGGTGGAGGTGTCAAAATTGGGTTGCATCTTCTTGTAATTCAAGAAGTTTACCTATCTCCAGGTGGTAAGGTTCCACGGTACTCCTTTTCATCTGCCCAGGTTTCCAAGTGACAAACTCATCCTTATGGAGTTGGTCAGACAACTGTGGGATTTCCACAAGTTCCAACAAAGCAGACACAAGGCCGCTGTCTCCTTCCCAATTTCCATCAGAAGGTACACATGTTATACAGTGGTTAAGGCCAAGAATGTGGTGCACGAACTTCAGGATAAACTGAAGAAGCATATGAAGTTCAGAGAAGGATTCAATATTCGAGGAGTCCTTAGGTCATATGGAACCTTGTATCTACATGTGCCCCGTGTAGAGAACATCTGGGTTGATCTTCAAGATGAGGTTTTCGTCTGAAGAAAAGACAATAGCAGGTTTACTCTTGAAGAAATCCAAGAATTAGATCTGGTTGATATCCCAGAAGGCACCACAGATAATGAAAGTATCTTGGAACCTAGATATGAACAGTCAGATGGAGATCAACTTGGATTCCCAGCCATCGACGTGTCCGTTGCTGAAAAGGATTCTATTGCCGAGAGAGCTGCTAAAACCCTTATTCACACTAAGGCATGGCTCATTTCTTGGGGAATGAGTTATAAAGAAAATAGCTTTTCAAAGATAGCTACTCTAGAAGCGGGACCCTCCAAGGGAGAAAAGGAAAAGGATAAAAGCCCTACTAAGAGACAAATAAAGTTTAAATTTGTTAGAAGAGAAGAAAAGCAGGGGGCTGAATCATCTACTCCCACACAAACAGTTGAGGTATTGGATTCTCCTCCTTAACCAGAGACAGGAGGAATTCTCCCAGAAGTCAAGATTGCTCAACCTCTCATTTCTCCTTTTAATGATTGCTCATCAAAGGTAAGCCTTGCCCTTGTTTCTCAAGCTTTGGCCTTAGATTCTTTACCTCCTCTCCCCCAATCTTCCTCATCACATTTTTCAACACTACTTTCATCAGTCATGACCAGCATTTTCTCTGATCTTTCACCTCTCTCTATTGAGCCTACGTTGGCTATAGAAATTCCTCCTCCTTCTGCACTTCATTCCCTCAGTCTATTCCCACAGTCACTACACTTGCAGTCATCATGACTCCACAAGAAAATCTTCCTTCACCCAAAGATACAACCATGACACCTCCAATAGGAGCAACTTCTTCCACTGTACCTCAATGGTTGGTCGACCAAACTCTGAGGAAGAGGAAGGTGGTAGTTCCCCTACCAGCCTTCGATTTCAGTTCACTCAAGGTCTCTCCTGCCAAATCTACTAAGAAACCTAAAATGGTTTCAAGGGTTTCAGTAGATACCTCAGGACATAAGTTTGTAGAGATTGCCACTCCTACGGATGACAAAACGAAGGAGAACATAGCAACTTCCAATTATCAGATTACAAGGGTGGATCTGGGAAAGGTAACAACATAAGGGGCACAACAAGATGCACAAGATGCCATGAATGTGCTATGCCAAAAGCTAAAGGAAACAAAGGTGAGCAGGGATGAGCTAAAAGAGAAAGTGGAACAGTTGACAGAAGTATTGCTTAAGCTCTCAAAGCCCTCTCAGTCAGCCCCGTCATCTTCTACTCCCACTCCTATCAGGTTCAACTTATCATCAGTGCCTATTATTGAGAAGATCAATGAGAAGGGGAGAACGATGGATGAATGGATTCAGAGGTTACTCCTTCAAGGAAGGAAGGTCATTAATGATACAGTAAAGGTGTATAAATCCTTGAAGGAAATGAAAAAGGATGGCAACAAGATGAATGATGAATTTTCACAGGAGGCTGGAAACCTTGAACTAACTTTGGAGGCCCTCAATGCACTAAAGCAAATTCCATCTCAGGTCTTAGTGGAAGAAGGAGTCATTCCACATGGGGATAAACACTTCTAGCTAACCAAGGCTATCAGGTTCAAGATAAAGATTCTTAGTGAAGCTTGCAGCAAGTTGAGAGAATCCAGAGATCAGTTGATTGATGCCACCAGTGATATCGAAGAAGAGTTGTTCAAGATCTTTCCCAAAGTATTGGATGAAGGCTCAACCATTCTACCTACTGATGGTTTCTATAAACAAATTCAGGAATCAATCGAGCAGGAACCAGCTTCCATCTTTGATCTGAGTTTCATTAATAAATTTATAAAGATCGAGAATGTTTTGGAATCTCTAAGAAAACTTAATAAGAGATTGAAGAATCTTCCTGGCAACGCAAGTGACACACAGGAAACTTGCGAGGTTCTAAATTCTACTGCACCAGATGAAGCTGAAATACAAGACATAATCTGGAAGTTTCAAGAGTTTCAAGACAAGCAGACATCATTGGAAGAAGACAAGGATGAGGAAACAAAATACACAATGATGTTACATGTCATTTCCTTCCAAAAATTGACATGTCTTTTTCATTTCCGTTTTGTCACGTAGGAAGCAAATTTTGACTTGGTCTCCTACGTGAGAGTCAAGCAAAATAGACTCTTATTAAATGGCTATTTTCTAGGATTTTATCCTATTTTCTCTCTGCCCTTTTTATTATAAATAATGGATGCTTGTGCATTCCAAAGGGTAGAGATTTTTGGAATATTGAGAACTATTGTAAAGAAGAAAAACTTTGTGTTTTCTTTTAATCATTTGAGGAATAGAAATCGATGCTATTTTACAAACTTTGTGTTGTGAGATTCATCTCTCTTAAGATATTGTTCTTATGTTCAGAATCTTAAGCTATTCTTTGTTTAGCACTCTTGATTATTTTAATTGTTTCAAACATTACATTTGTTATCTAAAACTCGTATGATTATTTCGTGATTTGTGTTTGCTCGAAAGAAAATGCGTTCCTGTCATTTCCTTTCCATTGTTTTTCTTCCATAATAATAATTTCCTTTTCAATCCATTTTGTTTATAAAACTACAACATCTTCACCTAGTGTGGATATGGATTTCGAGATTCTTTCCCAACCCCAATGGTTAGAATAGTGTGAATATTGTATATATTATTTTTGTTGTGTTTTAGATTAGTAATAAATAGGTAGCCTCGCCTGTCTTTGAGGAGGGATTTAATCCCATGTAATGTGGTTGAACCTCATATTTTGGTCTGACAAAATATCCAACCAACACGGTCATGCCTTTTGGAGTGAAGAACGCGCCTAATGTGTTTTCACGCATTGTAGTGCAGACATTTCATGATTTTATCCATAAGTTCCTTCAGGTCTACCTTGATGATTGGACAATAAATGGATTAGTGAGGGATCATTATGACAATTTGTGATTGATGTTCGAGAGATGCCGACAGTAGAGCATATCCCTCAACATCAAAAAATGTCTATTCGCTGCTCCATTTGGAACCCTGTTGAGGTATATCATATGTAAGGAAGGCTTGCTGGTGTATCCTGCCAAAGTTGTCGTTATTGTGGGATTGGGGGAACCTACTAGCCAGAGCACAGTGCACATATTCCTTGGGCATATGGGGTATTACTAGAAATTTATTAAGGGGTAGGCCAAGATCGTCGTGTCATTAAAAGAGTTACTAAAAAACAAAAATGTATTTCACTAGGGAGAGGCGCAACAGATGGCGTTTGATACATTGAAGAACAAGATTATCCCTGTGCCCATATTACACTTTCCTTCTTGGGATAAGTCATTCCATGTACATGTTAATGCTTTGGGGATGACGATTGGGGTAGTCTTAGCACAACCTGGAGAAGGAATTGTTGACCACCCCTTGTGTTTTACTAGTAGGAAGTTAACACCAACAGAGTAGAACTATACTACTATTGAGTGCAAAGCATTGTCCATGATCTACGCATTGCACAAATTTAGGCAGTATCTATTGGCAATGCCATTTATCTTCTACACAAACCATATGGCATTGAAGTACTTTGTAAACAAACCCGTTTTACAAGGGCACATATGTCGATTGGTCTTGTTGTTCCAAAAAGTTTAGTTTACATTTGTTGTGAAACTAGGAAAGAGTAACTTAAGGCCTGACCATTTATCAAGGATTGACTTAGGGGAGGATGCGTAGATCATTGAGGATACAATGTCAAACACGTAACTATTTAGTTTGTGGCGTGTGCCCTCTGTTTTGAAAGATATTGTTGTGTTTCTCAAAACGGGTATGACACCGAAGGGAACAAAGACTCTAGAAAGAAAGAATTTAGTCATATGCGTTGCGCCCTACATGTTAATTAGTGGAGACTTATACAAGTTAGGTCGTGATGAGGTTTGACATCAATGTGTGTTAGAGCATGAACGCGTTGCAATCATAGAGGAAGCACATGGTGGGATTGCTGGAGGACACTATGTAGGAAATGCAACCGTGCACAAGATCCTCCTGACAGGGCTTTGGTGGGAAAGCATCTACCAAGATTGTATTGAGTTTTGCAAGGCCTGTGACCATTGTCAACGCTGTGTCAAACTAGGAAGAAGAGATGAGATGCCCTTGAGACCGATAGCTAGCGCATAACCATTTGAGAAATGGTCAATTGATTTTGTAGGACCGGTTTTCACCCTTTGCATGAAGGACTAACTCATGTTATATAATTACATGTACAAATTATCTTACGAGGTGGGCAGAAGTGGCACCTACAAGAGATTGCACAATGACAATAACAACTAGGATCTTGTGGGAAAATATAATCAGCAAATATGGATATCTATTGAGTTTAACAAGTGATAGGGGTAGTCATTTCTTGAATGAGACAATTAGAATCTTGTTGGCATAATTCATGGTAGCCCACCACAAGACTACCCCTTATCACCCACAAGCTAATGGAACCGCTAAGGCATTTAACAAAATACTGAGTCACACACTGACCAAAATTTGTGATGTGGGAAGAAAGGATTGGGATGATAAAGTTTTTGTTGTGTTATGGTCATATCAGACTACTTATAAAAGAATAAATGAGGCTACACCTTTTCAACTGGTGTTTGGTGTGGTAGCAGTATTACCTATTGAATTCATTTTACCATCACTACATATAGGATGTGCAGCAGGATTAGCTAATGAACAAGTGCTTGAGGAGAGGATCGATAAGTTAATGCAGTTAGATGAGAGGCGGTCCATTACTCGCTGGAGTCAGAAGACAGAAAAAGCCAGGTAGAAGGCATGGCATGATAAACACGTCAAGAACAAATAATTCGAGGCTGGGCATATGGTTTTGTTATATGATTCCAAGTTCTGCACCACCCAGGGAAATTCAAAATCCATTTGATGGGCCCGTACACTGTAACCTATATACTTGATTTAGGTGCTTGCTAGTTACAAGCGTTGGATGGAACACGGTTTCCAGTCCATTTCAATGGGAGTAGGCTGAATCCCTACTATAAATAAGTCTTATTGTCTTTGCAAATAAGGCAATATTGCCATTTAGCCTAGGATTTTCCTTAATGCATTTCCTTTCTTTGTGTTTCCCCTTCTTGTTGTTTGTTACCTTTCTTTTTGTTTGTTGTGTGCGCGTTGTGTGTTGGTAGCCACTTATTATTTTTAAAGGTTTCCTATGCGTAGAGGACCACACATCCATTTTTGTGTGAGGTGGAGTGATGCAACAAGTATCGGAAGCTGATAGTGGAAGTTGTGTTTCGATGGCCCAGTTTGAAGGATCAAAAGCACATAGTTTGGAAGAGCGCACGTAGAAAAGGTGAACATAAGGAGTTTTAGTGTCAGGAATACTTTACAAAAACCACATACAAGGATGAGAATCACATGAACAACATGAGGTCGGTAATGTCAAAAATTAGGGTAAGGACAGAAGAAGTGCCTTCGATGTTGTAAGCATGCAAAAAAGGATCTTTGGTCAATAAGGATTTTTACACACCAGAAGGTTGTAGGAGTTTTCACGTAGGATTGGGCGCGGGGGGTAATAGCGTTTAATGTTGGCTTAAGAAGAAAAATTCACCTTTATTGTAAAGGTACAATGGTAGGTGGTATTACATTTATTGAAAAAAAATAAGAAAAAACTATAAGTAGAAGGTTAGGGTACATTATTATTACCTTGCATTTGTGATATTAAAGAGCTCTTGTGAACTAGGGCAGCCTTGAGAAAAGTTGTGCAAAAAGGGTTATGAAGATATACGTGCATAGCCAAATTGATTAGCAAACCAGAGTGGAAAAGAGTACATGTGCGTGAGGAAGAAGGTCGTAGAAGTTTTAGAATCTCACAAGCTTTGTGTTGTGTAAGGAAGAGTTTTCCAGGTTAGGGTTCCGCAGCTAAGGCACATGATTGAAGGAATTTTTGTGAAAGGGTAAAGTCACATAATTGAGCAGAGTCAGGATCATAATGAAGAAAGAAATTTTAGTAACGCGACAAGAGAAATGGCACCAAGGAAAGTAACCATCGTTTCACCAAAGAAGGGCAAGGGAAAAGGGAAACAAGTTGTTTCCACCAGCTTCAACAAAGAATGGTATGTGGAGATGCAATACCTAGATGACGTATTGCTTAGAAAGGAATGGGTTTCTCATGTTAGAAAGATGGCTGTAAGTGACTACAACCATCGAACAAGCACCACGGAGAACGTGATGAAATTGGAATTGGTTCACCCTGCAGATAAAAAGACACCAAATGGAATGGATATCTACGGTGATGAGGTAAAGGTGAAGATGGAGAAGGCTAGGTTACTAAAACTCTATGATTATCTCTATTTCAGAAAGCCTGAGTGAATGTATCAGTGGTTAATGTCATGCGTACATGAAGATCATTTCTACTTCACAGGACATAGGATGTGAATAACTCCCCAACTGATTTCCAAATTTATTGGTCTTACCTATGAGGGAGAATTGTTTGACAATGAATCTGATGATAAGGAGGTCATTAAGAAGACGGTGGAAGCCTATGACTAGAAGAAGGGGTCGCGGTATTTCGACATCTCTATGATTTCTGACCCTATAATGAGGATGGTCGCGCGCTTGGTCACAAAGCTAAATGGGCAGGAGAGGTGGACACAAATCAACAAGGCTTGGTTGAACGTTTGCCACGAGATCTTGGAGCGGACCATCTATAACCTTTCAACATTCATAACAGAAGAAATCATCAATATCGTGCATAATGGAGAGAAGATCATATTCAGTAATGTCCTCCTTACCATCATATTTTCAAAAATTGGAGTGCCTGATGGGCCAGAAAAATTTGTGTGGGAGTACCCAGACGAGAACCTTTCACCTACCAAAATATTTGAGAAGTATACTTGTGACACCATAATGGCCACCCACAAGGCACGCCTAGAAAAATGGTATAAACGGATGCGTGATGCATTTGGTGTAGAGTGGAGAATACCTAAGCAATCACCTATTTTACTACAAGGTGAGGCCAAATTCGCGGTGTACCAACATTTATGTATCGATAGGTTTTCTCTAGCAAATGGCACCAAGGGTCCCTAGTGTAAGTTGCCATTCTCCTTCACAACACAATACTTCTAGGCTAGGGTCAATATATTCAAATAGGAAAAGAAGCTAAGATTTTACCTCAACATGGTAGACCAGGATTATCGTGAGCTGCGCAGGGCTTTGATTTATCCAAAAAAGTGAACTTATGTGGAGAAGTATGTCTCCTATGACGTGTATATGATGAAGCCAGTAACATTACATGTTGCTGGGAGAACCGCAACAATGGTATTCCTACGCATAAGGCCAAAGTATGAGAAGGAAGCTTATGTGGTGAATGATGTCTCTATCCTAGAAGACCCCACCATAAGGAAGAAGGTCTATGTTGAGGAAAAGGGAGAGAGAGAAGGTACCTGAGAAAAAAGGTACCAAGTATACAGACATCATAATCTGCAGGCACGTGCAGGAGTCGGGTGCAAAACCATGAGCACCTATGCATAGAGGAATAAGTTCCTCCGCAAAAGAGAAAGAGAAGACACATAAGGAAGAGGCACCATAACAAGAGGAGCCCCTTGTGAAAGAAGAGTCATCCAGCAAGAGAAGGAGTCACCTACTGAAAAGAAGAAAAAGAAGAGTCTCCTATATTAGAGTCACCAGTTAGGAAGAGGACAGAAAGTAATAGAAAATGAAGAATCAGAAGAAATAGAGAGCATGGAGGCCGAAAATGGCGACAAGGATGAAAAAGAGCATGGTGAGGCTTAGGACCATCCTATCTACGATGTACACAACTCAGATGAGGATGGAAAATGAAGAGGAGGATGAGGATGAAGGAGGCACTCACAACAAGGGGGGAAGTAAGGATGTCAACATGAAGGATCAAAGGAATCCAAGCCTAACCAAGGAGCAGACCAGAAGATGCCGCAAAAAGGGAGGTAACAAGAATCATAAGAGAATTGGTGGAATAAGAAGGGGAGTACAACACTGAAGAAGTACCCAAGGAGATGGAGGAAAGTAGAACAGTGTAGAAAAGGAATATGGAAGCATGGGTAGAGATTCCAGCTTGACGATAAGCTTCCCAAAGGAAGTGCACATGGGAGGAAAGGGTATGGTAGTGATGCAGGAGCAAGGAATGGACTTACATCAATGATCCAAATAAGTTACTGTGCGCACGTTCCCAAAGTACCATGACCTTCAAACCAACTCCTTGCATGGTATTCATTTAAACGAAGATGGTGTGCATACCCATGCGCATAAGGAAGATGGTGTCTTGGGATTTTGAGTCCCATGTTGATGAGCCTGAGTTCAAGGTCAATCATGAGGCATTGATGGAGATACTAGATACTAAAGGAAGTAAAGCCTCTTGGTGAATTCTCAATAACTATCAGGTGATCAAGTTTGTAACGCACTCAAAAAGGTGTTGGTAGAGGTTGAGGTGAGTCTCCTAGGGAGAAATGGTAGAGTAAGGATCCTAGAGGAAGAACTTGAAAAGAAAAATGAATAAATCCTTGAAAAGGACAAGGAGTTAAAGTAGGAGAAGCTGATGAATGCACACAATCAAGGCAAGAATTAAGGGAGGAAAAGGCAACGGTGAACGATATTTATAAGAAAATAGAGATGATTTTAGATGCCATAATCTTGAAGCACCCAGATTTGGCCCCACTTGAGCAAATTTTTTTAGTCAACCATGCAATGCTTGGAAGACTTGACCCGCATCCTCACCATGGAAAGGCAATCGCTCACATTGGAAATCAATAGAAGAGGCATTGGCACACTAAAAGGAGGAAAAAAAACTGAATAGGTCAGGGAGACAGTTACTCAGTATTCCAAGCTCCTTTCTACAGTAAATACCGCCACACAAATAGATGAGGTTATATATGACAATTGTGTTAACAGAGACAAGGTAGCAAGCATATTGGTTGCTACGCATGAGGTGGATTTGAAGGAGTTACAAGAGAAAAACAAAGGAAATAGGGAAAAGCATGATATAGATCCTAGCCGAGGTTGAGAAGAAGATGGAAGCAATTGAAGCCTTGTGGGGTTCGATTACGAATCGTCTTAAGGAGCTGTATCCCCAGGTCACTCGTATAATGGATGCAATGGACAACCTTAGCAAGTAGTTAGAAGGAATTTTAGATACAATGAATGTTAAGGGAAACAAATTGAGTTTTGAGGAGGTGAGCGCTCTAGTGGGTGACCTACTTCAGCAAGCGCAAAGTGAGATGGATGTATGGGAAAAGATTGAGGCAACAGTAAGGAAGGAATTCCCACTCCTCCTACAGTAGTAGTAAATTCTTCCATTCTTCATTCAATTTGTCCCAGTCCCACTATTATTTATTCTTTGAAGAAGCAAGATGTTTCTGAGGACGGAGAACATGCTTAGTGTGGGGAGATGTTGGGCCCTGACATATTGGATAAGTTCCAAAGGGCACATGTGTGCAGGATCAAGAAGAAGGGTGCTCAGGGGAAAGCACACAGGAAAAAGGGGTTTTAGAAAGTTTTAGGTGAAACTAGGGCGCACGCGGAAGGCAAAACATGGGTCCAAAGGACTTAGCCATATTTTTCATTATGAAGACACTTGAGGAAAATGTGAGGACCTGACTAGGCGTGATGAGTGGATAAGATGCCAGCTTGGAACCTTGGAGGTCAAGAAAAGGATATTCCACGCAAGGAATATTCCCAGGAGACATCATTACAGAGAGTGGAGGGTTTGTAAAGGGATAAGCATTCACCAATGGAGGACCACATCGACACTTGGCATGCGATCTGTCCAAGCAATAAGGCATGGTGGTGGGTGTTGATCTTATAAAGGGAGATGCTCAGGCTAAAAACAAGGAGAGATATAGAGAGGAGAGAAGGAGAAGAGAATGCAAGAGATAAATAAAGAGAATGCACAAAGAGTAAGATGTTGAGCGACAATGTGTTGTAGTAATGCTAGGGTTTGGAGCACTTAGTGCTAAGGGTTGTGAGGGATGTCATGAGCCTTTGTATGACACTAGGATCTATAACATGGGTTAAATTAGAAGGGTATAGCTAGGGTCTCATACAAGGGAAGATATGTAGGAGTTGGGTCTCTGTCATTTAACATGTATGGTTTGTGATGACCTCTTTTGAAATTAATGTGGCTACCAGAGCTATTCTAAATGAATATATATATATATATATATATATATATATATATATATATATATATATATATATATATATATATATATATATATATGGGTTCGTTATGCATATCATGCTTCAGGGTGTAAACCCTCATGTTATATGATTACCATAGCTCATATTTGGCTTATTATTCTAATTACATTGCTATTAAGTTTTCGTAATGCAATAATGTGTGGAACTATGAGATGTCCCTTCCACTTTTCTTTTAACTAAGTAAATTTACTTCGCATTCTATAATTCATCCTCCATTAATGTCAAAACCTTCTCACAGTGCTCACATAAAGGAGGGGTTCGATGCTCATGTGTGCCTCGAGTGAGCGCCCAACACTCACTTAGTGATAGGCCAGCGCGCTTGGGGTTAGAAATTCGTATTGAGGGTAGATAAAATGACTACAAAAAACTTCAACCAAATTCTGCTCATTTTCAGAAAGGGTAAGAAAAGAATCATCAACAAAGTTCCCATTAATGAGTTGAGTCAAATGATTGAGAAAAAAAATCCCCAAATGCGTCCCTGAGTAGCCCTTTGAACAATAAGATATCCAAGAGCATCAGCGGCTAAGACAAAAAGAGAAAGCACAAGAGGGCACCCCTATTTGACAGAGTGGAAGAGGCTAATTGAAGAGGATTGTTGATCATTGATAGTGAGGCAAGCAGAAGCATTAGAGAACAAAGTTCGGAAAGTTGAGGTAAAATTTTTTCCAAAACCTAAAGTTGTGAGCATAGCTAGAATAAAAGGCCATTCAATAATATATTAAGCCTTTTCAAAGTCAATTTTGAGAAATAAGGGTCATTTCAAAGACAACCGAGCCCATTTCATTCCTTCCCATACTGTTATAAGATTATCCAAAATGTAGTGGGCTTTTACAAATCCCATCTGCTCAGGTCGAACAATCTTGGGTAAAAGATGGGCAATGTGAAGAGCAAGGGCCTTAGCAAGATTTTTATAAAAAACATTCAAAAAAGTTATAGGTTTCCAACTATTAATCAACTCTGGATCACCTGCTTATGAATGTAATGTTGCCTTAATTGATGAATCTCCCAAAAGAGTTAGATTGGAGAGCTTCATTGTAAACTTAAAGCATGTCCTGAACAACAAAATACCAAGTGCTTCATATAATTCACAAGGAAATCCATCCAAACCCGAAGATTTATCATTGACAAGACACAACAAAGCAACATAAATCTCATCTAAGGAAAGAGGGGCATTGCATCTTGCACGATCACTAGGAGAAATCTTAATCATAACCACCTCAATACATTGTTACAAAGTGGTAGCTCGCTCATTGGTGGTATTTTTTTCTTGGAAGACTAACTCATAATGCTCCACAACGACGTTAGTGATCTATGGAAAATCAGTGAGTCGATTCTAAGCAACTTGAATAATTTTGATTTTTTGACGAGCATGGTAGGCACTAAGGGATCTGAAAAAGTTATTAGACTCTTTGTCTCCCACCTTGAGCCAATGTAGCCTCGACTGAATCTAAATGCCACGAGTCAAATGAGATTCTATGAGCTTGATCTTGTGTCAAATATTGGCAGCCTGTAACTGAAGAGGGGTGTTGTTGGTCATTGGAAATGACTAATTTTTAGTCATATTACACATAGTAAGATGCGCATAGAGGAAAAATAGGTAGATACATGTTTGAAGGAGTGCACGGGAGTGCACACATAGGGAGAGAAGTGAGAATAACACAATGTATGAGGATGCACACACCAGAGAAGAACATGTCAACGCTCAAGGTTGTGTGCATGCAAACAGAAGACTGGGACTTAACCATTTTGGATCTTTGGCTAAGAATAAAGAAAATCAAGGTAACTTGAGGCTCACACAAAGGCTATAGTTACAAAAATCACATGCAACTAAGAATATAAGCAACACGTGGAAGCAAACTAATAATAGGATTAAAGCAGATAAAAGCATGAAGCTATTTATAGCTTAATGTTGTAAATGCATGTAATCTATTTGTGAGCATGCTTATTTTTAGGAAGGTGTATGTAGCGATGAAGGGAAAGTCCCCACCCTATAAATATAGGTCATAGCTCATTGTAGAGAGAGATTACTTAGTGCAGAGCTTAAGAGATGCTAATCTAAGGGTGTTCTTGAGTCTGCGCAAGTTTAGCGCATTGATGTAATGGATTGTAATGTATTCAACTCCTATGTTATATGATGGACTAGGTTAGTAATGAAAAATTGCTTGCAGATTGCAAAGATCATTATATCTAAACATGGGTTGATTGGAATACAAATCTTGTTAGTTATTATTTATGAATGATTTCCTTATTATATGTGTTTCTCAATTGTCCAACCATGATGTATCTTTTTGTATGAATGGTTGTTATGAACATGAATATGCATGCTAACATCTTGCTAAGCATAACAAAAGAGGGACTTGGCAGTTTTGTGTGCTTCGACTGGGCTTCTAGACGTGTTTAGATGAAGTGCTTGGCAGGGAAAATTTTAAGGGTTCCTCCAAAAAAACCTTAGAAAGTATTTGGTGAATTTTGGAAAAACCACTTTTGCATGTTTGGTGAATCACAGGAAAATTTGTTTTGTGGGGAAGGATTTTTTTTGCATCATTTTAGGAAAGGTTGGTTGGCAGCTGCAAATAGATTTATGCAAGCTACCAGTCGGTAGCATCAGCAATGCTACTGGTCGGTAGTATGGAGAATGCTACCGGCCGAGAGCATTCTCTATACTACTATCTGGTAGCATTCTTTATGCTACCACCCAAGAACATTAGTGATGCTATTGATCGGTAGCATTGGTGATGCTATTGGCTGGTCGGATTGGTGTTATTACCAGCTAGTAGCATTGAAAATACTACCAAATGACAACATTTACTATATTTTTGGTTGATAGGATTGTATATGTTACCAGTCGACAACATCGACTACGCTACCAGTCGAAGGCATTAAAGATACTACTGGCCAATAACATCGACCATGCAACTGGTTAGTACCATTGGAGATGCTTTCAACTGATGGCATTACACATGTTGCCACTCGGTAGCATTTTCCTATTACCCAGTGTTATTGAATGACAACGTGGATAATGTTTCCGGTCGGTGCCATTTTCCATGCAACTGGTCGGTAACAAATTAGAAATTTTCCTATATATATACAATGTAGTCACAAAATCATGCACTTTAGATACTATTTAATATCGGTATCACACTACTATTTAGAAGGTTCTTTAGTGAAGAAATTACTAATTAACCCTGGTCTTGTGGCCATCTTGTTTTATTTTATTTTGTCATTCCCAACCTTTTACAACCACATTCCCAGTAAACTTTCTTCACTTGGCATTATTTTAGCCTCGACTGGTGCAGTCATATTTTATACCCTTAGACGAATAGTCTAATCCCATGCACGTCAGCCTATAACCCAGCGGGTGTTGGATGCTCACCTGAGGCACGCGTGGGCATCGAGTCTCTCCTTTATGTGAGTCTTATGAGAATGTAACATCTTATAACAAATATTCAAATGGAAATGAGTAGAAAAGAACCATGCAACATTCTAAGAATGAGTTGTTATCTTATTGCATCCAGAAAATAGAAATAAGAAGCAACATAAGAAAATGGTTCATATAGAAAGGAAATACATAAGTAGTATACTTCCAAACCCAGATGATTTATAACAGAGCATTGTATTAATATTAACAGATTCGATAACCACATTTCAATCCCTTGAGGTCATGATAGATCCTCATCTAACTGTGCAGAGCAAAGTCATGCATCAGAGCCATAGTATGCTCATCATATTACAAAGAAGGATAAAAACACATCCCCTAAATGTTACAAAGTTCTCCTAATCCTTAACCCATAACATCCCCATTCACCAAGACTTTGCTTCTCATTTCTCTCCTTCACACTCTCTACACACTATCTATAGCATATATCCTCCTTCTACTTGCCTCCTCTTTTCTGCTTCCATCAGGCACTTGTATTTATAACCTTAGCACCCACCGCCATGGCTTTCAGAAGTTACAGATCGGTTGCCAAGTGTCAAGGTGGTCCTCCATGGAAGCATGATTTCTCATATCCGAGATCTCCACTCCTTGCAATGATGCCTTCTGGAACCTTCCATCGCATGCCTAGAATATTCCCTTTTTGTTCCCATAATTGCCAGGTTGGCACCTTATCCACAAGGGTCATGCTTTTCTTGTGTGTTTCCCAGGGTACATAATGTGTCTAACTATAACACCCATTTTACCTTACGCGTTGTTGATCAAATAAAAACACTTAGCAAAACTCACACACAGATTCCGCGTGGAAAAAAAGGATGGGATCGAAGGCACAAAGGAATAGGAAGGCATCACACGCAAAGGTGCAGAGTCAAAATTTGAGGACTTAGCCGATTTTGTAGATCAGGTCTATTTTCAGAGGCTGGCGTGTAGAACACACAAAGCGATGCCGAGACTTGTGCACCACGCTTTGTCTATATTTCGAGGATCATATAGAAGCGCTCTTGCATGGAAGTAATCCAAGAATGGATTCATCACTCTAGTTAACTATAAGTGATCCATAGATAGTATACTTGCATGTATGGCTATAATTGTAAATGGCATGTGGCTATTATTAGCATGTGACCTATTTTTGGCATAGTTAGCGATGAAGGGAAAGTTTCCCACCCTATATATATTACATGAATCACCTAGTTGATAGACGGTGTTGAAGGGTTAGAGATTCATGAGTGCATAAGAGTGGATAATTGTAACAGATCCATGCGCGCATGACTATTATTGTATCAAGCTTCTGTATTATTGGCATGTTTAATATATGAAGAATATTGGCCGAACCAAAGTGTCTTCTATGTATTATCATTGCATATTATTGATTCTTGATGATTTATATTTAAATGCATGCCTTTATAGATCTAGTTTGGTATAACTACGTAATGATGGATTAGTTTCTAAATATGTGTCCTTATCGTTTCACCATGGTACCTTGGCGCACTTTGGGTGAGTGCTCAGCCTATTCTAAGTGATGTGCCAGCACGACTAGGTGTTATCTAAGAATTCTAGGCTACATCACGCGTGTGCATCATGCGTTCAGTAAAAACCCTGTCAAAACCCTTCCCTGCGTGCCTTCAACCCACACTCCCTTCTTCAACTAGTCCCCACACACCCTTCTTCAACTAGGCCCCACATCCCCATGTGCCCTTATGTACTTAGTTGATATTTTGAGACCCAACATCGCCCCACACTACGCATGTTCTCCATCCTCGGAAACACTCTTCAATAAATAAATAAACAAATGTGGATCCTGATAAATGGTTGGAATGGAAGAATAAAGGAATGAAGAAACGGGGAAAAGAATGAAAGAATGGGGGAACTTGTTTATTTCTTGAGGAGGAGAGAGAAATCCTTCTCTAATTCTACTTCTAACTTTCCCCAGGTGTCGACATCATTCTGAGCTTGCTGGCAGAGGTCACCCACCAGGGCGCTCACTTCTTAAAAACTCAGTTCCTCTCCTTTAGCACTCATTTCCCCCATAATCTCTTTAGTTGCTTTCCCAAATCCTTGAGCGCATCCATCCTCTGAGTGATTTGGGGGTACAATTCCTTTAGTCAGTTCTTGATTGAGCCCCACAAGGTCTCAATGGCCTCTAATTTATTTTCTACTTTGACTAGGATTTTTCTCACTCATCCCTATTCCCCTTGTTCTTTTCTTGAAACTCTTTGAGTTCCGCTTCATGGGTGGAAACTAAGATACTTGCCACTCTATCCCTGTCCACGTAGTTATCATAGGTAGCCTCAGTAATTTGAGTGGCGGCCTTTACATCGGCAAGGACCTTGTTGTACTAAGAAACAATTTACACAACCTTCCTCTTATTCTCTTTTTCTTGGCATGCCAATGCCTCTTCTGCAGATTCTAAGGCAAGTGGTCGCCTTTCCATAGTGATTATGTGTGTCAAGTCTTCTAGCAATTACAAGGATGATCCATACTTTTGCGTGGGAAATGTTAAGTTTGTATGGTTGAAGATAGTGACATTTGTGATCATCTTTATCTTCTTATATGCCTTGTGCACTCTTACCTTATCAACCTTTAACTCAAGCCTTAACTAAGCGCTGATTAGTTCCTCCTGCTTCGGGTCCTTACTTTTATGAAGGAGCTCTTCCTCCTTTTTCTCCAACTTTGCCTCTAGAAACTTCACCCTATCATTTCTCCCGAAGATCCTAGCCTCAACCTCAACTAAGAATTTGTTGAGCAGTTACAGATTTTCTCATCTAATAATTGTTGGGTGTTTATCAAGGGGTTTACTCCCTTTGTTTTTAGCACCTTCAAAAATGATCCTTTTCTTACTTCAAATTTAGGCTCATCAATGTGGGACTCAAATGCCCATGATAACATTTTCCTTGTCTGAGGATATGCACCTTCCGCATTAAATGAAGTCATGGCTAAGAGTTGTTCCATTGGCACGGTGCTCTAGAAGACAGTGTGCAACACCTTCTTTAGATCAATGATGTAGACCATCCTTTGACCTTGCATTACTTCCATGCTCGTCCTCCCTATGTGTGTGGCCCTTGGAAAGCTTACAGCCAAACTGGGATCTTGTCTCATGCTACCATATTCTTTTCCTACACTTTCCTCCTCAACTTCCTTCAACACCACATCCACACCACGTTCAACCTCTTTTTCCACTAGGTTCTCGATGATTTTCACCACTTCTCTTTATGTGGCCTCATTTATCTGTTCCTTTGTGAGGCTTGGGGTCCTTTGATCTCTTGTTTTTTCTTCCCTACTCACCCCCTTGCCTTGGGCCTCAGCTTCTTCTTCATCCTCCTCATCATCTCTTTCATTATACTCTTCATCTTCTTCCTTATACTCCTCATCTCCCTCTTCCTCAGAGTCATGTATCTCATAGATAGGACGGTCTTCACCTCCTTCTAGTTCATCATCATCATCCATGTCTCCGATGTATGCATCTATACCTTCTGTCTCTTCTAAATATGCCTCATCAGTCACCTTTTACTTCTTCCTTACTGGGGATTCCAGTACAGGAGATTCTTGGAAGATAATCCCATGGCAAGCTTAAAATCTCCATGTGTGGGGGCAGGAACAGGATTGGTGAAAGATGGCAGACCTAGTGGCAACATGATAGAGGGAAGAGAGGTGGCTGAAGAATGATGATGCATGCGAGAGGGAATTATGGAAGAAGCAAGAAGTTGCAGAACGGATGGCATTGTGGAAAGGGACGGCTCGTGAAAAATTTGAGGCTCATGAGGATGAAGAAGAGCTAGAGCATCAGGAATTGCCCCATCTAGGAAAGCATGACAAAGAACCCTCTTCGACATCACATGGAAGTGCGCCATCATATATGACCTGGGCCATGGGCATGCATCTAAGCCAACCTGCTAACCTAGCCCTTGCGCTTGGTTTTCCAATATCTAGTACAACAGGTAAAAAAAGTTTTCATTTAGGAAGTGAGAGAGCAGAAACAAATTAGACAACAAGTACATCAATGGTAGCACAGAAAACTTCGTTATTCTTTGGGAGTATGTTTTTAGGCTCATCATCTACATAGAATATGAGCGCGCCGAATGTGGGATTTACCTCTAAAACTGGGACTACTTCACAGACTATAAGGGTCTAGTATAATACCACTGTTGAGACACACGGGAGTGCATCTACAGGCCCTATTCCAAATTCTGGAGGAGGATCGGGAGGTATGGGCAGTTCTAGTTCTGGTGGCTCGGGTGGTTTTGGAGGTAGAGGAAACCAAAGAGGTTCTGGGTCAGGTGGTTAAGGCCTGCAGCAACCCCAGAACATTTATATGGAGATGTCTCTTCGTCTCCCAGAGTACAGGGGTATCGAGGATGCTACTAAACATATTCATATATGTGAAATATTGTGGCATGCGAAAGGTATCACGACTTCTGAGCGTAAGGCAAGTCAATTTGCTACTATGTTACAGGCGTGTGTGCACAACTAGTATAGGAAGTTTGATCCCAATCAAAATATTATTGATTATGTAGCATTGTAAGATGCTTTCTTTAAAGAGTTCCATATCCCAGAGTTTGAGCAAAAGAGTATAAGCGCACTTAAGGATATAAAGCAAGGCACTACTGAAAGTGTACGTGAGTATGATGCCCGTTTTAAAACACTTCTATCCAAACTCTCCTATGATATACATGTAAGTCAGCATGCACAATGGTTTGTCGGGGGATTGATTACTCCATGTCGAAGAGCACTGTCACATAAGACTTATACCAACCCATGTGAAACATTGGAAGTAGCTCTACACGCTAAGGCAGTTGGGAGTATTGACACTAGAGTTAGTCCATACATGGAGGCTCAGATAGCAGCTATGGCGAAACAATTAGAGAAATTATCAGCAAACTCAGCTCATGAGACGCGCTCAGGAATCTGGTGTATAGATTGTCAAGTGGAAGGCCACACCAAGGATAGTTGCCCTCGTAGATCTATACGCTCACTGCTGTTAGACTTTGAGATTTTCCATTTGAATCATGATGCTAGTCACTTCCCCTTACTATAACGCATGATCATAAAGAATGTATTGATTAGGGGATTAATTTTAGTGTCAAATGTTCCCTAAACTTCCCTAAACCATGCCCATGTAGTAGAGCCTTCAGAGAGCTTTCTGACGATTGTAAGAACGTGAAAAACGGATACTCTGAGCTCAAGTTATGTTCGGTCAAAGTTTAGTCAACAGGAAAGTCAACTCTGATCAACATGTCAATAATTGACCAATAGCAATGCAACACATGGCAAAAGAAGAAAAGGGAAAAAATGAAGGTTGTTCGAGTTGTTTGCAACCTCCGGTCTTCGACACACATATTTTGGGCTATGTTGTAAGAGGCTCAGACTTTTGCATAACGGAACTAGCCTGGCTGACATGATGGAATTGGACTATGCATCGGCCGATTTGAGGGTGAAATCAATAAGTTTGATTTTCCATATCGAAAATGTAAGAACGTGAAAAATGGACAGTCTGAGCTCAAGATATGTCCGGTCAAAGTTCAATCAATTAGGAAAGTCAACTCTGGTCAACATGTCAATAATTGACCAATAGCAATGCGACACATGGCAAAAGAAGAAAAGGGAAAAAATGAAGGTTGTTCAATTTGTTTGAAACATTTGGTCTTCGACACACGTAAAAGTGGGCTAGAACAAGAGGCTCAACTTTTATTACGGAGGGGAGCCCAGTTGCCGTGAGGACGATAATATTATCGCCGACATGGTGGGTCCTCAAACCACCACGTGGCTTGCCACCACAAGTTCAATTTGCCTATCGAGGGTCAACAAGTGGTATTTATTGTCCATAGTTCATTTTGAATATCACATTATATTACTTGGGTTTAATTCCATTTTATTACCTTTGTACTTCTTTGATATTAACTTCCATGTTAATTACCAAGCCACATTATTTGTATGTTCGTATTTATATCCCATATTATTCAAGATTGGTTGAAGCCTCATAGACAGATTTGGAGTATATACCACATGGTTAGGGATTTACAATATCCCCTCAAATGACTCAGTGGTTCCACAAACAAAGCTCGGCCCATATCACAGGCGGTTAAACAAACCAATGTAAAGCCCACACAATGGGTATTCAAACCAACAACTCGCCACCTTGCCAAATGCATCAGCTGTAATATCAGTAGAATACATGCGAAGCTAGGTAAAAGGCTTAGATGTGGATAGTGCCACATCAATGATAGTGCACGCCTACCTTATTAAAGGCGTGAATAGACCGCTCACCGGAGAATGTGGGACTATTCCCATGGTCCACACAAACCGCCTCCGCCAAAAATGATGCCGCTGGGTTTTGAACCCAAGACCTCCGCTTCCCAAACACATCCCGCCAACCAACTTGCTGCCAATCTCAAATGGGATAGAAATGAGTTTGCGGGTATATAAAGAGCTCTTATCTCTGTGTTGAGGGGGGTGTCAAGTAGGATAAGGAGGCAGTTCTCATAAAACACCATTTTTTAAGGCTTTGCACTCAGATTGGGAACTTGGAGTAAAAAGGTGAAATGAAGGAAATTCTGAGATGATTCCAACGATGTAAGATTTGATGTTTTTTATTGAGTTTTAACCTATTTTTGGAAGCTTTGAATGCAGTTTTTAACAGGGATCTACAAGACAGCTAGTTGGAAAACATGAATTTCAATGCACTTCTAGTCTGAAAAGTGACTTGGTGTAAACATGAAAAGTGTTCAAAATTCAGAGATGATCTCAGATATATGATTTTTTTTCATAGAATGTTTTTAAATCTCCATTTGTAGGTGTTTTTCTAACACAGTTGCAGGGAGATCACATTGTGAAAACACTGTAGGAGCCACGGATCATTCTTGAGACAGTTTCTGCTATTTTTCAAAGTTCTTGGGACATTGATCAGCTCATTTACAGGTTTTGATTCATTATTGGTTGTTTTTAAGAGTTATTGTACTTACATTTCAATATTATTAATGGATCGGTTCAATCCGAACTCGGGGACGTAGGAATTTCTGCACCCCATAAACAATCTTGTTTATTATCTGAGTGTTTTCAGTTTTCAAATTATTTATTTGTTACCCAAGTTTTCTGCACTTCTATGGATGCATAATAATTAGAATTTAATCAATTTGTGGAGTTTAGAATACTTAAAAATTGGTTAAGAAAATCACGATCTTTGGAAACTTTTAAAAGTGAAAAAAATACAACACACGTTTTCAGATCAAGTTTGGTATCAGAGCTGGTAATCGACACCTGCAAACTTGCTAATCTCCAAAGCAAGTTTGGTATCAGAGCAGTTGGATTACCGGATTAGCTTCTAATTGTGTTTGGAAATTTGGCTTCAATTTCAATATTGATTTCAGTCTTCAGTGTGCAGACATTTTGGGGCTTGTTAATCTTCTTTTGCAGTGTGTAGTTTTGGAAGTACATGTTGTGTTTGTAGGAACCGGGAATCATGGGCAAGTCATCCAAACAGGAGCAACTGGATGAGCTTGAAGCCATAAACCACCAACTCCAAGAAGAAAAATCTTTCTTGAGAGATAATTTTTATTCCTTGGAAGAGGAAATAGTGTGGTTAAAATCTGAGCCACAATCCTCTATAACCAAGAAAGAGGAGTATGTTAACAAGATGCTTAAAGAGAGAAAGAAGTTGATGGGCTTTGTTAAAGAGTTGCAGGAAGAAATACGGACCAAGGATGCCCTCTTGGAAAAGCTGCAACAAGGTGAACATAAGAAGGAAATGCCTTCCAAATCAGATGCAGGTACTATGACAGAATGCATTGTAAGTTGTTCACATTTTAATTCTTCCTCTCATTCAGTTTCAGATATTCCTTTGGGTCAGTTTGAAAAACACACTAAGGGAATTGGGTCTAAGCTAATGGTTAAGATGGGATTTAACGGAAAGGGCCTTGGTAAAAATGGACAAGGTGATGCTAACCCAATACAGGTAGAGGATCAGCCTCAGTTTGCAGGTTTGGGTTATTCTAGTGGGAAAATGGAAATTGGAGAAAGTTCCAAAGCAGCTGAAGGAAGACAAGCTTCCAATAGCCAAGGATCTATGCCACTAGAATTGTAGGATTCCACCATCAGGAGGAACAATGAAAGGTGTAAGAAAATAGGTAAAAGAGGTAATCAGATTCCACCTCCTTCCACTTACACTAAAAATAGCACTAAGGGAAAATCAAATCCTAAAACTTCTAATACACTCTTTCAGTTGGAACAATATAGCTTTGGTAGGCAGAAATATGCTTTCCCTTGCACATTTTGTGAAGGTACTAATCATTTTGTTGCATATTGTTGGAAGAGGAAAATTTTGATTAAGAAGTTAATGCCTTTTGTGAATGATAAGGCAGGTGCTAAAGACCAATCTCACCAAGGAAAGGTGAGAAATGGCAAGAATGTTACCTCTCCTAAATAGGGGAATCATTCTCGTAGACAGAGTTCTGAGAATGGTAAAATGGGTAAGACTCCTAAAAATAGGGAAGTTAAATTTTGTTCCCATTGTAATAGGAATGGTCATGATGTTAAGGTTTGTTGGTTTGTTCCTAAACAACAAAATTGGAAAGTTGTTAAAAAGAACAATATTGTAAAACCAATAGTGCTAAACCTAACTAAAACTCATTTTGGTACTGAGAAGGTAAAACAACCAAAACGGAAAAACCCAAGTGATTGGTTGGGAAAAACACTCCTCAACTTTATATTTGCACTACAGTAAATTGTTGATAGTAGGAAAGCAAAAAAATTTCAGAGCTATATTTTAGGGATTCCTGTTGATTGATAAGGATTTGTTCCTAAGTTGATATTTAAGCTTTGAAAATGAATGGAAACAACTGAAGAGAAGATTTGAGTGATAGGTTCATCATACTCATATTCATCTTTTCTCATTTTGGTTGGTAGTTCCATTTTTGAAAATAGTATGCAGGGATAGGCATCAGTAGCATGTCTAAATTTGAAACTTGCAGTTTTATATTGTCAGTTTTGCAAATTTATGGATGCTTATAAGACCCATTGACACCTATTTGATATTGTAATAAATAGACTAACTTGTTGTAGCCACATGCGTTATTTGCACTAATTTATAAGACCCTTATTTTGGGCAAATTTGATTTTTGTAACTATCAGATGTGGTTGCAATTAGGGTGTAAATTTATTACACTAACAAACTTGTTAGCAAAGGCACAAGGTGAACATTTTGCAGATTAGGGCAGGTCACCAATTTGGGTAAGCATACAATTTATATTCTATCCCTTTACAAATCAGTGTATGGATAGAATATTTGGTAGATTCACGTTGATTCAGATTTTGACTATAGCTATTTTTGGCGTTGATGGTTTAATTATTCTGGATAGTGAATATTTGTAGTTGTAATCAGCATAATCACAAAGTGTCAGTTGAACACTAGCTTCCGTTATAGATGGGTGTTATTATCTGACTTATTATTTGTGATGGCAATACAATGTTTTTGGCAGATTCATGTTGATTCAGTTGTTGACTATAGCTATTTGTGGGCATTGATAGTCTATTTTATTTTGGATAGTGAATACTTGCAATTGTTATAGTTTCAGATGGACAGTGGGCACTAGCCTAATTGTGGGTAGTTTAGATGTTTGGTATACTGATCTGTGTTTATGAAATTGTAATTTAAGTAATCGGCTGTATCACAAAGTGACAGTTGAACACTAGCTTTCCGTAATAGAATGGGTGTTATTATCTGGTCAGTTAATTGTGATGGCATTACAAAGGGGTATGACAGTTCAAAGTTGTGTGTAGAGTTGACAGGGTTACAACGTTTCAGTTGAACACTAGCTTAATTGAGGTGTTATTATCTGATCGGTTATGTAATTAGCTAATCAACTATTTGTATTTTTATTAACCTATAATGTTATTTCAGGTTCTTGTATGTGTTTGTGCAATGCAGGAAGAGATAACATTATTTGTGGGTTGATAAACAACTTTTTGTGGACAAAAAACCTTCTCAGTAGGGAGGAGTGATCAGGGGATCAATTTCAGTGTCAAATGTTCCCTAAAATTCCCTAAACCATGCTCGTGCAATATATCCTTCATAGAGCTTTCCAAAAACTGTAAGAACGTGAAAAATAGACACTCTGAGCTCAAGATATGTTTGGTCAAAGTTCAGTCAACAGGAAAGTCAACTCTGGTCAACATGTCAATAATTGACCAATAGCAATGCGACACGTGGCAAAAGAAGAAAAGGGAAAAAATGAAGGTTGTTCGAGTTGTTTGCAACCTCCGGTCTTTGACACACGTAAAAGCGGGCTAGAACAAGAGGCTCAATTTTTATTACGGAGGGGAGCCTGGCTGCTGTGAGGACGATAATATTATCGCCGATGTGGTGGGTCCTCAAACCACCACGTGTCCACCACGTATTCGATTTACCTATCGAGGATCAATAAGTGGTATTTATTGCCATATTCATTTTGAATGTCATTATATTACTTGGGTTGAATTCCATTTTATTACCTTTGTAATTCTTTGATATTAACTTCCATGTTAATTACCAAGCCACATTATTTGTATGTTCGTATTTATATTCCATATTATTTGGGATTGGTTGAAGCCTCACAGATGGGTTTGGAGTATATACCACATGGTTTTTGATTTACAATATCCCCTCGAATGACTCAGTGGTTCTACAAACAAAGCTCAGCCCATATCACGGGCGGTTAAAATAACCAATGCAGAGCCCACACAATGAGCATTCAAACCAACAACTCGCCACCTTACCAAACGCATCGGTTGTAATCTCGGTAGAATACATATGAAGCTAGGCAAAAGGCTTGGATGTGGCTAGTGCCACGTCAATGATAATGCACACCTGCCTTATTAAAGGCTTGAAAAGACCGCTCACCGGAGAATGTGGGACTATTCCCACAGTCCACACAAACCGCCTCCGCCAAAAATGATGCCGCTGGGTTTTGAACCCAAGACCTCCACTTCCCAAACACATCCCACTAACCAACTTTCTGCCAATCTTGGATGGGATAGAAATGAGTTTGCGGGTATATAAAGAGCTCTTATCTCTGTGTTGAGGGGGGTGTCAAGGAGGATAAGGAGGCAGTTCTCAGAAAACACCATTTTTGAAGGCCTTGCACTCAGATTGGGAACTTGGAGTAAAAAGGTGAAATGAAGGAAATTCTGAGATGATTCCAAAAATGTAAGATTTGATGTTTTTTATTGAGTTTTATCCTATTTTTGGAAGCTTTGAATGCAGTTTTTAACAGGGATCTACAAGACAGCTAGTTGGAAAACACGAATTTCAATGCACTTCTGGTCCGAAAAGTGACTTGGTGTAAACATGAAAAGTGTTCAGAATTTAGAGATGATCTCAGATATATGATTTTTTTTCATATAATGTTTGTAAATCTCCATTTGTAGGTGTTTTTCTAACACAGTTGCAGGGAGATCACATTGTGAAAACACTGTAGGAGCCACGGATCGTTCTTGGGACAGTTTCTGCTATTTTTCAGAGTTCTTGGGACATTGATAAGCTCATTTGCAGGTTGTGATTCATTATTGGTTGTTTGTAAGAGTTATTTTACTTACATTTCAATATTATTAATGGATCGGTTCAATCCAAACCCGGGGACGTAGGAATTTCCAAACCCCATAAACAATCTTGTTTGTTATCTGAGTGTTTTCAGTTTTCTGATTATTTATTTGTTACCTAAGTTTTCCGCACTTCTATGGATGCATAATAATCAGAATTTAATCAATTTGTGGAGTTTAGAATACTTAAAAATTGGTTAATAAAATCACGATCTTTGGAAACTTTTAAAAGTGAAAAAAATACAACACACGTTTTCAGATCATGTATCCTCTTTTTGTAAAATTTGTAGGTCCACGACCCATGATACTAAAGATTGTAGATTGATTGGCCAGATCCATGATGCCATTAATATTGGGGTGTGACAAGTGAGTGTGGTTGATAGTTCTAAAGGAAAGAATGAGCATCAAGATAGGGATTATAATCAAGCACGTTATGATAGGAATGACGGAAGATTTGAAGGAGGTCATGGAAGAGGACGAGGATATCGAGGTGCATATGGAGGATAATGCTGAGGTGGGGGAAGAGGTGAATTCCCTTGAGGAACTTGCTATACATGCAGCTCACTTGACCATTATAGGTACAAATGACCACAAAATATTTCCTGTTCATTTTGTGGAAAGGGGCATAGTTATGAAGAGTGTCCGGACTTGTATAATCATCTCAGTAAGCATCACAAGCAGGAAAACAAAGGCGTAGGGATGGTTAGAATCTAGTGCATTGTAGAGAATCAGTGGATGCCCAAGTTAACACCAGAACCTGAGGTAGTGACAGTCGAGATAACCACACGAGCTGAGGCGGCACGCGCGAAAGAGGTATTGCTACAGAAGTCGACAATCACTAGGGAGGAGGTTTTGCATACTAGGTATCCAGATCCAACTCATTAGAAAGAAGTCTATCAGGAAACTATGGAGGTCCTTAGAAACCTTCAAGGTCAAATACAGTATTTGAAAGAGCAGTCTCAGAAGTTGGAGCATAAGGATACAGAAAAGGCCTAGTCTGATATTGATGACATCAGAGAGGTATGTAGAATGTTGCGCCAGGAGAATATTATTCATTTATTGGGAAATTGGTTGAAGGGAAATACTTTGCGCATGGGAACTGAGACTAGAAGACAAATACTCCATGTGAATATCCCCCGATAGCATTGACTACGATAAGGAGATCACTTTGAATGTTGTTGTGGATGGTTGGTTGTTGAGCAATATTTTGATTGACAAAGGTGTGGAAGTGAATGTACTTACATTGGATGTATGGGTACAAATGGGGAGACCTCCATTGCAGCCATCATAATGTATTGTTCATGGAAAATAGAATAAAAGCTACTCCCATAGGAGTTTTGAAGGATGCATCTATCACTATACAAGGGGCCAAGTTCACAGGAGACTTCGAAGTGTTAGCACTTGTGGAAGCAGATAGCTTCCCAACTTTGCTTGGGCGCCCTTGGTGTTATGCAAACAATGCTAATTTGAGGTTTAACAAGGGGTACATTAGCTTCGAGAACAAGGAGGAAAGGGTCATAATACCATTGACAGATTGGAAATCCATACCTTATGTGGAACCTTTGAGTGAAGAGGACTTGAACATAATTTATATACGCACTATTCAGGACCCAGAGGTCAATGAGTCATCTAAGGAAGGAGTCCTTCATTGGGAAGATTCTCAGTCAATCAGCAATACTACCAGTATTGCTTGTGATAATTGGGCTCGTGGTACTTATGAACTAGTGGGGTGTGAATTTAAGTGCACGGTTGCTTGCAAAAAGGCTTTTTACTCTGTCCAATGTATAGGTCGCTCAATACCTTGATATACTGAATCTAAAGATCTGGCTGGATTTTTGCAGGTAATGGAGGTAAACTAGGCTGACCAGATTAAAAGACGAGATATACTGTCATATATTTTGCACAAGACAACAGCGCGCTGGTGGGTGGTTCATAGGGATAATCTCTTGGAATAGGGAGAGATTAGGACCACCTTATCAACCAGGTTTTCAAGAAGTAATGCACCTACAAATATTTACCCTTATCATGGTGATCAACCTGTTTAGCATCATATCTAGCAGTGTGAGAGACTCTGGATAACAAGACAGGAAGCATTACTGCCCTCACTTTGGGTGCATCAATTTTATTCTACTCTACAAGGTTGCGCATGTGCTTGGTATGTATATGTTGAATTACATTGCGACACTTGTAACTGGCAGAATTTGATTACAGGGATGATCCAAACTTTTGATTTCTTCTCATCTACACCACTAGTAAACAAAGGTTTAAGCTTTATCAAGCACTTAACCATGGGAGACAGTGGGAAAGCGAAAGAACTTATTCAAGAATTATTTGGTGAGACAGAGACAGGGGCGCATTTTGAGGATAAAGTAGATGATACCATACTACCTGAGCGTGCTTCTCTGGAAAAAGACAAGGGGAAGTTGGTTTACATAATTAATGATGAGGAAGTTGAGAACTTGGAAGTTGATCATTCACATGGAGCTTGCGAAGTGTTAGACAGTGCAGATGTAACTACGCGCGCATATCATGAACCTGTGAAAATGAAAAAGGTAAATATTGGCATAGAAGTTGAACCTAAGGAAGTGATAATTGGGGATTATTGGTTAGAGTTAGAAGTGGCAAATATCATAGAGTTACTTTGAGACTCTGATGACTTATTCCCAATAGGATACCATGAGCTTAAAGGCATGCATAAATCACTTGGAGAAATGAAGATAAAGCTTATGGAAGGTGCGTAGCCTGTTAGGAAGAGACCTTATCTAATGAATCCCAATTTGCGCAAGAAAGTAAAGGAGGAAATTGACAAGATGTTGAAATCTAGGATCATTCGACCATTGGATGAGTCAGAATGGGTCAGTCCTATGGTGATAAGTATCAAAAAGGATGGTAGGATTCAAATTTGTGTTGATTATAGAGAGTTTAATGCAACATGTGTTACAGATCCTTTCCCTACACCATTCACAGAGGAAATATTAGGAGTGGCTGGGCGTGAGATATATTCATTTACAGATGGGTTCTCAGGGTATCCTCAAGTTAGGATTGCCTTGGAAGATCAAGAAAAGACCAACTTCACTATTGAATGGGGAAGCTTTGCCGATACTGTGATGCCCTTTGGATTGAAGAATGCACCTGTTGTATTCTCAAGGATAGTGGTGTAAGCATTCAAGGATTTTATTCACAACTTCTTGTAGGTCTATCTTGATGATTGGACCGTTTATGGGCTAATTAAGGATCATTGTGACAATTTGTGCTTAATGTTTGAAAGATGTAGATAGTTGAGTATCTCGTTAAATATCAAGAAGTGAATCTTTGCTACTCCCTTTGGCATACTTTTAGGACACATAATCTACAAGGAAGGGCTGTTGGTCGATCCAACTAAGGTTGTGGTCATTTTAGGCTTGAAAGCGCCCGCCAATCAGAATGAGGTGAGCAGATTTTTGGGTCATACAGGGTATTACAGGAATTTTATAAAAGGGTATGCCAAAGTTTCCACACCCTTGGAAGAATTGCTCAAGGGGAAAGGTACATTCTATATGGGGAAGTGGCAGAAGCGCATGTTTGAGATACTAAAGGAGAAACTTACTACCGCGCCTATCTTACGCTTTCCTTCATGGGATAAACCTTTTCATGTTCACGTGGACGCCTCTGGCATGACCATTGGTGTTGTCTTAGCTCAACCTAGAGAAGGTATAGTTGATCATCCCATTTGTTTTGCTAGTAGGAAGTTTACCCCTGCAAAACAAAATTATACCACTACAGAGCGCGAGGCTTTGTCCACGATATATGCCTTACACAAATTTCAATAATATTTGTTGGCCACACCTTTTATGTTTTATACAGATCATATGGCATTGAAGTATTTGGTGAACAAGCCCATCTTACAAGGGTGCATATGTAGATGGATGCTCTTATTTCAAGAGTTTGACTTTACAGTTGTGGTAAAACCAAGGAAAAGTAATTCTGGACCGGATCACTTATCTAGAGTTCAATCAGGTGAAGAACCGCAAACAATAGAAGAGACCATGTCTGATGCATAGTTGTATAGGTTACAACACGCGCTAACGGAATTAGAGGACATTGTTGTCTTCCTAAGGATGGGGATGACACCATATGGCAGGAGGTCCTTGGAGAAAAAGTAACTTGCTATACGTGCGGCACCATTCATGTTAATCAATGGTGACTTATACAAATTAGGAAAAGATGAGGTGTTACGCCATTGTGTATTAGAGCATGAACGAAAGGATATAATGGAGGAAGCCCATGGTGGTATTGTAGGTGGCTACTATGCAGGTGATGCTATAGTGCGAAAGATCCTACTTGTTGGTTTGTGGTGGGAAACGTTGTATAAGGATTGTAAGGAGTATTGTAAGGCATGTGACCATTTTCAGTGTCTAGGTTGATCAGGACATAGGGATGAGATGCCTTTACGACTAATTACAAGTGCAAAACCCTTTGAGAAATGGGCGATAGACTTTGTAGGGTCTATTTCACTAGGTGTGCATAGGACTGGATCGTGCTATATCATTACTTGTATAGATTATCTTACGAGATGGGTAGAAGAAGCACCTACGAAGGAATGTACAATGGCTACAACAACAAGGTTCTTATGGGAAAATGTTCTTACCAGGTATGGTTGTCCTTTAAGGTTAACCAGTGATAAGGGCACCCATTTTTTAAATGAGACAATCTGAATTATGTTAGATAAGTTTATGGTTTCCCAGCACAAGACTACACCCTATCACCCTCAGGCAAATGGAACTGCTGAGGCTTTCAACAATATTTTGAGCCACACATTGACCAAGATTTGTGATGTGGGACGCAAAGATTGGGATCACAAAGTATCTGCTATTCTTTGGGCCTACCAAACAACATATAAGAGATTGAACAAAGCCACACCTTTTCAGTTGGTGTTTGGCGCGGAAGCTATTCTTCCTTTAGAATTTATGTTACCTTCTTTGCGCATTGCGCGCGATGGAGGTCAGCTGATGAGAAAGCTTTGGAAGAACATATTGAGAACATGGTTCACCTAGATGAGTTCCAGGCCATAGCACGATGGAGTCAAAAACAAGAGAAAGCGCACCAGAAAGCATGGCATGATAGGCATATCAGGGATAAGAAACTTGTGGTCAGACAAATGGTACTTTTGTATGACTCTAAGTTTTTGTGCCATCTAAGGAAGCTCAAGGTGCATTGGTTAGGGCCATATGTTATAACTCACATACTTGAGTCAGGTGCTTGCCAATTGGAAGCAATTGACGAGACACGGCTGCCCAGTTACTTTAATGGGAGTAGGTTGAAGCCCTACTATAAATAAGTCTTCTTGGTGTTTGTAATAAGGTAGTGTTTCCAGATAGATTAGGTTTCCCTTTCTAAATTTCCTTAATGTGTTTCTTTCATCGTCGCTATGCTTTGTCAATTTAGTTCTTGTTTTCATGTAATAAGCGCGCTTGCGCGCATAAAGCTAACTACAATATCACGCATGTTGATGCGCAAAGGATTGCACATACTTTTAGTATGGGGTGGATTGTTGTTAACTCCCAGGTATAATGCTGTGAATATTAGAAGGTATAATGCTGTGGATGTTGAAGAAGCAAGCTACTAAAGGTGATTTACAAAGGATTACTTCTCAAAAGTAACCAAGGATGGAGATGAATGAAGGAAAAGTGTAACATAAGGTAAGTGACAACCATGATAACTACTAGGAGAAGGCGTAGTGACGAGGTACTCGGGCGCTAGAGTGCACGCTGAAGAGAAGTTTGTGACCAGAAGGTAGGAAGGCACGCTAGAAGGTTATAGTTGTGGCACGAAGATGTACCACGTGGAAATGACAAATTGAGTAATAAATGAGAAATATTTGGTAGGTGGAGGAGCAATTAATGCGTCAAAAATTAGAAATTTTTATAAGGATGGGATGCAAATTCATTTCTGCCCTTGCGACTATGAGACTTCAACGAAGAGCTAAGTGTGAAGAGTTTAGTAAGCGATTCAAGGTGTGAAGTGGGTGAAACCAGGTGTGAAAGGCAGATCTGTGTATTGGAGAAGCTTGTATCCCCGTAGGAGAAGGGTTTGAACGAAGTAGATTGACAGAGCAGAGCTAGGACACGTGATTTCATGATTACAATTTAGGGCATGATTGAATCGGGTTAGGGTTTGCAGTAAACCATTAAAAAGTTATAGAAGAAGGTGTAGAAAAACAACACAAAGGGAATAATGGCCCTAAGGAAGGAAGAAGCAACAACAAAAGGAAAGAAGAAGGTAGTAGTGGAAGAGGACGAAGAGATGACTCTTGAGAGCAATTTTTTAGAGATGCAGTACCCTGAAGAAGTAATTGTGGGCTAGGAATGGGATTCCCAGATACGAAAGAGAAAAATAAGTGAGTACAACCATAAAACCAAGGACAATCAGAAGAAGTTGGATGATTTACTTAACTACTGAACGGACAGGTGAACTGGTAATGGGATGCCGATATATGATGACATAGGGGAGAAGTTACTAAAAATGATTGGTGTTTACCAATTATATGAGCTCCCATACTTCGGGAAATATGCACCATTATACAGGTGGCTGATGAGGCAAGTCCATGAGGACTTCTTCTATTTTGCAGTGCGAAGGGTAAGATTAACACCCATGTTAATTACCACGGTAACAGGTTTAAAGGCAACGGGTGAGGACATAAAAAATGACCTAATTAACAAGGTTTCCATATTGGAAACACACAAAGCACTGGGATACCAAAAAGGACTGCACATAATGGACATGGAAAAATTACATGATTGTCTAGTGGTAAAAGCAGCAGCGCACCTGGTTACGAAATTGAACGACCAAGATCGTTGGTCACAAGTAAACTCAATGTGGCTGCATGTGGCAAAGTGCATGTCAAAAGGGGTTACTTACAACATTGTTGGCTTCATTGCAGAACACATAGTAGAGGAAGCACGCACAGGAAGTAAGATAAGTTTTGGTTTTGTCTTACTTTCTTTAGTATTCATGGAGATTGGAGTATTGGATGGCCTGAAAGAAAATATATGGGAATACCCCATGAACAAAAAGTCTCCAGCTGAAAGATTCAGCAAGTATCTATGTAAGGGGTCTATGACAGACGAGGTAAAGGAGAGAGCAAAGATGTGGTATGATAGGCTTCATGCAGCTTTTGAATATTAATGGCGCATATCAAAGGAGTTGCCCTCAGTATTGGGGAAGTAGGCCCAGTTTTTTATTTACCAGCACTTTTGTATTGCGCATTTTCTAATGGTGGATGGATCGTGGATCCCCTTGTGCAAACTACAATATGCATTCACAGCATGGTATTTTCAAGCTTCCGTTCATCGGTTCATGGATACAAGGAGGTTAGTATTTAATACAGACAAGGTGGATTGCGAATACCACACCTTGCGAAAGAAGTATGGATATCTGGGGAAGAATGCTTACAACGAGAGTATTATCTTGAATATTTTGAATATCAAACTAGAAACACTTGCTATTGGGGATATTGGAGCCGCACTCATATATCTCCAACTTAAACCAAAGATGGAAAAGAATAAGTATGTAGAGAATGAGTTCACGCTCCCAGGACCACCTAAGGGGATGCATAGTATGGAAAACATCTTGGCACCTAGGCCTTCTAAACCCATGCAGGATGACAAGGAAGAGAACGAAGAGCATGAGGATGGCAATGGTTTGGTACATATGAGAAAGCAACCATCTTGCAGACAGGAGGAGGAGCATGTGGCGGCTTCTCAAGGAGAAGAAAATATTGAGGTAGCACAAGGTGACCAAAGGTTCATAAAGGTGTTCAAGAGCACAAGGTCACAAGGAGAAGCCCAATAGACAACAAGAGAGTCACCGCGACTCTCACTGGTAGAGGAGCTTGATGAGAAGAACATAAGAAGAAAGCTCAAGCTAGATGAAGAAGCATAAGAGTCTGAGGAGAAAGCACTTCCATCTCCAATCCATCATAGGGCAGAAGAGGAGCCTCAGAACGAGGAGGAGGAAAATCTGAATGGAGAGGAAGAAAGGGAGCAATCAGAAGCTACACAAGGCAAGGATGAGGATACAACCAATATTCCTAACCTTGATGCCGCCATTCCAAAAGGGCCAAGGTCCCATCAAACAATTGAGGACGTAAGGGTACAAATAATGGGGTATGCAGAGGACCAGGAGAAGATTGTTCGCACTCGGTTCCAGAGCACCGTCGCACAAAAAGATTTATTCAGATGGGCACTTATGGACGAGGATAAGGCAACATTACGAACACGAAAGCAACTTTCATGGTCGATGCATACGCATATGGATGAACCGGATTTTGATGTCTGTGAAGAATCATCTGCGTCCAGATGATTGAAGAAGGCACCAAAAGTCTAGCACATGACAATTAAACCAACTGTTATGACGGACAAGCAGGTAAGCAATGCCTTGGTGAAAGTATCTGTTGAGGTAGCTAGAAGAAACATTAACAAATCTACTACAATTAAAGTGTTGACAGAGAAGCTGAAAGCAAAGGATGTGGAAATAGTGCACTTAGTACAGAAGAGGGATCTGAGAAAAAGTAAATATGATACTTTTGTTAGTATGGCAGATGAAATTGGAGATGATGTACTAAAGGTATGCCCGCATTTGGAATCGTAGGTACCAAAAGAATTTCCTTCTGCGATGCACTACATAAAGACAATGATAAAATTAGTTTTGGAGGATGAAAAGGTGTGTATACCAAAGCAGCCTAAGGACCTAGCAGAAGAGGAAGAAAAAGCACATGCTGTAGTAGCAAGGAAGATTGTTACATATGAGGGCCTACTATAAGCACTCCAAGAGGAGCTGAAGAAATCCGATCATGCCTTAATGATATGCACAACTCAAGATGCGCTAATAAGGGTAAAAACACTGGCAGAAGACAATGAGGTGTAAAAGGCCATGAAGGATGACACACTAGGCCGTGCTGAACGACTAACTATGGTAAAGCAGAAGCACGAGGCATTGGCCGCGGCACAGGCACCACATAAAGAGAGGTTAGATGAACTTGGAAAACTCATTACTCAGAAGATGGATGTGCTGGAAGGGATGCATACATCTATGTCAAGCATAATCCTTGTAATTCAGAATGATCAAGGAAAACTAACTAAGCCTGAGCTGGAATCTATCATTGTGGATGTTCCAGAGAAAGCAGGAAAGGCATTAACAAAGTGGGAGAACTTAGAAGCAGACATAAAGGAGGAGTATCTAGAGATGATACTTCAGAAAGAAATGGAGCAGCTTGAAGCTTGAAAAATTCTTTGATTCTTTAATTATTTTCCATTCTTTGTGTAAGATTTATTTAGCATTATGTAGTTCAACTATTCTTTACTCAGTTGTGGACATCACCATTGTCGAGGTGAAAATGAGATTAGTCTGGGGTGATGTTGATCAGATAAAAACACTTAGTATAACTCACACAAAGAGTCCGTGTAGAAAAACAGGATGGGATCAAAGGCGTGAAGGAATAGGAAGGCGTCGCACATGGAGGTAAAGAGTCAGACTTTCAGGACTTAGCAAATTTTGTAGATCAAGTCTATTTTCAGAAGCTGGCGTGCGGAACACACAAAGCGATGCCGAGACTTGTGTGCCATGCTTTGTCTATATTTTGAGGATCATATCGAAGCACTCTTGCATGGAAGTAATCCAAGAATAGATTCATCACTCTAGTTAACTATAAGTGATCTATAGATAGCATACTTGCATGTATGGCTATAATTGTAAACAGTGTGTGGCTATTATTAGCGTGTGACCTATTTTTGGCATAGTTAGAGGTGAAGGGAAAGTTCCCCACCCTATATATATTAGATGAATCACCTAGTTGATAGATGGTGTTGAAGGGTTAGAGATTCATGAGTGCGTAAGACTGGATAATTGTAACAGATCTATGCACACATGAATATTATTGTATCAAGCTTCTGTATTATTGGCATGTTTAATATATGAAGAATATTGGCCGAACCAAAGTGTCTTCTATGTATTATCATTGCATACTATTGATTCTTGATGATTTATATTTAAATGCATGCCTTTATAGATATGGTTCGGTATAACTGCGTAATGATGGATTAGTTTCTAAATATATGTCCTTATCATTTCACCATGCTAGCATCCTACTATAACAACGACCTAGTACCTTGGTGTGCTTCGGGTGAGTGCTCAGCATGTGCTGAGTGATGTGCTAACGCGACTAGGTGTTTTCTAAGAATTCTAGGCTACATCACACGTGCGCATCGTGTGTTCAGCAAAAACCTTTTCAGAACCCTTCCCTGCACACCTTCAACCCGCACTCCCTTCTTCAACTAGTCCCCACACACCCTTCTTCAACTAGGCCCCACATGCCCACGTGCCCTTTTGTACTTAGTTGATATTTTGAGACCCAACATCACCCCACACTACGCATGTTCTCCATCCTTGGAAACACTCTTCAATAAATAAATAAACAAATGCGGATCCTTACAAATGGTTGGAATGGAAGAATAAAGTAATGAAGAAATGGGGAAAAGAATGAAAGAATGGAGGAACTTGTTTATTTCTTGAGGAGGAGAAGGAAATCCTTCTCTAATTCTACTTCTAACTTTTTCCAAGTGTCGACATCGTTCCGAGCTTGCTGGTAGCGGTCACCCACCAGGGCACTCACTTCTTAAAAACTCAGTTCCTCTCCTTTAGTGCCCATTTCCCCCATAATCTCTTTAGTTGCTTTCCCAAATCCTCGAGTTCATCCATCCTCTGAGTGATTTGGGGGTACAATTCCTTCAGCCAGTTCTTGATTGAGCCCCACAAGGTCTCAATGGCCTCTAATTTATTTTCTACTTTGACTAGGATTTTTCTCACTCATCCCTATTCCCCTTGTTCTTTTCCTAAAACTCCTTGAGTTCTGCTTCATGGGTGGAAACTAAGATACTTGCCACTCTATCCCTGTCCACGTAGTTATCATAGGTAGCCTCAGTAATTTGAGCGGTGGCCTTTACATCGGCAAGGACCTTGTTGTACTAAGAAACAATTTACACAACCTTCCTCTTATTCTCTTTTTCTTGGCATGCCAATGCCTCTTCTGTGGATTCTAAGGCAAGTGGTCGCCTTTCCATAGTGATTGTGCGTGTCAAGTCTTCTAGGAATTACAAGGATGATCCATACTTTTGCACGGGAAATGTTAAGTCTGGATGATTGAAGATAGTGGCATTTGTGATCATCTTTATCTTCTTGTATGCCTCATGCATTCTTACCTTCTCAACCTTTAACTCACGCCTTAACTGAGCATTGATTAGTTCCTCCTGCTTCGGGTCCTTGCTTTTATGAAGGAGCTCTTCCTCCTTTTTCTCCAACTTTGCCTTTAGAAACTTCACGCTATCATTTCTCCCGAAGAGACTAGCCTCAACCTCAACTGAGAATTTGTTGAAGCGGTTGCATATTTTCTCATCATCATCATCATCATCATCCCTGTCTCTGATGTAAGCATCTAGACCTTCTATCTCTTCTAAATATGCCTCATCAGTCACCTTTTGCTTCTTCCTTACTGGGTATTCCAGTACAAGAGAGTCTTCCTTTTCCTTTTCTTTGATAGGTGATGTCTTCCTTGGTGATTCCTCCTGGGTGAGGGGCTCTTCATGATCTAACGCCTCTTCTTATGGGGCCTTAGTCTTGACTGGAGACTTTTTCCTTTGTGTGTAAGTATTAGGCTTAACGTTTGCTTTCGACACGATCACCATTTGTGTGGTTTGAAAACTTGGAGCCTTTTACACCTCTTCTCTTGCTCTCTTTGTAGGCGCGGCCTTCCTCCCTTCTGGTAGGGTCTTCAGGGATGGAAATATCATTCTCCAAGTAAGTACCTTTTTCAATTTTTGGCCTTATGCGTACATACACTCTCAGTTCTTCTTGTAATCGGAAACGTTAAAGGTTTCATCATATGTATCTCGTCGGAGACATATCTCTCCATGTACACGCACTTCTTTGGGTAGGTGAGATTCTGGCATAGCTTGTGGTGGTCTATACCTACCTCACTAAGGTCAAACCTTAATCTCTTGGCCTCCTTTAACTGATTAAATCCGGCTTGGAAGTACTGTGAGGTGAAGGAGAATGGTAGCTTGCACCATGGACTCATATTCCAATCTGTCAGTACAAATCTGCCAATGCAAAAGTGTTGGTACACTACAAATTATTCCTCTCCATTCACGAGTGTGGGAAACTACTATGAGATCCTCCACTCAGCCCCAAATGTGTTATGCATTCTCTTATACCACTTCTCCAGGTGTGTCTTGTACGCGGCCGTCATGGTTTCACAAGTATATTTCGCAAACCTTTTTGCAGGTGAGGGATCCTCTTCTGGATACTCCCAAACAAACTTTTTTGGCCCATCGAGCACTCCAATCTCTTAAAATACAATGGCGAGGAGGACATTACCAAAGATTATCTTCTCCCCTCCTACGCGCTACTTATAATCTCATATGCGATGAAATCAGACAAGTTGTAGATGGTTCCTTCAGATATCTTCTGGCATACATTTAGCCATGCCTTGTTTACTAGTTTCCACCATTCCTAATCATTGAGCTTGGTCACCAAGTGCGTGGACATCCTCATAACTGGGTCTAAAATCTCAGAGATGTCAAAGTATCATGACCCCTTCTTATAGTCATACGTGGCTACAGTCTCCCCTATAGCCTCCTTGTCGCTCAGATCATCATCTATGTTATCTCCTTCACAAATGAGGCCTATGAACTTGGATATCAGTTGTGGTGTGATGCGCATCTTGCACCCTGCGAAATAAAAATGATCCTCATGTACGCACGACATCAACCATTGGTAAAGGCCCTCAGTCTTGCCAAAGTATGGCAACTCATATAGTTGAAAGAATCCAATCTTCTTTAATTTGACCTTCACCTCATCATTGTAAATGGACATTCTATCTAAGGTCCTATTGTTAGTTATTCGGACCAACTCCAACGCCATTTCCTTCTCCGTTGTTCTCATGTGATGGTTATAATCACTTATGGCCATCTTTTGTAAGTGTGACTCCCGCTCTTTTCCTAGCAATACCCCATCTGGGTACTGTATTTCCATGTACCATTCTTCATTCGTGCTTGTGATGGTAACGATTTGCTTTCCCTTGCCCTTGCCCTTTTTTTTCTTCGGTGAAACAGTTGGTTTTCTAAGTGCCATATTTTCTTGTTAGAATGACCTTAAATACTCTCTCTTTCTCTACTACACTTCTCAATCCCAAAGATCACTCTAAAGCTTTAACTCTTGAAATGGATCCTTCTTTCTTCATGCCCTAGCTGCCAAACCCTGGCCAGGAAATCCTTCGACAAGATGACACTCTTCACACAACCTTCCTCACACCCGCATACTCCTTTCTTCTGGTTCACAAATCTACTCTAGATGCACACTCAAATTTCTCAGGTTCTCCTTTCTTCACACAAATTTCTCTCTTGGATGCTCTAGTTTGCAAGAGCTTCTTTCAATCACAAGGTAACAAATGACTTTCCCGACCTTGTATTTATAGTTTTTACCTCTTTCTAGCATTAAATGTTATACCACCTACCAATGTACTTTAACATTAAATACAACTTTTTCCACTAAGCTGACTTTAAGCACCTTTACCCACGCGTCACATCCTGCACGAAAAACCCTTTACAACCTTCTGGCGCGCAAAAATTCAATCCGACTGAAGACTCTTACGCACACATCTACAGCACTGAAGGCACTTCTTATGTCTTTTACCCAACTTTTTCCCTTGCCTACCTCATGTTGTTCTTGTGCTCTTCATCCTTTTTATACGTGGTTTTTGCAAAGCCTTTTTGACACCATAATCCAATATCCATCATTTCCTCATGCACTTTCTCCACCTTACGTGCTTTTTATCCTTCAACTAGGTCATTCACCACAATGTCTACTGCCAGCACAAACTTGTATTACACTCCTACACCTTGTATCACTTCCACCCTACACTAAAACAAATGTGGGGTCCTCTGCGCATACACAACCTTGGGAAAAAATGTGCTTACCGTCGCACAAGGTGCAAAAATGAAACAAAAAGAAAGGAACAAGCAACTAGAAATGACAAAAAAAGAAAGAAAAAGCGTAAAGGGAAATTCTAAGCTAACTGGCAATATTACCTTATTACAAACAACAAGAAGACTTATTTATAATATGGCTTCAGCCTACTCCCATTGAAGTGACTTGGTAACCTCATCCCATCCAACGCTTGTAACTGAAAGCACCTGAATCAAGAATGTACAATATGATGTAAGGTCCCAACCAATGGACTTTTAACTTCCTAGGATGGCACAGATACTTCGAATCATAAAACAACACCATCTCCCCAACCTCAAACTTCTTGTTCTTGATATGATGATCATGCCATGCCTTTTGTCTTGCTTTTTCTTTCTTCTGACTCCATCTAGCAAGTGATCACCTTTCATCTAACAACATCAACTTATCAATTATTTCTTCCAGCACTTTCTCATTAGCTAACCCTCCTATGCACGCTATATGCAATGATGGTAACATGAATTCAACTGGAAAAATAGCCTCCCGCCAAACATCAATTGAAACGATGTGGCCTTATTCAACCTTTTGTAGGTTGTCCTGTATGCCCATAGAATGGTTGATACTTTGTCATCGATATCTTTTCTTCCAACATCACAAATCTTAGTCAATGTGTGATTTAGTATCTTGTTCAATGCCTCAACAGTTCCATTTGCTTGAGGGTGATATCGGTAGTCTTATGATGGGCCACCATAAATTCTACTAACATAATTCTGATTGTTTCATTGAGAAAGTGTGTACCCCTATCACTTGTTAAACTTAAAGGGCAACCATACCTGTTGATTATGTTTTCCCATAAAAATCTAGTAGTTTTTGTTGTAGCGCAATCCTTTGTAAGCGTTGCCTCTACCCACCGTGTTAAGTAATTAGTGCAAGTGATGATATATTGTGAACCAGTCCTTCACACAGCTAGCACAATTGGCCCTACAAATTTGATTGCCCATTTTTCAAATGGTTCAGCACTAGCTATTGGGTGTAAAGGCATTTCATCTCTCTTTCCAAGTTTGCCAAGGCATTGGCAATGGTCACAGGCCTTGCAAAATTCAATGCAATCCTTGTAGATGGTTTCCCACCAAAACCCTACTAATAAAATCTTCCACGCGGTAGCGTTTCTTGTATAGTGTCCCCCTACAATCCTACCATGTGCTTCCTCAATATTGTCACATGCTCATGCTCTAATACACATCGGCATAAAACCTCATCATGACCTAACTTATACAGGTCTCCACTAATCAACCTGTAAGGTGTGACGTGTATTACTAACTTCTTTCTTTCCAGAGCCTTCATCCCTTCCAGCACCACACCTATTTTTAAGAATACTACGATATCTTACAAGTTTGAGGGTGCACGCCGTAACCTAAACAATTACGCGTCTAACATGGTATCCTCAATGCTTTACACATCCTCCCCTGAGTTAATCGTTGATAAGTGGTTAGGTCCTGAATTAATTTTTCTTGGTTTCACGACCACAGTGAACTCAAACTCTTGAAATAATAGGACCCAACATCATATGTGCCCTTATAGAATGGGCTTGTTGACTAAGTACTTCAATGCCATGTGGTCTGTGTAGAATATGAATGGTGTTGCCAACATGTACTGCCTAAACTTATGCAACACGTAGATCATGGACAATGCTTCATGCTCAGTAGTTGTGTAATTTTTTTGTTGGTGTCAACTTTCTACTTACAAAGAACAAGGGATGATCAATAATTCCTTCACCAGGTTGTTCTAGCACTGCTCCCATAGTTATTCTTGAGGCATCAAAATGCACATGGAAAGGCTTATCCCAAGAAGGAAAACATAATATGGGTGTCGTGACAAGCCTATCCTTTAGAGTGATGAATGCCTTCTACTGCGCCTCTCCCCAATGAAAGGCACTCTTGTGTTTTAATAATTCCTCTAAGGGCACGGCAATCTTGGCATATCCCTTGATGAATTTCCTGTAGTACCCCGTATGCCCAAGGAATCTTTACACTGTGCTTTGATTAGTAGGCTCCTTTAATCTTATAATAACTGCAACTTTAGCGGGATCAACTAATAAGCCTTATTTGCATATAATGTGTCCTAACAAGTTTCTAAATGGAGTAACAAAGATACATTTCTTAATGTTAAGGGATATACTTAATTTCTGATATCTCTCAAACATCAATCCTTAAATTATCACAATGGTCCCTAGAATTCACCAATCCATACATAGAATCCAATCATCCAGGTAAACTTGGACAAACTTATGGATGAAGTCCTGAAATGCTTGTACCATGATGCACCTTCAACACAGTAGGTGCATTCTTCAATCCAAAAGGCATAACCATGTAGGTGCTTGCTTCTCCCATTCAGTGCCTTGAATCCAGTTGTCTTTCTATGCAAATTCATCTTCTTTTAGCAATCCTGTGCCTAACAGTGATAACCAAAGGTGACCCATCCGTGAAGGAGTAGACTTCGCGTCAAACAACTCCCTCTAAAATGATTCTTCAGTAAAATGGGTTAGGAAAGGATCAATGACACACACTGCATTCAAGCGGTCCCTGTAGTCAACATAGATCCTTATCCTACCATCCTTCTTGATGTTCTTCTGATACACCATTCAGATCGGCTTATCCATTTTCAGAGAACTCTTTACCCCATCTTAATGATACAAACTTCGATGGTGGAATATCTTTTATCTCAAAAAATGGCTCCCTATTACTCATTTTTGTGGCACAATTTGACAGATCTTGGCCTCAACTAGTAGATCGTGCATGCAGATCTTGCCTTTAAATTGATCTTCAGGCACACAAGGTAAAGGACAATGGAGGAAGTTGCATCTTCATGGCCTTGTGGTTGGATAGTATCTTTATCTCAACTTTCCAGAAAATGGTTGAAATTTTAATATGGATTTCCCTCTGAATTCCTCATATTCTTTCAAGTCTAGTGGCTCACGAAAATCATGTGGACTTTGAAAGAATTTGGGCCCCTTGGAATCGCAAGAAGCAATAATAGGATGGTTGCCAAAATGGTAGTTGCCCACTTCCCATGGGTGGCATCACGACAATGGGGATGGTCTATGAAAATGGCAAACAGGTCTCACCTCAATATCATTATGAAGTGGTAAAATTCGATTTTGTGTCCCTGCCGATCCGTTTTGTGGCTCTCTTTCTTGCCCAGGGTAAATGTGGATTCAACAGGCCACCTCTCTTGCGATTTTCTAAGGTCACAGATTTTCACTCGCCTCTTTCCCAATATCCCCATGGAAATGTGTGCACTCCTGTAAGGCTGAGAAGTGTTGATCTACATGGATGCACCTATTTTCCATCCTTTGGAGGCGCAACATTTTGTTATGTTTGGAAGCAGACCGCTCAGTGCAGATATTAGGATCGACCCTAACTTTTCTGCACTATCTCGGATTCCATTGGAATTTCCGGAAAGCTTACGAGCTGTTTCCAACTAAGACCTGGAATCTTTAATGCATGTGAGTCTAGGAACTTTTCCAGAATGGTCAAAATGCATAGTATCGTCAGAGGATGGGGTTCTCACCTCACTCCATGCAGGTATTGGGTTTAATGCATTCCCTGGTCTTGGTGGAACCTGGTAGTGTAGATTTCTTTATTTTCACTTTTCTCTCTCTCTCATTCTCTCCTGGTCTCTGAAACACCTCAGATCTCTGGCTCCTTTCTTGGTCCCTTGGAACACTCTTTTTAGGTGTCAGCATAGCCCTTCTGATTTCAACTTCCCAAGTATTTTGCGCAAATCAAGAAACCTTCCAGAGGATCATGTAACAGGCATTTTCTGCCTCTTTAGCTTTGGAATGAGTTATGAAAATCACAAAATGTCCCTACCTGTGAATGCATCTTAACTCCTTTGTACGGTGTTGATTTAGCACTAACAAGCCTTCTTTACATATAATGTGCCCTAACAGGGTTCAAAATGGGGGTAGCAAAGACACATTTATTAATGTTGCAGGGATATTCTTAATTTGACATCTCAAACATGCAGCCTGAAATTCATCACAATGTATTTCACCAATCCATACATAGTCCAGTTCATCTAGGTAAACTTGAAGAAACTTATGATGGAGTCCTAATTTATTGTACCATGATTGCTCAGAACACAACAGACACATTATTCAATCCAAAAGGCATAATTGTGATAAAAAAGTTATCTTTCTCTGGTCTTCCTTTGCAATCCAACCCTCTCCAGTCTGGTGAAATAACTGTCTTTAGTCATAGGTCTTTTGCAATCATGACTTGGTGATACCAGTGAAAACCCATCCATGAATCTAGTAGACTTCTCTCTCTCAACTCTCCCTGTCAAGAATTTCTTCAGTAAAGTGGGTTGGAAAGGATTAATGACACATAATTGCATTCAATCCTATACAACATGGAATAGCTTATCCTACCATCCTTCTTAGAATGATTGACCATTGGAATGATCCATTCTAATTCTTCTGCCTTAATGATACTAGACACTATCATCTTGTTTATTTCTTCCTTGACCCATACACGTAAATTTGGATTCATTCGATAAGGCCTCTTCCAAATCGGGCATGCACCTTCCTTTAAATTGATCCTCATCTCTCCCAAGGAATGGTGAATGCCTTTGAGTTCATGGTATATGTGAGGAAACAAATCTTAGAACTCATGCAACAGATCAATGACCTTTGAAACTTTCTTTTCCGACCAATAGTCTCCAATGATAGCTTCCTTAGGTTTTATCTCTGTTCCAATGTTAACCTTATTTGTTTCTAAGGGCTCATGGTAGGTGCGTGCTCACTCATCAATGCTATCTATGACTTTGTGTGTACCTTCAAAATGGTTAACATCCAAAGTTTCCATCTCTTCTCCATCTATTACATAGACCATCTTTCCTTTTTATTTTTCCATGCATGCGTGCACTCAAGTTGCACTTCCTCTGATTCCTCTTCATTGAGGTGCATCTCCAAATAATTCTCATCGAGTAACTCCAATAGCCTATCCTCTGTCATAACACTATCTCCCATTGTAAGGTGCTTTTTTACTTGCAACACCTTATCCACTGATGGCTTGGTACTCCTATACTTGAAGGCTTGAATGAGATTAGCCGCCAACTCCTGCCAATTACCTGTTTGACGATGCATCTCTGAATGAATATACCACGTGTGTGCACAACCTTGTAACGTGAAATATAATTTATGCACCCATAATGAAGGTGGTAACGCCTCTACACTCCCCTTCTAGGCCTTCTCACATGAGCTTGGATATGAAATGAGGTGGCCTCTTTACCATGATAGTCTTGTGTGACAATGGGCACATTACTCCTAGAGAACCTTACATAGAAAATGTGATCCTCACCTCACACCATTCTAGGAGGTTCTCTTGATGTGTATCCCACCAAGTGTTGTACAGTTCTGAGTAGGTTATAATTGAGCATTCCCTTCCTCTCATCTCTCATTTTTCCACTGAGCCTCCATTTCTACACAAGAAAATTTCAGGATATGCTCCCTCTAGAGTAACTTGGAAACTTCTTTCTCTCCTAGGTGCTTGACTGAGCATGCCTTTGTTACCCTTGTTATAGATCCTCTCAATTTTCACCCAATTAACTCATAAGTCCCATGTGCCCAATTATCACATGCCATACTAGTGGTATCACTCAAGGACTGAGCATCTTCAAACTAGATAACTCCCTCCGTGGGGTGAATTATCTCAGGATCTCTGATGGAGCGCACATAGATTCTATCAAGGAATTATTCTCCTAAGGGCTCAGTATAGGGTGCTGAATTCCCATCTGTCAAAGGGATGACCACCCTTTCTTCCTTGTTCTCAAAGCTGATATACCCTTTGTTAAACTGCAGGTCGACATTATTCTTGTAACACCATGGGTGCCCAAGTAATGCTAGAAAGTTGTCTTCCTTAGCAAGCACCAAGACTTCAAAGTCTCCAGTGAACTTGGCCCCTTGAATGGTGATAACTGCATCCTTTAAGACTCCAATGGCCATTGCCTTTGTCTTGTTTGCCATATACAACACATTCAAAGATGGTTATAATGCGGGCCTTCCCATTTGATGCCAGGCATCTAAGGTAAGAACATTAACCTCTACTCCCGTTTTGATTAGAATATTACTCAGAAGCCACCCATCAACAACCACATTCAAAGTAATCTCCTTATCATAGTCGAGGCTGTGAGGAGGAAGGTTTTCATGCAAAACCTACCTTTCGTGCTCTGATCCCGCATGTGGTACCTTCTCTCTCAGCCATTCTCCTAGCAAGGGAATAATATTCTCTTTCCTTAACATTTTACATACTTCCTTGACCTCATCCAGGTCATTCTTTGGAGAGCCTCGACATTCCTTCCTTTGCTCCAACTGCCTTGATTGCTCCTTTAAGACATTGGATCTCCCCTTGTAAACTTTGAATCATATCCATAGTCTCTTGATACACCTCCTTTCTGATGAGTAGGGTCCAGATACTTTCCATGTACCACTTCCTCTCTTGAAACTAGTGTCCTCTATCTTGGCATCTCCCTAGTACGTGTGGCCTCTACTTGCATTGTCACTAGTACAAGTTCTAGCCTTGACTCATGCGCCACTCTTGGCATCCACTGTGAATTAGCCTTCTTGATGCTCACCATCCCAGTGCCTTTGTCTTTCCATAGTGCTGTTGGTTCATATGCTCATAAAGTTTTGGACACTCTTCGTACTTGTGTTTCTTTCCGCACCATGAGAATTGTAACAGGTCAGGGCACTCACATTTGTAATGCTCTGTAGATCAAAAATTATAATAGGTTCCTCGCAGGAACTCACTTTGTCCTCTGCCATGGTTACTGTGACCACAAAATCCTCTGTGAAAACCTCTTCCACATGTTCCTCCATCTATGTGCCCTTTATAATGACAGTCATCAACCTTGGAACTACTTACAAGGCTAGTCTGGTGTACACCCAGATTAATAACATCATGGATCTGATCAATCAGTCTATAATCCTTGGTATCATGGGTTGTAGAGGTATAGATCTTGTAATAGCAAGAAGAAACATTCTTATGGATTGCACATTGTAGTAGGGGGCACCTACTTGCATCATGACCCCCATGGAAAATCTCACAATCTACCATACATATGCATGTACCAAATTCTAAGGGAAATATATCCTTTGCATGTCCCTCCACTTCAAAGTATGTATACACCAAATCCCACTACGAACCTCATGCATTGAGTTTGCAGACATACTTCTCTAACTACTTTGTCATTGCAATAATTTGAGCCTCCATAAAAGGACTAACACCAGTATCAATGCTTCTAATGGCTTCAATGCGCATAGGCTAGCTTCTAATGCCTCGTGCACTGGGTCTGTGAAAGTATTATGTGGTAGAGCCCTTCTAAATGGTTTTATCAATCCTCTAAAAAACCATTGATCATGTTAAGAAGGATGAATGTAATAATATAGTTTTGACAAGAGAGTATTGAAACATGCATCATACTCTCATACACTCTCTGTCATTCCCTGCTAGATCTCCTTCAGAGCGCTAATGCTTTTCTTCTCAAACTCATGGGATATGGAACTATACTAGGAAGGCGTTCTTTAATGCAGTGTAGTCTACCACCGTCTGATGGGGGTTGATACTTCCTATACCAACTATGTGCATACCCTTACAATATTATTGTAAACTAACTTATCCTTCCACTCTGAGGTAGTGGTTCCCTTTGTGTGCCATAGTAATTCACACTTGTGCACATGTTCTGCAACATCTTCAATACCCCTATAGTCTGGTAAGTGCAAAGACATCTCAAAAAATACTTGGGGAGGTGGCTGGGGTCCTTGTCCTCCTGATCCAGAGCCTTGGTTCCCTCTGGTGTTTCCTCCTCCACTAGATCCACTAGATCCACCAAGTCCTGTTCCTCCTGACCCACCAGATCCAACCTCTACTGTAGTTCTCCAGTCCCTAAACCAGGTCCATCTCTTGTAGTCAGAAAATTGCCTGAAATGGTTATTCCTAGTGTTCCCAATGTCCCACTGAACTATACTGCTGATGGTCTGTGATATTGTCCCACTACTAGTTGTATGTCCCGCATGCCACTCCCAGACATGATACCCAAACCTTGTGTACTTGCATCTTGTCCAAATATTCCTCTAAATACAGGAATGGCTTGCACATCCATGGATGTTCCAAATGAGAAATTATATCTCCTAGGTGTAGACCAGTTACTCCCACTTGATACCAATTGGGTTAGCAATACTTCTCCCTTGATCTGAAAAACCAAGCGTCAGGGTTTGGTTGTCAGGTGGGTTTAGATGCACGCTGATGGACTCTTCTTTCTCCATGCGACATGAACTCTCATCAAAAGTTGAAGGGGCTTCTCTCTTACACTTTCCAAGATGGGGTAACACAGACTGCTTAGGTTCCATGTCCTCTACATGAACCTCAACTCCTTCTCACAACGTATGCCTCCATAGATCCATCACACTTACAACCTCACATTGTCTAATCATCTCCCTTTCATGAGATTTGTCTATACTTGACTCGTATCTCCTCCCTTTCCTTCTCAGCCACAATGTACGTCATCTTTTTCCACCTTAGCTTCCTCTCCTAGCACTTAGAGAAGCTTATCTGGCCATGGGAAATGCTTCTAAACTCAAAGTAATGACTAAGAGCTTCATAGCCAGAGGAATAACACAAAAATGATCCTCTAGGATCCCTCAGAAACTCAAACTCAACAAATTCTAGGAAAGAATACGTAGAAATGGCGTATTTAAGAGTATAACTGGTCAGCACTCTCTTCCACCAGTGATCAACAACATGCGTCCAAGTCAGATCTGAATCATGTAGCCTCTAATATTCATCTTGGGTCCATATGCATGATCTATAGGACCAGCTCCATCTAGATGCATATGCTAAAAGTCCATTCATATAGTTCTAATGGGAAGCACCATAAAAATTTTTCATATAACTCATGGTATAGGGTTTCTTCTACCCATTTACATGCATAGAAATTATATCTAGTGTTAAATCTTTAAGAAAACTCATCCTCCACGCTCTTGAACCACGCTTCAACACTTTCCAAGGTCAGTCATTCTATCATCATTCATCACAGGGACAAAGATGCGTGTCGTTTATCATAATAACTTTGAAAATATGTTCTGACAACGATGGAATCAAGATGTATTCATATGTTATACCCTTAGACCAATAGTCTAATTCCATGCACATCAGCCTATCACCTAGCAAGCACTGGACACTCACCCAAGGCATGTGCATAGGTGCACCGATTCTCTCCTTTATGTGAGCCTTGTGAGAATGCATCATATTATGATAGTATATTCAAATGCAAATGAGTATAGAAAAGAACCATGCATTATTCTGAGAACCTATGGAGAATGAGTCACCTCATTACATCTAGAAAAAGAAAAATAACAAAAAACATATAGGAAATGGTTCATTAACATAAAGGAATTGCGTGAGGATTATACTCATGAACACACATATGATTTAGAATAGAAACTTACATTCATACTTAATATATTTAATAATCCACATTACAATCCATTGAAGTTATAATAGATCCTCATATATCTCTTTCAGAGAAAAGTCATGCATAAAAACAATATTATGCTCATCATATTACATAAACAAAAATAGTGCAGAACCATCCTCCTAAATGTGCCATTTCTTATAGATTTATCCTAATCCCTAACCCATAACATCCTCATTCAGCAGGGCTTCACCTCTTTTTTCTCTCCTCTACACTCTCTACACAATATCTATACCATTTATCCTCCTTCTACTTGAATATCTCTCTCTACTTCCATCAAGAAATTGTATTTATATCCTTAACACCCACTGTCATGCCTTTCAAAAGTTACAGATTGGTTTCCAAGAGTTGAGGTGGTCCTCGATGGAAGCATGATTTCCTAGATCCGAGCTCTCCACTCCTTACAATGATGCCTTCTGGAACTTTCCATCACATGCCTATAATATTCCCTTTTTTATTTCATAGTCGCAAGGCTGACACCTTATCCACAAGGGTCATGCTTTTCTCATGTGCTACCTGGGGTACTGAATGTGGATAAGTACAAAACCCATTTTTCCTTATGCATGTGCACCATGTGTTCAACAAAAAACCTGCTAGAACCCTTCCCTGCGCACCTTTAACCAGCACGCCCTTCTTCAACTAGGCCCCATGCATCCACGCACCCTTTTGTACTTAGCTGATATTTTGAGACCCAACAACTAGGGCACCCATGGGCGTCCCGATCCTTCTTGAACTTTCCTGCCACTTTTTGGGCTCTTTCTAGCCATTTTAGATTCTTATCTTTTTGGTGGTAAGCCATTTTGGGGTTAATTATGAAATTAGATCAAGAGAACCCTATAAATATAAATTTATGAGACCATAATGAGGGACCTAGCACTATTCACTAATATCATCCATCTAGAGTTGCATCCATCTATTACACTGGAGATCACTTGCATTTACATAGCTCCATCATCAAGGAACAAGGCTAGGATATTTACATCCCACTTCATAGGGGGAGGGAATCTATTAAATTCCATACACACATTCTATTACATTTTCTACATCTAGTTATTGCTCACTACTTCACAAAGTGCGACTGGCACAAGAGCACCTAGGGAACATTATGCACACACTCACTAGAACTACATTTGGGTCTGAAATGTAGTGCAACACTTAGTTAGTAAGCCCACTATTGTGGTAGTTGAGGTTAGTTCGACCCATTCATTTGCATTTTTATTTTTTAGGGATTGATGTTTATTTAGGGTTTTTGCAGGTCTTCTCAATTCATCTTGGATTATTGGTGACATTCAGTATGGGGAAACGAACTCTGATGAAAAAGACAACAAGGGTTTTAGACCATCTATCGAACCTGTGAAAATAATTTCAGAGATTTTTCACAGAAGAGCACCCATTTTACGTAAACCATAGAATGCCTGTAGGTGCCCCAATCCCTTCTTAGGCACTCTAGTATAGGGAATTAGTGTCCAAATCCATCCTTTTTGGGGCTTATGCAAAGTCGTTCCCACTTCCAAATTCTCTAGTCACCTCTATAACACAGTCCTACGAGCATCTTCTATTCATCTAAATTCTTTCCTTTTCCCTCTTACACATTAGGATTAGCATTTCCTTTTGCATATTATGTTTGATTCAGTTTACATATTATTGCATTTATTCAGTTTATTTACAATTTTTCATATCTTAGATTAATTATTCCTATTCCCATAATATTCTACATTTTAGTTAATCATTTTGGTGAACCTAACTCGATCATTCACACTTCTAGGTTCTTCATACATTACTTGTCATCCTAGGGTTTGGTCATCATGAGTATCTCAATCAATGATTATTTGCTTTCTAATCCTAATTTACTACATAGAGTTCAACATTTCTTTCTACTACTCGTATTCATGATGACATGCATACAAACTTGGTTTATCAAGCCTTTATCAGTACATTCTCTCCACAACTAGTATTTAATTCTAGCCTTCCCTCTGGCATTCATACTTTTGATAACGACCCAACTTTACATATCAAATGTTGTATTCATAATATGGTTATTAAGCATTGTTTGATTTGATAATGAATTTGAACTTAACTTATGTCATGTGTCATTCTTGGAAGCTTTAGGTATTTCCTGCTCATGACGTTAGTCCATCTAGTGTTTCATTACATGCTTATGATGGTTTTTTCCATCCATGTTTCGGTCACATTACATTTCCTATCACTGTTGGTCCCAAAACTATCCACACTTTATTTTTCATTGTTGATTTTCTAGTCTCTTACAATTGTCTACTTGGTAGGCCATGGCTTCATGCCATGTAAGCGGTCACCCCTATTATACATAACTGTGTTAAATTATTATATGAAAACATGGAGTACACCATTTTTCGTGACCGTGATCCATTCCAGTATTGTGATCGCACTCCTAATACTAGTCTTCCTATCCCACACATAGATATTATAGACAAGCCCCAACCTATCGAAGAACCACCTCACTTACCACCCCTTGATGGTCATTTTTGTGATAGATGCAGTTTCTTCTATGCCACCTGTTACTACTACTATTATGATTCCTTATCAGGGGCATGTCCATTCTATGGACGTCGCTCTATCACCTACACCTTTACATGTACCTACATCAGCACACCCACCATTCACTTACACACTCTTCATGAATGATTCATACTGGGAGCATATTCCATTTGATCCTACTTGTGATGTCACTATCTTCACACATGAGGGTTTGGCTCAATTAGGTTTTTCTTTTGAGGACCTCTATCCTGCACCACACACTCCTAATCTTTATTATGGCTTTGTTCACATTACTGTTGCTTATGGTTTGCATGTCTTTCATCTTACGGTCTATCTATCACACACTCCTCATTCTTCTTCACTCACATTAGGGCAATCATGGCTTGATTATATTGGGAGCATTCTAGATCCTGACCATATAGACATTTCATTCCCTATGCCTTTTAGATGCATATTCATTTGCAATAGCTCTTTCCTAGGTCATACACATAATCTTACTCATTGGTATGCACATGGTTGTCCACTTCTTCCATTCACTGATGAGGAATATGTCATGGGTATGTACAACTTATGCCTTAATGGCTCATTACATGATCAATCAGACACTATTGCTTATCAAGTAACTAATGCTTATCCATATGACTTTGACCCTGAGGCTGATGATCTATTAGATGACATTACATGATAGCCTCTTTCACCACGCATACTTGGGGGGCATAGTATTCACATCCCCCTTTCTCATCATCATATCATCATTGACATATTACTCATCTTTGCATTATCATTCATTCACATCCTTGCACAATACTACATCACACTATTAGCATTTACACATACACCATCTTAACACCTACTCATATCTCATCTATGCATTCTCATACATCAACCTCCTAGCATATTCATATTCATTAACTCTAGCGTCTCATTTCCCAATGACACACTCTTGTGCTAATCACACTTGACTGTTGAGGCCTTACTACACATGACCCACACACTGACACTAAGTTTTACACATCTCACATATCGCACGTCATACATGCATCTGGTTCATACTTATATATGTTGATATATATCATGCTTCTATCATTACAACATTCATACACATTACCCCACATTACTGTACCTATTCATGCATTACACATCATACACCATACACTTCTATTTTATAGTATGCTACATCATTTGCATCTCCATATCACACATATTCTACATCATACATTACCACATATGAGTCTACCATTACATCACCCTACATACATTATTGACCTACATACATTAGTATCCTACATTACTCATACACATCCTAGCATTCTTCTTCTACACATACATACACATTCTACTCCTCACCATGGTCATATTTCATCATACACATACTCGACACTTCTATTAACTGCAGACTACCTATGATGCAATTTAGTTCCTGTGTCCATACTCGACTGCCGAGGGTTTACAAATAAATGGACCTTACATTATCATGCGTTTATCATTTGGCCTATCATAACATTTATAGGATAGTGACACACACTATAGGCTAACTCGTCACTTACTCTATCTTATTATAGTGGTATACGCATTAGGCTACATCACCACTTCTTATTATTCATCATGTAGTGATATACGCTTAGGGTTAAATCCTCACTCATACATTCATCTGATCGTGTATACACTTACACACATACATACTCTTTATATGTATAGGTCATCACACTATACTATATCATACCTCATCACAACACGCTACACACAACACACACTATTTGACCATTTCCCAATGATGCACTCTCGTTTATAGTTCATTCTTGACTGCTGAGGGGGGAAACCAAATGAACCTCACTACATACATTTCCATTCACTCGGGGGGCATGTGGCTCCTACCATTCCATCTTGCATTCCATTCCATCCATCCAAAACATATTGCATATTATGGTTGCTTTTACTCTTGTTTACTTTTTCTTGTTCATGGTCACTTTATTACACATGCTAGTTAGATTACTTGTATGTCATTTATCTATATCATCCACACATGCACATTCATGTCTTTTTCTAGTTGTGATCACAGATATATGTCTCTTACACGCAACATGGATGCTCGCCTTCTACCCTTCCTACATTGGTCATTGGGGGCATCCACATTTGTCTCTTTCAGGTGCTATTGTTTCATTTTGTACTTAGCACTTTACATTACTTGGTTATACACACTTTTGACATACTAGTTATCTTTCTAACATGCTAATGGGTGCTTCATGTGCAACATTTGTTATGCAAGGATATTTGTTTCCATACTTTGTTTGTTACATTGTCTGCTATTGTTTGCTCTTGTTTGTAGGCCTTGCCCTATGTTTGGTGTGCACATTTTTTTTTTCTTGTGGCCATGATGGCCTTGTGTGTCTTGCAACATCGTGAGTGATGTCCCATGTTTGCATCCCGCTTTGTGTGGCTTACTTTGTCTTCTTGCATGTTTACTACATTGCTTGGTAGCTTTTACAATGTTTGTGTAGCTTATACATTGTTTTCTACATGCATGCTTGTTCATATTAACACTTGTCTTTGGCTAGCCTCTTGTTTGTGCATGCCTTGGTTTCTACCAAGCACTTTCTAGGGTATAGTTCATGTGGTTGGTCCTCTTTTGGGGTTGTATTCTCCTATCAGCGATGTCACATGTGCCCCCAAAGAGGGGGGCATCATTTGGGGTTTACATACTAACACAACACATTTACACCGGTTCAGTTCAGTGCACTTTCTGCCCTTGGCATTGTGGGTTACATACAACGAGTGGGTTCAGACCAATCTACGAACCCCGTACACAATGATTTTACAGGACATGGTGTCCTTAGCATTCTGGGAAGCAGTTACAGGCTCAGAGGTTACAGTGGGTGTGCCTTCCTACACTACTTCAGCCAGTGGCGTCGGATCACCCAAAAAACCAGGACGTATAGAGATCTCTTCACACACATTTAGGGAAGTAGTTAGAGCTTGGAGGATACAACAGAATTCCTCCCTACACTTCTTCGGTCTTATGGCATCGGATTGCCCAAAAAACCCCAGCAGTATAGGATATCTTTTTTCACTCTCTTTCTTGACATGGATCATGTGCACATGTTCCATTTACACTTTTTCATTTGTGTACTTTACATTTACATACTTTTACATGCATATTTTACATTGTGTTTTTACACATACATAAATATTTTTCTACTTGATCATTTTATCCTTGTAGGTCTGGTCATATGAGAAACAAGCAGTCAAATGGGGGCAAAAACAACAACAACTTCGTGACAACACACACTATACTAACCATGCAGGTACATCACATACATCAACAACTACACACACGTTTCTGCCCTAGGTTCACTCTCATCACTTTTTTTAGGCATTTTCATCTTTAGTTTCCACATGCTCCTCCATATTTTTTTCATTCTACGCTTTGTCTAGTCCATCAATGATTTCTACTACAATCTTCATGGACATCAGGTACGCATCTCTATCTACTTTATGTTACCAAGCTTTCCACTCACCAACATAAAGTGGGGGAAAAATGTAGTCACAAAATCATGCACTTTAGATATTATTTATCTTAGTTTCATACTACTATTTAGAAGGTTCTTGAGTGAAGAAAGTACTAATTAACCCCCATCTTTTGGCCATCTTCTTTTATTTTATTTCATCATTCCCAACCTTTTTCATCTATACCCAGTCTATTTTGGTCATTTTTTGTTATTTTAGCCTCGACTAGGGGCCCGTAGGGCACCCATGGGCGTCTTGGTCCCACCATGGGCGCCCTGATCCTTCTTGAACTTTCCCACCACTTTTTGGGCTCTTTCTAGCCATTTTAGCTTTGTTATCTTTTTAGTGGTCAGGCCATTTCAAGGTTAATTACAAAATTAGATCAAGAGAACCCTATAAATATAAAGTTATGAGACCATAATGAGGGACCTAACACTAGTCACTACTATCATCCATGTAGAGTTTGCATCCATCTATTGCATTGGAGATCACTTACATCCACATAGTTCCATCACAAGGCACAAGGCTAGGACATATACATCACACAATTCATATGGGGAGGGATTCTATTCTATTCCATGCACACATTCTATTACATTTTCTACATTTAGTTATTGCTTGCTACTTCACAAAGTGTGACTGACACAAGAGCACCTAGGGCACATTATGCACACACTCACCAGAACTACATTTGGGTCTGAAATGTAGTGCAATGCTGAGTTAGTAAGCCCACTGTTGTGGCAGTTGAGGTCAGTTCAACCCATTCATTTGTATTTTTCTTTTTTTAGGGTTTGATACTTGATTAGGTTTTTGCACGTCCTTCATTCATCTTGGATATTATTGGTGACATCTGCGCAGGTACAACAATCTGATGTGACACACAGTGAGGGTTTCAGGACCATCTACCTGAACCTATAAAGATTAGTTTCAAATATTTTACACAAACCAGGGCATCCATTTTGCAGACCAGAGCACCTGTAGGCACCCTAGTCTCTTCCTAAGCACTCGAGTCTAGGGAATCAATCTAGATCCATCCTTTTCATGGGTTTCTGCAAATCGTTCCTACTTCCATATTTTCCATTCATCCTCTATGACACAGTCCCACGAGCATATTCTATTCAAATGAGTTCTTTCATCTTCTCTCTTGCACATTAGGGTTAGCATTTCCTTTTGCATATTATTCTTGAGTCATTTTACATACTTATTATTGCATTTATTCACTTTATTTATCAATTTTTCATAGCTTAGATTAACTATCCCCAAACGTGAAGGACTTTTCCTAGTGAGTTGCGGATATTGCCAAGAAGAAATCGGGCCCGCGTGTCCCGGCATATCCCAAGAGCACAACTACTTCCACATTAGCTAATATGCAGAAGCTTCCTTCATTCCCTTTCTTGTGACCTTTTCACCTTTACGCGTGTCACACGTACTTTTGTCCCAGCAATATCCCGGACACATTCTTCCGCTTCACCCGCAATTGACTGACTTGACAGCAACAATTGGCCGATTCACAGTCCCGCGCGTACTGTATATGTCCCAACTATCTCGCGGACCGACCTGGGAACACTTAACAATCTTCTAGCCAACTATGAGCTGATTTTCACTTTTTACCTTTCGGTCGTGAACTCCAGTCTCACACACGAACCATTGGTACGACCCGCAGCCCCCAGACCCGCATATTGAGCATTTAATATGACAATCCTACTACCTTATTTTTTGCATTTTGTCCATTTTTTCTAACTCGTTGGGATTTTTTCTTGGATGGGAGAGTTAGCAGAGATAGCTTGAAGGGGCCCCAAAAACTATGAGTATTCATGCCTTGAATGCAATCTACTTGCTCGGGACTAAAGTAATTTTATTTCTATGTTATCAAAATTACCTTGACTGGGGTGAATTTTGGATTTAACATAACTTTCCCACCATATTTTGATTGTGATTGTATTCAATATTAATAAAATTTAACTTCTTATGCATTTTTGTGGTTAGCCAAAACCCTTCAAAAGGGGGAGTTTAATTACAAGGATTTAGATGAAGAGAACTCATATTATCAATACGTGGTACAATTCTATCCAGACCATAGAGTTATAGGGACCAGGAACTAGTCACTACTACCATACACTGTAGAGTGGGACATCCATTTGGAGATCATTTTCATCCATTAGTGTCCATCACAAGGACATTGATTGGTTCAGTTTCTTATCCTCCAGGATAAGTAGTAGGGTGTTGTATTAACATTAATATTGCATGCACACATACTGATATCATTTTCTACAAAAAAACTTCGTTTATATGCTCACTACTCTCTACAAAGTACAATTGACACAAGAGAACCTAAGGAACATGCATTCACACACACAATACAACTACATTTGTCGTATAACACTATCAATGTAGTTCTTAGTTAGGTAAGTCCCACTATTATGGTAGTTGAGGTCATTTACTGATTCTAATTCATTTGCATTCTTAATTTTTAGGGGTTTAATACTTCTATCTATGTATATTTGTAGATCTACTAAGTCGTCTTGGATTATTAGCAACATCTGACGTAAGGCAATGAAGATAATTTGGTGCGTACATGCATCATGAAGGAACACTACTATTAGAGATCATTTCCCACCATGTTCCAAAGATTCAGTTATTGTTTCAGACGATCTACACACAGAGGAGGACACCACTCCAAAAACTGTCAAATGGATGAGGATTTCCTTAGACCCTCAAATTGACACATCCACCAATATTAATCGCATGTATTTATGATGCATGTGTTTCAATATGTTTGAAAATAAATGTAATTAATTATTTATAACTTGTATATGTTTCCATATTATTTAAAACTTATATTCCTTTGCTACAAAAACCTCTAGTAGAACATGATTATATCATCGGGCTCGTGGTAACCCAACAAAAAATGTATCTGAATTTGATCAAAGATGGGATGTAGAAATATCTTTGATATTCTCAGGGTCTGGGTATGAATCTCATTTAAGTTGTATTTTTTGCTTATAATTTTGTAAACGAAGATTCAACAAGCTCATAAATTGTCAATGATTAATTATGTTTTAGATCACACTACCAGTACCACTCCCAGTCTTTTCAAACTACTTCTCTAAAACAACCACATGAACTGTAACAAGCTGCATTTACACCTCAAATTCAATCCACGTAACTAAATAATTTTTTTAATCATAAATGATATAATGTTGTATTTATTATTATTTCAATCTTATTATGTTTGTCATTTGAATTTTCTCATGTTATTTATAATCGATTGTTGTAGTGCCTCCTCCACCTCCAATTCAAAATTCATTTGCTAATATGAAGAGGAATATTCCACCTCTGCCACCTCCACAACAAAATGTCAGGACCAGGTTCAATGGCAAGCATATTTCATTTATTCCTCCAGTTTCAAGCAAGGGAACCCTTAATTTTGTAGCTAATTTTTTAATGTTTTGGTTGGGGAATGTTCCTAGTGGATGGGGCATTTCAGTTTTGAACGAAATTAATTTGGATGTGAAATATCTAGGGATTGAAATCGGGGTTCAGGACCATGGAAATTTCAATCCCCAATATATGATTCATGGTTCAAGGCAATCTTCTCTAATAAGAATAGATAAATCAAACACACCTTTTCCAATACAGACTACCTTAAATGAAGACCAAAAAATTACTTTTGTAATTAATACTCTTTTGGCTGACACATGTCAAGCCATTGTTAATGATGTTTTGTTGAAATATATTGAACAATTAAAATTGTAGGTGTTTAGGGATAAAGTTATAATAAAAGAAATAAATTCTCAATTTAAAAATCACTCCAAAAGACATATATTGTATTCTTCAATTCAAAACGAGCCAGCAAAGCTTGATATTTTGTTGAATCAAGTTATATCTGATTATGTATCTTTTGAAAATGATTATGATGATGAAGTGCTAGATATAATGTTGAATACAATTGAGAATTTAAATGTAGAAGTGCAAGCCTACCACAATATGTGGTCAAGAGACAAGAGCGTTGTAGTTATTGCAAATGTAGAAAGAGATAAGGCATTCGTAAGTCTTACTAAATTTTCAAATATGATTTACAATTTTTTTATACTTTATTAATTATTTTTTATTTTGAAATGTAGTCAAAGTACCAAAAATTGAAAATTAAGGCTACAGTTCTTGATGTGCATTTAAAAAGTACAAGGAAAAGTTTAAATGCATCAATTGATTTGAAGCAGAAGCTTGTTCTCTTAAACAAGTAGAATAATACCTTAAGAAGGATCATTAAGGAACATGGAGTAGATCTAGAGATATTGTTGAAGAAGAAAACAAAATAAGATCCAACATTATTGTCTGTTGGTGATGCAACAAATCTAGAACAATAAATTATTTTGAATATCGAAGTAGCCACGAAGGTTCTTTGGTCCATAGGGATCTATTAAAACACACCACTTCATCAGTTCCATTAGCGCTAAGAAAGAGAATTGAAGAAAACGAGGAAAATGAGGTAAACAGAGGTTCTGGACAAAATTGCTACTCTGTGTAGAGTGGCGGTTGTAGAACTGCCGCCCAGCCGAGGCTGTGGTTTTGAAATTGTCAATCTGCTTAGGGCGGTGGTCCTGACACTTTTGAACAGAAAAGAAAAATGAAGTGTGAATGGACACCAATTTGAATTGTTTGACCTTGTCTCTTCCCTACCTCAACCTTTCCCATTTTCCAGGGCACAAGAACACTTGGGAGAGGCTATAAATTCATGGTAGGAGCAAGAGAATGGGCATTCAAAGATCCAAAGAGATCAAGAAGTAAAGTATTAATTATATGAGAGCAAGTGAGCAAGATATTCAGTGCTGCAGTGGAATTATAGGAGCAAGGTGTAGAAATAGAGCAAGTAAGCATAGGAAGGTAGAGGTTTACATTTTTGTCTCCATTTCCTAGTTCTTGTAATCTGTAATTGTTTATAATTGACCAATAAAAGTGGGAAGAAAGAGCATTTTTCCCTTCCCAACTAGTTTTCCTCCATTGGAGGTTTCTAGGATAAACTTGTTGGTGTTTAGAGTTTGAATTCTTTCTTATTCTATGCAATTTCCTTTCTATAACACTAGATTATTAGTCACTAAATCTCTAATCTTTAATCAATCTATCATTTTCCATAGTTGAAAGTAGAACAACATAATTATGTGATTTCGTAGAGTTCCAAAGTAGAAGTTTACAGATCATTTTGATATCAGAGCTGATTATATACCCAGAACTGTGGTATTCGATTCTTTCTTGAGATTTGTATGATAGTGACAAGGTCCAAAGGTGAAGAAGTTTTACCTTGCAAGCCATATATTTCTACGAAGAAGTGGAAATAGAGAATTTGAGCTCAAATGGAGGAAGAGAACTTGGTCCATAGAGTTGAGATGCTAGAGACCATGATGGATAGGTTACATAGAAAAAAAGAAGAGCTTTCAAATATGCAAAAGACAGCTTCAGTTAAGCAAGATTCCATGGACTTAGTGGTGTTAGGATTGTGGAGTTGAATTGCTCCATAGTGTAGACACCAAATTTTGGTATCACCTCGTGTTTTGGTCTCCTTCAACAGGCTTACTCAAATCTTGTTTCCCACCAACAATTCATATTCAGTTAATTAATCTTATAACTTAATTAATCTCTTATTACATGCTAAAACTATATTATGTTAAAAAAAAATTAATAAGTCATATCATCTTATTTAATAATTGAATAATTCAAAAATATATATACAAATCAACAACCCCACATGTTCCCCACTTAAGTCAAAATCACTTCTCACCTAAAAATCAATTCCCACCTAAAAGTTCAATTCCCTCAACTTATTAAATTATTAACCCCACCCATTAAGTCAATAATTTAAAAATCTCCCTATCCGACAACAAATCCAAAAATCAATAGTGTAAAGTGAGCACATGACTTCACTATTACTCCTAACCATGTCCCCACTCCACATCACACCTTTTCCTTTTCTCACATCATGAACCCCACCATCAAATCAACTCTTCATCATGTCCTCTTAATCAAGATTTATTTTACAAATTATAATTATTTGTTAATCCTTTATTTTAATCCCAATTCAAGTTATAAATAGAAATCTTTCTACCCCTCTAAGGAAGAGGTAAAAAATTCTTGAAATTTTCAAGCTTAAAATTCATAATATTTTGTTTGTGAAGCTTTGAATCATATTGTGGAGTGTTTGGAGGTGAAGCTCTATCGGTCTCATATTGTCACTCTAACGATCAATTTGTTGTTATATCGAAACACTGGCTTGATCTATCTTCTTTTTCATAGATCTATTTTCTCTGCGCCCGTATCTAGAATCCATATCTGCATCTAAGGTCCTAAACCCTCTATCATTTGAAGTTTTTGGTGGCTTGCAGTCTTGATGTTCACTCGCGTGAGAATGAGTTTTCTAGATCAACATTTGGCATGCCTGGTGGGATCAGATCCAAGGTCTAGTTTTTTTTTTTTTTTTTGTTCTTTTATTTACCTCGTGCAAGTTTGGTGTTATCTACATCCATAAAAGAGGTTTGTGTCATATTTAAGGTAATTACTCTTCTTGTGTTTAACCGGCTTGGTACTGAGTTTCACCCGCATGGGAAATGAATCCAGAAATTAACCTTATCATTTGGATATGTTTTCAAGTTTGATTGTGTAATTTATTATTTTCCTAGCTGTCGTCATGTAATATCTCTTGCAAATATTTTGTTTTCCTGACTCACCTAGTTACAGAGTTAGTATTATCTTCCTCTGTGTGGTGTCATCTTTACATTTAATAGGTTTCAGTCATCTTGACGGTAAGTGCTTCTGGTTCTTCATTAAACTTCATCAAGCTTTTTTGGTAAGTGCTTCGGGTTAGTCATTTAAAAACTAGATGATCTAGATGTTTGGCATTTATACTTAGCATCAAGTGTATTTTTATTATTAATTACAATAAGACTTTAATTTTTTTTTAAAAAACTACTATTATTATCCTAAGCTACCTCACACACTCATCCCCTAATCATTTCCTCACCTTTCCACTCGGCCAACTCGGCCACATCTCCTTTCCACACACAACCGAGCTACCCCTCTCCACGAGCATCCACCTCACCTCTCCACGTGAGTCTCTGATCCTAACTTCCATCATTTCCCTTACCTCATCTCCATACCCCACATCCCAAGCCTCAACCCACATGCTCCATTCACCACCTCTCTCCTCAGCCACTCAGCTGGTAAATCCGCTCCCACACCATTTCTTTCCCGCCGATCCATTCCCACCAACTCCCACCATCCACTGAAATCGCCCCTCAACTGAGCTACAATCCTTTACAGGAGCCATCCTCATCACCATCCCTCGCCACTTGCCACCTTCCTTCGAACCACCTCCACACATTGAGCTCCATCCTCACTGCACACATCCCCAAGCTCCATCTCCTCATCCTACCTCACCATCCACAAATCCCGAACCCACTCCATCTTTCTTCCACTAATCTGTCTTTTTCCTCCACACCAAATCCAGCTCGCCCACTACCACAATCCTTCTTCCCACACCCCTTCTCTCCACTTCATCGTCTTGGCTCCCACAGTCCTCCCAACTCCCCCCAAAAACACTCTTCCGATCCAGCTAAGCGCACACTTTCATTATGAACCTTACAAAACATAACAAGAAGATTAAATTTCTGGATTGTCCTAGATGCCTGTCCTCAAAGATCTAAACCATCATTCATAAGTAAGATACGCGGAGATTACTCTTCTTCAATATTGGTTTGCAGTATCCCGATGCTTGATGCATCCAACTATTTTCTGTTCCATATCAAATTCACACAACTGTGTGGGTAGTGATTGTATAGTCACTTCATAGGCTCGTAATTCTATACAACACAATTTTAAATGATACAGTCATAAACAGTGCAGTATAGCCAATTATATATTTCACATTTTTATTTTTCTCTGATTATATTTTTGACATTGTACATGTGAAAAGCCACATCCATGTGTAGTATGACCACCACACATTCACCTTACATAAAGTTATATTCGAATCTGCCATCAATTTGAACTGATCCACCATTGATAAAGCTCCCCCTCCATTCTCCCATGTGGAATGTTTCTTAGTGCTTGGTTTGGTGCAAGATCTAGTTTCTTGTCCCACATCCGTGGGCATATAAAGTGAATAATCCTTTTAATATTTGGTTGGGCACAAAAATTTGTGGCTTATGCCACGGTTAGATCGTTTTGGTCAATTCTCTCCGAGCTCTCCGAGCTCGTCTCCTATGACTTGCCTACCCTGAGTCACTCAACTCCCCACCCTCAATGCATCAAACTCCCATTTTCGAGACATGAACCTATGATTCCCAATGATCTTCACTCATTTATATATGACAATATGTTATGAGGGAATCAACATAGAGTGTGTATTCAACGAAGCGCTAAAATTACTTTCAAGGTATAATCCAAAGCTTCTTTCCTCTTAACATTGAACAAAAAAACAAAACAAATAATAATTAAAAAAAAATTGACAATCAAAACATTTTGTGTTATTATCATCCTTCGTCATAGATTAAATTAAAATCAACAAAATAGATCAACAATCGTTATTATTGTTATTTAGCGCATTTTAATTTGATCCATTATTTAGATAAGTTTTATTATTACTTTTCTCTTTAATCCGTAAATAGCTCGATATTATTTGTCGTATGCTCCTCATTTCATTAACTCATGTTATCAAGTTGATAATAGGTTTCGTGCTTATATTTACATCAACTTTAATAAAGTATTAACCATTATTTGGTCGTTTCTATTCTTTTTTTTATCATACGATCACTTTCATTAGATCTTCTTCACAACTCATTAGGCCTTAGTTTGATATACAATAATTTTTAGATTAGTTATTTTTCTAATCAATTTACTTTGAAAATCAACCAACAAATTTACGATCTTTCCATTTCTTTATCTTATTTTCCAACTAAAATGACTAATTGTGTTCTTAGATTTTGTAGGTGAATTATAAAAACTCGTGACAACAACATTGTGTTATCAAAGATAACCATTGAAACATAAACACGCCACAAATCTCCTTTCACCAACCCATCCAAGATTGTAAATGGTGCCATTTTAGGGTACCTGGGTGTTTCGAGCCACTAATTGATGCTTTCAAAATACATCACTATCACACGCACTTAAAAAACCAGGAAAAGCGTTCTCCAGGTATTTCTCATTTTTCTCTATTTTATATTTTTTGAATCAAACTTTCCCTTTCTTGAGTGTCTATATACATCGAACGTCACATTTCATTTCGGTTTAAAACGAACCTTCTGCATCCTGCCTAATCACATAGCTTAAGTAAAGAATTTAACTCTTTGCATTTCACTTATCACACACTGCCTGAGACTGCACAAACATAATTAACACATCAAAACATTCCTTACATCGGGTTAACTAATTGGGACTTAAACACCCAACAAGAAACCATCTTAGACATCTCCCAATCCAAAACTACCTGAAACCAGCCTTAGACTCCTTTAGGCACCTTCGTTACTTATTTTTCTTTTCTGTTCACATCCTCTAAATTAATTATGGTGTTTACAAATATTTTGCTTGATTTTTTGTCAATAATATACACAAAAAGACGGTTTCTCTATTTCACACCTATTGTCACTCTCTCCCAAATCGAGACAAAACAACAATCTACTCTATCCAATAAAGTTACTTCTTCTGATGATCTCATCCGATAGGATACTAAACTCAAAACCACGCCTTCAATCACTCAATCTCCAGTCTCCATGGTCTCACCTCATGAGAGCCATGTCATACAAAATTCTCCCTACTCCGACACTAACCCTCATATTCCCCATCAAGCCAGTCTTCCTAAACCAATCGCACCACCATTTCCTTCTCCTTTAGATACACTCGAATCTCCTTGTAACCCCATATATGACTTCTTATTCCAAAAACCTCCTATAATCTCTCAATCCTCCCAATCTCCAAAATTGGTGGATTGCATTCCACCCACATCCCATTTTGACAATCCCATTAAGAGGCTTGTCCAACCATCTCCAATTCTTAACACACATATCCCCGCTCATCATCATGCCCCTATTGCTCAACACCAGCCTATGTAGCAATCCCAACCTGTGACACATGTTAGTCTTTGTCAATTAGTCCCTCCAACATCTACATATCCACAAATTAACCGTCTTATAAAACCATTCCACAAACATCTTATCCACAAACTTACCAACTACTTCCTCAAACACCCACACACCCACAAACACATCATTCACCTTATCAAACTACTTTTTAAACCACACAGTTAATCCAATCTCGACCTTACAACACCTCGAGTGATTCAATTCACGCCTTAATGAATCAGTTGGCTAGTTTAGATTCCCTTACCGTAGCATCCAAGAACACTTTATCCTATGAACACATCTATAATGAACCCATTCATCAATCAGTCCCAATAAAACCCTATCTCCCTCATTGGAAACTTCCCCAGTTTACTAATCTCAATAACAAGGAAGATCCCCAACAACATCTCCTCACATTTAAACACGCATTGTGTCTTATTGTGCACGATCATGATCTACTTCTTCACACTTTCCCCATGTCTTTGTCGGGTCCCGCATTAGACTGGTACAACAGTATCCCGTGACATTCCATATTCTCTTTCACCCAACTTACATAGTTGTTCTTAGAACACTTTTCTATTAATATCACACGCAAAACCACTATCACTGATCTATATACCATTCGATAGTATGAAGACGAGCCCGTCGCTAACTTTTTCGCATGGTGGCGTGATGATATATACCAACTATCCTTCACTATCCTGCAAACTGAACTCATCGAATTATTTTCACGTTCGTGTCCCAAACATATATCATCCACTTTGTAGATTCAATCATTCTGAACCTTTGATGAAGCTTTTACAATGGCTCGCAAGCTCGAAACCCATGCCATTGAGTAGGGTCATCTTAAACTAAGTTCAACTAAATCAAAATTTGAATCCACTAACCCATTCACACATAACGACGAATTGAAGGGTGCGGCTAATAATGTGGTCATTGAACCCTCATCCCCATCTACACCAAGCACATGGTCTCAAAAATGATCTCCTCAGTCAACAACCAACTACACTCCTTTAGGAGAATCATACAATTATGTATTTGATAAGTTGATGAGCGTCAACTCTATCCAACTGCCTCCCATACGACCCATAGACAACTCGCAAGCCAAGCCTATTTTGTATCATGAGGCCCACTTTTGTAAATATCATCGCGTCAAAGGTCATGACATTGAAAGATGTCGTTCCTTCAAAGATCATGTCCAACAACTTGTAAATCAAGGGGATATCCAAATCGATACCTCCACTACGCAAACTAATCAACCACCAACTAATCATGTCCTTCCCTTTACATCTCAACTATCAAACACTTGTATGGTTGACACTCTCAATCAAGATCCCATCTTATCACCAACTCCACATGTTCCCACAATGGACATTATTCCCATCCCTTATTTAGAACCTGTCACACCTACATCAAATTTCACTACCTGTCCTGAACCTACACCTTCTCCTATGCTTATCACATCTACATCAAATTCAACTATATCATCCATTTCCGCTGCTTCAAATACACCCCAATCTACCACATTAGATTCATCCTTAGCACTTATTTCGGCCCCACTCGTATCCACACATATCCCTACATCTCTCCCATCTATTTCTCTACCCATATCTGCCTCAATGAAACAACCAGTCCTTTCTACTTCTACATCTGAAAATGCTCCTGCATTTGCTGCATTACCCATACTCACAAGGTCTACTCCATTGGTTATCACACCACCCACATCTCCACATCTTCCAAAAATGATTACATATTTATCTATGCCAATGACCCCTATACCTATCATGTCGACAAGTCTACCTATCTCTACCTTGAAAACCTTACCCGTGGCCACGTCACCTAGTCTACCCCAATACTCTTTACCCAATCTTTCTATCACACCAACCAAATCCTTCCGATCTACAACCCTATCAAATATATCTCTTGAATCACCTACTGAACCAACACATCTACCTGAATCAAATAAAGATGCTTTACCTTCTCCCTCTACAAAAGCATCTCTTTCATGTCTAAATTGAAACAATCCATGTCTCACATAGAAATTATTAATCGCATCATACAAACACCTATCTCTTCATTAACATCTTCATCTTGTTTTAGGACATTTTCTCCATTGATAACCACACCACCACTATTAGATCCTCCGGTTGAAATTATTGTCATCCATGCTAGAGGTAAATCTTCTTGGTTGAAGTCTGAGGCTTGGGGAAAACATCCTCGACAGTCCCATGCGCATCCTCAGAAACATTCAAGTTTTCCCTCTTCTCAAAAATATAATGCAACAACATCTATATCAGGATCAATTTTTTCATCTACAACATCTTGCAATAATCAATTCACATCCAAACAATATCATCCTTCAACCAAATTTGATTTGTCCTCCAAAACACAAAATTCACACATCCAATATAAATCCACGTTTTCTCCTAACTCCAAGCTGAGACATCCTATCAAAACCCACAAAATTTACCTTCCCCATGACACTTCAATGGGGTCATACGCAAACATCTTTCGACATTTAACTCGAACATCTGCCATTAAACGCCCTCCTATTAAAACCTTCAATCCCTATGGTCCCAAGCCATCATAGTTCAATCCTAATTGCAGTTGCGCTTATCATCGTACCCTAGGTCATGACATCGAACATTATAAGGCATTTTGGTAAATCATCCAAAACCTTATTGAGAAAGATGATTTCCTCATTCAGGGGAAAGTTCCTTCTCCATCTACTTTGAATCCAATCCATATCCCGTCTGTCGGATCTCCCATGATCCCTCCATCTACATCATCCCTTAATATCCATCCAGCCCATGTCATTCCTCCTAAGGAATTCCCTCCATTGTTTATCAATGCCACTTATCTTACTAAGCACACTTGTGGTCTCCAATCATTTACCCCATCCAAATCTAAAACAATCTCATCTAAGCTCTTTCGACATCCTTTACCTCATTCACATTTAACTTGTTGGTGGAATAACCTTCCCTCACCCTTGAACACACCATCCATACAAATCCCTTATTACTAGGGGACTTCGCTCTTTGACATTGTTTTGTTTACTTTATTCACATCCATCCAATCTAAATTAATTATATCCAGATCCTCATCTCATTCTAAGTCCTCCTTTGAGGCCATATTTGTTCTTTTATGTTTATGCTCCTTTTGGGAGTATCATCTTTTTCATTGAAGCCCTCCTTTGAGGCCATGTTTGTCTCTCCATTGAGGGATCCGTTTTTCTCCAAGTCCACCTTTGTGGCTATATTTGTGTCTCTTCTGGGGCACCATCTATTTCGAAGTCCACCATTGTGGCTATATGTGTGTCTCTTTTGGGACACTATTTATTTCATCAAGCCCTCCTTTGAGGCCATGATTTTCCTTCTATGTTTATGTCTCTCTTGGGGCATCATTATTTATTTTCATCTAAATCCACCATTGTGGTCATATGTTAGTTTTTGTTTCCTGCTTAGCTATCATCTCATCTTAGTGCAAATACACTATCTTCCCTCTCGTGGTGGTAAACCAGAGACAAAATCTCTTAATGCATTACACTTGTGACCAATCTACTGTTAGCATATTTACCAATGAGAACTCAGTTACATCCTTAAACTGTTCGGCCATCTTTAGCCCCTTCCATTTCTCATTGTAATAATCTAAATTATGTGGTCCACCTTCACTACTTTGATGTGATCCTATAACCATTACATCCATTACCTTCCCGTTCTCCTATTGCAGCCATGTGAAGGGTCCAGGATGTCTCTTGTACATTCCTTATCCCCTCTTAAGTGGTTTACTTAGCTATTCCCAGCTCTCCCCCATGTGAAGCTCAAATTCACGTATGTAAAAGGCAAAATCAAAGTTATAAAAAATAGACTGATCCCTCGAAGGATAGTTATTCATGTAAATACAAAAGAAAAAAAAGTATACAAATAGAAATCCAAGCAAAATCAAAAGAAATAGACCGATCCCTTAAAGGACAACTATCACATTATTCTTGCCATCCATATTATGTATAAAGTAGACCATACCCTCGAAGGATGGCTACTCCATTATTATGGCATCTGGAAGGTTTTCTATATTTATCAACCTTCTTTTATCAACATTTTCTGAAAGCTTCATACATTGATCAACTTTCTTTTATTTTTCTTTCCCTTTCCCAAAGCTGGGGCATAGACTTAAGTAACACCACCTTTAGATATCCCTCTTCCCGTGTACAAATCACATCTTTGATCCCTTTGTCATGTCAATATTATAATTATAAGCGTCTTTCATCCATATCTCCCTCATGATATTTTGGTATAACTAACTATCGATGGTTATGTATTAACACCTACTATTGGCTACAAGTGCAATTCCTTGAGTGGTAACCCTTTCTTGTTTATCTTCAATATAGTTCAAAACATAGTTTCCCTGTACACCCTTGCTACAGCTATGTTCCATTCATCTCATCCAAATCATCTTTTATAAAAATCACATCAAATTTCACACTATGATTTTTGTATCTATCCACCATCTCCATGGATGCATTTGCAAATACACTTTTCAGTTTGTGAATTCTACTTGATCGTTGTTGCAGTTTGCGAATCCTACTTGAGGATCCTTCTCAAGGCAAGTTTGTTATCATGTAGCTCCTTATCTCTCAACATGTTCAACACCGTCTTTGATCCATTACTCCTCACTCTCCATTTCTACTCATCACCATTTGTCTCCACATCATCCTTCTCACCTTTTTATCCCCTTTCATGACGCCAAATATCTTACTTGCCTTTCCTCTTGCGTTTCTCTTTTACTCTTTCGCTTTCAGTTTGAAAATCTTGCTTAGCCATCCATATAGCCAGAGAATCTTAGTTAAGGTATATCTTCTTCATTGGATCCTCCCGCTATAGAAACTTCTTCACCATTTCCTCTTTCAACAAACAACAATCACCACCAAAAATGTCTTTCCACTCATCCTTGTCCGCTTAACACTCTTGCATCATCACTACAACCACATGGGCATCCCAGTTAAGGATTTCCATTATACTCTCCATCTACGTTGCATATGTTACTCCATCCACACATGTCACACTCCTTTGTTTCTTTGTTATCATTTTAATATCACCTCCTTTCATCTCTTGTTCCATTTTGGTATACACTACTCAGTATTTTCATCATTCTTCTTCTTCTTCGGTTTGGTGATCCTACTTAACCATCTCCATCGCAGGGAAATCTTACTTAAGAGTTTCTCTTAAGAATGGTTGGTCGTCTAATCCTTCCATCTCCCATCATCTCTTCCTCATCTTCTATCTTCTTCCTCTCATCTTACTCATCCATTCCAACCAACCCTTCCACATCTGCATCCAATACAATGTTGTCTTTCTCCTTCCATATTGTCACTGCTGGTTTGGTAATCTTACTTAAATCCTCCTGTGGCATGGCGATCTTACTTAAGAGTCCCTCTTAAGCATGATTTTTCATCCTGCACTCCACCACTACCCCACATTCTCTCCATCTACATTTTCTCGTCATTCCCCATCATCACATCCTCTCACCTCCTCTTCCATTCACGCAAACACCACTTCTTACTAGTCCCTTTTTCATCTCCATCATCCGTCATTGGGTAATCTTACTTAACCATTGCTTCTTCATTCATTTTTGTCTCATTTCTTCATTTCTCTCTCATTCATTCTCATCCATTGCATCCTCTCCTCGTTGTCATCTTCCTACACATTGTTATCCCTCCTTGCTTTACTCTTTCCACTCCATCTTCTAGAGTTCTCCCACATATCTACTCCCATGTTTACCCATCATTGTCATTGATTTTCTAATTCTTTCATCATCATCTTCCATTTCCACGCTAGAATTATTAGTGGACTTCTCCTAAAAATCACTCATCCCTATTTTGCACAGCCTAAATCCTTTTCTTTGACCTCCTCCATTCTATCTTCATTCCTTCCTTCCTCTGTGTCCTTTGATCATTATCAAAGGACTTCTCCTAATGTCCCTTCATTGGTGTTCCCCCTCCCGTTCTTTGTTTACTTTCTACCTTGTCTTATCTTTTGTCTCATCTTTTCCTATTGCTCATTATCAGCAGATTTATCCTAACATCCCTTCATTGGCATTTCCTTTCCTATTCCTTCCTTTCTTTTTCCTCACCACCTCTCTATCTTCCATTCTTCCTTTCCAATTTCTTCATTGTCTTCATCATACACCTTCTCTCTATTTTCTCGTCATCAGCATATCCTCATCTCATGCATCTCCTTTTATTTTCCAATCGATGTCATTCCTTCCCTCAAGTTTCTCTTTACGTTCCTTATGCTTCTCATTCTTTACCAAATATCTTCATTCTTGGTTCCTTCCTTCTGCATAAATTTTCTTCTTGTCTTTTCCTCTTTTCTGATCTTCATTTTATTTTACTTCCTCAACATCGTCCTTCTCCCCATTTTACCTCGCATTTCCTCCTTACTTCCCCATCAAAAACATGACTCTTTAACATTATCTCATTTCCTTTATCATTTCATCATCCACATGCATTTCCATGCGGTCAGTTCCATATTGTTTGCCTTGTATTTCCTCACTATGATTTGTTTCCTTCAAATTTCTCTACTCTATCATCTCTTTCATTTTCCATTAGCTCTATGTTTTCCTCTACTCCATCCTTCATCATGACTTTCGTCTTGAATAACTCTCTCCCTTTTTCATAATTTCATCCTCTACTTTGTTCTTTTCTTGTCTTCTCTTTGTTTGTCCTTCTTCATTTCCCCCTTTCTCTATAATATTTCTTGGTTATCTTCTTCCTCCCCTTTCATTCCTTAATTTCTCCTCCTCTGTCTCTATCCCTCTATTCCATACCTATGTCACCTTCATATTCAATCTTTCTTGCTCTTCTCATAATCAACCAATCCTCTTGTCTATTCCCTTTTCTCTTTCTCAACATTCCTTACATTTGGCATTCACATTCAATGTCAATGTTTCTCTATTTATGTATCGCCATCTATCCCTTTCATTACCGTTCTTGTTCTTCTCTTTTCCACATTGACTTCTTCTCTTTTTGAGAACCCTGTCACATCTTTTATCTTCGTCAGTCCTCTTGCAAGGACATCATCATATATATATATATATATATATATATATATATATATATATATATATATATATATATATATATATATATATATCTATAGATATATATATATATATAACAATCTCTTCCCATCTTGTTTTGACATTTTTGTCTTAGAAGATACCATGACGGCCCTCATTTATCTAATCTTGTTCTCTTCCTCAAATATTTGCTCTACTTTTGTTTTGTCGCAAAAGTATCTTTATCACACTTACTGAAGATGTAAGACTTTTTTGTCTTCTTCACCTTCTAATTTGCTAACACTTATGCATATTTTCTATGAAACATGATTATCATCATATTTATCACACCTTTAGGACATTTTATCTCAGCTTTCTATCTTATCTTCCCATCATGTGCACATTTATGATTATTCTCATTGGGGCACTTTATTTACTCATCCATCTCACATTATGTCATCTTCATGGCCTATCATGGGGCACATTTTTCACCCTTGTACTTGTTGGCATATATAACTCAATTTCTTTTTTCCTTCTCATGCCCTGTGCTGGAGCATCATTATCTTCATTCTTGTCCATTTTTGGACGCATGCTTTTTTTTGCATGATTCTTCGCAAACAAAGGATTGCACACATCTTTCGCATTCAGTTGCACATATTTTGATATTTTCCTATGACCCATTGGTCATCTTAGTTTACATCCATACTGTTATCCAAAATGTGCCCTCTACTCATTTTGTGGCTAACTCCTCTCATTCTTCCCTCTCTTGTGCCTCAGTCACAAAATTTTGCTTTTCAAGCACTCAAAACCTTCTGGAAATGGCACCATTGGATAGAGCTCTTTCTCAGCTTTCCAGAAAGGTAAAGTTTTCCCTCCTAACTCCATGTATTTTTCAAGTTATGGCTCGAGTGGATTTTTTATGGGAAATTTTCCCCTAGAAGGCCCGCAGCCAATCAGAACTCGCCACGTGTCCAGACCAAAAATATCAAAGTGACCCGATTTGGCCCTGTTTTGCCCTAAAACTTCAAATCGCCATATCTTTTGATCCAGAGCTCGGTTTTTCACGTTCTTTATATCAATGGAAAGCTGGTGAAATTATCTATAAGATTCCGAGGTTAATTTTGCATTTTGGTGGAGTTTGGAGAGAGAAAATAAAAAATGCCTCTGGCACGTGGTAATGGCCAGAAATGACGTTTCAACAACCAGTTTTAATGCAAAATGGGTCGCATTCTTCTTCAGCATGGCCAAAAATGTCAAGGCATGGGTCTGTAAGGATGCCCATGCTATTTTAATGCATCTTCATTCAATGGGGAATGGCTTCCACGTTTTGTACACATTTTCTCTCTCCTGGGCTCGACCCATGCATTGTAAAAGCCAGATTTGGCTCATTTTTTGAAAAGGAACATTTTTTTGGATAGTAAGCTTCTTCTTTCACCTTCAACAAGTACTTTTTGCAAGTATCAGACCTTCTTCATGATTGTAACAAGTTTCTACCTCTTTGATGTTGCAAATGCAAGGATTTTGACAATGAAAAATGACAGTGCAGACTCTGTGATCAATTTTCAGTCCTTTGTTTGTATTGCAATTTGCATGAACAATAAGTGTTCACCACTCCTTTGGTGTATCACCTATTAGTTTAGTTTCAATTTTTGCACTTTCTATCTCTGTCTCCTTGGAATTTAGAGTAGGATTAGGATTCAAACCTCTGCAATTGTGCAAATAACAGATCTGATTAGAGGATTTTGAGGAACCAACCTCTAATCTGGAGATTCCTCTCTCATTTTACAAGTCCCACACTTGGAGAGAGGTTTCAATGTTGTGCAATCACACTGGATGCCTGAAACATCAACTTAGAAACCTAATTTGCATCCAGGGGTGTTGCTGATTTGCAACAACAGTTTTGGTACGCTCGGTGGGACCTTATAGGTCTTCCATTTTATCTTTGACAGGTTGGTGTGTTCCTGTTAAGGATTTAGCCTTTTGGAGGCACTTTCAAAAGCACATCTGGCAACTCCATCTGGTAAACAACTCATTCTCTAAGTTGCAGACCTATTTTCCATTCATTTCCATCCATTCTTCCTTCCATCATTTTCATTCTTTTCCATTCCATGAAGTTGTGCAATCATGACTTCATTTCCATCATGGAATTCACATTTACAACAACAGTATATCACACCTCCAACATGTTTTACAAATCCTCTAAATCAGCATTTTGATCAAATTCAAAATCAGCATGTCTACCCATATGAGTAGCAGTGCCAAAGTCATTTTGGTTGTGAAGCACATCAAGAACAAGGGTACACATGTAATGAAGACAATCAAATGGAAGATGCATATTTTGTGGAAAAATTTCAAAAGATGGAGGCAAAGATGGTCCAATCAAGAGTAGCAGCTCAAATGAAGGCTTTCAGAATTAGTTACAGGACTCCTTGTCCATGGGGAGGCCCTTTTCCAAGACACTTCAGCCCTCAGGAGAAGCTAGACTTTATGATGAAGATGCTACCCCAACTTGCACAATGAACAACAGAAATAGAGGCCTATACACTTGGTGTTGAACAACCTTGTCAATGGGTAAGTTCTACACCATCATCTGGTTTTTCTCTTCCCATTACTCAAGCAACATCATCTCATTTGGAATTTCAAATTCTAAATCCAGTCAATGTTGCCCCAGGAGTTAATTCCATTTTGCCATCCCCTAGTCTTCCACCCCATCTCAATTCTTCTTTCCCCTTTCCTTCCAAACAGTCATCCCCTCCACAAGAGCTAACGGAAATACCCTCTCCTCCAAAGAAACAAGAGTTTCTACCTCCTCCACCATCACAACAAATTGCCAAATCATTTGAGTTATAATCGACTTCTCCTCTTGCATTCCCAAATCCATGTTGGGAGGATAAAAATCAGAATGTCAGTCAAGGAAAACAACAGCAAAAAGAAAAGCCAAACAAGGATGAAGAAATTCGAAGTCTCAAGAGTTGGGCTCTTAAATTTGGGATGACAAAGATCCCCATGATGGTTAAGCCTTTAGAAGAGGTTGGAGTTGGAAAACAAGTGGTGGTTAGGATTGAATTTACTACAGCAGGAGAAGAGCAAAAAGAAGAAGTAGATCAACAATCAGTTTGCTCAAAAAGTAGTGTCCATGTTAGCATTCTATTCAAAGAGAATGCTGATTCAATTCAAGTTTCACAATCAGCCATGGAGGAAGAAAGCTCTGAAGAAGATCCTACAGTCCCAACTTGTCCTCTAGAGTAGCAGATCGAAGAGTTTGACTTAACGAACTTTGTGCTAGAGGAAGAGTTTTATCAAGAACAAGATTGTCTTCAAGTAGTAGAAGAGGGAGAAGCTGCTCCAAATCCAAAAGAAGAGGAGAACATTCTAGTTGTGGAGGAGAAAATTTCAGATCCAAGGGCTTTGAGCGCAAAGCAGGCTACAAGAGAACCTTCAATTCTTCTTTCTACTTCATCTCTCTCAAGTTCTATTGCTAAAGAATAGTTTGATCCCTCAAACTCAATGTTGGAGGATGAAAGAAACTATGATGATCAAGTTACAGATCAAGAGGATACCGTGGAGGAAGTTGAGCATTTGCAGTAGGACAACAATGAGGTAGTTTATCTGTCAGATTTGGAGGACTGTTTTGATGAAGAAGAACTGGTTGAGTTTCCACCATTCTCTCTTTCATCTTCCACGTCCTAAATACTTGAGCCTACTGTCATGAAGGAGAGCATTCATTTGCAGCATCCTACATCTTATAACAGCTCTTTGGAACTAATATTGAAAGATTTTAATCTTTCATGTTCTTCATTGGAAGAGGAGAAAGGGCAGAAAGGTTCTACCATTGCTTCCACATCACCCACCCAAGAAGGTCTACAAGAAGACTCCATTTTTGGAGTTGAAAATCAGAGCTATGGGCATATCAAACGGATCATACCTTGCCCAATCAGGTATTTGGCTTTATTGGAGCCAAAGGAGAAGTCACAACCAGTCATGCTTGCTTCTAAGCATGAGGATGAGCTACAAAGAACCAAGGATCAGTTGTCATACCTCTCCAATCCAAATGTAGAACAACTAAAAGAGGTATTGAATTTGCCTTCAGCTAATACCTTGATGATTTGAGTGGAAGACCAGCTTCTTGTTGATTTTCCATTCATCCAATTAGCCATGTTCAATGCCAAATTAGTTGCATGGTTGCCAATTTTGAAGAAAGGAAGCTATTTTACACAACCAGTTGCAGGGTTTGTTTAGCTCACCTTAAGTTTCCATTAGGGTAGAGTAGGTAGGTTTGCTTTCAGTAAAAGAAGTGCTTGTGCACATTCTGCATGTTCCATTTGGAGCATGTATGATTTTCAGTTTGTACATAGTTTTTATGGTGCTGGTTTTGCTCTTGCACAGTCCATTTCAGTGGGTTTCCAAGTGGCTCAGAGAGGAGGTTTTCAAAGTTCAGATCAGTTTGCAGGCTACAACTCATGACTCCATGCCCAATGGATGCTTCAGGCAACTAGTAACTTCATCCAGCAGGCAGATGACCCCTCTAAGTCGCCAAAATTGTTATCCAAAATGTGCCCTCCTACTCATTTTGTGGCTAATTCCTCTCATTCTTCCCTCTCTTGTGCCTCAGTCACAAAATTTTGCTTTTCAGGCACTCAAAACCTTCTAGAAATGGCACCATTGGATAGAGCTCTTTCTCAGCTTTCCAGAAAGGTAAAGTTTTCCTCCTAACTCCATGTATTTTTCAAGTTATGGCTCAGCGGAGTTTTTGTGGGAAATTTTCCCCTAGAAGGCCCGTAGCCAATCAGAACTCGCCACGTGTCCAGGCCAAAAATAGCAAAGCGACCCGATTTGGCCCTGTTTTGCCCTAAAACTTCAAATCGCCATATCTTTCGATCCAGAGCTTGGTTTTTCGTGTTCTTTATATCAATGGAAAGCTGGTGAAATTTTCTGCAAGATTCCAGGGTTAATTTTGCATTTTGGTGGAGTTTGGAGAGAGAAAATCAAAAAATGCCTCTGGCACGTGGTAATGGCCAGAAATGACATTTCAACAACCAGTTTTAATGCAAAATGGGTCACATTCTTCTTCAGCATGGCCAAAAATGTCAAGGCATGGGTCTGTAAGGACGCCCATGCTGTTTTAATGCATCTTCATTCAATGGGGAATGGCTTCCACGTTTTTTACACATTTTCTCTCTCCTGGGCTCGACCCATGCATTGTAAAAGCCAGATTTGGCTCATTTTTTGAAAAGGAACATTTTTTTGGATAGCAAGCTTCTTCTTTCACCTTCAACAAGTGATTTTTGCAAGTATCAGACCTTCTTCATGATTGTAATAGGTTTCTGCCTCTTTGATGTTGCAAATGCAAGGATTTTGACAGTGAAAAATGACAGTGTAGACTTTGTGATCAATTTTCAGTCCTTTGTTTGTATTGTCTTGCTTCATTTCAGACCTCTAATTACATCTTATCAGCCTATGTATGATGTTTCATGTTACATTTCATGAAATTGTGTCAATTTGCATGAACAAGAAGTGTTCACCACTCCTTTGGTGTATCACCTATTAGTTTAGTTTCAATTTTTGCACTTTCTATCTCTGTCTCCTTGGAATTTAGAGTAGGATTAGGATTCAAACCTCTGCAATTGTGTAAATAACAGATCTGATCAGAGGAGTTTGAGGAACCAGCCTCTAATCTGGAGATTCCTCTCTCATTTTACAAGTCCCACACTTGGAGAGAGGTTTCAATGTTGTGCAATCACACTGGATGCCTGAAACATCAACTTAGAAACCTTATTTACATCTAGGGGTGCTACTGATTTACAACAACACATACTACATTGGTCTTCACCCACTCACTGGTCTATAGAACGTTGTCATATGTCTCCGTTGAGACCATAATTGTCCTCTATCGATGTGATATTGGAGTCACTACCATACCTTTTTTATTTATTGCGATATTTTTTTTACCTGAGGCATCTTGTCTTTGGTCATGTTTTCATCCATCGTCAGACACATCTTTCATCTAACCATTTTTGTTTTTATCATGTGGCTTGCTATCGCAAACCACTCAAAAAAAAGGGGCAAATATAGACACCAAATTTTGGTATCACCCAGTGTTTTGGTCTCCTTCAGCAGGCTTACTCAAATCTCGTTTCCCTCAAACAATTCATATGTAATTAATTAATCTTATAACTTAATTAATCTCTTATTACATGCTAAAACTATATTATGTTAAATATTTTTTTTAAATAAGTCATATCATCCTATTTAATAATTAAATAATTTAAAAATATATATACAAATCAACAACCCCACATGTTCCCCACTTAAGTCAAAATCAATTCCCACCTAAAAATTCAATTCCCTCGAATTATTAAATTATTAACCGCACCCATGAAGTCAGTAATTTAAAAATCTCCCTATCCGACAACAAATCTAAAAATCAATAGTGTAAAATGAGCACATGACTTCACTATTACACCTATCCATGTCCCCACTCCACATCACACCTTTTCCTTCTCTCACATCATGAACCCCACCATCAAATAAACTCTTCATCATGTCCTCTTAATCAAGATTTATTTTACAAATTATAATTATTTGTTAATCCTTTATTTTAATCCCAATTCAAGTTATAAATAGAATTCTTTCTCCCCCTCTAAGAAAGAGGTAGAAAATTCTTGAAATTATCAAGCTTAGAATTCATAATATTTTATTTGTGAAGCTTTGAATCATATTGTGGAGTGTTTGGAGGTAAAGCTCTATTGGTCTCATGTTATCACTCTAACGATCAATTTGTTGTTATATTGAAACACTTGCTTGATCTATCTTCTTTTTCATAGATCTATTTTCTCTGCGCCCATATCCAAAATCCATATATGCATCTGAGGTCCCAAACCCTCTATCATTTGAAGTTATTGGTGGCTTGCAGTCTCGATGTTCAACCACATGAGAAAGAGTTTTCGAGATCAACACATAGATAGCATGATTTACACCTTACTAGTTTACACAGTAGCCGACACTGATCAGGGTAACCGGCACTGGCACCGATGCGTGAAAGTTTATATTTAACTCACGGGAATTACATCTAAATTTATTATAAAGGTTATCTGAAGGTTGTAAATACATAGCTAAGGTGTCCTAAGTTTGTCTAAGCTTATATAAGTGTTATCCAATTTTGCACACCTGGCAAGATTGGACAAGGGGGTCATGTCATGTTCAAAATGAAATAATAGTCCCAGGAACCCACCTTCGGTTATTATCAAGATGCAATAATTAAAAATAATTCCTAAATTGCATATGAAGAGATCACCTAGCATCGAAAGGCACCCAGTTGATCTCAACTCAGTGGAGAGTTCAGGGTCGAGTTGATAAAGAACCCGGTGTCAAATTGATAATCATCTCAAAAATCATCTCAGTGGAGACTCTCAGTTGTAAGAGCTACACAAGGTCTTGTTAATGCAAAATATAGCTCGTTGAAAATTGACGAATGAAGGGAACTCTATAAGGATCTCGGTAGAGATCGATGCATGCGGAAGTGAAGGCCAAGTCAGGGAGAGTCAAAGTTTGAGCTATCAATAAAGTCTCAATGAATTGGAAAGGTTCAAGCCACAGGCGGAAGCGAAGGCAGAGATAAGGAGTTCGACTCATCTTCATGACTCATTCATTTTGGAGATCATGTGGTGAGCTTCTTTTAGGACACATTCTGCAGAGCTAGGGTGATTCAAACGCAAGCCAAGGCATCAAGAGTGCCATAAAATGAATGGAGATCGTTGCGTAAATAAAGATACGTGATGGAGCCCTATCAATGGGACTCATCGAGCATGATGGATAATTCAAGGCAACTCATTTCGTGTAGATGCATTAAAGATGGTTTCTAGGATACAATTCCAGGGCTCATTGATTAATGCAAAACTGAGAGGCCTACTCGAGATAATTTTTCAATGGTAAGCTCGCAGAGACAGCAAGAATGCCGGGCCAGGGTATTAATGAATACAGTATATATATTTTCGTTGGCATTTTTCAGACCTTCCTCGGCCAAGCATTTGGTGCACAGGCAGTTGACATGTTGCAGTATAGCAGAAGTTCTTTTGAGCACTTCCAACAAGCAAGTTGTCCAACTATGTTTTTATCTGTTCAGCATCAAATGCATCCTCAAATTCGGGATTTTCCTTCAAGATATTTTTATGAAAATCGATAAGTGACAGTGAGAGTGTTACCCGGAGATGTGATGAAATTTATTACAAAGATTATCTATCGAGACCTTACTGGTTTTACGGTGTAACTCATGGAAGCGAATCTCATAGAGGTGGAACTGTTTCATATCAGAATATTCATGGAGCATAATTTGCTTTGCAATTATATGAGCATCTTCAACGAGTCACTAAGTAGTCAGGCATAAACGTTTCTGTCGGAATTATCACACCTTACAAGCTACAGCTGAAATGTTTGCACTGAGAATTTAATGTTATCCTCAAATCTGTTGAAGGAAAACTCGGCAGGAGAAGATTCATGAAGATCCCGCGCGTTGGTGGAAATTGTGGAGATAAGGAACAAACTTTCCAAGTCTGCGTGGCGAAGTTGAGGCCGGGGCCCGTGAATTAATCTGGCCAAGCCGTTAGACGTGGAAAATAAGGCGAGCATTGCCAAGGGAAATGACGTGATGTCAAGCCAAAGAAGAAATCCCGGGCGTGGGAGAAGTTTGAGTCTACTGCCAAAAAATGGGAGAAATCCGGTCAAACTGCCAGGTGTGGAGATATTGGTTTGGAAAACCATGACTAAACTTCCATGAAGGGGAGATTCGGGCAAACACTTCCAAGCGCGGAAATATTAAGATGGAAAACCATCATCAGACTTCCGCGCAGGCCGTGTAAATAGGATCAGAGCACGTTGTGCGAGTCAAGAATGACGCCAGGTTGGAGGAACGAGTCAAACGCCGAGTGAAGCGGCGAGTGCATGGAGATCAAAGCAGGCATGTTGTAATACAGTAGAAGCCTTCTTTTGAGCGCTTCCAACAGACACGGTTTTCCTCACGAGACGTTCATACTGTTTCACCGAATGCAGCAAACAGATGCCCGACCTGATCAGTTCACCCTTGCCAGCATACTTCTCCCAGCTCCCGTTCAGTTCGCCTTTGCCAGCATACTGCTCTGAGCATTCAGTGGTCGCGAGACAAATCAACCACAGTCAGCCGGCATGCGCAGTACAGTAAAGGCCTTTTGAACACGTTTAAACAAGCAGGTTGTCCAAATGTATTGTTATATGTTCAGTATCATGTATGCCTATCCTTATTCGGAACTCAGATCGAATGAAAGCTGCATGAAACAAATATTCACTGCCGTGTACGATGGATTGGAGTCATGTCATTCAAGGCTTCATAAAATTTCCATGAACCAGGAGATGAAGGTTTAAAACGGTGCAAAATGAAACGATTCATATTGCTCAGCATGTTTTCTCCTAGAAACGAATTGAATGTGAAGGTCAACTCTTGAATACCTGGTCGGCCGTTTTGCATGCTACATCCTTGTTACTCGTAAATGGTCTCTTTGAGAAACTCTGAGGGCAGTACGCAATATTTATACCCTTCCATTATGTACCTCCAATCAGACAATAAAAGTATTCTTTTACCAGATTCAGAGAAACTGTGTTTTTTCAATGCATGATTATACTGCAGTTTCAAGCTAATCTTATCGAGCTTTATTTCTATTAGCTTTGATCCACGAATAAGGGGGAATTCATATGGTTGTTACCTGTAAATTTTTTCAAGGTCCTCTTGGCTTCCCCAGTTGTTCAATGTATTTCTTGAAGGGCTTATTTTATGTGTTGCAGATTGTAACATAAAGGATCTTTTTAGTTTCTAAAAAATGGGTATATTGTGTAGCTCACAGCTACCTATGCCATACTAAGATCCCAATAGTGGCATAATTGTTGATTGGAGCCGAGATTGCTGAGTGCACTGCCAAAATACCGAAGGGCTCTTTGGCCAAAAAATCAGTCTCAAGGGTGTCTATCGACATGTTATGGGAATAAGCCTAGGTCATCATCATGGCAGCATTAGGTCTTTATTGTTAATGGCATTTTCTCATCGTTTGGAGGGTACAATTGTGCTTATTATGGCAAAGCTAAAACATTCTTACTACAAGTGTTATATGATGAGGAAGAATCCTGAGCATTGTGGTAAAACCATTCTTTTTAGAGATTTCGGGTTAAGCTCGGTATTCAAGTGAGTTTGAGCCCAGGAAAGGCAAGATCGTTTGCTGGATGAAGAGCTCAGTGACTTCGCAGGGAGCTCGTGGTGATGTTTCATGAAGTTTGAACGTGTAATGCATAAATGGCTTCGAGTTAACAGAGCAAAACGATAAGAATCAAGTTTGATAGCCCACCATTCGGAGGACTCAATGCAAAAGAGCCCGATTGCCAAGACGAGGAAAGAGTTGGTGTGGGGTTCAAAATCAATTGCAACACCGAGTTAGAGGATTCGAAACTCACCGAGTTGAGATTTGTGCAGACTCCATCCACATGGACCCCCCTCCTCTTCAAGTCAAACGGGTCAACGGGGGGGTCCCAACATTATGTTAATTAAATTAATATTTTTATTTAAATATTTTAATAATAATATTTAGTATTATTATTTAAATATTTTATTTAAATATTCTTTTAATTAATTGAGAAGACTAGGTCATCAGGCAATTAATGACCCATGATGGAACCTTCTCAGGTGGTTCAACTAACTGTAATAAATACATCATGGGCCTTCATTTTAGGAATGTAATTATGACCATTTCCTCTTCTTTCTCACATATTCTTCTATAAATGTAAGTTGGAAGCTCATTTCAAAGGGTTCCAACAGTTCAGACAAGTTGGACAGTTAGATATCTCAGGCAAGAGTGTATACTTTTCAAGAATCCTCTCTCTTCTGCAAGTTGTTCTTGTGTGTTGAGAGAACTTTCATGCCTCCTCTTCAAGACTGTAATGGCAACTATTGCCTCTTCTGAATGTATGATGCATTGTGCATGTTATTGAAGCAATAAAAGTGTGTGTTTTGTAACTAATCTCGGTCCTTTCATCCTTTTATGCTTCTTTGTGCCTTTCTCGTACTTGTAGGTACACTGTGCAAGTTTAAGTTTCTATTGCAGGTTCTTGGAGTTCTGTGTTTATCGAGTGGTGGAGTATTGCATGCAGTTGAGTTGTGGTGTCTGTTCACCCTTCTTGAGTTCATCCTTCTTCACTAGGAAACTGGTATATTTCTTGGTCTGATAAAGTTTAACAAAGGGAACGCGTGTCTCTTAGTATGTGGTATCTTGTACCCTCTCTAAGTTGCAGTAGGTGAAGTTGACCTGTGGTGCACACACCCTCTTCAAATTAACCCTTACTGAATCTGAAGACACCCTTTATTCGGTGCATCACCATCCCTAATATAGTTTCATTTCTGTAAATCTCTTTCCCTAAAACCCCATGAAAATGTTAGCATAGGACTAGATAATCATTTTTGTTACACTAGGAGTAATACAGCACTTAGTTTAGGAAGAGGAAGTAGGCCTTCTCCGGAGGTTCACCTCGAGCCCAAGTCCCACGGCTTGAGAGGTGATCCCATGTGTCCCAATCTCACCGAACGTCCTATTCACATCCTGGCCATTTGGAGGGTGCAGTGATTTGGCGACAACAATAAGCTAGAAAACCAAGGTTAAAATAGATGGAAAAGAGAAGAATTGAGCTATCCTTAGTTGAAAGGATGATGAAGAAGAAGAAAAAATAGATTGCATGAAGATAGGAGCTTTCATAGAGAGAAGCTGAATAGAAGGAAAGTGCAAGTACACTGTTGGTGAGAAGATGGTATTATCTTCTACTATATTTTATTTGATTATGTATTCTCATGTAATGGCTTGCATAATATGCAAAGCACTTAGTTTTTCTTCTTGTTAGATCCATAGGTTGTGATGTCTTGTTATTGCTCATTCTTGTAGATCCACATGATGTGAGCTCTTGTATTACAGATCCATGAGATCATGATGTATTGTTGATCCATAGGAATTTAGTATTGTAGAGGAAGTTGTCTTCATATTTACACAGGTTGATGTAGTGATGATGGAGAGACTTGTTTCTTAGTGCATGGTTATAGTTGCACATTAGTAGACCCTTCTAGAGGTCTTATTTATAGATTCACAGTATAATGAGAGCTTGGTTACACAGTGGCAGATGTAGGGTAGCTTCAGGTATATGATATCTAGTGGTGTTTCAGACGCATGGTTGTAGTGCACTCGGATAGATCCAGTTATAGATTTGGAGGAGCCACATGTGGTGGTATGGAGGCACGGTTTAGTGTAGTCAAGCAGATCCAGTTGGAGATATGGGAGGAAGATATACTCTTGTAGAGATACATGTACTCTTGTGCAAAAGATTTGGTTTGTAATCTCTTGTTATATTATATATATGAGATATCTATCTTTGGTGGACGTAGCCCACATTGGGTGAACCATGGTTCATGTTGTGTTATGTGTGTGTACTTTGTTTTGATTTAGATTTATCTAGTTTACACTTCCACTGCTATAGATTTTGGGGAATTATTTCCATTTCCATAGTCCTAATTCCTAATAAGTGGTTCAAGCACTAACCTAAAAATTTGGTATCAGGAAGAGCTACAAAGAGAAAAAAATGGGAAGAGCGTGAAGAAGATATTGCAATTGTAAGCGAAAAGGTAAAATCTACTCATACACCTTTTAAAGTTGAAATGAAAGTGGAAATAAAGAACTTTGAAGGACAAGTAGATGCAAAATTACTTGATAAATGGCTAAAATAGTTAGAAGTCTATTTTAGTGTGCATAATGTTACTGAGGCACAAATGATTACCTCTGCACGTCTCAAAATGGAAGGTCATGCTCCAGTTTGGTGGGAAATCCACCTAGCCACTTGTGAAAAGAATAAATGTCCTATTGTCGGTACTTGGAAATGTTTTAAATAATTTCTTAGAGCTAACTTCTATCTAATTAGCCATAATACTGGCATGATGATTAAGGTGTAGTACTTTAGACAGGGCAGCAGACAAAAAGTGCAAGACTATACTATGGAGTTTTATAGACAAGCCATGTTGCTAAATATGGACTTGGAGGATGAGGACATTCTGACCAAGTATTTGGGAGGACTTTACACTCCCCTTCAAAGGAAGGTAATATCCACAAAGGCCAAGGATCTCAATGAAGCTTGTATACAAGCATACTACATTGATGATGAGAAGAAGTAAGGAGAGACAAAGCCAAAGGAAGACCTATCAATAGATCAACAGGAAAAATAATAAGGGAAGACAAGTAGTAGAGGTAAATAAAAAGGTAAACATGTCGCTACTACTTTACATACTTGTAAAGATCCTAAGAATTTCTGTAAAAAAATTGATATAAATGGACATACTAACGCCACATGTTGGAATCTGCATCTAGAATTGCACCCAAAGCACCAAACCAAGGATTCCAAGAAATCCATGGCTACTGTGAGAATAGAAGGAGAGGTGGAGATTGAAGACGATTCAGATGTAGATGAAAGGCTGAGATACACGGACACTAACATGTATGGAGGTGCAAAATAATAAGAGTTGGGTAAGCTATTTCAAATTAGAATCCAAATCAAGAAGACTAAGGTAAATGCTTTAGTAGATTTTGGTTCTCAGTCAAATTTGATTTCTGATGTGGTTGTAGAATAGTTTTTCCTGGAGACTTACGCGCATCCACATCCATACCCATTGGGATGGGTGAAGAGGGGTGTAGAAAACTTACAAGAAAGTGTAAGTTTTAGTTTGGGATATATACCCAATATATTGATGTATTAGAGGTTGATATCATTCGACTTGATGTATTTGATGTTGTCTTCGGAAGTCCTTACTTGTATGCCAAGGATGTTGTGTTCACAAGGAAGAAGAATCGATACAAAATGGTCAAGGAAGGAGTTAGTTTCAACATTTGGGCAAGTGCCAACCAAGCATCGAGACTTATTCAAGAAAATCATCAGTTGTTTTTACTTGCATCGAAATAAAATGAAAATGAACGTGAGGGAATGGATATTTCTAACTAAAGGATGGAGAATTTGGATAGGACTTGTCAGTTTTTGTAGAAGAATCTACCACAAGAACTACTCATTCAAGGAGCAAAACAAGCTTCCGCTATGCAGTCATTGTATCTACCTACGAATTCATTGGACCTAAGTGTTGGGTAGCAAGGAGAAGAGGAGATACAAGGAATAGTGGTGACTATAGTAGTAACCTAGATGGAGAGGATTCGTCCAATCCATCATAAGAGACAAAGACAAGCAAGAAGGACTAAACCACTACAGTATGGGACCTTCGCCATACTTGAGTAGGTTAGAAAAGAAACCTTCAAGCCACACTTCATGCAGATGCATGTGATAACAAGTTGCAAGAGCTTGCACCTACTAAAGTCATCTATGCATGAAAAAGAAGAAACATACATAAGCTTCCTTCCAAAGAGGATTGTACTCGAGGAAACTCAGAGGAGGATGTAGCACTAGAGCAGTAAACCAAAGATCCATAGGATTCTTGGCTGGTTGGACGAGAGAAGACACCAAGGCAGACCCAATGGTACTCGAAGGAGCAAGAGAGGGAGTTGATTCCTCTACCACTCCCCCAATAAGATTTTGTGAGACCAAAATCCTCCTAAGTAGGGGAGGTATGATCCATAGGGATCCAGAAAAACACTCCACTTCATCAATTCCATCAACACCAAGAAGGAGAATTGAAGAAAATGAGAAAAATGAGGTAAACGGAGGTTCTGGATAGAACTGCCGCTCAGTGCAGAGTGGCGGTTGCACAACCACCACCCTACAGGGCGGCGGTCCTGTAACCACCACCCAGTCAGCATGGTGGTTTTGAAACCATCAGTCTACTTAGGGCAGCGGTCTTGACACTTCTGAACAGAAAAGAGAAATGAAGCGCGAATGGATGCGAATTTGAATCGTTTGACCTTGTCTCTTCCCTACCTCAACCTTTCCCATTCTCCAGTGCATTGGAGCACTTGAGAGAGGCTATAAATTCATGGTAAGAGTAAGATAATGGGAATTTAAAGATATAAAGAGATCAAGAAGCAAAGTATTAATTATATGAGAATAAGTGAGGAAGATCTTCAGTGCTGGAGTGGAATTGTAGGAGCAAGGTATAGAAACAGAGAAAGTAAGCATAAGAAGGGAGAGGTTTACATTGTTGTCTCCATTTTCTATTTCTTATAATATGTAATTTTCTATAATTGACCAATAAAAGTGGGAAGAAAGAGTGTTTTTCCCTTCTTGACTAGTTTTCCTCCATTGGAGGTTTCCAAGATAAAATTATTGGTGTTTGGAGTTTGAATTCTTTCCTATTCTCTACAATTTCCTTTCTATAACACTAGATAATCAGTCACTAAAAATATAATCTTCAATCAATCTGTCATTTTCCATAGTTGAAATTAGAGCAACATAATTGTGTGATTTCATAGAGTTTCGAAGTAGAAGTTTACGGATCATTCTTGTTCAGTTGCGTGTTGTAAAAGTAAGTTCTAGTGTAGAGGAGACATAAACACAAACAAAAGAATATTCTTAAGGATGAAGCTCCAAAAAGAAATTTTGAAATTGTAATTGTCATTTGAAAATCTTGTTGTAAAACTGTTTAATGTTCAGAGTATAAATATATATACCTTTTTATGAAAATATTGAGAGTTTTGAATTTCAGTTAATGTGGTTTTGTTCTTTTACTATATTAGTGCATAAGTTCTTCAAGTAAAATCATAATGTGATTATTATTCTCAATTATATTTTTTTATAACTATTATATAATACATTATAGATTATTATCATTTTCAAACACTTTCTGTGGATAAAAGTTGCGTTTCCAAACACTAAAATTATTTTTCAAAAAAGAACATAAAATTTGATCATGTATCATGTATTTCAGACTATAAATATATATAGTTCTCTAGTAATTTTAATCTTCTTCGTTATATGAAATTATTGACAGTTAAAATTTATATGGCGTTGTATTTGTATTATTTCATGTGTAAGTTCTTGAAAAAATGGTATGATATTATTTTGGTTTAAAATACAACATAAAAAATAAGTTTGACATTTCTCGATTAAAAACTCTAAACAACAAACTGCAACACTAAAAATATTATTCAATAAAGAACATGCATATATCAAAAATAAAAGATACATACTTATAATATGGTATTAAATTTGATTTCTAGAATTACTATGTCCATACATTCTTCTATACTCAATGTCAGGTAGCTCAAACTGAAACCTATCTTAAAGATTTTGGTCTCCATCACTCAAATTGTTATCTAATCTTTCGTTGCTATTTTCAGTCACAGTTTCGATGTTATCCACTGGCCCTATATTAGAATTACAAATCACTCTCCTCTCTACAAGAGAATTCCATACTGCCACTACTCGTTCATAAGAAATGTGTCCACATCATATCGTGAGACATATAATCTCAAACAAGTCTCAATATTTTTATCCATTTTGTTTCAATATTTTGATTTTATAAATGTTAATGCACTAAAAACCCTTTCGTCTTCAATTTATCCCAATATCATTGTTTTCTGTAATTCATGCAATTAGAAATATTCACTAATTCTTTCATGAAGGATGCTACTAGGATACAACTTTTTCCATAGACGTGTAATCACTCCATTATTTGTTGCTTCACTTAGTAAGTCAAATTGTTTGCTCATTGCGATGCCTATATGAGTTGATTGTAATGAAAGTAATTCATTTTTAAGAACATTCTTAATATGAACTCTAATACATTCAACTGATTTTCCAAAATACTTAATGAGAGTACCCATGTGTCTTTTATATGTATCAGCTAAAGCTTCATTACCTGTTGCAAGATTCTAAAATAGAGGATTGACCACTCCCATGGCCTCAAGAATCTCATCCCTTTTAAAGTGATCTCTGATCTCACTGGATAAGCATTGTGAAAATTTGTGTGATTTTATTTGTGTTTAAGATATAAGAGATTCATATAAATTACGTGTTACAGGTACTTCTTCAATGTTTGATCCAACAATATCTAGTTTTTTTTGGAAACCATGCATTTGAATCTCGTTCCCATTTACAAGGATACAAAAATGACCACATATATTGAATCTAAAATAGCTTTTAGGATCCTTTAAATTTGTCATAGTTTTCTAACTACTGAATATATGTCCTTGAAAGCATTCATCAGAGTTGTATAGCATATCTAGTGTTTGACACACTTGTTTTCTCAATCTAATGAAGTCGACTATATAGATGGATCTTTCTTAAGCATGCTTTGTTAAGCAATTGATTTTATTCAACATTGGTAGAATCCTACAAAGTGTAACCAATGTTCCCAAATCTGTTAAGTGGTAAAGTAGATATTTTGCCTTGTCAACTTGCATACGATTCTTAAACATAAAACTAGATAACGATGGATATTCATCAAAAAATTGTGCAAGAACATACATTGAAATCCATCTTATATCAACATCTTTAAGAAGTTTTTTACAATTTGTGAATCCAATTACAAACTATTGAAACTATAGAAATCTTTTCTGACTACTTGACATATACACATGCATTAAAAGGATAAGCTCTTCAACTTTTTCAACATTTTCAAAGGTGCTTACTATCCTATATACAAAATTCATTCTGTGAGCCATACAATGAATAGGAATCATATAAGGAGCAACTAATGTTTGTAGGCAGACACAAAGGCTAGTTTTATGACCCTACATTACTGATGCACCATCAACACCAACACATACAAGTTTTGTAGCTATAGAATAATCACCCATTCCATATATATCCTTAAAATTAGATATAACCAAATTGAAAAGATTCTCAGCATTGAAATTTTCCTTTATTTTATGAACAACTAGTAGATGAGGAGTCTGTGTGTAGTTCTAGAAAGTATACACATACATACAAATCCAAGAAGTGTTGTCAACAGTTGTAACCTCATCAATGGAAAGGGGGATCAAACTTACATTCTTGACCTTTTCTTTCAAATCCTCTTTTTCAATCATTGTAAAACATCTCACTATCTCCTAAGCATTTCTCTCTGACTAATGTGATTGTGGAAGGTTAGGAAACCCATTGAACTTAAACAATTTCTTAAATTATGAAAAATCTGAAATAGGTCTGCCCATTTTTAGAATAAAGAATATGGTTGAAAATTATGTAGTTTTTACCTTCAGATTTTCATTTACAACTTTTCCAAAATTTTGGTATTAATCTGTTCCTCCCTTTCTCCGTCTTATCTAGTGTTTGACACACTGTTTTCTAATCTAATGGACGCGACTATATAGATGGATCTTTCTTAAGCATGCTTTTAAGCAATCTGATTTTATTCACAATTGGTAGAATCCTACAAGTGGAAACCAATGTTCCCAAATCTGTTAAGTGGTAAAGTAGATATTTTGCCTTGTCAACTTGCATACGATTCTTAAACATAAAACTAGATAACGATGGATATTCATCAAAAAATTGTGCAAGAACATACATTGAAATCCATCTTATATCAACATCTTTAAGAAGTTTTTTACAATTTGTGAATCCAATTACAAACTATTGAAACTATAGAAATCTTTTCTGACTACTTGACATATACACATGCATTAAAAGGATAAGCTCTTCAACTTTTTCAACATTTTCAAAGGTGCTTACTATCCTATATACAAAATTCATTCTGTGAGCCATACAATGAATAGGAATCATATAAGGAGCAACTAATGTTTGTAGGCAGACACAAAGGCTAGTTTTATGACCCTACATTACTGATGCACCATCAACACCAACACATACAAGTTTTGTAGCTATAGAATAATCACCCATTCCATATATATCCTTAAAATTAGATATAACCAAATTGAAAAGATTCTCAGCATTGAAATTTTCCTTTATTTTATGAACAACTAGTAGATGAGGAGTCTGTGTGTAGTTCTAGAAAGTATACACATACATACAAATCCAAGAAGTGTTGTCAACAGTTGTAACCTCATCAATGGAAAGGGGGATCAAACTTACATTCTTGACCTTTTCTTTCAAATCCTCTTTTTCAATCATTGTAAAACATCTCACTATCTCCTAAGCATTTCTCTCTGACTAATGTGATTGTGGAAGGTTAGGAAACCCATTGAACTTAAACAATTTCTTAAATTATGAAAAATCTGAAATAGGTCTGCCCATTTTTAGAATAAAGAATATGGTTGAAAATTATGTAGTTTTTACCTTCAGATTTTCATTTACATCTTTTTCAAAATTTGTATTAATTGTTCCTCCTTTCTCCTCAAGTTTTTGACAATGTTTCATCTTATAGTCATACTCCTTAAATTTTACATGCATGCACTCTTTCATAGTTTTCCATCTATGAGCCTTTGTTATTTTTCCATCATTTTCCTTGATTGTGATATATACTTTACCACAATGTTTCTCAATAATTCCCACTTTAAGTTGCATTTTATGTTCTTTTCCTAATTTCCAACCACAAATAGTACATCTACATTGTTTTGGAGTATCACTACCATTTTCTAGTTGTATAGGTTCAATGAATGGGTATTTTGCTACCCAGTCTACCTAAAAATACCTTCCAATTGTCCAGGTAGTTTTATTCCTTCTCACATTTATTTTTTTGAAGAGTCCTATCAATATCATCATTTGGTTGAATCCTTTCTTTAGAACATTCATCTATGGAGGCATTTGGTAGTGAGGATTGTCTTCCAGCTCTGGCATGTCATCATCAATTATATCTTCATTTACTGAAATGTTAATATTTCTTTAGGGTATATGTTTTGGTTCAGTGTTTCATGCTGAATACAATTAAAAGTAGGGGTTTCTATATTCAAACATGAAAAATATTTGATTGTTGCAAAGATATAATTTTTTAAAAACTAAACTGACAAAAAAAAAAAAAATTAATGATAATTTATTATAGGGTACTCGTACCTATGTTACTATTTCCAGTGGTTGTAAGTTGGGTCTTCATTTTTTTGGCTGATTGAAATAAGTTAGTATGTTACTTTTTCTTTTGAGTTTATCTGCCTTGTGTTCATTATTCATAGAATCTATTGTACCTATCCAAGAGTAATTTTCAAATAAGTCAGTTTTTTAAAAATGTAAGCGGAATATTTGAAATTTTGTAAACATAAGCTGAAAGGGACTAACAACACACATAATGCTACTGACCAACAACATTGTGTATGCTATCGGTTGGTAGTTTAGTGTATGCTACCAGAATGTAGCATTGTGTCATCCGACAACATTAACGATGCTATCGGCTGATAATATACACAATGCTATCGATGATAGCATTGTGGATGCTACCAATACTGCTCAGCAGCATTTTGTATGTTTCCCGCCAGTAGCATGGGAAATGTTGTTGGGCTAAAACATCCACAATGCTTCCTACCGTTAATGCATAATACAAAACTATCTTAATACAACGTTGCAATATCCAGTCAATGACAATTTCGATGATGATCTTTAAAGCAGAAAGGAATTTCAAGGAATATTTGATAATCACAATTTGCATAAGGAAATCTTAATAATGAATTATAAATACTTTAATAACATATATATATATATACATACATACATATATTATATATATGTAATACATATATATATCTACATTATATAGATAATATATATATATAATGTATGTACATAGATATATATAGATATATATATATATTATGTATGTACATATATATATATATATATATATATATGTATGTTATATATATATATATATAGATATGTATGTATATTATATATTATAGTATGTATATAGTAGATATTATATATATGTATAATATATATATATGTATGTATATATATAATATATAGGTATGTCATATAACATATACAGTTATATGTATGTATATATATATACATATATACATGTATAGTGTAGATATATACAGATATGTATATATATTATATAATATATAGATATATAGACATAGGTAATATATATACATATGTATTATATATATACACTATATATATATATTATATAGATATAATAGATACATGTTATGTATATATATACCATATAATATTATATATATATACATATGTATTAGAGATATAGATAGATATATATATATTATATATATCATATATACATAGTATGTATATAGTACATATATTATGTATGTAGATGATATATATATATATAATATATTATATATTAATATATGTACATATAACATATGAGATGTATATATGTAATATATATATAGGTATGTATATATGTATATCTATGATACGATAATATACATATGTAGATATATACATATAAAGTATATATGTATTATATGTAATATAGATGGACTATAGGTATATATGTACATAAATATATCATATTATATCAATTATACATATTTACATATATTGTACATATGTATAAGATATATATATATATACATATATATGTATATATGTACATATATATATATATATATATATATATATATATATATGAGATGAATTTGGAAAATTGTAATTTCGCTATAGGTGATTTGAATGAAAACAGTCAGCTGTTGGTGTAAATTTCTTGGCAAACCAACCCCTAAAATGGAATTGTACCCAGAAAATTTTAGCAACCGAGTCTTAATTCTTACCCTAAAAATTCACCAATTTCAAAATTTAAAATTTGGAATATTCATGAATTAACGAATCTTCACCACTAAAATTTTCCCTAGTGTCAGCATGCATAGCTATTATTGGGAAATAAAAGAGTACATTTTGCTTCCATTGTTGAGACCTCTTTTCAAAAATTTCCACTAGGATATTACATGCAGATGGTGTTCTGATTATCCTTGGAGAATATTGAGAATTTGATATATGATGACTAGGACGTGTTCACTCAGAGATATAGCATTGGACCTGATTTCAATGCATGAAATTAGGTGGAAGATAATCTTTATGACTACTTATATGAGATGATTTTCATCTTCTTCCTCGTAGAATTGTACTAGTTGTTGAAAGCATATGTAGCTAAAAGAGGTGTCCAGATAGGAAGAAAGTGAAATTAGAGATATGAAGACTATCAAGAACTCTTTGATTTTTACGAGCCGTGGATAAGAGCTGTAGATCATTGGTGGGAAGGTGTGCTACACAGTTATACCTTAGCGTGCACAATTTCAACATACTCTTTCTCGGAGGAAGAAGAGTTTTGGTTTTTACACAAGCCAAGAGGATCCTATTTGTATGTGACACCTTTAGTTGTCAATATCTTGATGGTTGAAATAGGAATGGAGAATATACCTATGGAGAGATAAAACCCCACCATGTGCAGGGGCAAGAAGAAGGTTTGGGAAGGATGGTGATGACCTTGGTGGAAGAAAGACAGATAGAAGAAATATGGCTCAAGTATAATGATGTGCGACAGAGGATAGTTAATGAGTAATTTAGGTCGAGAAGAATGGTGAATGGTGGAAGTAATAAGAGCCCCGCAGAAAGTGAGGAACTACAGGATCATGTCCTCTCAACATTGGGAAAGCGTAATAAGGAGACCCCATTGAGATCTGATGAGAGTGAGTCTTAGGAGAGAATGAAAACCATGGGAACACATCTGGCATAGCCTATCCTCCTATCCATTTTGCAAGGTATCCTAAATCTAGAGGTAGTAGTAGAAGAGCATCATAGTGAAGGAAAGCAAGGAGGATCTCCACGTTGGGTAGGATATACAGGTAGACATATTTTAGCTACCGCTCAGGAGGTGCAACAGATCAAGGACACGTACATGGCAGTGCAAAGGGGGTAGTGTTTGGAACAAGAACTTTTGGAGGTATTTTTATAGGCACATCATTAAGACAGAGTGTTGGCGTGCAGCTCGTTGGAAGCAATCCTATAGGTGCAGTGATTACACAAACAATTCGTGTTTAATTTAGCACAACTGGGACACAAGGAAGTATATCTATAGCAGCACATGTCATGATGGGAGGCTCCAGAGGTTCAGGTCAGCCATCGCATGGAGGAAATCCTAGTGGAGGTTCAGGTACAGGATGTGGCCCCATTCCAAGATAAGGTCCGTAACCACAATAATCATTATAGCCTTAGCAACCACAACAACTGACACCTCATATTTACTTTGAGATGTCACTTCACTTACCAGAGTATAGAGGTGTGGAAGATGTAACTGAGCATGTGCATAAGTGTGAGTTATTATGGAGAGATGATGGAATAACAACTATTAATATGAAGGAAAGTCAATTTTCCACCACACTTTAAGGCTGCACACATAGATAGTAGAGGAAATATGATCTACATCAGACTGTGGTGGATTATGATGCACTGTGCACTGCATTTTTAGCTAAATTTCACATCCCTGGGTTTGAGCATCAAATCATTATCATGTTAAAGGACATCAAGAAAGGATTTTCAAAAAGTGTGAGGGTGTATAAAACACATTTTAAAACTTTGTTGTCCAGGTTATCTTATGATATTCATCAGAGCCAACACACGCAATGGTTTGTTAGAGGTTTGTTAACTCCCTTTCGAAGAGATTTATCACATAAAATGTTTACTGATTTGTGCGAGGCTTTAAAAGCATCTTTGCATGCAGAAGCAGTCGAGAGTGCAGATAATAGGATAAGCCCTTTTCTTGAGGCACAAATAACAACTATGGATATATAGTTGGAGAAGTTTTCTGCCAATTCAGCGCATGAGACATGTAATGGGTTATGGTGTACTAATTCTGAAGTGAAAGGGCATACAAAGGATAGTTTTCCATATGGGAATGTGCATGCCTTGCTGACATCTTGTGAGATTTACCACAAGAATCATGATGTTTGGAATTAACCCCTCTTACAATGTGCAACATAGAAGAACATCTCTATGTACTGCAAGATTTACGATGCACATACTTATGATACATCTGACTATTGTTTTATCGACCTTAGTCATGAGGCATGTGAGACTAGATTATAACAAACCACTATGGCCAGTAGTTATTAGGCCTAGAAAGGCTAGCCCAATGAAGAGCACAACAATAGGGATGGTATATTTCAAGGTGGATATTAGATCAGAGGCCATGGTGGTAGAGGAAGGTTTGTGTGTGGTACATGCTATACTTGTGGATCACCGGATCATTACTAACAGGAGTGTCCTAAGAATCAAGTCTTCAAATACTGTGTAAAGGCACACAAGGTTAACCTCTATGAATATATGTGTAAAAATAAAAAATAAGGACAAAGGCACGGGGATTATTAAGGTGGAATGCACGAAGAATGAACAATGGACACCTAAGAAGATAGCTAATCCAAAACTTCCGCATGTGTTAGTTACTACGCACACAAAAGTAGCATGCACGTGTGAGCATCTTAAAGAAAAACCCCTTATCAAAAGAGATGAGGTTATACATTTCAAGTATCTAGATGAAACTCATCATAAATAAGTCTATCAGGAGACCATGGGAGTTATCAAGGATTTACAGGGAAAAATATAGTACTTGAAAGAATAAGCATGTGAGAGAGAACATGTAAAGAGCACCGAAATTCCTCAAAGGGATGTGGATGATTTGAAAGAAGTGTGCAGGATGTTGTGCCAGGAGAATATAATTCCTTTTTTGGGAGAATGGTTGTGAGAGGAAAGTACCACACGTAGGAGTTGAGCGAGAGTGTCAGATCCTTCACATGAACTTACCACCACATGACCATGAATAAGAAAAAGAGATTACATGAGATGCAATGATAGATGGTTGGTTGGTGAGTAACATTCTTATTGACACATGCGCAGAGGTCGATGTGTTGACATTGGATGCTTAGAACTGGATGGGAATGCCACAACTGCAGCCATCTTCTAATGTGTTATATATGGCCAATAAAACTAGGGCCATGCCCATTATGGTATTGAAGGATGATTCAATCACTATTCAAGAAGCCAAATTTACAGGTGCTTTTGAATTATTGGAACTTACTGAGGAAAATAACTTCCCAACATTGCTTGGACATCCTTGGTGCTATGCTAATAATGTATATATATGCTTCAATAAAAGATATATCAGTTTTGAGAATAAGGATGAGTGTGTGGTCATATCCTTAGATGATGTGAAGGTTGTGCCTTATACAGAGCCTATCAAATGAGGAAGAGATCAACGAATATATGCACATACTGTGTGCGACCCTGAAACATAGAGCCATCTAAAGGAGGCATACTTCATTGGGAATATGCACAATCTATTATTGACACTACAAGTGTTGCTTGTGACAATTGAGCCCATGACACTTATGAATGGTAGGTCACGAGGTCAAAGGAAGAGTCACCAGGATGATTAGGCCACGCATGATCAGGTGCTTGGGCAAGACTAAGTTACCAAGGTATATTGGAGAAGAGAAACCTGAATATTTCTTATGTGATGGAGGACCAGTGGAAAAATGAAGGGAGATAGGATGAAATATGATGGTCTATACATTGTGTTGGAACGAACAACGTGCTAGTGGTAGGTGACACACAGGGACAATCTATTGGGGTGGCGCGAGGTAAGGGTAGCCTTTTTAACAAGGTTTATTTGGAGTGATATTCCTTCTCTTATACACAAGTATGATGGGAAGACCCCTTCTTTAGTACACATCCACAACTGTGAGAGAAAATTGAAATAATGGCAAGAGGCTATACCACCATCCCTTTGGGTACATAATTTTTTCTCTACTTTCTGTGGATGTGTGCGCATGCATTGGTATGTGTATGTTGAGCTAAAGCAAGAGACTACAAGTTAACAAGACATGACTGAAGTATGGCTCACACTTTTGATTATTTTTCTAATAAACCACCAGTACATGAGGCCTTGCAGATCATGAAGCATCATCATTGGGGGATAGCATGTAAAGGCAGAGGAACTTATGGTTTAAATATTGGGAGAACCTGAGACTAAGGCACATGAGGATGTGTTAAAATAGAAGAAACACTACTAGGGTCACATGGAGAGAGAAGGAAAAAGGGAAGATGGTGCACCTCATTGATAATGAGGAATTTGAAGATTTAGATATCAAGCATACTAAGGGTGGAATGAGGTGATGGACTCTACAGATGATAGGTGTGTGCATACCATGTGCCTATGAAGACTAAGAAGGTGAATATTGGCACTGAGGATGTGCCTAAGGAGGCTATTATTGGAGATTATTGGTCAGAACCAGAGGTTGCAGAAGATCATTGAACTATTGCATGACTTCCAGGATTTATTCCCAAGGGGTTATCATAAATTGAAAGGTGTTCATCCATCTTTGGGAGAGATGAAGATTAAGTTAAAATAAGGCATGTCATAGTTTGGAAGAGGCCTTATAGGATGAACCTGAATTATGTGCGAGAAGGTCAAAGAGGAGATTGACAAGATGCTTAAGTCAAGGATCATAGATCCTACTGAGGAATTTGAGTGGGTTAGTCCCATGGTGATTAGTATAAAGAAATATGGCCAGATCAGGATCTATGTGGACTACAGGGTACTCAATGCTTCATGTGTCATAGATCCTTTTCCTACACCATTTACAGAAGAGATTTTGGAAGGCTTGTAGGATGTAAAATATATTCATTTACTGATGTATTTTTAGGGTACGATCAGGTACACATTGCATGTAAGGATCAGCAAAAGACCACCTTCGCCACTGAATGGGGAAGTTTTGCATATATTGTCATGCCTTTTGGTTTGAAGAATGTGCCAATAATGTTCTCATGCATCATTGTTCAGGATTCTAAGGACTTCATTCATAGTTTTTATAGGTTTATCTGGATGATTGGACCATATATGGGCTGGTGAAAGATCATTGTGACAATATGAGGTTGATGTTTGAAAGGTGTAGGCAATTGAGGATCTCTTTGAATATCAAGAAGTGTATATTTGCCACCCCCTTTGGTACTTACTTGGGCACATCATTTGTAAGGAAGGACTATTGGTAGACCCTACTAAGATTGTAGTCATTTTGGGATTGGAAGAACCTACCAATCAGAGTGAAGTGTGTGGTTTCTTGGGGCACACTAGTTACTATAGAAAATTCATTAAGGGTTATGCAAATATTGTTTTTCCCTTAAAGGAATTGCTCAAGGCCAAAGGAAATTTTTATCAGGGTGATGTGCAACAAAAGGTATTTGAGACCTTGAAGGAGAAGCTTACCACTGCACCTATCTTGCACTTCCCTTCATGGAACAAACCTTTCCATGTACATGTAGATGCCTCTGGCATGGCTATTGGTGCAGTCTTAATGCAACCATGAGAGGGTAATTTGGATCATCCCATATGTTTTGTAAGTAGGAAGTTGACACCAGTAGAGAAGAACTATACAACTATGGAGTGTAGGCATTATCCATGATCTATGTGCTTCATAAGTTTAGATAGTACTTATTGGCCACACCGTTTATCTCTTACATAGATCATATGGTATTAAGTACTTAGTCAACAAACTAGTTTTGCAAGGGTGCATCTACCGTTGGATACTTCTTTTTAGGGAGTTTGATTTTACAGTCATAGTAAATCCAGGAAAGAGCAATCTGGGACCTGATCACTTGTCAAGGATCAACTCTAGAGAGGATGCATAGAGTATTGAAGATATTATGCCTTATGTATAATTGTTCAGATTGAATTATGCGCACAGCTGATTTGGAAGATATTGCAGTATTTTTATGCACTAGACTTACACCAGAAGGAATGAAGACCTTGGAAAAGAAACATCTTGTTCGAGGTCATTTACCATATCATCTCATTGGAGGAGACCTATATAAAATGGTTAGGGATGAGGTCTTACACAAATGTGTTCTGGAACATGAGCATGAAGCCATCATGGAGGAGGCTCATGGAGGAATAGCAGGAGGACACTATGCAGGGATGTGACTGCATGCAAGATCCTTATTAGCTGGTCTATGGTGGGAGACATTATACAAGGACACTAAGGATTTTGTTTGGAAGCATGTGATCATTTTCATAGACTTGGAAACCCTGGGAATAGAGATGAGATGCCATTAAGGCCTATAGCATGCATATAGCCTTTTGAAAAATGGGTGATTGATTTTTTAGTACCTATTGTACACCCCTGCACAGGATAGGTGCACGCTACATCATCACATGTACTAACGACTTGACAAGGTGGGCATAGGTTGTACCTATAAAATATTGCACAACAACAAGAACAAGGTTCCTTTGGGAAAACATCATCAGCAGGTATGGATGTCCATTGAGCCTAACAAGTGATAGAGGGACTCATTTTTTGAATGAGACCATTAGAATTTTATTGGTAGAGTTTATGGTGGCACACCATAAGACTACCCCTTATCACCCCTAGGAAAATGGCACTGTTGAAGCTTTCAACAAGATCTTGGGACAAACACTAACGAAGATATGTGATGTTGGAAGAAAGGATTGGGATGAAAAGGTATCAGTCATACTTTAGGCATATAGAATAACCTATAAATGATTGAATAAGGCCACACCCTTTCAGTTGGTGTTTGGCATGGAGGTTGTATTACCTATGGAATTTATGTTACCATCCCTACGTATTTTTTGTGTATGGAGTAGGATTGGATGATGAACAGGTAGTTGATGAGCACATTGAAAAATTGATGCAATTAGATGAGAGGTGTTTCATTGCGTGTTGGAGTCAAAAGACAGAAAAGGCAAGACAAAAGGCTTGGCATGATAGGCACATCAAGAACAAGTCTTTTATAGTTGGAAATATGGTACTTTTTTATGACTCCAAGTTTATGTGCCATCCAGGGAAGTTGAAATTCCATTGGTTGGGACCCTTTGTAGTGACCAAGATACTAGAATCAGGCACATGTCAATTACAAGTGTTGGATGGCACCATGTTTCCCGGTTACTTCAATGGGAGTAGGTTGAAGCCCTACTATAAATAAGCTTCCTTTATGTTTGTAATAAGGTAATTTTGCCACTTAGATTAGATTTCCCTTTTATGTTTTTTTCTTGTTTTGTTGTAATAAGTGTGTTCACAGTGAAGGATCTTGATTACTTATTTATGAGGTTGATACACAAAGGACCACACATACCTTTGGTGTGGGGAGAAAGAGGTGAGGTGTGAGTGCACGTGTTAAAAGAACTATGTGATGTTGGTATTCTATTAGAGTTGGTTCATAGGTGCATTGTGACAATATAAAAAGAAAGGTGCTTGATGGATATGAATTGGGTATGCGCAAAAGTAAAGGAAAGTGTTGCAGGTGCTTAGGAATGATGGTGTGAAAGGTTGAAATTTCTTAGAATTGAAAACCATGCAAAAGGGCCGCATAGTAATGTGAGGGAGGCAAACATGAGGATAAACTACTTGGTGTGTGACGCAAAGGAAGATGGGTTGTGGTGCAAGGAAGTGCGCGCAAGGATGATTGTAGCCTAGAAAGTAGTGGCATGCTAGAAGGTTACAACTTTCATGCATGAAGAAAGAAAAAAGTGTGGGATAAAGTAGAAATCACATTTAATGCTTTGGATAAGTGGTAGATGAGGAGTAATAAATGTAATAAAATTTTGGAAATATATAAAAGGATCATGGGTGACTTCATTCTTACCTTACCTTGTGAAGAGTTTCAAGCTATCAAAGAGAAATGAAAGTGTGAAACAAGTAAAGAAAGTGTAAATTGAACCAGAGAGAAAAAAGCTCAAAAGATAGAACAACAGTGAGTGTGAAAATTCATTGGTGGAAGTAGGTGTGAAGGAATGGTGTTTGACAAGGCTATATTAAAAGTAAGGTTCGAGCTAGGGTTTTAGAAAGTGTAAGTTCACAGAGTTCAATTTAGGGAATGACGTCATGAAGATTAGATCTAAGGCACAAAATCAACTGGATTAGAGTAAGGTTTGAAGCAAGTAACGAGGGTTAAAGAATTGAATGCTCGGTGTAAAGATACAAGATTTTGAGTAGATACATTCACCACCTAGGGCATGTTTTCTCTACAAGGTGTTAAAGTCGAGGTTGAACGCAGAGTGAATTTATCACTAAATTATAAACTTGCACAGTTAAACAAATGCCTTAAAGAAAGTATTCACTGCTACACAGTCACCCAAAGGCAAGGGAAAGGGAAAAGGAAAGAATCCCACTATTGAGGACACACCAGAGGAATGGTTCTCTAAAATGCAATACCCCCCCTTGAGGTCATAGTAGCACATACATGGGTTTCCCAACTTACAAAATGTAAAATTAGTGACTATAACCATCGCTCAGAGGTGCACGAGGGAGATATAACCAAGGAGGTGTATATAAAGTTGGAACAGAGGATATAGAATCGATGTAACTTGTCTATGATGACACCATAAAGAAGGATTTGGAGAGTGCGAGGTCCTCCAACTTTATGAATTACCCTTCTTCGGTAATCCTGAGTGACTATATCAATGGCTCATGTCACACATCCATGAGGAATTCTTCTATTTTGCTAGAAGAAGAATGTGCATCACCGTGCAACTGATTGGGAGAGTAATAGGTTTGTGCAGCTTAGGTGTGGAGATCGGGCAAGACCTTGAGGATGATGAGGTAGTAGAGGCCACTTCCACCACGATTAACTATCAAAGGGGAAACCATGCAATGGATGTTATAAGTATCAGTGATCCAGGCATGAGAGTTATGACGCACCTCATCAGCTACAAGTTTGGAGCATTAGAGAGGTGGTCACAAGTAAACAAAAAGTGGCTACATATCATGCATAAGATGGTGTAAAAGACTATGTATAATATTGTGTTGTACATCACTAAGGGGATCATGGATGAAGCAAGGATCCAAGTGGAGAAGGGTGAGAAAATAACCTGGGGTGCAATATTATTTCTCATAGTATTTTGGGAGATCAAGGTGCCAGATGGACCCAAGGATAAAATATGGATCTACCCAACAGAATACAAGTCACTTGCGTAAAGGTTTGTAAAATTCATATGTGAAGGCGCAATAAAAAGCTAATATAAGCTACACCTGGACACATTGTATAAATGGATGCATGAGGATTTTGAAAATGAATGGCAAATGCCAAGGGAATTTCCCTCATTTCTCGAAGGGAAAGTGGAATTCATGGTGCACCATCACTTCATCCTAGGAAGGTTTAAATTGACAGATGGAGAGTACAACCCATGGTGCAAGATACTCTTTTCCTTCATGGAAAATTACTTCCAAAGCATCGTTAACAGGATAAAGGAGGTATGAAAATTGAATTTTAATGCAGACAGTGTGGATTCAGATTACCACACTTTATGTAAGACCTTTATCTACCCCTCCAAGTCTACATATTTGGAAACCATGGAGTCTGACAACATGGACCTGAGTCCCACAACCATGGTGTTGGGGAAGCAAGATTTCAAAGTATTCATCTATCTCAGGCCAAAGTTGAAGGACACGAGGTACTTAACTGAGCCTGGTCTTCATCTTCCAGAGCCCCTGAAGAGGAAACAAATTGTGGGTATAAAGAGAGTGTGTGAGGAGATTCCCCCTTTGAGAACAAATGAGGAAGAAAGAGATGAGGAAGAGGAACTGCATGTGCTAGATCAAGTGCAAGGAAAAAGAAGAAAGGGAAGAGCAAGGAGAAAGTGAAAGGCACAAGCAATTCTGAAGCACCCAAAAATTCACTAAAAAAACCAAGTCTTAAGAAGAAGACCCCACTGAAGAAGAAGTCGAAGGTGGTTTCTAGCGAGGAGACCGAAGACTTGGAGAAGTCATTGGAAGAGGAAGTAAAGAAATATTCCCTGGTCATCCATAACTTAGATGATAATGATGATGAGGAGGTGTGCGATACCCGTGAGGAGGAAAACTCAAGGAAGGATGTTGAGGTAGGCATTGGTGGACTGCTTGATGCAGGTGTTGGAGGAGATGAAGAGTGCAAAGTTGAGCATGAGGAGGAGGAAAAGAAAGATAGCGATAATTGTTAGGGAAGATGCAGGCAAAGGAGAAGCTAATGGCGTAGTGCATAGTGTTATGCAGAAGGTGCCTATATGAAAGAGAGGAAAAGAAAGAAGGAAAAGATAGACCCAATAGGGCGCTTAGCTAAACTATATTGATGATCCTACGAAGGTCCTTAGGGTGATGTACCAGAGCTCAATGGCCACAAAGGACCTATTATGTTGGTCATTTTTTGATAAGAATGAAGCCCTCCCGCACACCAAAAAAATGCTCTCATGGACCTATCAATCATACATGGAAGAGACAACATTCGAAATAAATGCAGAGTCATTATTTGAGTTATGGCTAAAGTCTACACTAGGAGAAGCCTACCTAGTGGTTGACTCCTAAATTATCACTGACAAACAAGTGTGCAATGTGCTAAATAAGATCACATCAGAGGTGGGATTGAGAATTCTTGACAAGGATGTTGCAATCAAGAGGATGTGCGAGGAAGAGTAGTGAAATGATTAAAGGATTCAAGAGCTTGAGTAGGAGATGACAGAATAAATAAGTTGAATGTGTGTGACATATAAGAGGGTGGTAGAGCACATATAGTAAATTTTATTACAACCACATGTGCCTAGAGTTATTTAAGCACGCCCAAGATGAGTACCCCTCAGAACTACATTATCTAGAGGACTTGGTGCGGATGTTATTGCATGAGAAGAGGCTAGGGACATGGCCGATGGATGAGGAAATAGCCACATAGAATAAGAGTGACAAAGAATAGGTGGAGATATACCTTGCGTAATATGAGGCACTGACAGTAAAAGATAAGGAAGCTACGCGAAGGACAGAGTTTGTTTTTGAAAACTACCAATATTTTGATCAGGTTGTAAGTGTGCTTATTTCCAATGAAGAGGCAGAGTTAAAACAAATATAGGCCAAGATGAAAAATAACAAGGCCAAGCGAGAGGATATGATGTCTAAAGTAGAGCAAAAGAGATATTTGATTACGACCTTGAAGGTCGTGCTCATGGACATACTACAAGATATCTTCCCTTTGATCAAGCAAGATGGATGTGCTAGATGATATGGCCTCAGAATTTGATAAAATGGTCACATAGCTCAAGGGAAAGACATATGAGTTGACCCTCGCGGAACTGCCTACGATTGTAGATGTTGAGTTGGTGAAAGCAACGGAGGAGTTAGAAGGCTGGAAGGAGTTGGAAAATATTTTAGACAAGGAATTTCTATGACTTCTTCCACCCAAAAAGTCCCAAGAATTGATACCCGCACAAATTATGGATCTTGATTCTTTTAATTCTTAGGGTGCAATCCCATATTCTTGTTCAGATTCTTTATTCATTCATTTTTTGAAGGCATTATTTGTTAAAATTTTGCCAACGACAAATAATATCCCTAGTGCGGGGTAATGTTGGTCATGGGAATCAACTAAGTTTTAGTCATATTATGCGCAGTAGGATGTGCGCAGGAAAAAAATGTAGATACATGTTTGAAGGATCATGCAAGAGCACACAGATAGGGAGAGAAGTGAGAACATGATAGTGCAAGAGGATACACACACCAGAGAAGGACATGTCAGCGCGTAAGGTTGTGCACATGCTAACAGAAGACTAGGATTTAACCATTTTGGAGCTTTGGCTGATAATAGAGGAAAACAAGGTAACTTGAGGTACACACAAAGGCTATAATTGGGAAAAACATATGTAACTAAGAATAGAAGGAATGAGTGGAAGCAGACCAATAATAGCATTAAATCAGATAAGATCTTGGAGCTATTTATAGCTCAATCTATTGTTAACACCAGTTGTAAATGCATGCAATCTATTTATAAGCACACTTATATTTAGGAAGGTGCATGTAGTAGTGAAGGGAAAGTCCCCACCCTATAAATATAGGTCATACCTCATTGTAGAGAGAGACTAGTTAGTGCAAATATTAAGAGTTCTTGGTGTAATTGTGTTCTTGAGTATGTGCAGGTTCAACGCATTGATGTAATGGAGTGTAATGTATTAATCTCCTATGTTATATGATGGACTAGGTTAGTAATGGAAAATTACTTGTGGATTGAGATCATTGTATATGAATATGGGTTGATTGGAGTACAAATCTTGTTAGTTATTATTTATAAATGATTTCCTTATTACACGTGTTGCTGAATTTTCACACCATGATTTATCTTTTTGTATGAATGGTTGTTATGAACATGAACATGAATGCTAACATCTTCTTAAGCATAACAAAGGAGGGACCTGGCGGTTGTGCATGCTTCGGGTGACCTTCCAAACTTGTCTAGATGAAATGCTAGTGCGCATAGTTATTGTTGGATAATAAAAGACTATAGGTGTCGAAAGGATTGGATTCAAGGAGAACAAAATTCCTCCAAAATTATTTGTGTAGAGTTGAGTTCACTCACTTATGCACTTGAGTAACCTGCTTACCAAACTAGTAGAGGAATCGGGTGGTGCGTTGAATCTCCACTTCCCACCACTCAATCCAGCTGGCAACAAAATGTTGACATGACGCCATATTCCAAGATTTATCAATAAGAAGGACCACCCCCTGGGTGACTCAATAAGGAAACATTAAGAAGGAATTGATTTGAAGGGAATTTGAACGGGGCCCCGTGCCAAACAATCTTAAAAGAGATCAGACGGTGATCTGAAAAAATAACATCTGACCTCATCGTGATAGGGGAGAGGCCTTGCGTGTCAGAATCAAATATAGGATGTTGAGAGAGAAGTACATGATTAAATCTATTAAAAACCCAATCTCATCCTTCTCGAAGATTAGTCCAAGAATACAAATCTTGAGACTTAAATTCCTATCGCAGTCTAAGCAAAGGATCAGAAGGCCCTTGATGGATTTTAAAGTAATACCAGGCTGCATGCTCATCAACACACCAACACATAAGGAGGGCACCGAGTTTTTCATCAAGATGTTCAACCATGTATAAATATATAAATGTGTGTGTGTGTGTGTGTGTGTGTGTGTGTGTGTGTATGTATGTGTGTGTGTGTGTGTGTGTGTGTGTATATGTGTGTATATATATATACATATATATATATATATATGTATGTATATATATATCAAAGTGCACAAAGTTCCACCTAAGAACTTCACCCCACTTTTTTGGGGAAATATTCTAAAATTCCACATTGCAGTGCCATTGAAATTATATATAATTCAATGGCACTGCAATGTGGAATTTTAGAATATTTCCCCAAAAAAGTGGGGTGAAGTTCTTAGGTGGAACTTTGTGCACTTTGAAAGTTCCTGCACCCACTCTTTTTAAATGAGTAAAGCACGTTTACATTGTTTTTATAAACTACTAATCGTGTCAGGTCAATGCAATGGGGACACCGATAGTGGAGGAGAATTGAAATTTGTTGTTGTAGTGTTACATTTAATGTATCATGAATTTTTGGATGCTTTTTTAATTTTTCGTTTAGTGCATTGTTGAACTGCTGGACTGTAGATCTATATATTTGTTTTTAAAATTTTAATTTTGTATAGTGATTTGAAAAAATGGATAGTGTAAATCAAATGAATGTTTCTTGAAAAACTCTTTTTTATTTGATGGAGTGTGAAGTTATACGTGTGTCAATTTTTTTATTAAAAGGAGCAATATAGTAATGCAATACATCATGTAGAACATCCTTACATTACTTTACATTGTAAATAGAAATCATTAGAGCTAGGTTCAATTATACTTATGGATTTAGTTGCATTGCTAGTATTCTTTGTTATTCTTTTTGAAGTATTTGAATATAAGCATTATTTTTTCATTTTTTCGTATCTTTCAAAAGAGAATGTTGGTGTTGTGCGAAACTCTTAGAAGGTGCGAACCCTAGAGGTTGTTGTGAAAGTAATCCCTTCTTAATATTTTTTTCCTATGTCGATTGTAGCTTTCTCCAATGTCAATCCTTGAGATTTATGGGTTGTTAGTGCCCATGCCATTTTAAGGGGAAGTTGTTTATGATTACGATTATTGGCGTCCCATGGTGGTCCAATGTATTTGTTGAATTTGATAATAAAAATGATGGTTGTGAAGGTGGTGTTGACCCTCTGATATAGAAAATTGAATTTACAGTTTTGGTGGCACCATTAACATGGCCAACTTTGACTTAGAGATTTGTAATTAACATAACCTTTTGGCCTATGTAGAGAAGTACTTTTTGTTATAACTGGTCATCATCGTTGCTTGTTAGATGTCGTATGGTGTTTTTCTATATTTAGATATGCAAAAGGTACATTTAAAACTGTAACATTTGCAGATTATATGGGTCAGCCAAAGTATTTATTGAAAACAAGTGGGTGGAGGTGTGGAAAAAAAATCCATAGGAGACAAAAAGGCATCCATTTGGGACATTAGAAGTTCCCAATCCTCAAGATTTGCTTCTGTATTTTGTATGTTTGATTTAATTTATTTTTTATTAAATCTAATTGCAGAGTCACTACCGAACTGAATGATATATAAATGCTAAAATATAGAAATGACACAAGCAATCTAAGATGTAAAATTTGAAACCCTAAGCAAAGAAGGAGAGATGACTTGGCTCATTTACTCTTGATCTAGAACTTATCTGGACTAGGAAAAGTGTTTAACATGATTGAAAGAGCATTATCATAAATGCTCACTAATAAATGTATGGAGACTGCAAGAATAAAGCCAGACACGAGCGTCCCATGGTATGGACAGGGGAACCTTTGAGCACTAGAGACTGCTACTAGGTGCCTGTGACTACGTACAAATGGTCATAACCTTATGATTCTTACTAGTGTTGCAAGAGTGTTACATTGGTTGCTTCCCTGTTAATTGCACTTGGTATTCACACAATAAATGTCGAAGGTACATGTAACCTACAAAATATAAGTTAACCTGTAAAAACCCAAAAACCGCATCAAACCTAAAAATAAATATGCAATATGGGGAGTCACATTAACCCCTGTGGTCTCCCCAAAAGTGAACTTATGAGTTGAGCACTGCACTACATCTCATACTCCATGTAGTTCTGGTGAGTGTGTGTATGAATCGTGTGCTAGGATGCCCTTGCGTAAGTTGCACTTGATAGCGAGGTTGTAGATAGAATTTAGCAATGTAATAGAATGTTGTGGATGGAATAAAATGAACTTCCCCTTCCTATGTTTTGTATGTAGATTTGATGCAGCCCTTATCCCTTTGAGTGAATGTTAGATGGATTATTTAAAGTGCTTTAGGTTCCTTTTGAATATGAACGCTTAGGTGATAATAGTAATGCTTAGTGTTTGGTCCTTTATTTTGAATACATAAATATGTATTTATGTGATTCCCTTGTTTAAAAATTTTTAAATTGAAAACTGCAAGGCCATACTCATAAGTTAAAAGGATATGCCCAAAAGATAAAAGAGACCTAAAAGGAGTGAGTAAGCTAAAAAAGGGTTAAGGGCACTCAGAGGGGACATGGGCTCCTGGGTGCTTCTTGTCCCTGATTGGGCGTTGGTGTCTGGAGCCATAAAATATAAATAAGTAAAATCCTCGACTGGGATTTAGGGTTTGCTAAGACTAAACTAAAAAATAAGAAACACATAAAAGAGGCCAAGGACAATTGACCTCGATTACTAGTTTTCTCACTTAGGAATTACATGAATGCTAGTATGTGTTTAGGACCTAAAAATGTACCCAAGTATATGATTTTTGTCTACATTTGCCCATCAATTTATGTTGTTGAGTGAATAATTGATTACTTAAAGTAGATAAGATATGTGTACCTGAATAATCCATGTAGAGCGTATGTGCAAATAGTGTGCATTCCGAGTGGACAAGTGAAGCGTGGAATGAGTGTAAAAAATGAAGCGTGGAAGACTAAAAACAGGAAAGTGGCCCTAGGGGTAAAGCGTATATGATGTACATTATACCTATTGTTGTGTTTGTTGTAGGTTGTTTCTTGTTGTGTATAAAGGATGGACTTGCAAAAGAAGAGTGAAAGAGTAGTCAGATTCATGTATATGATAAATTTTACATAAATGTCCATAAGTTATGTGGAAGTGTGTAAAAAGGAAAGTGTGCGCCTGATTAAGAAGAGTGTAAAAGGATAGAAAAATTGTCTTGAAAATGTTGTGTAGAATTAGTTTTTTAGGGCGACCTCACATGTCAAGAGTGAATTTTTTGGGTGATCTCACACCAAGTGCAAGATTTTTTTGGGTGATCTCACACCAAAGAGAAATTGTTGGAGAGAGAGGTATAGTTGTTTCTATCCTTTCATGACTCTACCTAATAAACACCATTGTAGATGTTGTGTCCTTGATTTTGTTCCTATTGTCTTGATCGTTCCATATTAGTTCTGAGTTGTACCGTAATTATTCTGGTTGAAAGAGATTGCATACATTATGTATTCTAAGGCCAACACCTGATCCTGTAAAATTTCTTTAAAGGATTATTGTGAATTGATGTTTATCTGATAAGTTGACTATGTGTGCCCCCAATACATTAGTTCCTAAGTGAGGACACAGGAGCCCAGGCGCTTCTATCTAAGTTTGGATTCTAAATCTGTGTTGTGATTCTAACCCAAGTTCCTAATTCTGAGCCAGTGTTATAACCATAAATTGTGTTGATTTTATAGCTTGTAATTGTGTAGTTTCCTGAGGTACATTTAGCAACCCAAGGGATGGACAAAAATTCCCAAGTGCTTATGTTTGAGTTTGGGAGCTAGTTTTTATGTTGTAATTATGACCCAAGTTTGATTTTAAGCCAGTGTGTGGTAACCATAAACTCTATTGATTTTATGTTAATGCTAAAGATGGATACTTGCAAGGGGTGGGGGATATGCATGGTAGAAACTAAGGCACATGAAAAAAAAGTGGCTAGTATAGATGTGTTAGGAGAAAAAGGAGAAAACCTGCCATAGAATAATCCAATGTAATCAAGACAAGTGTGCATATAAGATAGACTACAAAAAGTAGGGTTTTAAACATGGGACATCACTCACAATGTCACAAGACAATCAAGGTCTGAAGCGGCAAAAAGCATACAAAGAGTGATCAGACAAGACATAGGGCATAAACCTAAAAACAATGGCATATAATGGACAAATAGTGGTCAAACAAATTGTATCAGAAAACCATGGTGGCATATAGTCCTTCAAAGTAAATGCTACACATGAAGCAACCTATTAGACATGTTAGAATGATAAAAAATTATGTCAAGGCATGTATGTATCAATGTAAAGTAGTGTAACTAGTAAGAATAAGTAGTGATACAATGTAGCAATGATCGCACTATGTAATGTGTGATAGTAAAAAAAATTAGATTCCCCCAGGAGCCTCGGTGGGACTGGTAAGACGTACAGTTCCAGGACATCATTGCATCATGTAAGATACATATAAGATATCTTTATTCACAATTGGAGACCAAATGAACGTGCATATGTATATGATAGAAGAATAATGCCATATTGTAGTATCTGATTAGCATAGTAATCAAAGTGTGCATCATGTAACTAGTATAAGAAAGCAAGAATAAGTGAAACCAAGATATGCAACATGTTATGAATGAGTGTGAATGGGATGGTATGTAATGTGTGAATGATGGTAGGCATAGCAGGGTGCCCCCTAGTAGATGTGTATGAGATGAGGTTCATTTATAAAATACCCCCTCAACAAGTCAAGAATGAACCATAGAATAAGAGTGTGTCATCGGGAAATAGGTTTGTTAATGTGTTACTAAAGTAGATAGATCATCAAGCATAGAGCATGAAGAGTTTTGGAATGGATGGTGAGGTTCATTTCAGATTTATACCTTCAGTAGTCGAGTGTGAATCATGGAACTAGAGTGTGTCATAGGGTAATGATGATACAAGGTGTGTATTAATATGTGTAAGAGCATTGAGAAAGACTAGGTGTGAATCACAAAGTGTAAAGTGTATAGTATAGATGATAGGAAACTAATGAATAAATATTGAGAGGCGAAGAAAGCATGATGACCCCTAAGTATGTGAGTGATGAAGATCTAGGTAGTGATGTGAGAAAGACCATGTCATGGTGGCGGAGCTTGAAATGCGTCTTGGCCATAAATTTAAGGATTAAAGTTTTTTACAAAAATAATTGGATGCTGAAGGGAGTAGGATGAAGAGGGACCTTGAATGATGATAACTTATTTGCGATTGATGATGGTGCAAAAGACTTGAGAGGAGGAGGGGATTGACTAATTTTTAGAGGAGGTTTCTTGGTTGGAATTGGTAATGTTGTAGAAGACCTGAGAGGACAAGGGGATGGACTAATTTTTAGAGGAGGTTGCTTAGTTGGAATTGGTAATGTTGTAAAAGACTTGAGAGGAGGGGATGGAATGATTTTTAGAGGAATTTTCTTAGTTGGAATGGATTGGATAGGAAATATTGACTGACTAAATAAGGAACATTAATGATTATGGATCGATACTCATTAGACAGGGATGAATCATATTTGAGAGCCTAGTGGCATTTAACAATTGGAGATGAGCATGCAACAACATTTTGTGTAGCAAATGAGATGAAACCATGATGCTTAAGGTGGTCAATTTTTTGTTTGAGAGCATATAAATCATTTTCATTATGTCTATTAATTTGATGATAATTACAAAATGGGAGACCTTGATATTTTACAAACCGATAATGAGGGTAACAATTAATGGATGGAAAGTTGATCACCTAGTGAGTAAGAATATGAGGAAGAATATCATGTTTCTTTGCATTGAGATCAAACTTGAGAGGTTTCGGTAATGGTGAGACTTAAGGTTCACTGACATGAGAACATGTAGAAGACATAGAAGTAGAATTAGGTGTAGAAAGAGAACTAGCATGGGCTTGACAAGCATCCTTGAGATGTTGGATTTCAGCTTTAGGAGATGTAATCATTGTTTCCATAGTTTTAATTTTTTCTTTAAATAAACAATGTAAATCTTGAATTGAATATAAGATGATTTGATTAGATGGAAGGATTAGGAGCTGATCTAGTCATCAGATAAATAATCAAAAATAGCACTTACTTGAGTTGGTGACATACTGCAAAGGCAGATACATAGTGTCTAGGGTTTTTTGGAGAACATATTTGTAATGTGGGTGACATTTGAAACAACTCGTGTAAGGAGATTAGAGGAACATTTACGAGCCATGAAGAGAAGGAAATGTGCAAAATGAGTATCCGAAAGACTATATGATCATGATTTGAGTTCACTAAATGATTTAATTTAATTTGAATTAATTAAATCTCATAATTGCAGAGTAACTTATTGAATCGAATAATTTATATATGCCAAAATACATAAATGATGCACAGAAATCCAAGATGTAATATATGAAACCCTAATCACAAGAAGATAGGATGAGAGGGACTTAGTTGATTTACACTTTACCTGGAATCAATATGGACTAGGAAAAGTGTTACGAACATGACTGGGAAAAACATGTTGTCATACTATGGTCATTGTAAATGTTGAGATGTCACAGATATTGTCAGACCAAACATGGGTGGTTAATAGGGCAAGTTAGGGGCACCCAGGCACTGGAGACTATTACTAGATGCCCTGGTGACTGTGTAAATGGTTGAAAACTTAGTTTTACTAGTGTTGCGGGAGTGTCACAATTGTTCCTTACTATTGATCGCTTGGTAGTCACACAATGAATATTGAAGGTACTTGTAACCTGTAAAATCTAGAATTTCACCTACAAAAGACCCACAAACTGCATCAAACCTAAAAATAAATATGTAATATGGGGATTTGGACTGACCCCGGATGGTCACCCTGAGAGTGAACTTATGACCGAGCATTGCACAATACATCTCAAAATTCCATGTAGTTCTGGTAAGTGCATGTAGGAATCATGCCCTAGGATTCCCTTGTGCAAGTTTCACTTGATAGCAGGTTGTAGACTAGAATGTAGAAATGTAGTAGAATGTGTAATTAGAATATAATGAACTTCCCCTTCCTATGTTGTGTATACAGATTTGATGTGGCCCTTGTCCCTTAAATGAATGTTAGATGGATACTTTAAAGTGCTTTAGGTGCATTTTGGATGCAAGCTTAGGTGATTATAGTAATGCTTAGTGTTTGATTCTTTATTTTGAACACATAACTATGTATTTATATGATTACCTTGTTTTAAATTCAAAATTGACAACTGAAAGGCCGAACCATAAGTGAAAAGGATACCCAAAAGATAAAATATACCCAAAAGGAGTGGTGAGTAAGATAAAAAGGGGTTATGGGTACCTAGACACTCATGTCCTGGCTGGGATCTGGTGTCTAGAGCCATAAAAGATAAATAAGTAAAATATCGATTAGGTTATAGGGTGTTTAAGACCAAATAGAAAACAAGAAACACAAAAAAGAGGCCAAAGACAGTCATCACTTACTAGTTTTCTTACTTTGGAATCATATGAATGCTACTATATATTGCTTTTGTGTCTACAATGTTATGCAAGAGGTTAGAAAACCTTATTTGTGAAGGGTTCTGACCTTGTTTCCAAAACATTATATGGAGGCTAACTGATACAGAGAAGCTTTGTCAAGGTTTTGAGCTATAAGAATTTCCTTCATACATGGGTATGTCATTGACAGGAGGGAGTTGACCCAAGTCACCAATGACAATGATGGAGCACCCGTCAAACACTTTGTTCTTCTTTTTGGGAAACCCTCTTTGAGTCGATCAATAAGGCATATCAACTTTATACCTATGAAGCTCATTTCATCAATCAAACTATATTTTATGTGTTGTAAAGACTCGTGGAAACACAAGAGTACTTTCCCCTCAAGTTGTTTCAAATCCTTTATAGGTATATGTAGACATGCATAAACGATGGACCCACAAATGGTGAAACATGTAACACATTTTGGAGTGAGCAATAATAATGGAGATGATATTTGAATTGCAGATGAAGGTAATGTTTTTTGTATCCTCTTAATGAGGAATGATTTCCTTGTACCTGTAGTTCCTTGAATGATCATATTCAAAGGAGGATGTTTGTCTTGGCGATTGAAGTGACAAAGAATAATGTTGAGGGCAAGTTGATGTGTTGTTGACAAGGGGCATTGTGAGGGCAAGTTGATGTGTTGTTGACAAGGGGCATTGTGAGGGCAAGGTGGAAGGATTTTGTAGACACCTAAATTCGGTATCTATACCCTCATCACCCACGTGCACATATTTATTCAATCAACCCCATTATTTAATTAAATGGCCATCTAATCCTCACTAATTAATTAAGTGACATTAATTAATTGATCATTTTGATATCTTACATGCCCAATTATCCCATCCACATTATTCTTTATGCCCATTAATTAATTAATTCATATTAATTAATTAATCCTTGTGTATTGCCCTAACCAACCTTCTAATTAGGATGATTTTATCCTACACACACATCAGCTTGCTTTTCTAGCTTTTATCCTATCTATTTTTATGCCCTAACTTAAATTCATCCCCAAGCATCCTAATCCCGCCTACTTACTTTAAAGCATTCATCCAATCCTTAAAAACATGAAAATCCCATCAAAATTAGAAAATCATGCCCATTGCGAAAACTTTCCCATAGTCGGCGGTGACCCAGCCTAGTTGTCGTCGACCCCTTTAAAACTAGTTGCTTTCCTTTTATTCCCCATAAAAAAATCAAATGCATGCAATTCTCAAGCTCTCTCCCAGCCTGAGTATCCTTCCTCATGCCTGAGTGGTTCTGAAACATCCATAGACCTCTTGGACATTCCTTCAACGTGCTTACATCACCCATGATCATCGTTCGTGAGATCTTCTCATCATTATCACATTCCTTTTTATATCTTTATCATATTATCATATATGATTTGTTTCTAACATCTTGCAGGTACAGAGCAACTTCAGAAACACTTAGCAGCCTTATCCTACACCTCCTTTTTCTTACAGGTTTCCATTTTTATCTTTTCATCCTTAGCTTTGCACTTTCCTGATACAATCATTGTCGATCCTCCTTGGTCATCGTTGACCAGAGCCCTGTTTATCCATTAACATATCCTAACTGCTCTTTTCCATCCTTTTTCCTACTTCTCTACCTCTAATTCTCTTCTACATATCCTTGTACAACATTTACATGTTCTGATCAACTTCTAGATCACTCTCAGACCTTATAGGTCTATATATTTTATCTACATGCTCACATTCATCCTCCCAGGTCATCGTTAACTTGCTTTTACACAGTCTGGGTCGCATCGACCTAGACTAGGTAACATTTATTTTACAGTTGTTTCAATCAAATCAGATTTAAATCCATTTTAATAATCTTCTAGATTCAGTGTGCTACTATTTGTACATGTTATCTATAGCACTTGTTTTATTCCATCTTTGATAAACAAACATGGGTTGATATCCATCCAAGAATTTAATGCTTCTCGAGTTCGCTTTGTCGAACAACCCCCGCCCAAATCATCTAATCAAATTCATTTTCATTCTTACTTGAAGATTTTATCTGATTTGCAGCAACAAGGATCCAACATCCAACATGTGCCCATATCATCGAACATCTGAGGTAACATAAACCCTTCATCATTTCTGAGTTGCTAGTTTCTTTAGTAGCTAGTGCATTAACTTCATTATGAACGAGAAATTTGGACAACAAATTTATACGATGGAATATGTGGCTCTCTCGATTAAGGGATATAAAACTGGAGGTAGTTTTTGGTAAGGAACATGGAACAATAGTAGTGATTTGGTTGTGGTGGATGTCAAAATCTCGATGTCGTAATAGGTCTAGTTCATTTAGTAGGGCTCCACCCTCAGGGTGGAGTTGGGACAAAGGTTTCCATTCATTAAGTTGTAAGGGGTATTCATTGAGTTCTTGATCACTAGAATTATATTTTGTAGAGATATGGCCACCATCAAGGGGTGTGTGTTGAACATGCCAAGGTTGGTAGGAATTCCTTATGCAATAATATAAAGAGGAACACTTCCTAGGTGGTTGTTTATATTGTGAAATGGATTATATGAGAGGAGTTCATCAAAGAAAAATATTTATACAAGAGGGAGTCTCTTTTGGAATTTTAGAGTAGCGGGGGTAGACACGAACAATGGCTGAAAATGGTCTTTTTGCCCATGTGATAGTGGCTTCATGTTTGATGTACAACTATGATTTAGTAATTTGAATGAAGGGGAACTATTCCAATGAAGATGACTACATCATGTATCCTTCAATGATTATTGAAGTTATACTTTGAATATTTGGTTGTAAGGAAACACGACACAAAATTTTGTTCCCTACATTAATAGAAACAAATTTATAGCTACAAATTACAAGTGGTAGTTTTTGCAACATATGGCAAGCCTTTTCTGCACTGATATCATGCTCAACAATAGTATCTGTTAAAACTTTTTTGAAATCAATGAAGAATGGTTGGTGTGTATCTATGCTTTAAGAAACTCTTGTAAGCATATCGTGATAGCTCTCTAAGAATTTCAATGATTTGGATGCATACTTTGCAATGTATTTTAGTATTGCATGTCGGGATAGAATTGGTTGGCAATCAACATTAGCTCTCCAAATAGAAAGTATATCTACATGATGAATGTTCAAGCATTCATCATTATGAAATGGAAGTAATTTTTTTACCATCAATTTCAAGTAATATTCAAGATTGAGATTGAAATTTTCAAGTGGCATTGCAACAACATTGTAGATTTTTCCCTTTTCTTTGCAATCATCTGTATTCACTACATTTAGTATAACTTTGAAAGTGGTTAAAAATCTCTTCATACTCCTTTTGAGGGTTACTTACAAGTGTGGCTAGGGTTTCTAATAAGCAAGGGTGATCATTGATGAGGCATTGAATGTTTTGGTTTATTTGGGGAGCTTTCCTTGGATTCCATGCAGAGATGTACTTATCAAAATATGCATTTGTTGATGCAATTGCATTTGGATATTCCCAATTCAATGCTTCAATGTTGGGGGCATTTGATAACCATAAGAAGGCATGAATATGTGTGGAGCCTCTATGTTGTCATTCATACCCGTAAAAGGAAGGAAATAAATATGTAATACATTTTTTTGTGGAAAAAAGAAAGATATAAAAGATATTTTTTATGCTCAAATGTACCAGTGGTCGTTTGTAGCTCATGAAATTTAGATTAAGTCCTTCAACCTCCTTTCTCACACCAAACCCTAGGAGGGTTTCACTCATAATCCAAGAAGAGTGAATTTTTCTATAAACCCAACTGAGGATAATTTCAAGGTTCAGAGTGTAACATTGAGGCCTGTACAATCATTTCTGAGAATAATAACTTGACATTAAAGCTTCATACTCCATTCATTCTTGAAACTCAAGACAACTCTGATTGAACTGTCCTGAGAAGACAGAGTCCCCAAATTTGAGGCTTTGCTGAATTTTATTATACCCAAGTTTGTGATTCTTCATCGTCGAAGGGTCTTATTGAATCTTTCAGTACTTTACATGGATTATCTAACTTAATCACACACAACCTTCATCTACAGTTCATGATACTTGAGACAATCTTGTTAATTTGCTCCCAATTTTACCTTTTGAAATCTAATTGTGCTCTTGCAAGGTGCCAATTTCATTTTCAAGGTTTCAAACATTTCTTGTAGGTTTTTCTTTACCTACTCCTTCTGAACATGACAATGGGCTTGAATGACGACAACAGAAATAAATCTTACTTTATTGCCTTTACACAAATTTATTCTTGATGTCAGGATTGGGTACCATGATCACTGTGGGATATTTTGACCAGGGCTAGATGGATTCCTTGATCATATACCTCCATAAACTTCACAAGGGCATGGCTTTAACAATTCTATGATTGAATTCAATTAGAACGTATGACACAGACCTTTAGATTTATTATTTTGATTGTGACAAGACTATAAGGTTGATATTTGGTCTAGGATTGATGAATCCACCTCAAAAATTGACCATGGCCTTATATTCACTCATGGGATCCTCTTAGACATTAACCCACACAATTGTACCCTAATATGGCTTGACATCTCTCTTGCATACTTTCCAAGGAACCCAAGATCTCTTTGGATGACCTGATGACTAGTCTAGACTTCCTTATATAGACTATAGTGACCTATGACTCACTTGATGAATCCTTTCCTTTTGAAAGCTACTTTATCACTGCCAACTACTCAAATTTATTATAGTAGGGGCCATAGTAGGACATACATTGATTGAGATGAGGTTCATAACACATTTTCAATGACCACTCTATTCATATCATTTACAACTCTGTGACGGAGGACTAAGAAAAACTAAGCACTTAAGGCACACTTGATCAACCTAAATAGAACCTATACAACCTAGGTATCCTATTTACACCATGTGAAGCATATTGACAGGCTCATAATACATTAATACTGACTGTTATAAGCATAAGATGACTCAATCACACATATTGACTTCATGATTGATCTTGACAATTCCTAATGAAGGTCACTTTTGTAACAATGACACTTGAAGATAGACATACTTGATCATAGCTAAAGTAGTTGACTAGGTACAACATGAAAAATTTGAACAAATTTTACAATCTTTACATATTATGACATTGTTGATTGACCACTTCTTGTTAAAGGAAACCTTAGCACCATATCATTCACAATTATACATACTCATCATAGTTAAGATCAACATTTAGACTCAAACACCACTTGTTTCAGATCATAGCAAACTATCATGTGTTCATTAGACTTGACACTTTCTTGAATCTTGGGAGGACCGTCCTATTATACACTTTGATACACTTTGAATGGAGCTTAATGAGATAGGCTTGACAAGTTATAATAGGGCAAGAATACACCATTTTTCAAGTGAATGAACTATCATGACTTTTGACCTTCATGTGAATCTACACACTCTTTCTCTTACTAAGATAGTTGAATGATACATTGACACACTTTGTATAGTTTGACAATACAAAAAAGACTTTGTGAAGAGCAAACCTCTTGATTCTTCCTATACTTGCAGCATCTCGCATCCTTGGATCTGCACGTACTTATGACATTGTGCTCTCAGAAACACACCACCATGATTATTTCAAAAAGTATATGCCTTCTAGAATCCCAGAGAAGGTGACCATGCCTTTTAGATCATCTCAAAATAGTAGGTAGACATCAAAGTAACATGATGACTCTATCTTTTTTTTTCCCTTGAAGCCTTTCCCATATTCTTACATGTATTGCATGTGCTAATTCCATCTCCTAATACTTCATCACCTAATTGAATACTTATCAAACATGTATGATGGATTTCATTCCCTTTTATTATGACTATGGAGGTTCTTCATGACTAGCACTTGGATTTCTCTCAAATTTCTCATTTTGATCACCACCTTTTGATGTCTTGCTTTAGCTAGTCTCTCCAAAGACTTTCTTTGGCATATTCTTAGGATTGGTTTTCACTTTGTAAACCTTCTTAACCTTCCTTTTTCCCACTTGAGTTTTACTGCTTTGTATAGGAGGTTGCTTTTGATAGAAATGATTTCCAAAGTGTCTAAGTGTATGACAATTGAAACACACAACCTGACTCTCACTTATATATGAGTATAAATTGATGTACCAACCATACTTAGCATTCTCATGACCATGATATTTACTAGCAACATGTCTAATCCTATTACAACTATAGCAAACTATCTGATTCATACCTCTTGAGTCTTCTGTACTCCAAAAATGATTGTTTGGTTCTTCAAGGTAGTATTGAGCTATGTGGCCTTTCTCTTTACAATTGAAGCATACTATATTCTTTGTTCTCTCATATTTGTTATCCCTCCATGGATGGTCATTCATGACATGATTTCTACATTCCTTAGCTCTATGTCCAAAATTGTGACAAGAAAAATAGTAACCATTAAAGGTTATTTAATGCATGGAAGTAGTTGGTTACCTAATTGATTTAGGCCTTTGTTAATTTGAGTTCTTGATCATTCTCATGTTTTTCTATTTGCTTGGACCAAATTTGTCATCCTCGTACTTCTTCATAGGCTCACCTTTGAATCCTAGTCATGTCTTGTCTCCTGATGCTCTTTGATTGTCCAGAATTCCATCTAAATCTTTAGATCTCTTCTCCAACTTTCTATACATCTACAACCTTTCTATAGATTCTTCGAGTTCAACTCTCAATGATATAAATTCTTCTTCATGTCTCGTGCAAGTGTATTCCTTTTCATTAAGGTATTTTTTCACTTTATCAACTTGAGACTTCAACTCTGTATTGAATTTGATGTGCTTTTCTTCTTTGATTTTGAGAGAGGTTGAAATTAGTTCTATTTGGGCTTCTATTTCTTTGATTTCATCTTCATATCATTCATATTTTTGCTTCTTCCTTTCTTCAAGAAGCTTTACTCGCTCTTCATATTCTTTCACCATTATCTTCAGTTTGTGATTCTTTTTCTTTTGTTGTTTCAATTCCTCTAAGGCACTTATCAATTCGGCTTCAAGATTTACCTCATCTTCATCTGAGATATCATCCTCACTGACATACTTATCTCTTGAAATACTTCCATAGATTATATCAATGGCCATGTTGTTGAGTTGTGGAGATCAATTACTTTAGATTAGCATGCTATATTAAACTTGCAGGAAAGTAAAGTAACCGAGATCGGTTATGGATAAATCGACATCGGTCACCTCTGACTGGCATCGGTTAGGAAAGGAGGAACCATCATCGGTTATGGCTAACCAGTTTCGATTACCTGTGCATGGGTATTTTATTTAACTCACGGGAATTAGATCTAATTTTAGCATTAAAGTAAATCTATTGATTGTAATTACATAGTAAGTGCCCTAAGTTTTTATATGCCTATATAAGCATGAAAGTTATGGATTAAAAGAAGAGGATTATAAGAATTGATGATTATTATGAGAATAATTGTGGGAGAGAGAATTCTTGGAGAAGAAAGAGAAGTAGAAATCTTTGACAACAACGTTTTAAACTATGCATCATACTCCCTAACACTTTCAGTAGTGCCTTGTTTAATATCCTTGAGCGCACTTATACTCTTCTGCTCAAACTCAGGGATATGAAACTCTTTAAGGAATGCATCCTTTAAAGTTGTATAATCTACGCAGGTCTAATCAGGGTCAAACTTCATGTACCAGCTGTGGGCACGCCCTTGTAACGTAGTAAAAAATTGGCTTGCCCTATGCTTAGAAGTTATAATTCCTTTTGTGCACCATAATATCTCACACATATGCACATGTTCAACAACATCTTCTATGCCCCTATACTCTGGATGACAAAGAGACATTTCCATGTAAATATCCTGGGGTTGGTGTGGACCTTGCCCACCTAATCCAAAACTTCATGTATTTCCCCTACCTCCCGAACCTCCAAATCCACCTGAACCCAAGCTACCTATGCCTCTTGATCCTGAACCTGTAGTTGGGGTTAGGCTAGAAGATGTACTTCCCTATGTCCCAACAGTATAACTAAACTGTACCCTAACAGTCTGCAAAGCATTACTACTCCCTGAAGTTAATCCAAAAATTAGCACGCTTGTATTATGTGTTGATGATACACCCAAAAAGGTACTCCCATATAACAATGAAGTCCTTCGTGCTACCATTGTTGTGCCTCTTATAAGACTCGCTCCTACTCTCCCACTGCTTGAACTAGCTTGTTGACTACTTGTTGTGCTAGATGCTAAAAAACCAAACACAAGGGCAAGGTTACTAGGTGGATTCAGATGTGCCTGTGGCCCATGTAGTTTCTGTTACGCACTTCTACGTGAGGCTGAGGGGGATCCATGTTATGCTTTCCAAGATGGGGGAGTTCCTGATGCTCTGGCTCCACATCTTCCACGTGAGCTTCAAATCCTTCACGAGTCATCTCTCTCATTAATGTCATACTTTCTGCAATGTTACACTGCTTCTCTATCTCCCTCTCACGCTCCTCATTAAACTTAATCCGCCTTTCATCTCTCTACCTTTCTATTGCTAGGTCTACCATCTTTCACCAAACCTGCTCCTACCCTCACACATGGTGAGGTTTAGTTAGCCATCGATTTACTCTCCAAATCCAAAGTTACCATCAGGATTTTGATCGCCAATGGAATGCCTTGTAGGTAAGCTCCCCTTGGATATCGTAAAAACTGGAATTCAACTACTTATGGACACGAATAAGTGGAAATTGAGTATTCCAAGATATAACTATTCAAGACAAGAAGAAACCACGTATCCACAGCCCGAGTCCAAATCAAATTAGCATCATAAAGAGCCTGGAATTCTTCTTGTGTCTAGACAAGTGCGTGATACCTCCAATTCCTAGATGCATAAGCAATAAGCCACTCATACAATTCTACTAGAAAGATAGTGAAAAAAACTCAGACTGTCATACAGATTCTGTTCCACCCATATGTGTACATTAAACTCATTTCCAGTGTTGAACCTATGTGCATATTCTTCCTCTAAATCGTGTATACACTCTTCAATACTTGTTAGAGTTAACCGGTACGTCTTCATCGCGAACCATCCTAAAAATAACTGAAAAAGAGGTCCTAGCAACGAAACCAATGATGCATCCTATAATTCAGTGTTACAAATACAATAAGACCCTAAACGTGCTGGCACATCACTCAACTTTGACTGAGTGCTCACTTGAAGCATGCAAAGGTACCATGTCCCTCTTTAGGGTTGTTGTTGCAGGATGTTAGCATGATGAAGATTTAACATATATAGTTCCATTACTAACACATCATTCTATAGAGCATAGTAGATCTATCTTTAAGGGAGAACAAAACTAATTATTAACCATGATGAGATCAAATACATACTAGATTCAGCTACACACAGAACTAACACTTAGATTCAACCAATATCCTCCATCATATTAACTACAATAAGTTTTCAGAAACTTCATTACAATAACAATAGTATGAGCGTAACAGATTTAGCAACATAATCTCACTATGTATGGATATCTCTATATATGTTGATCTCTCTATTACATAGTTTACTACATACTTATAAGGGTGGGGACTTTACCTTCACTGCTTATTAGTTCTCAAAATAGGTCGCATGCTATTACTAACCACACGCTGTTACAAAACTAGCCACACATGTAAGTGCGCTAAAATAGACTACTGGTAGTTAACTAATAGTACTAGATCTATTTCCATCATGTGTCCATGTAAATTTCTTTGTAGCTAATCCTCCAAAAATAGCCAATGTGTGGTGCACACGTCCGTGCCTAGTTTGTGTGCCCTACACGCCATCTCTAAAAATAGACCTCCATGAGCAAAATGACTAAGTCCTGAAAGTTGAACTTCTACTCCGCACGCGTGTTCTCCCTATCCATTCGCACCTTTGAATATAACCTGCTTTCTCACATGGACTTCTTGTGTGCTCTCTACCCAATGTTCTTTGATCAACACACACATAGAACCTCTCGGTTAGCTAGTTCAACTCCCAGGTGCTTGCCGAAGCCGATCCCCTCACTTGCTCGGATCGTGACAAGTGTCGCATGAAGGCATGATGTGCAAACTGATGACCATTATTTCCCTTTGGAAAAGGGACATGAGGAACATGAAAATGTACCCATTCCCTTGAAGCCCTCATGTCATCTATGTGACCCTCTTCAGTGCAGATTTCCAACTCCCAGGAGTTAGTAGAGCCAGATGCACAAACGTTGGATTGCCGCCAAGTGTCGCGTTGAGGACCGATGTGCAAATTGATGTCCCTTTCATACGTTAATGCTTAGGGGAAATAGGGGATAGGAAAATGCAACCAGCCCCAAGTATGCCTCCTGGTTCCTCATACAACCATTTTCTAGCCCCCAGGTGCTTCTAATAAGCTTTTTGGCCAAAGTTCTTGGTCGTTAGATTTTCGCCAAGTGTCGCTATGAGGCGCATCATGCAATTTGATGTCCCTCTCATTCCTTAATTCTTAAGGGACATCAAGGATACAAAAATGTGCCCCACCACTGATGAGAATTTTTGAAATGCTTTAAAGCTGACACTCAGCTTTATTTCCTGTTGCTTCTTATTCAAAGCTTTATACCTACCATAGCTATGTTCATGCTTGCACACAGTTCACCATTTTCTACTATGATCCAGCTCCACCGTGAACACCAAACCCTCCACTCCATGAAAATACATAGGCAGATAAATGAAGAACGAAGGAGAAAAGCGAAGAAATCCATTTGAAAACCTCCATTGCCGTGAGACGAAGATTCGAAGATATCTTGCAAACCGGTGCACGAAACGAAGAGATATTTTTTGCTGCATTCTTCTTTTTAAGAGGCCATAAAAACCTCACCTTTAAATCCCCCTTCCATAGCACAAATCACTCACAGTAAAGAAATCTCCCTTTTGACTCAACAAAGATAAAAATTGAATTTCCCTTCAAATCGGTCTATTTGAAGAGAAATTTCACCAATGGAACTAGAAACAAAAACCCACAACAAAAATATGATTTTTTTCATGAACGAAGAAGAAAAGAATACCTATAACTTTCAAGCTCCATCATTGGTTGTCATGTTCAGAGTTGTCGTCAAGTCAAAATTTTGAAATTTTAAAATCTCACAAACAGGTGATCGGGTAAGCATAAGATTTTAGAGGGGTGATATTGGGAAAAAAACCATATCAAAAAGCTTCATGCCACCATGATTCAACCCCCAGAAGCTCATTTTACAAAAATATAAGGTCTTGCACATGGGGATGGGGGACTGTTATTTTGGGTAAGTCGTTAATTGAAGAAATCGCAAAGGAGGCAGTGAACACGGAAGAGGTATCTCAAGCAAAAATCATCAAAATGGTCATCTTGGTCCAAAATTGACACTTAATAAAAATAGTAAGTGGTCTCATGAGCACCTGCTAAAAGTAGTAAATTGGTCCAAAAGGTGAGAGGGATGCAGGCAGAAAGAGAAATTCGAGTTGCGATACCTAATTGAGGTTTGTAGCTGATTTTTCATACTTCCTAAAAATAGTAAGTCATCTCGTTGGCACTTACTAAAAATAGTAAGTCATTCCAGATAGTGAATTTCATAGATGTAACATCCTGAGAGTTGAAAATTCAAATTGTTAACTACAGTTAGATTTTGGAGAAGAATTTTTACACTTATTAAAAATAGTAAGTTGTTCCATTCAAGAATAGCAAGTGTTGATAAACCATTCATAGTTTCACTAGTATGATCATCAGTACCTAGCACCTGTACGGAAAAATGTATCATTCCATAGAACATATGTCCTCAGAATATGACAGTGTTGCAAAGGGTATCATCATTTGGGATCATCTATGGGAATTTCTCATAGGGCATTCCAGATCCATCCAAGGGAACTCGATAGTGTCTTGCAACACTCACTTCATGATTCAGGTTATCATGTGCAACATAGAAGTTACAGTCATTGGAAAAGTAGTTCATTCCACTTCTTAGGATTTGTTCCAAGGCTTCAGTCCATTTAGAGGGGATCTTCATGAGTGATGTTCATTGTCACCAATGAAGTCATTCAACAATGTTTTTAAACACTTAGTTCGCGGTGTTCACGTTTCATCCAAAGGAATTTTCTCAGGGTGCAAAGAGTTTGGGGATTCAGAGTTCATCACATTGGAGCATTCCATTGAGTCATCTGGAAGGATCAACAAAATTTATTAGAGGCAGAATCTTTCATCATCAACATCATTCTTCGTTCTTCTCTTGTTCTCTCTCTTTTCACTCCCCCCAAACTTTCTCTCTCTTATGTTCTTATTTTGCGTTGGGGTTGTACTTTTTCATATATCTTAATGTTCCTAATGTAAAAAGTCATGTTATAAAAAGGCACTTAATGTTTTCTTAAGAAGGTGAAGAGTTTTAATTCATGTCGAGACATATGAAGAGCCATTAGGGGGTATATGAAGAATCATCGAGAAGATGAAGAGTCTTTTCTCTTCCTATAAAGTGTAAAGACATTCCCATTTCAAGGGGTTGGTGATTGATTTTGTAAACTGAAGAGTGCATTGTACTTAGAGAGAACAAAGAAGATAGCCATTTTCTTCCATTTCCCCCTCACTATTTTTCTTCCATTCCTATACTAATTACAAATTTTGTTCAAGCATTAATACAAGGAGTTTCAAGCCCTCTTTTGACTGAGGAATTTATTGATACTTTGTGCTCAAAAATTCTAATTGGTCTTGTTCTTATTAGCAGAGTTGTTTCTTCTTAATGTTAATGCATGTGATGAAACTTATAATTTATGTATACAAGACTATGATTTTCTACTTGCAGCATTATTCCCCTTATCTAATATTCTCGCCACCTTTCCCGTTCTCCTAGAAAATTATTCTCTTGTAGGTATCTACAAGATTTTGCCACAGGGATAGTGGAGTGCCCATGTTGGATCCCCGGCCGCAAGGCCACCAAGAAAATCCACCTTTTCATGTGCATGCAAATACAGAAGCTACACCATCTAAGTAGAGGGACTTCGGCTCCTAGAGCATTGGCAAGAAATCCACAGATTTGTCCACCTGAAAAAAATTCTGGCCAAAAATGTGTTATGTGGATTTTTTGAGTTTTTCGCCATGTTCTACGACTTTCTACGTTTCTTGTAGAATTTTTCAGCTTTTCAAATCATTTATGGACTTTCTTAGACCTACGCAGATTCATCTAGACTTCCATGGAATCACTACACCCACAAAAAACTAAAAAAACAAATTCCTTTGAATCATGACCTATCATACCCGTGAAACATTAAAAATGAACCTCCTTTGTTCCACAACTTTGCTAAAACTTCAAACTTGCATAACTTTTTCCCCTTTTTTGTAGCCTTGGATGACTACTTTTCCTTGCATAATGTCCTATCCTCTTTGTTCACAAGCTTTGGTTTTCGAATTTTATCAACTTTGCTAAAAATCTTCATCCTCTAAGTCCATGAAACACTACTTTTCCTGACCTTCGGTTCGTGGATCTTCCATCCAAATCCACCTAAGTTTGAAACTTGAATAAGTTGTGCAAATAAGTATGGAGGCTTATTTGGATAACAATCACTTAATAAAACAACCATTTGTGAAAATAAATAGTGAATTTAATGAAAAAAGAGGTATTTTACAATCTACATATGTGAAATAAAAACCTCCAAGGATTTTTTTAAAACTGTATATTTTTTGTTTATGCCTTAATTACTAAAACCAATATTTTCGAGTTTATGAAAATTATACCAACCAAAAATACGTTTTCATTTAATACATCAAAATAAATAAAAATCTCTAATGAATTTTAAAACATATTTCTTATGTTTGATATATGCAATGAAAGGTGATTTGGCAATTAAGAAGCCCTAAAAGGAGACCCAAAGGGAAGGATTGACCCTAAGACCCTAGGGGAATTTGTGAAAATTAAATTTAGGTCATGTGAAAGATGAAAATCAGGTTCATATTTATATATACATCATGGATATGGAACCCTAAGAAAACTAGGGTTTGTAAGAAGGTGTAAGATTTAATCTCTACTTGGGTTCACCAAATGTTTACACCCTAGTTAAATCTACGTTATTGAAGTGCACAACAATAAAGAGGTGTAGAAATTAGAAAACACACCTTATGCATATTTTTTCTTATTCAAAAATACCAAAAACATCATAAAACATAAAAATCCCAAAAAAATCAAATAATATCACAAGAGAAAATATAAAATATAAAATCCCACAAAAATGGGGATAAAAGACACCTTAACACTAATTTACTAACCCTCACCCACTCCCATTTAATTGTATTCACCCCACTACCAATTTCCATGCCCAATGCACTATGGGCCCTTATTCTCTCACCTACCTATGCACATTGCACCCATATGTGTCTCATTACCCTATACACTCAAAAGCTATAAAATACCACTCACCCCCATTATTCAAACCCCTAACTCTTGGTGCATAAAAGATATACTTGGGTTTTCTTGCTATCTAGATCCCATATCTCAATTTTATAGGTCTTGAAGAAGTTCAAGCGAACCATAAAGGATAGATACAAATTTTTGTAGTACTATTTTAGAAAAATTCCAACACAGGTCAAAATCGCAACTGCAATCGCCGTGCGATTTTTAATGAATAACAACTGTGATTATACTAAGATTTGATTCAGGTATATTGTCATTTTATTTCATTGTTTTGTCATTTTTTTTATTTCAAGAAAATGCCTGTATCCCCTTACAAGGTTAGGGATGTGACAGAGGCAAGTCCCTTAACTACCAAAAATAACTAAAAGTTTTGTAAGTGTGATTGTGTGCAGGTTTAGATTTTGATCTCAAAGAGTTTTCCCACTTTATTTAATGAAATAACCCATAATTTTCCTTTTCACAATGGCATCATAAGCCCATATTGTTTTAAGTAACATTGATTTGGATATTTCATATCAACTAATTCAATTTTCAAGTAATCCAAATCTAGGCATACATTTTGGTGACCATGGTGGGATCACCTGCAAGATGGATTAGTTGATATGAAATCTCCAAATCAATGTTACTTAAAATAGAATGGGATTATGTTGCCATTGTGAAAAGAAGGACAATGACGGGTTCTTTCATTGAATAAAGTGGGTAAAAACTATTTCAAATCTGAATCTAAACCTGCACACACTCACATTTAGAAAATGTTAATTGTTTTTGGTGGTTATGGGACCTGCCTCAGTCACATCCTTAAGCTTTTAAGGGGATAAAGATGTTTTTTATTGAAATAAAAAATGAAAAAATAATGAATGAAAATGAAAAATATACCTAACTAAGATCACAGTACAATCACATTTTTTATTCACTAAAAATTATTCGGTGACTGCAAGCCAATCACAGTATATTTATCATTTTCATTCATTGTTTTGTCTTTTTTAATTCAATAAAATGTCTTTATTCCCTTAAAAAGTTAGGGATATGACTGAGGAAGGTCCCCTAACCACCAAAAGCAACTAACATTTTTCTAAGTGTGATTTTTTATAGGTTTAGATTCATATCTGAAAGAGTTTTTCCCAATTTATTCAACGAAAAAACCCATAATTGTCCTTCTTTTCACAATGGAAGCATAAGCCCATTCTGTTTTAAGTAGAATTAATTTGAAGATTCCATATTAACTAATTCATCTTACAAGTGATCCAAATCTAGGCATACATTTTGGTGACCACAGTGGAAACAATTTTAGATGTGAGTAACTCTTTTATTTTATGAATCTAACAATAATTTCTTTAAGGTTTAACTGTGTTTTCAATTTTTCTTTACTTTTTTTTTTAATATTTCTGCTGCAAATCTAACACTTGGTGGTTGCAGGTCTGTTAAAAAAATATGATCATAGGCCAGTCATAATTGCTACTATGTTGTGATTCTCAGCCAAAAAATCTTAAAATTTGGTTGTAGGGTGATCGCAATTGCGAATGTGCTATAACTTTGTTTCCTCAAAAATACAAAATAAAATAAAATTTATTATTAAGGGAACGAATTGGGAATTAATGCACATTAAATACATGTTCGGATAATGGTAAATACCCATCTGCATAACTGTGGGAAGTAATTAGGAATAATCCCTAACACTTATTGTGAGGAGTACAATATGAATCCCGAAGTAACTGGAACATTGAGAGAACTCACCAATGAAAAGGGGTAACAGACCAAACTGATTGACTAGTTTTACCCGTGATGTAGAGAAAATATTGACTGTGGTGATGGACTGTTGGTGTATATGACTAGAATTATCTTCATTCAACGTCTTGTCCACCTAGTTGGTTAGTCATCTCACTTAGTGAGAATAGGTCATAGTTGAATAGGTCATAAGCTTGCGTACACATGTCATGCATAGGAGTTACACAACACTCCTATATGTACCCATTCATTCTGATCTATGAGCATGCTAGACACTCCGTTGTCTTTTTTGTACTTGATTTTACTTATGATTCGTGCTCTTGCTAATTATGTGAAGTGTTCTCATCTCTATTGGAAGTGCAACCCCTCTTCGATGTATACGAGGTTCCAACATTGATCCTCATGGAACAATATGATCTAGTATCAGAGTGGATGTTTGGTATACGTGCACTCTCTTAAACTGGTTGTTAACTACTTCAATTTTTGATTTATTAATTTTCGTAGAAGTTATTTTTTTATTACTATTTGGAATCTTGTTAACAAATTTGATAATCTGATTTTTTAGAAGTTTGTGTGGTTTTTAGTGTTACATGTGCAGGTTTCAGGGGTTTTACAACCAGATTTAGCTAGTTACAACTAAATTTGGAGGTATCGCTAAAGTTAGAGGTAGGGTCTTCTGTTTTTAAATCAATTTTTTTTAAAGCAGGTGATTTTTGTTAAATTCTGGTTTTTATCAAGTTATTTTTCAAAATAAAAGTGAAATTTTAAAACAAAAGAGATCCCTAGTTCTAGATCTGTGTAGTTTGTTCCCTCTCACCTCGTGACCTATTGGTCCCCCCAACAAACTCAGTTTTGAGCTCCCCGAGCTCCTCATTGAGTTGAGTTGCTCCTCTTCCTAGGCTGAGTTATCACATGTTTGGGTCGATGTTTGCAAAATTGTTTAAAAGATGTGTTGTGTTTTTTGAATGCTTGTTTGGGGACGTGTTTTCTTCTTTTAACAAGCCTTAGTTGTTTGGGGTCATGTTTTATGCACTTCTCTGTCATGTGAACCATATTTTCTTTGACTTTCATTTTCTACATAAAAACCTTCATTTTTTACTTACAGACCTGCATTGGATTGTGTGATGGCTCTACGATTGCATGTTTACACATGGGTATGTGTTTAAACCCTACTTTTCTCATGCCTCTACATTTTTTTTGGAACCCAGGGACATGTTGTTTCTTGAGCGACAGGGTTCCCCTGCATCCATCTTAGCTCCTCTCGTGGCGAGCTTAGTTCCTTAACTCTTCCATGCGTCATGTTAGAGTTTGTTTTGCTTGAGCATGACCTCGTTAAACTATTGTCCCCATTGTGCTTTACCATTGACACGGGCCTTTCCTCCATTCCTCATGTGCTTACTAGATTGCTTCAATCCATTGCGCGATCATCGCATCCAACTGCACCGTCACCGAGTCTTTCTCTCAAGTTGTTCACCTTACCTCAAGCCTAAGGCTCACCTGCTCCATCTCGCCCATGTGGTGATACCACCCATCCTCCCGTCAAGCTCATAGGATGATCTGGTTAGACCACATGTTTAACTCTCTGCTCCCTCCTTTCTTTATGTCAACATTTTCAAGCCTTTTCATTTTTCATGGTTTGTTCCTTTTTGAATTTGTCATGTTTTTTTAAATAAAAACAACATGTTTGTTTTATTTTATTTAGGTGTTTGATATGGCTGGATAATAAAAGAATTAGGGGGCTTTAATGCATAATGGGTCATTTTTATTAAAAGCTTAGGTGGTTGGTCTATTCAAATTTTAGATCTAATTCCAAAATTCACTTAAGATTTTTAAACTATTTAAAAGGGTGGTTTTTAGTTAGGTCTTTAATTACATTTAGGACCATTTTTTTTTTAAAGAGGAGATTAATTTAATTAGTCATAATTAAGTGCCTTTTTTTTAAATTAGGCATCTCGTATAATTAAATTAGTTCTTTTAGATTAGTAGTAAATTAAATTAGTCAACTATTTTGTGTTATTGATCTGGAGGACATTTTGAGATGTCGAGAACTCCCTAAATCTCCCTAAACCATGGAAAAGTGGTAGAGTATTCAACGAGTTTTCCATTGGTAACTGAAACGTGAAAAACATACATCATATGCTCAAGATATGGTTAGTCAAAGTTTGGTCAACGCTCGGACTCTACAGGGTCAACTGACCAACATGGCAGTGACACATGGCGAAAGCAGAGTGCATTCGAAGGAGCAAAAGAAAATTGTAGTTTTGTGACGTAGGTCTTCGAAACTCGTATTTGGGTGGGTGGACCTCGTTATTTGCTAGTCAGGGGCCCTCAGCCATGTTTGACACACTCTTTTCACGGAGGGTTGCCTTTATCACCGCATCGTTATTATGCCACATGGTGGGTCCTCAGGCCACCACGATGAGAGTGCATCGGATTGAGCCAACTTGGGAGAGTCAACAGGAGGAGTTCATCAACATGGGCAAGCTCATTACATGCCTCAGCGAGCTCATGAATAACTTGGTTCAACGAGTTGTTTATTCACAACTCGACGAGTTGATATTTACATTGGGAGAGCTTATTATTTATATTATTGGTTGAGTTCACGTGTTGATGTATGGGTAATTTTCAATTTATGGAGAGTGACCCACCTCGGTCGGCTTAATAACCAGCTCGACAAGTATTATATGACTCGGCCCATACAAGGCTCTCAAAGTGCGACCAACATGCCATATGGGCACCTTAACATGCCACAACGCCACCTAATCACCACGTGACACCCTCCACATACCACAAAAAGACCATCGATCAAGCATTCATGGGGCAGAAAAATGTTATAATACGTGGGACATGCCATATGTATATGGAGCAGTTGAGCCTTTGTAAAGGCTAAGGCAAGTTACATACCCACTTATGTAGGACTATTATTAGTCTCTTATCCTAAAGGCGTCGTGGGAGTTAAAAATCCCACGTGGAAGGAGGGGACAGTGGAAAAAGTCACGTGGAATAGTCAAACAACCTCGTTATGCAAGCCAATATGCCTATGTGGATGGTGGGTGGTGCAAGTATTAAAAGGTTTTTAATAACCAATGTTATTTTTAAACCAGCCATATAAAACTATATCCACAATTATGTGGATTTTTAAATGCAAAGTGGTGGTCAAGGGGGGTTCAAACCCCTAACCTATCATTAAATAAAATAAATCCCCCACTACCTTACATGAGCTCAACATGTATAAAAAGGAGCTCGGGGTAGATGTAAAACAATTGTTCTAGGGGCAGTTTTTATATATCACCAATCTTGGAGGACTTAGGCTCAAAATTAGGATTTGGTGTAAAAAAGAGATTTTCTCATACTTTGCTCACACTCCTAATGGTGGTATTTTTTTCCTAATTTAGAGGATTTTTGATGTAGTTCGACCTTATGGAAGTCATATCAGCACTTGGAGTTCATCTGGAGCCTTCGTCAAGTGTGTCTTTCATCAAAGGAAGACATTTGAAGGCTTGTACTTCTAAAACGGTCACTATAAGTTGAGTTTTCATTATTTAGTGGACTTAGAGCAGTTCTTGTCTTCATCCTTTTCTAGTTCGGATTCCCTGGAATCAACTGGATATTTGGTCACCTTTGTATCTAGTTCGGATTAATACTGAATCAACTAGGTACATGATCACTTTTATTTATCAGTTCGGAGTCTTCGGAATCAACTAGTAAATTATCTTAGTTTAGGTTGCAGATTCATAGCTTCATTGTAAATTGTAATTGTTTGTAAATGGAAGTGTAATGAATTGGTTCAACATTTGAACTTGGAGACGTAGGTATTTGGTGAACTCTGTTATCAATTTTCTTTATAGTGTGTGTGTTTTCTTTACATTGTATTTTCATTAAAATGATAATATTTGTGGAGTTTAAAAATTACAAGTGCCTATAGGGGTCTATGGATAGCTAGAAAAATTCACCCCTATTTATGCATCAATTTGGTATCAGAGCAGGCTGATTTGACCGTGTGTTACTTCAGCTTGTGTAGTTTCTTCAGCTGTGATTGGACAAGTTATAGCTTGATACCAGCTCATTTGTAGAGCCATGAATGTGTACTTATTCCTCCAATGGCTTGCAATGCTCACCTTTTTGGGCACTATGATACAGATGGTGGTTACCAGGAATCAAGAGCAGACCCACCAGATCACGGAGTTGCATGCACACTTGGAGAATGTATGTGAGTGGCAACGTCTTCAGAATAGGCATATTACAGAGCTCTAGAAGATCATTGACTCAGTACTGGGTCGGATGGTCGAGGTAAGCCAACAGAATAAAAGGCACATGAGGACCTCACCATCACCAACACTAGGCCAATGAGTATGTAGCTACTATGGTAAATATTGTCATACAGTGGATTATTGCTGGCAGAAGCACCTTGATCAAGTTCCTCATTGGTTCAACAAGAGGGTTGCGGATAAGGGGAAAAATCCTGCACATCCCCATACGAGTCAGTATGGTTAGTATAATCCACCACTGTGATAGCCAGAGGCATCTTTTGTCACTCCGGACGTGATTCTATGTTCAGCCATAGACAATAGACAGAGTGTACCTGTCATTGCTTAAGGCCACCATGTTCAGATCGTATTCGATTAGGATATCAGATCGAGCTACATCATAACTAATCTGGTATGTCGGATGGGCATACCAACTAGGCCTCTTCCATGTGACAAAAATTATGGCACTCGAGATGGTGATGTTACAAACAATATATTGGACTACTTTGAACAAACTATTTGGATCTAAAATAGGGAGTGCAGCGGTGACACTCAAGAAAAAACTATTCGGGCTCAAGATGGAAGAAGGTGAGAGTATGGTTGATCACATAAGTAAATTTCATTCTATTTCAAATCAACTACCTAGAATAAAAATTGATGTGGGAGATGATGATGCAAAAGCAATATTGTTAAATAGTATGCCACCCAGTTATTCTAACACTGTATTTACTTTGAGTAAAGTAAATCCTAGTTTAGAAGATTTGATTTCATCTCTCATGGAGGAAGAAAATAGAACAAATAAGAATATTATTTTGGAAGAAACAACAATGTTTGGTAAAAATAGGTCATATGATAAAGGAAGATTCAAGAAAGGATCTAATTCTAGAGATACAAAGAAACATATCACTTGCTACTATTGCCAACAATCTGGACACCTTTCCATAAACTGCATGAAAAGAGCAAGAGATTTACTTGATGGAAAAATTGAAAATTCCATGATTGCCAATGAAGAAGAAGACGATGATAAGGAAGAACTAGAGGGTGATTTCAGTGGTTATGATTCTGAATACTTCCTTCGTTAGATAACTTTCAAATGGAGGCTGGAGGCAACAGAGGAAGGAGGTTGATCAACAACCTCTCACCAGGTGCCATCAACGAGGCCGTGGTATTGATTTGGTGGCCAAGTATTTCAGTTGTGTGTTTGATTCCATTATTGTGTGTTTTATAATAAGAACAGAAGGAAATTCTTGTTCAATTGTAATTTCCTTTTATAAACCTCCTTGATGTAATGTTGTAATAGAAAGAAGAAAACACAAGTACAAAGTCAACATCATGATACTTGAAGGGGATGAACAGAGGTTCATGAACATGGGTTCTTACCTTGGACTGAGGTCCATATGTGTACCAAGATCATGAGCAAACAGGGGTGTGCAAGTTGCAGAGAAAGTGTAACTATTCTTTTCTACATTGTTCACATTAGGGGAGTGTAGGGGAATTAATAATGTTAACAATAGGGGAGTGAATGTTATGAATATATTGTTTGTAACATTATTAATATTGTATTGTGTGTGAGCATTTAATATTATTATTTAAATGAGACGTGAAACTCATTTTATAATAATATAGTGTGAGAGAACTGAGGGATGTTAGAGAGATATTAGGAGAAGGGGTTGAGATTATGTAGGGATTAAAGATCATGTTTGACTCCACCATTATCGGGGTTAATTGATCTATATATGTAACTCATCAGTCATGAATAAGATGTCCCGAATTAATTGAATTCTGTGTTTTTTATATGGTTTATTTGTTTACAATATGGGTGAAATATAATAGGTGCTATTCAGGGGACTACAAATTCTCATTGTAGAGTATGGTACACCATCGGAGGGAAGTTCTCAGATGCGTTAAATATCGACATCATTCCAGTAGACATGGACAAGATCATTCTAGGATTTTTTTTACCTCGTGGCACATCATGTATTCATCATGAATGCGGGAGAGGATATTGAAATCCATTTAAATCATGGATTAGTTGTGGAGTTTGACACTAGTCAGGTTACGAGACCTGAAAATAGATACAGTAGCGAGTCGTTAGGCTCATACTCTCCAGGAGACAATCCAATCCCAGATGATGACCAGGGTCAGTAGTGAGACAATCAGATCCACCACTAGGATCATGTAGAAAGTTAGGATCCAAGTGCTAAATAATAGTAGTCGTCTAGTATGTATGTATCCATGAGCATTTGTAATGTGTTTAGTAAATAAAACACCCATGCTCATATTTTGTAAAAGACCCATTTGGGAATGCATCTATTTTTGTATGTATATGTTTGGTTCATTTTTATACCCATTTTCAAGCATTGTATGTAATTATGATTCTTGCAAATATAAGACCTTATTAGAGGGAAAATTATGTACTAACACATAATGTTGTGAGTATCGAAATTTCTTTTGTACGAAATTATGCAAACACCTTTACAGGAGCTATGATCCTTAGTACATTGGATGTATCTTCAAGATCATTAGCTTTGGAGGAGGATCGTGATCATTTTTGAGATCTTGACATCAACTTGGAAGTTCATTTTGTGAAGAGGCTTGATTCCATGTAATAGAATGATAGTTGGTTAGCAATTGACAGTTGACAACGGGTCAAAATGTCATTATGTAGAGGCTATCTACGAGCGTGCAGCAAAGTGGTACCTAATTTTCATCGTCATTCAGACACTTGTACCATGTAGAGGTCGAGGACATGCAATGGGGTAAAGTCACCATCATACACTTCTTTATACCATTTAGAGGTAGAGGTCGTGTAATGGGGTGAAGGAAAGTGTCCTCTTCATCTGGTACCCAATTTCGTTTTGTGTAGAGACATTGTCCATGTAGCAGGATGAAGATTACCAGAAGGTGTTGGCAGCATGGCACAAATGCCACATGTCCCAAGATTGATCCATCAGTTTTTTTACTATGGAGTAGCAGTGTACTGCGTAGATCTCTTCTCTATAACACCGGGTTTGGGGTTCACAAGCTTTTTTGTGGACAAAAAATCCTTCTCACCAGGGAGGTGTGATCTAAAAGACATTTTGGGATGTTAGGATTTCCCTAAATCTCCTTAAACCATAACAAAGTGGTAGAGTATTCAACAAGATTTTCGTCGGTACCTGGGATGTGAAAAATGGAAATCATATGCTCAAGATATGGTTGGTCAACCCTCAGACTCTATAGGGACAACAGACAAATGTGGTAACAACGCGTAGCGCAAGCAGAGTGCATTCGGAGGAGACAAATTAAATTTTGGTTTTGTGACACCAATCTTTGACACTCGCATTAAGATGGGTGGACCCAACTATTTGTTGGTCAGGGGCCCTCGGCAGGTTCGGCACACTCTTTTGACTGAGGGGTGCCTTTGTCGTCGCATTGTTATTACACCACATGGTGGGTCCTTAGGCCACCACATGGCCTACCACCATGATGAGAGTGCATTGGATCGAGCCAACTTAGGTGAGTCAATAGGATGAGTTCACTGACATGGGTGAGCTCATTACATGCCTCAAGGATCTCATTATTTATATTATTGGCCAAGTTCACATGTTGATGTACGGGTAATTTGCAATTTATGGAGACAGACCCACCTTAGTCAGGTTATTTACCAACTCGGCAAACATTATATAACTCGACCCATGTAAGGCTCTCAAAGTGCAACCAACGTGCTAGATGGGCACCTTAACATGCCACAGTGCCACCTAATCACTACGTGGTACCCTCCACATATCACCACTCGCAAATAAAGACCACTGATCAAGCATTCATGAGGTGGAAAAATGTTCTAATACGTGGCCCATGCCACACATATATGGAGTAGTTGACCCTTTTTTAAAGGCTAAGGCAAGTTACATACCCATATATGTGGGACTATTATTAGTCCCTTATCCTAATTGTGTCGTGGGAGTTACAAAGCCCAGGTAGAAGGAGGGGATGATGGATAAACTCATGCAGACTGGTCAAACAACCTCATCATCCAAGCCAATATGCCTACATGGATGGTGGATGGTGTAAGTATTAAAAGGTTTTTAATAACCAATACTATTTTTAAACTGGCCATATAAAACTATATCCACGGTTATGTGGATTGTTAAATGCAAAGTGGTGGTCAAGGGGGGGTTGAACCCATGACCTATCGTTAAATAAAATAAATACCCCCACTACGTTACATGAGCTCAACAGGTGTAAAATGGAGTTCAGGGGTATTTGTAAAACAACTGTTATGTGGTAGTCTATGCACTATAAGGGGCGGTTTTTATATATAACCAATTTTGGAGGACTTAAGCTTAAAATTAGGCTTTGGTGTAAAAAGGAGATTTACTCAGAATTTCCTCACTCTCTCAATGGTGGTATTGTTTTCCTATTTTGGAGGAATTTTTATGTTGTTTTACCTTAAGTAAGCCATATCAGTGCTTGGAGTTCATTTGGAGCCTTTGTTAAATGTGCCTCTCATCAAAGGAAGACATTTAAAGACTCATACTTCTACAACGGTCATTGTAAGCCGAGTTTTCATTACTTGGTGGACTTGGAGGACTTCTTTTCTTCATCTTTTTCCAATTTGGATTCCTTGGAATCAACTATATCTTTCGTCACCTTTGTATCTGGTTCGGATTAATACTAAATTAATTGGGTACATGATCACTTTTATTTATCAATTCAGAGTCTTCAAAATCAACCGGTAAACTATCTTAGTTCAGGTTGCATGTTCATAGCTTCATTGTAATTGTAATTATTTGCAATCCAAAGTGTAATGAATCGATTCAACATTTGAACTCGGAGACATAGGAATTTTCTTAACTCCGTTATCAATTTTCTTTGTAGTGTGTGTGATTTCTTTACATTGCATTTTCATTAAAATTGATAATATTTGTGGAGTTTAAAAATTGCAAGTACCTATAGGGGTTTGTGGACAACTAGAAAAATTTACCCCTCTTTACAGATCAATTATTATCAATTTTGTGTCCTTTTTAGCTCTAAATTAGCTAACTAAGACGTTTTAAAAGGTTGAGTTTCTAGCATTATTGTTGATTTTTTTTTTCTACTAATCATGTGCTAGAGTGTGCAACGCCATTCCTAGCCGTTTTTTGCCTTCCAGGAGCTTTTTCGGCGTCCTCGAGGTCCCCAGGATGCATCTTGAGCCCATTTTGTGCATTGTGATAACCCTTCTTATTGCTTGCGAACTAGTGAGCATATCCTCCGCAGTCTTGCAACAAGGGGTTTTTGCTTCGACGTGAGACATTTTTTCTCACAACCGGACTTTATTTTTCCCCTTTCCTTGTTTTATAGATTTTCATGCTTGTTTATGGTGTCAATTTGTTGCAATTCACAATAATTAATTTTGGTCTCCTCTTTTATGTGTTATTATGTTGATTGCAAGGTGAGTGACCAACTGTTTCACGATGCACACTCGCACCAGATTGTATCCAATGCACTAAACTATAAAGTGCCGAAAGTAGGGGGTTATAATATTGTCTTGGGTGGTTCTGTTGCTTGTTTTTTTCTTCATTCCTTCTTTCTCTTTATATATTATGGATGCACTTTCAATTCCTTTGCTTACGTTGTTCAACTTCTTTGAATGGAGATCGAAAATGGTAATGAAACTAAGGGGTAAAAAGTTATTTCGTATCACCATGGGAGCTAAGACTGAACTTGGTGATGAGGTTGAAAGACCTAAGTGGTTGAACCGAAGTGATGAAGCCTTAGGTTTACTTTGTATGTTTGTTTCTCCCGACTTGCTCTTCCATATTGAGTCATCTGAAACCCCTAATTTTGTGTGGAAAACATTAAATGGAATATTTTGACAACAATATGGCATGAGATCGCATGAGTTGGAAAATGAACTACTAGGATTAAATCCTAGTGAATTTGAAAACCTACAGTCATTATTCTTAAAGTTCTCCCACGCTAGATTGTTTTTAAAGGAATGAAGAGTGGAGAAGAAATATTCCTAGTTAATCTTGTCGATTCTCTCTAAGTTAGGTCTTCAATACTTTGTCTTTGTGTCAAATTTTCACACTACGAAATCCACTCTGGGAAATGTTTAGAATATGTCCTCATTTAACAATTTTTCATCCCAAATCATTCAAGAATATGAAAAAATCATTCAAATGGGGTCTCTCAAGTCCATGTGACATGCCCTTGTAACAAGTACTAGCAAGGGAAAGAATACTGAAAAGAAGAAAGAGAAAAAGGACCAACCTAAGAAGGAAACCAAGACAAACCAAGCCAAACCTAAACCTAACATGAAAACTTTGACTTCTGATCCTAAAGAGAAGAAATAAAAGTGTAAGTATTCCTATTGCAAGAATACTGTTCATAAAGAGCATCAATGTATGAGAAAACAAAATGATCACCTTACTCATTTACTTGAGAAAAATCATAAAGGTGTTCATGAGTCTATCAAACAAAATGCTTCAAAAGTTGAGTCTTCCACTATAAGAGAATCTAAATATGATAAGAAGAGAGGAAAGGACCTTGTAGCTCGAGTTACTCCTTCATTGACATGGATTATAAATTTTGGTGCCTCGCACCACATGGCTTCTTCGCATGTTGAGATCTCCAACATTGAACCTTATGACATGTCCCAAATCACGTTGGGTGATGACACGATAGTGTCGGTTGCTAATAGTGGATCGATTGAGATAGATGGGGGAACATTAAACCAAATGTTGAGTGTTCCTGATCTCTCTACCAATCTCCTATTGGTTTGCCAAATCACTCACCTTGGTGAAGGAATGCAAGTGGAATTTGGTCCTAACTCGATGATTATTCATGAGCTTCGCAATGACAATATAGTGGCTGAGGGAAAGGAGGATCACTGTTCATGGTTGTATACCTTTTCCCACTTTACTTTTATTTAACGCCCACTTCCTTGCTCGCTCATGTAGATGAGGTTAGTAAGCTATAGCATGAGCGTTTCGGGCATATAAATTTTTGTTACCTTCAACAAATGAGCCAAAACAAATGGTCAACAGGTTACCCTACATCAATTTATTTAAGGGTCTTTGTGAGGGTTGTGCCCTTAGGAAGTACCCTAAAAAGAGTTTTGACAAAGGAAAAGCCTAAAAATCTACTCGTCTTTTAGATCTTGTTCATAGTGACATCTCTGGCCCGTTTTGTCTCCTTCGTTTAATAGAGCTCTTTATATACTTACCTTCATTAATGACTATTCATAATATACTTTGGCATATTTTCTTAAGCTTCAGTCTGAAGTCTTCGAACATTTTTAGGACTTTAAGGATCTTGATGAGAAACAAGTGGAATGGTCTATTAAGGTTCTGTGAACTAACAATGAAGGCGAGTATGTGAGAAATATGTTTGAGGATTTTTTTACTTTTAAAGGGATTACTTTGCAACATACGGTTGCTTACATCCCTTCACAAAATGGAGTTGTGGAAAGAAAAAACCAAACACTTAAGGAGATGACCACTTTTATGGTTCACTCAAAGTCCCTTCCTCCACAATATTGGGCCAAAGTAGTGAATTGTGCTTGTTACATTCAGAATAATGTTCCACATAAGGCAGTAAGTGGGATGACACCCTTTGAATCCGAGTTTGGATGTAAGCTTGATGTTGATCACTTTCAAGTCTTTGGATCCAAGGCTATGGCTCGGATTGCTAATAAGAAATGCAAGGATTTTGAACCAAAATCAAAACCTTATATCTTTGTCAAGTATCCTAATGGCATGAAGGGATATCGATTATTGAACCCTACTACTCATAAGATTTATATCAAGAGAAGTTTGAAATTCGATGAGTCTTATTTGACTTCTACTTCTCTACCTTATGAGGTTCTTATGCTTTATGATTTCGAATCTAACTCTTCAGATGATGATGTTGTTGAGTATGTTCCTCCTCCTCTTGATACTCCTTCACCTTCTGACCCTCATGCTTCATAGTCTTTCGATTGTGATGGTAGTGTTGAGTGGAACCTTGTTCCATCTCACTCGAGTGAATAATTTTCCGACTTTGAGCCTAATCCTCATGGTCCTCGTCGAGCTAAGCAAACTTTTTAGAGTATCAGAGAGTGGATGGGAGATCCTTTGGACAAGAGGTGGACTTGCTCAGAGTTCGTTGGACCTCACTCCTTCACCTCCGCTTATGACCCTTAGTATTTTCAGGAGGCTTCTGGTATTCCTAAGTGGGGTTCTACCATAGACAAGGAGTATTCCTCACTCATGAAGAATGATATTAGGATCTCACCCTACTTTCGAAAGTAAGAAAAATCATTCAGTGTAAATGGGTGTTCCGAAGAAAATATGGAGAAGATGGAGACATCAAAAAGTTTAAAGTGTGACTAGTAGCTAAGGGTTTCTCCTATGTAGCTGGGGTTGATTACACAAAAACCTTTCCTCCAATTGTGAAGATGACTTCTATTCGACTGACCCTCACCATCGTTGTGGTTAACATATGGGAAGTCCATCAAATGAATGTTAAAAGTGCCTTCCTTCATGGGGAATGTTAGCACGAAATCACAGCACCCCCAAATGAGTTATGGATCTACTTTTCTAAGGTAGAATCATCTGGTGTGATTGCATAACATTGAACTTTCCCCAAGGTATGGGACCTTGTAAAAGTGGGAAATCTCTCCAGAGAAGGTTGGTTCCTCTTCCTAAACAACCTGCCACAAGCTATTCTAGTGCAAGAAAGCTAATCTAATCCTAATCTAACTTCCAATGAGATAAGGAGAGAAAGAAAACAAGAAAAAATAGAGCCTACACTAAAATGGTGATACACCAGAGAAGGAAAGTGTTGATCATCTACTAAACTGCCATGGAACAAAGAGAGGTGAGAAATGGAAAGGATGGATAGCAACATCACAAACAATAGATCAAATTCACATAGAAAATGTTCCAAAACCCCATGAACACAGCTCCCAGATCTGTAAATGAACATTCAAAACATGCACAGATACCCTGCAATGAAGAGAGGCAAGAAGATGTAATAAAATGAGCAAAGGATGGACAAATGCATCACAAAAACATGTTTTTACTGCTCCAGATTTACACAGTGCACCATTTCATAGGCAAGAAGTAAAAATGCCATTACAGAGTAGCGGAGGATATTTAAACACCATTTTTGACCCTAGGGAAGAAAAGAAGGGGGAGGCACAGAAGAAAAATGAACCCCTAATTATGTGCCTCTATTTACATTTTATAGAAAAAACACAAGAAGAGAGGAAAAAACACGGGATCTACTCTAGCCACTTTTAAAAATGTGTTTTAATTCTTCCTCGGTTGATGGGCTTGATGCAAAAGCTCATAATTCCATGTATCTAGTTCGCAGACCAAAGAAAATGACCCATACTTCATTAAATCTAGTGGTTGGAACTAGTTTTTGTCTTTTCCATGCCAAAATGTGTTTTGCAAATTTCTCCCCCAAATATTTACCAAAATCCAAAATTGAAGACTCCATGATGAAGAGAATCTTCAGATATTTCCATTGGTACCAAGAACGTCAAAAATAGAGCTCTAGATCAAAAGATATGGCCTTTTGAGTTTTTCCTTAATGTTTTCGGCAAAAAAACAGCTCGGGCAATTTTTGAACTTTTCTCCTGCAACTCCTCTGATGACATGGAATCCATTGGGGTTAGCGGAGGCAGGGGCTCCTTTTTTCCATTTTACACTTTTTGACAAAAAGTCAAAAAATATCATTTGCCTCCAAAGGTCCGTCGGCCCGCATTAGCTTTTTAATGTGCCAGCTCAACACTTAATTTTCACCTTTTTGACAAAAGGGAATTTTTTCACTTTTTCCTCCGATTCCCTGCCGGTCCAAGATTCCTTGGCAAACATCTCTCCCAAGCCTTGCAGGTCCACCTTGGGCAAATTTTCCCTTCTAACTCCGCTGAGCCATAACTCAAAAAATACAAGGAGTTAGAAAGAGCTCTTTACCTTTCTAGAAAGGGGAAGAAATTCTTTATTTGATGGAGTATTTTACAGAATCCTTGAGTGCCTAAACTTTGTGAAATTTGGACCGAGGCACAAAAATGGAGTAATTTAACCCAAAATAAGAGGGAGCTTATTTTGGTTAACAGGGACTCGAAGGAAGAAATCTACATGGAACAACCTTCAGGTTATGTACATGATCCCTCCCTCATTTGTAAGTTTAAAAAATATCTCTATGGTCTTAAACAAGCCTCTCAGGCTTGGTATGCCAAAATGAATACCTTTTTAAATACATCAGGGTTAATTCGGTGTCACTCTGACCTAAATGTTTATATTTTGTTGCAAGATGACTCCATAATCATCCTTGTGTTGTATTTTGATGACTTGTCGATCACGGGTAGTTCTTCTTGTATCATCAATTCTGTGAATATTTCCATATCCAACAAGTTTTCCATGTCTGACTTAGGATTGCTTCATTACTTTCTTGGGATTCAGATTTCACAATTTGACTCGGGAGTTATAATTTTGTAACCTAAGTACTCTCTTGATTTTCTTGCTCGATTCCATATGTCTAATTGTAAGCCTTCTCCTACTCCTTTCCTTTCTGGGGTTAAGTTGGTTTATGATTGTGTCCCCAAATTTCACCCTGAAATCTGAGACTACCCCATGTTAAAAAAAAAATCGTACTTTTAAAATAATGGGTTGTTTTGTGTTTTTATTGCCAGAAAATGTCTGTATTGCATCAAGATATTCCTAGAGAATCATATAAGCCAATTTTGACAAATACCCAAATACCTAAACTTGTTATATTATGTTGTTGGGGTTTACCTACGGGAAATTTTTATTTAATTATTTTAAGCCCCGTTTGAGGTAAATTGTGCTCCGGTTTAACCTTGTTGAGGTTTTGCATGTCAGTATTTCCATATACCAATAGGGTTTTCCACCAAGAATGAATCATGGGCTATCTGTGACTTCTAGCAACGTTTTTTGTTTTTGTGTTTTTTGCATGTTTTTCTTTGTGAAATTCCCCTAGGTCGATTCCTTTGCCAATTCAGTGTGTTTTCTTGCCTGGAGTATCTAGAAATAATCTATAGACGTCATACCAGAAGGAATTTGCCACAGGAAGTCTGGTTCTCTCTAAAAAGACGAAGTCATGCACAAAAAAAGGACTCTTCTGGGCAAGTTGTATTTTTGGGAAAGGAAGGTTTTAAGCTGCAATGGGATTTTTGGTAGCAGCAGGAAAGTGGGAATTTTATACCTACTTAGCAGGGTACTTTTTCCCATGGAAGCAAAGTCAATTAAGTCATGATGGAAAAATTAGAGGGCAGCAGGCAGGCGGGAATTTCTTACCTGCCTTGTAGGGTGAAAATTCTCATTATAAAATAAAAGAATCACTTAAGGCATTGACAGGAATTTCTTACCTGCCTTGCAGGGCAAAAAATCCCATTATGAAAGTCAAACAGCTTAAGTGGACCATGGGATTTTTGGAGTTGGAGTGTGGGGTGATTATTCCCATAAAAAAGTGACTTTTTAAAAATAGAAATCAGCCATGGCAAAAAGTGCAACCCACCTAGAGGAAGAATAATACTTTTTAAAGTATTAATTAATTGTTTCTATTCCTAAAATTGGTTCTCAAGCATGAGGAAAAGTCAACACATGATGAAAGGATAAAGAAAATTGGAAATATAATGCTAAAATTAAATAAATGTAATTTATTTAATGCAGCCCTATATCATGCAAAAAAGTGCGACCCACCTAGAGGAGAAATAATACTTTTAAAAGTATTTATTGATGGAATTAATTCCTATTTTTGGCGCATGAGGTCAAAGCATAGTGTGAAGTCAAGGAAGAAAGCTAAAATTAAATAAATTTAATTTATTTAATGCAACCCCAAAGCATACAAATTTTGGAGCCCAAGTTTAAAGAGAAAAACATGATTTTTAATTAATTAATTACCGGAAATAGGAAGGGCAATTATTAATTATAGAATGATGAAGGTTATATAAGCACGGGCTTCCATATTAATGGAGTTATTAATTCTTTAGCAAAGGAGTGCAACCCAGGCAATTTTGGCACCCAAAGAAGGAGGAATTTTGCTCAGAAAAAGGTGTTTTCACTGCCAGAAAGCTTCAAAGTTTGGCACCTAGGTTTGAAGGAGCTTGATTTAAGTCTGATTAATTATCTGCATATTATTACAGGTGCCTAGGTGAAGTTACAAATATTTATGCTTGCTTTGCATGCAAGCAAAGCTTCAAATTTTAGGGCAGCAGGCTTTATGTGTAGATTTTTATGATAAAAATCAAGTGTTCATGCTCCGGATTCCGTCTTTGTCTGAATTAATTGCAAGTATTCATTACAGGTGCTTATATAATTGAAAGGGAGCATAAATTAATGTCAGACACATTGAATATATCCTCCAAATTAAAAGAAGTTCCCAGATCTGCACCAATTGTAAATAATTTCAACTGAATAAAAAGAAAAAGAATTGCTTAGATAAATATTTCTCCAGCCATGGCAAAGCGGGATGAACGAGAAAGCTCAGTGGAATCATGCATTGCTTCTAGATTTTCTAACATCAAAAACACTGATCCAGGCCCAGATCTAGATCTCATAATTGCAAAAGCTTCCGAGAAAAATTCATCCTCTTGTTTCTGATGCAGCCTGTGTAGAAGTCAGTTGGTGGAAAATTCCTTCCAGGATCTTATGCATGTGCTCCCAATCTTCCGGTTGAAGCCTTCATTGAAGTTACATTCACCCGGAGTGCTTTCCAGAATTTTTAATTGCTCATATGCAATTAAAAATAAAAAAGATGAGTTATTTACGGCAAACATTGCACTGCTGCATGTACTGGAGAAGAACTACAAAAGCTTCAAGGATAAGAGGGAAAATAAGGTAAAGGCAACACCTGGAAGCAAAATTCTAGATCCAGTTGCTTCTAGATCCAACTACTTCCAGATCCAGTTTGGTGAGAATCAAGGGCAAAAGAATCAACTGCATGCATAATATAGAAAAAGAACAAAAGTGTTGTAGCTTTCTTCTAACAAAGTAATTGCGCAATCAATTAAATTATAAAACGTGAGTGATTGGTTTAAAATCCATTACTTGAAGAAGTCAACTACTTGGAAATAGGTGGCAGACATGCAAAATAGAAGGCTCTATTTTTAGTTGCAAATAATGCATGTCATGCAAAGAGGAATTCCAGGAGGGAGATTGACAGTTGTTTCCTGTACAACTTCCACATATGTCAGTTCACTAAAAGCTTTCTACTTGTAATTGTCCCTCTACATTATATAAGTAGAGGAAGAACCTTTAGGTAAAGTATCATCAGAATTTGTAAGCAACATTCTTGTGTTCCAGACTTTGTGCTGAAACCCCTTATAGGTCTTTGAAGCAAAGGAATAGAAAGGAGCATATTTCCGGAGAACTTTGTGTCACGGTGCATTTTGTTTCTAACTTTCTGTCTTAGATCTACTTATAAACTTTATGTTATTCTAGATCTAGATCTAAAAGTTGCCTTTACTTATAATTATGTGTGTTAATATCTATTGGTTTTGTCTATGTGCATGCAATCAACTCTGTAATATATTGATTGGGTTGCACATCTTCCCTCTTTCTTTCTTGTGTTTTATTATTTTCTTCTTCATCAGATATTTCCTTTCTTTAACAATTGCTTACTTGCTGCAAAACTATACAGCTATGGTTCATGAGCTGCATGGTTAAAGTAATACCCACAAATAGATACTAGCATATTTAATTGACAAATCTTACACGAGAGCCTCACCGGTAAATGATGGAGATTTATCTCATGACTGCCTAGGTTTTTAGCTATGCAGATATCTAGCCAACAACTCCCTTAGTTGATGGTACCCTTTATCGATAGTTGGTGGGGAGTTTGATTTACCTTACTCACATGCATCCATATCTATCACATGTCATTGGGATCATGTCTAGATTCATGCAGGATCCACGTGAGTTGTATTGGAAAGAAAAAAAGTGGATCCTTCACTATGTTTGAGGCACTTACACAGATGACATCCACTATCCAGGAGGAGTAGATATCAATTTAGTTGGATATACCGACTCTGATTGGGCCGATGATCTTGATCATCAGAAATCTATCTCCGGATATAGTTTTTCTCTTGGTTTAGGTTTCGTTAGTTAGTCTAGCAAGAAGAAAAATGTAATTGCGATATATTCTACAGATGTAGAGTACAGAGGAGCGGTTAACACTGCCATAGAAGTTGTTTGGTTACAAGGTATCTTGACAGAGTTTGGTATTCACTATCTCTGGCCTACTATCATCTATTGTGACAACATGAGCACCATCTCGATTTACCAAAATCTTATTCAACATCATAGGATGAAGCACATTGAGATCCATATACATTTCATTTAAGAGTTGATCCATGATGACATCGTTGATTTGCAGTACTATCAAATATTTGAAATGGTTGCAGACATTTTTACCAAATCTTCACTGAGGTGAAGTATTTTCACTTGCGGTCTCTTTTAGGGGTGATGTTTACTGTAGCAAGCCATCTTCTTCGGGGTTTCTAATTATCTTCTATTCTTCTAGGAAGATTACATTTTGTACATGAGTACCTTATTAGGCCTTTAGTTGTCAGGGCTCATTTGACGTATCTTTCTTAGGTTGTTTAGAGAGTCTTTTATCTCTTGTAAGTGGATGTTTTCTCTTAGGGTTTTTTCCTCCACTACTTAAGATCCTTATTGTACATGGGTACCTCATCAAGCCTAGTTGCCATGGGTCTCATTCTTCACTTCTTCTTATTTCTCCAGAAATACTTTTTTTGTACATGGGTACCTATCATTAGTTGTCAAGCCCCATTGACACATCTTTCTTAGTTGTCAAGGGGAGTTTTCTTTCAATTTTGAATTTCCATGACCTCTACCTCATCTTCGATGAAGGGGGTTTATGTGTATATGAATTGATTGTCATCATTTGATGTCTTTGTCCACCATATATGGTTAGTCATCTCACTTAGTGAGAATAGTTCATAGTTAAATAGGTCATAGGGTTGTGTACACGTGTCATGCACAGGATTTATACAACACTCTTATATGTACCCATTCTTACTCATATATGAGCATGTACAACACACTATTGTCTTTTCTATACTTTATTTTCCTTATGATTCGTGCTCTTGCTAATTATATGAAGTGTTCTCATCTCCATTGTAAGTACAACCCTCTTCGATGTACATGAGGTTCCAACATTGATCCTCACGGTATTTCTTCTTCAGTTTTGACTTTCCATTTGGCATTTAGAGAGAGATCCCTATATAGGAAACTAAACAAAATGGGCCCTTATTCAACCTCAAGACAAACAAAATAACATCACCACATTTTTCAATACAATACACTTCAATTTCCGTTGTTTCTCAATCACACTCGTAACTATTTCTGTTCATTGCAGCCTCTTCACACACTACCAGATTTATTTATGTCATTCATTTTGAGTTATGATTTTTTGAGTATCGATCATAATTGTGACTGACCCGTGATTCTTCATCCAACATTTTTCCCAGATCTGATTGTAACTATGAATGGTCTATAACCTTCCAAATCTATAGTTCACACATTTATGCTTGTTGTTCTTGATCTCATATTTTTCTAGACTTAGTAGTAACTAAGACCACCCTGCGATTTTTCAGGTATACCATTTTCCCACTAATGTTTGATAGTCCTAGTCGCGGGTGCGATTATCATTCCTCATGGCTTCTAGTCATCTTCATACTCATGTTCACCTTAATTTGATTCTCCAACACCTCCTTGACTGCATTGCAAATCTTGAGTTCTAACACTTGAGGGGAATTTCACCCGCACCAACTTATCACACCATTTATAGTGAGCATATTCACCCCATGATACCACGTTGTCCTTATTCGCCAAATTTAAAATTACCACTTTTGAAAAATTTAAAGGCACCAAGGACCCCTAACATCACGTGCATCTATTTTGTTATACATGCCACCTCATTTAACATGACGACATGTTCCTCCTATGTGCCTTCCCACTTTCTCTCACTGACCAAGCCTTTGATTGGTATTCCTACCTCCCATAAAATAGCATTCATACATTCACACAACTCACTAACATATTATTATCACATGTTTTATCCATATTGCACCCAAAACAACGCTTGTTGACCTTAACATGCGTCAACGATCCCATTACGAGTATACTCTTGAATTTGTTGCATGTTGGCGTGCATTTTTTCATCATCTCTTGTTTCTACTTCCAAAATCCAAAATCATTGACCTCTTTTCAAAAATTTGTGCCCTTTACATCTCCCACCACTTACAAATTCATCCACTACACAAATTTGATGAGGTCGTACACATGGCACAGTTCCTTGAAGATATTCATTTTGGACATCTTCCTTTCTTTCCACACATTTTGATTTATCCTCCACCTCCTACACCATCAGCCTACCATGTTCATAATATCATCCAATTGGATCCTCCTTGCATCTCACCACTTCATACGCCAACATCTTCATTGCATTATCTTAGAGCTCATAGCTTCATTTAACCCCCTCACAGATTCAATCCTTTAACCAAGTCACTTTCTTCTATTCTCTACAAGTTGTTTAACACCCATCTCATCTCTCTCCCTCCTGTACCACATCCATCATTGTGGTGTGCCTCCCATTGTATACCATCATACTGATGGTAATTCCATATACTCATGTCTCGAACTCAGCAATATCATTTAATACCTTCTCAATAAGGGGGACATTGTTGTTGAGCCTCCATCTCCACCGACTTCACCTATTAATGCCAATCAAATCACTACACATAATACTATTCCCACTTCTTTTCCATGTGTCATGTCTCCCTCATCTGTTTCATCACTTCCCACTACATCACAATCATCATGTGCACTGAGTGTCACATTATCTAAATCATACACTTCACAACCCACATCATTACGTACTTCCACCTTGGATTCAACACCATCATGCTCTCCTAATCACTCGTTATATACATCATCCTTGTATCAATCTCCACTATCACATACTTCCACTATGGATGTGGTATTATCCTCATCCTTTCTAGAATCCTTCACATTGTCACCACCTCTATCTAGATTTCAGTCATCTATATCATCATGTGATTCTCTCTCGCCCACCACGTCATTTAATTCCTCATTCGGTTTGATCATATACACTCCACTTATCACACAACCCATTACTACACCTATATGGTGTTCTTCATCATTCATCTCTTCATATATTTTAGACCTCTCTTCCACTTGCATCTCACTCTCTTCATCACCACTCATTCAAGCACCATTCTTGATTATCGTGCCTCCATTACATTTTATATCACCTATTTTATTCATTCACACTACTATGTCATCAATACCTTGAAATTTATATCCACTTGTTCTATTACCTCTGCCTCACAAGTCCCATACACTTGCTCTCATTGTTTCACCTGTTTTTAAGCTTTCTTCCACATCCACCTTCTTGCCTCCATCACCACTCGTTTAGGCATTATTTTGACTACCAAATCATCCTTCTTCATTTATATCATCTATCACAACCACACAACTAATTGTTTTACCCATATGCCTCACAAACCTCCTCCACATTCAATTATGCTTTCACATAATTTCAATTTTCTCCCACATTCTCATTTTCTTGATATTCACACTTACATATCTCTTCCTATTGCATACCATAATCCATCATACTCATTCTTCACAAGACCACACCATTGGCTCTCATGCTTCCTTCAGACATCACTATGTTCTCCACTCCTTGTCTACCTGATATGATCACTAGCACCATCCTACATAACACTTTATCTTCTACCATCGATCTATTTTCAAGTCCTTGTTCACTTGACATTGTTACACATCCTCCACACTTGACATATTTCTTGTTCATTTCATCTAGACAATCACTTCTTCCTCACACCACCATTCTCTACTAATTATTTGGCATCTTTGCTACACTCATCACCCACATTCTCCAATCCAATCCCATTATTTATCTCATTTATCAGTTGCTTCTATATGTCATGTCTCTCACTCACCTAGTCCCTATATAGATTAGGGGGCTTCCATTTTTCGTCACTACCACATTTTACATACTCCTTACATTATGTTTCTATTCATCCAGTTTGGATTCAAAACACGACCCAATTTTCCACACATTTTGTTTTATCACTATTGATACAAACACAAACACACAAAATCCAAAAATATTTAAACATATTTCAAAAACTAAAAAAAAATTATATCCCAAAAATTGCAATAAATAGTGTATGTTCATTGATGTTCTTCCACATTTACTCCATTCATTCATATGATGTTTTGATTTCTCAGTTCAGTGCTACATACTTCATTTACAATACATTCACATTCCACATCTTGGTTTGTTTCACAACTTTTGGTGATCTTTTGATGATCTTGTTATAGTGTTTTCCAATTCAATATCCTCTATCACAGTTGCTTGGACTTTGCCTCTCCCTACTCAATGAATAAAGAACAATTTTCCTCTTAGAGATGCATGCATTGTCACACACTTAAAAACTTGTTGTGAAGAACCAAGGGCATTATTTGTCGACGCTTACCAATGTTGTCTACATCACTTCCAATCCCTCCATCAAGCCACTTGTGGTTCTAAACCCCTTGGAAAATTGAGAAAGATGCATATCATGCCAAAAATAAATCAAAAAATAAATCAAAAGTAAAATTTCAAAAGAATAAAAGAAAAAGAAGAGCAATATCAAACACTCTCTCTCAAGGGTATTTCATGTATCTCTATTGGGGCTATGGAGGCCTAGCTGGCAGTATAACAATATTGTGACTAGAATCAAATGTATCTTCATCAATGCTATAGATGCCTAGCTAGCAAAGGAGAAATGCAACACAATTTTTTCCAATTTCATATATCATCGATCGCTTGTTTCACTCACACCTATGTGTTGTCTTGTGTTTTCACTTATTGTCTTATAAGTCTTTACTTCAAGCAATAATTTACTTTCATGCACACATACAAGATCCCAATGAGATGTAGAGATAGTATGTCACCTTGTGATGTTTAGACCTTGTTCAAGATCCTATTTTAGCTCATATTTTGGTCTCCTAACTCATGTCTTCTTACTCATCATGGGTTCACCAACACACTTGTTTCACACCATGTTTATACACATACACACCTCTTGCGCTCTGTCATTACAACTATGTCACATTCATATTTAGTCTAGACAATTCATTTAAATGAAAATTTGTGGGAATACACTATTGGCTACACACCTTTATGTATTTTTCAATTTGCATGTCCTTCACATTGTAATAATTTTCTCTTTCATGTCATTTGTATTGCAAATTTGTGCAACTCATTCACACGTCACTTTCATACCTTCATTCTTACCAACTCGTCACCTCTCACTATATAATTACTCTTCAAGATGACAAAATCCACCACATATGTTGACAACATTCTCCCCACACTACCTGATAACCCACCCTCCTCATTTCACCTCCATCTCATTGAGATTCTCTACCCAACTGGTCAAGCTCCTCATCCTAACTAACTCGCCCCATCACACCTCATCTGAGTCGCTATAATGACTCACTGAACTTCTCCCCCAACTCATTCATCCTCCCACCTTATTAACCTTACCCAATCCCTTTAACATCATAGCATCGAGCTCCCATCCACATACCCCGGATCCTCGACCTACCCAACTTGCTTACCCCGTAGAGTCACATGTGTGACTTGAACGACTTGTCAATTCTCCCTTTGACCTTGACATAGGCTAATTTTCCTCGACTCAGTGAGTCACAAGCACGGATTTCCATTTTTCCTCGCCTTAACCCACACCCTATAACTTACCCATCCCCTAATGAGTCACACTAGAAACTCACCCACACACTCCCTCCATAACTCTGGCCTCGCTTGTAACTCCTTTCTTTCCACCCAAGCCTCACTCTCCTTAGGATCCCACCCTGATCAAGTCACACGTACAACTCGGTCTTGACCTAACCTAACCACTTGGTACCTTCTCCCCTTCCCACCCCACCCGACGAGTCACCTAAGCGGCTCATCGAGCTCCACATCCCCCCACATTACTCAACCCTACTCTCACCCCAGGACCTATCTCAACCAAGTCACACATATGACTCGACCTCATCCCTAAGCTCACCCTTTCCCTTCCCCCTGAACCAGAATCCTCTCTCCCTTCTCATCCTTCTTATGTGCCTAAAATGCTCACTTGCTTTCCTATTCCACCACTTAACTTGTTGAGTCATTGACACCTAACCCTCACCTACATACCCCTAACTCATTCCCTCTACATCATACCCACTGTGATGCCTGGCTTTCCCATCCCCGTACCCCGACTACTTGTGAGTCGTGAAGCCCTTACCCTCGGTCAACATACCTAATCTACCCGACATACCTAACCCACCTACCTCACCGAGTCACATTTGTGACTCGCTTTACCTACCCAACCTATCTGAATTATCCAACCCGCCCACCCCCTGAGTCACATTCGCGACTCGACCGAAACACCCCATCACTCTTATCCCTCCCCACCCAACCCACCCACCCTATCGAGTCTTATGTTCACAACTTGACCAACACACCCCGACTCGTCCCAAACCCTTACTTACCCATACCAACCATTACCAACTCTCCATGTGGCCCCGCTCTCTCCTCTACAACTCTCTTCATCCTGAGTTCCTCTCATGCCTAAATCCATTAATACCCCTCCTTAAAAAATCCTTCCTAAAATGATCCTACCACATCCCTTATCAAATCGCTCAGTTCACTCTTACCCAACTCATCTCACTCCCTCACTTACACCAAATCCCCAATTCTCATTTTCACCCTACATTGACGAGTCGGTTACGTGACTCATCAATCTCCCCAGCCCCGCCTCATTCCTTTCACATCACCAGTCACACTAACAACTATCTTGTTCCTCACCCCATTGTGTTACCCCAAAATTAGTCCCATCGAAGCCCTGCATGCCAACATTTCAAGCTCCAACTCCATGTCTCATGCCCCAAACTTACTCTTAAACCTAATCTTTGTACCCCACAACTCAGCGAGACACTACAAAAACTTGTCCCACAACCCTACCTTACACCTAACTCCTTCCTCTCACTTCATCCTCACCCCACTCACCAAAACTCCCTACCCACCTCACGAGTTTCCATTACTCACCTCACTACAAACCTCCCCTCACACTCCCTACCTGACTTAACTTGTCAAGATATTCTAGCGAATCGATCTACCCACATGACCAAATCACTTTTCCCAACTCTCCCAACTAACTCACTTAGCCAACTTTCCCAAAACACTCACCCAACTAACTCACCCACCCAACTTGCTTAGCCAGCTTGAATGCCTAGCCTACCTAGCTCATCACCACATCACCTAGCTCATCACATGACTCACCACCTATCTCGTCGCATGGCTCACCACCTAGATCATCGCCTCTCCACTTAGCTCACCACACGACTCTCTGCCTAGCTCATCGTACGACTCTCTACCTAAGCTCATCATCTCGTTACATGGCTTGTTATCTCTCTCACCTAGCTCACCTAGTCCTCCTCAGTCACCACTAAGCTTGTCATCAACTCACCTCTACCTTTTTCTCATGACTCGCAAAGCCTCTCCACTCGTCACTCTCATGTCCTTTAAATGGCGTTATTTTTTGTACACGTCAATCCTCAAATTTTCACATGCACGTGGCTGGGGAAACCCTAACTTTACTTTCACTCATCATGCCTTCGCCAAAGGTCACTCTTTTATCTTCTTCAACTGCCACTTTTCATCCTATGTTGCGTTGGGGTAACTTGTAGCTCCAAAAAATGTCACTTGAGGGGGGAATCATACAACAACCTTTCTCATCTGATCTTATGACACCTATTCATCTAAACATTTTAGTCAATTGACTTGATAGTCTCTACCTTTAAAAATCAACCTATCGATCCCTTCACAAAATATGACTGTAGCAGCCCATCGATCTCATTTCTAGGTTCATGTCTATCCATTCAACTATCCTAGCCCGTGACTATGGAAACCACCATCATAGGGTTAGACGACCCCCATCTTGTCTTCAGTTTGTACACTACATTTTTCCTACTGCAATACACATACCAAAAAGAGGCAAAATTTAGACACTAGAAAATGCACCTTGCACATAAGGTCTCCTATTCAAAAATACTAAAAAATATTATAAAGCACAATAATCCCAAAAAAATCAAATAACCCCTCAAAAGCAAATAAAAATTTAAAACCCCACAAAATGGGGATAAAAGTCACCTCACCACTCATTTACTAACCCTCACCCACTAACATTTAATTCTATTCACCCCACCCACCCATTTTCATGCCCAATGCACTATGGACCCTTATCCTCTCACCCACCTATACACACTACACACATATGTGTCCCACTCCCCTAAGCACTCAAAATCTATAAAATTGCCATCTCCCACATCATTTGACAACTCTTAGACACCAAAATCTTGGTGCACTAAAGCTATACTTGATTTTTCTTACTCTTTTACATGCACACATCGGTTTTATAAGTCTCAGATAAGTGAAAGAGGAGCTCAAAATATAGATACAACTTTATGCAACACTATTTTAGCAAACTTTCAACACAAGTAAAAATCGCAACTCCGATTGGCTTACGATCTCTGTGTGATTTTTGGTGAATCGCAACTATGATTTTCTTGCAATCTTAGTCGAGTATATTTGTCATTTTCATTCATTGTTTTGTCATTCTTATTTCAATAAAATATATTTTTCCCCTAAAAAGGTTAGGGATATGACTGAGGCATGTCCCGTAACCACCAAAAACAACTGACTTTTTTTCTAAGTGTGACTGTGTATAGGTTTATATTCAGATTTGGAAGAGTTTTTACCCACTTTATTCAATGAAAGAACCCAACATTATCCTCCTCTTCATAATAGAAGTATAAGCCCATTCTATTTTTAAGTAGCATTGAATGCTTCGGTGCAAGACCTGGAATTAGAAACTAAGTAGGGTTAGAACCCTACAAATATTTTATGACTTATATTAGAAGTACATGGTCTTGACCTGAATCTATACAATCTTAGACCCTTTGACGTTCTATATCTAAAACTTTTTGTATGCTTTGTTTGCATGGAAATGACCTTTGTTGTCTTTCACTCTTTGTTACACAACTTTGTGATGACCGGTAATCACCTGCAACAAAGTGGAAACACTAATAACATGCATAACCCTTCATCAAAGCATTAATAAACCAAAATAAGAAAACATGTGTGTGTGTGTGGTGAGGTTGAACTACCCTTTGTAGTTAGACTCCCAACTATTGAACCAATCCAGGTGTTGCACTATATGCCCTTATTGTGGGATCAACCCTCGTATAGTTCTCCTATGTTCTTTCACAAGTGTGAGAAACTAACCAACCCCTAAGGAGTGCCCTCATGTCTCTTGACACTGAGATGATGGCCTAATTATATAGTATATAATGTACCCAACATGATAGTATTGTGATGTGGTGTGCCTTGGGTACATGGAATGACCCTTTGTTCCTTGAAACCCTTGAAAAATGCTTGGAGTGACTTTTCTCTTCCTAAGACATAGCTCTATGACCTTTACCTACTTCGAAATGGAGAAAGCTAGATTATTTGACTTGGTTGAGTCCTTTAGACCCATAGTAGGGAATTCTCTAATTGATTTGTAGTTGATTTTGGTAGATTTAGGAAACCCTTGTGCTTTTGAAATGATTTTTGCAATAATAGCTTTTAAGAGTGTCAGGTGGGTTATAAAGTAACATTGACTTGCTTATATAGCCTTTTGTAGTTGAAATGTTTTAATAAGGCATTTGGAAGATAAAACAATCTAGAGAAGATATTTAAATTGAAAACATAGTCGGAGAACTTGAAGGGCCAAGACCGCACTGGTTGGCCAAGACTAGACCTCACATCCTAACCCATTTGTACAGTCCTGGAAAAAGAAGGGGAAACATAAAACATGACGTTTTGATGTGAATCACAAAGGTTTTTTACTACTTTAATTAGATAATATTTATAGAATTGACGATAAATAAGAGTGCAAAGATAATTAAGTCACGAAAGAGCTAGAGTGATAGACTGATTGTATTATGAATGTGAGTATTTGTCTTAACAAGGGAACATAATCAAACTTGTAATGACAAAAGGACAAGTTGCCAAATTTTATTGCCTACACTAAGCTAATTTTGGTGCCAAAGTATCCAAATACGGAGTTATCTGGCATAAAACATGGCCATAGTGGCCCATCTTGGTGTAATCTAATGTTTTGTTGTACATCTATAAGAGAAACCCTTAACACAAAACCTTGAAAATTGGCATCATTGTAGTGAACACTTGCTCTCTCTAGTTTAAGATTAGATGTAGCATCATAACACATGTAGGATCAATCTAGAGTTCTTCATAAACCACTTCCTAAAAGTTGTAGTTGATTTGGTTGTCACATTTACCCTCTAAACATGTAAAAAAAAAATTGAGGGGGGCTCATATTTTACAGGAGAAGATTCATTTTGTTAGCATATTAGTTTTCAAATAATTCATATGACCCATCACTATATATATTTAGGAGTTGAATACCATGTTGTAACTTATACCCTTAAAATGTATTATTTTTCACAAGTATAAGATCAAAGTGTACTAGAATATTGGTTAAGATAAACCAAGTATAAGCTAACAAATAAACGTTGCTACCTAAAAGTGATAGATAATTCATATGCAACCAACATCTATCATACTCAAACCGTCATTAAAATCTATATTTAATAGGAGAATTATATTGGTTTTTCCAAATAAGATACCACACAATGCTACAAAACTTAAGAGTTATATTTTTACATCATGAACTATGCACCACTCATATATTCCTTGATCAGATGCTAAATCTCATGAGGATAATTTGTGTTGTTAAAACTTTTTAGAGTTGAAACATGTGATGTGCCCATTTGATCAAAACTCTAACATTAGGGACAACTATGAGGTGTCAATAAATTGTATTTGTGATAAGGTAACCTAAATTACATATAATATCAACAAATAACATTAAATAACATAAATATTAATACCTTGGTGTATATGGTGTTAAATACTTTTTCCTCTTTGATAGAAGAAATAGTAATAATTACTTCAAACCCGTCATTTTCTAGTGCAAGTAGAATATTAGATAATATTAATTCATGTTTTAATGTGTTTCCTGCGACCTCAATACCAAACCAATAAGGATTATTTTTAGTATTGGATGAGGGTCTTATAACTAGTATTAAATGACAAGGTCTTGCAATTTTTTTCTTCACGATCATATATGGTTGACAATTTCATGACCTCTCTTTCCTTGGAAGGACTATAAATCTAGTTCTATTGATGATTAATGTTGGTAGAGTTATTTGTTGGACTTGTCTCAAGGATGAGATAAATGTTTAAGTTCGGGGATAATGTTGGCAAAGTTATTCATCAACATTCGGTAAATACTACTTTTTATCATGGAAGCCCCAAAGATACCATAGTAATAACAATAGAGATATAATGAATGAAGAGATAGGTGATACTATAGAAGTTATACGACACCTTGCAAAGATTTTTAAAAATAATTGAATGAGGAAGGGATGATTATCAAGGTTAAATCAGTGTTCATGAGTACCATAAGATCTAGAAACGTACCACAATGATAATGATGACAAATATAGAGAAATAAGAACTAATCATTTATATACATGTGTGATATCAGGTGAATTTTTATGGCATATTCCAAGGACCTGGTTAATGAATAACCATGTCCAAGAGACGTATCCCATCATATTTTGACATATTGAGATGCTACTGTAACATATAAGGTAGTAGTTATACATTATAGTTTATATAAGGAAATTGCATATATGCTATGGTGTATGGGTAAATGTCCATTGATTGGTAAATAATAATGTCAATAAGTGTAGACTAATAGTTATCAAAGGTATAAAACATGAAAATGTAAAACCTTAGCCTTCAAATGTTGTATAAAAATGTAGAGTAAACATGAGAGAGATATTCATGTAATATGAGTATAGAAATGTATATGCTATAATATACGTATTCATTGCTATAAGATAAAGTGTAACATTTATGATGTACTCAGAGAATTATATATAAATAAAGAGAACGTAGTTTACGAAAATATACATGTTACGTGTATATGTTGGAATCATATATCCACTTTATTTTGATTTAATTAATAAGTATTGAATAAATAATTTATCTTCCTTTGCATGATATCAACTTTAGTTAGGACTTTATGAACCTAATAAGCTAGAAATAACACATAGTTAATGTCAACAACTAACATAGCTAATGACTAATTTGATCTAACATAGTATCGAAGGACTCCATTGCACAATTTACAACTTCTATTATAAGTTTCCCTAAATATACAGATCAACCTAACAATCATCTAAGCGTGCACTAGAATAACCTATTCTTAATGTATTTCCACCTCTGACTTTCGGTAAATTTTCACAAGCATTTGACAATAGCTATTTTTGCCTTATTTTTCATTATCCGATGTGTCAAAACCCTAGGGTCATGGCTTACCAAATGGAGCCCTTGTGAAAAAATCTTACGAAGCAAACATACACAAACTTTAATTTTATGGTGCATAATATGGGGGTATTGAACTTGGGTGATCTGACATGGGGTGGACAATCACAACTCTTTGCCTTTACATTGCATTTTTAAGAAACGAATTAAACACAAAAATAATGAATTGGTATATACAAATAATTAAATAAAGTACCCGATTCTTTAAATTCCCGAGAAGCCATGCTAAACATTGGAAAATCATTAGAAATTTCAAGAATCCAAGATGTACATAGTTCGTTGACAAATTGAGAGACTTAAGATTTAATTACTATAACATATGAACAACACGCATTTCATGTATTCATGGTAGCTTAAACACCTAGCAGTGTCAGGACTGTAAGCATAAAAAATTTCAATAATTCAAAGGCACCAACAATAACAATGACACTATAACGTTCATAATATTAATCTAGTGCTCTTTGTAGACTGTTTCCCATAACTTACAACTATTTTGGACCTCTAAATGTACAAGATTCGATGTTTTTGCAGCGAAACATGGAAACCCAATGGGAAAAATTGGAATCCTCCACATTTTAAAAATCTCTTGAGATATTCTACGAGCTTCGATTGAGATTTTATTAAATATATATACATTGAGAGGAATGAAGCAATAATGGAAAGTTTGTATTATCCCATCTTGTTCTCTATCGAGATTGAAATTTCTTAGCCTAAAAGTGATCGACGACTAAGATTGATGACATGGTCTTACATCTAGTGAATTTTGTGAAGAACATCCAATGCTATGATGTGTTTTATGACCTTGCACTTGTCTAGGTAATTGTTTAGCCATTGATCAACATCGTAACAAGAAATGCCTTGTTGTATAAATGCCCATTGATGTAATTATTAAACTTGTAATTCTTTGAATTAATGTATGACAATTTTTAATAGAATAATAGGTTGTATAACAATCACACACTATTCTTAGAATTGTAAAGCTTGTAATGTCTTAAAATAATATCTGACAATTTCAAATATGATATTGGGCTTTATAATATTGTTTCGGGTAGAATAATGGGTCATATAATATTTCAGATCAAATAGTAAGTTGTAAAACATTTGGCAATATCAAATAAAATGGCAAGATGTATAATATTTAACATTTCAAATAAAAATGTGGGTTTACACATGGTTGACTATTTAGTATTTGACAATTTTAGATAGAATAACGGGTTTGTTGTATTGTGTGTTGCATAACATTTGACAATAATAGTCACAATAAAGGATTACATATCAATAAACCATTAATGTAGAACTCACAATGACTTAAATTATTATTTTTGGCAAATTTAGATATTATGACACTTACAACAATTTAAATTATACAATTTGAATAAATGTCACCTTTCAATTAATTCCAACTTACCACTCTCCTAATTGTAATTTCAATTTACTTTAAACTACAAAACATATATATATTTACGCCAGAGGCATGGCTAATGTACAATAGACCTCTTACGACGACGCTCTGGAGCTTGAGTTGCTTGTCATCCTCCACTCCTCCTGTTTGATCTGCCTATTGGCACGTGCTACCATCTAGTTGTTTGGTAATCTCTGTGTCTACCTTTGGTTGCACCTATCCTCTTAAAGATGGTTTGTGTTTATATATGGGTTTTCATGTTTTTACCAGCTATCAAATTGCTTATGTTGCCCCTGCTCCTAATCTTTGCTACACAGGTTTGTCTACCTGCTTCTTTTGTTTTCTACCGTACTTTTTAAATTCAATGTTGTTTATTTTGTCTAGATCTGAACCTTGTAATGGTGAAAGCTAATATATTTGTTTAGCTTTAGAAGTTTCCTTCAAATGTTTTCGAAGGATCCCTACCCTGCAACCGTAGTTAAGAGAAAAAATAGTCTGAACTCTGTAAGAGAAAGATAATAGAGAATTTACACCCACCATATCTGAGGCATTTGAGTTAGATATAAGTGCATTTATCTATACTACTATCAAACCATCGAGAACTAAACCCTATTTTTAAAAATATCAAATGTGATGTTTGTGTAATAATATCTAAGAGCAGGGGAGAAATAGATCAAAACCCCTCTGCAGTGAAAGGAAACAATTTTTTTATCTCAACCAGATCTGAAACCTTTACGTTAACTACAGGTAATTTATATAAAATTCATCCAAACCATCTTGATTTAATCCCGGTTAGGGATCTACTTAAATTGGTCTTAATTAAATCGAACCATCAATATAATAGTTGTACATTTTAGTATATGAAATTTCCTTAGATGAACATGGAAATTAAACCTAAAATGCCCAAGTAGTAATTTACACAATAACACGCACAACAAACTACACTAATATAGGATATTTCGAAATGTGCAATCCTAATCTACAAAATCTATACTAGAGGTTTGGAGGAACTTACTATATAGGGGATACATCTTTTTCCAGAATCATAGCTTTTCCACGCACATTTAATAACACCCTTTCCCTGCCCCATCACATGCATCCTGGTGCAAGTATTTATCATTTGAGCCATTTAGTGGGATAGAAATAAAATAGGAACCCTGAAAAAGATGATTTGGACTAAAATAGATCAACCTTTATGAATGCATCCTCTATGCTTTACTCTATAACTGTAGAAAACTTGCATCCGCGTTGAAAAATCATAAGCTGGGGAATCGTAATGCAAAAAAACAAATAGGGAAGTAAAAAAACAAGCATAAAACTGCCACTTGGTCCAAATCTGATTATGTAATTAACTAGAAGCCTGCTGAGACCAGCTACTACAAATATTGGGTTGAATAATCAAACAGCTAGCCAAAAAACAAATATGCAGAGCAGAGAAAAGATGGTGAGAAAATTGTAACAATTGCATGTGAGGGCAGATGTTAGGGTGGGAGATGAACATGGTGGCAGTGCATGTTTTATTAAGTTAGTTTCTTGACCGAATTCGTAGTGGGACAACCTTTTGTGGTGTCCACTGTTGAAACTATGGATAACCCTTACATATGTTTAATAGATACTTCTGAGGTGTTTGACCAAATAGCTTCAAAAGATATCCCCTAATGAAACTTTTGTATGAAGCCTCAGTTTGATTTAATGTGCTTTCCAGTGTGCCACTGCTCTTTCAAGCCACTATAATATAAGTTGTCTTCGAGAGGGGGTCATAATTTCCTTTAGTAGTCTATTTATACTTGGTCTAGATAAGCACGATATTAACCATACCTGTACAAATCTTTACCATTTTATAATGGTGTATCCCATGTTTATTGTCTTTTACATTGGAATAGTAAGTCTACAATTCACACTAAATACACCTTTATGTGCAGGTCAAGAAAAATTGAAACTGTAATAGGTTTAAAAATTAGATACCCAATTAACAGAAGAAAAAAAACATATCTAGGGGTATCAATTCTTGAAATTTTTTGTTTTTATTGATTAAAATCATCTAAGAGCATCAAAGAATCAAATCTTATGTACAAGTCATTGATAATTATAATGCTACCTTCTACTCTCTCTTGTACCGAATTCCCCATACCCGTTGAAGATGCTTCTATGCACAATAACTTATTTTCCCAATTAACATTACCCGACCAGACTTTGAGAGCCATTCATAAGCATTGTACAAAGCATTGAGGGTATCTATTTAGCGTAATTCGATTCAAAGTTGTACCCAACATGTCATTTGGGTGCAATAGGACTAAATTGGATTATAAAAACATAGCTGCTAACACATGCAGATGCTTAATAAATGTTCACTAACTATTTGATGAAATGCTTTGTCTTTTTCATTTGAAGCTCTTCTCTTTCTGCTAGGGATAACTCAGAGGCACGAGCATTCTTTTCTCATGCTGGAGTTGAATCTAATTCTGGTGTTTGATTGAGTTGAGCTTAATACTCTTGCCAACATTGACATCCCCATTCAGTAACTAGCTGGTGTCAGATTAGCTGGTGCTAATATTTCAATGGATGGTGTAAGACTAGCTCGTTTATGGGGTAGTTTGATGCTCCTTTTTTTATTAATTAGTTAATTATTTCGGGTTCCTTTTTTAAGCTAGCTTTCCCCGGAAACATATTCAAAAGCCAATGGGTATTTCATACAGAATCATAGAATTAAGCTTTTCCATTTTGATATAGAATGAAACAAGGTCGATAATCTTGTCTCTCCGTTATCTATGAAATAAACAATTTATGTATCTTATTAGGAAACTCTTTCACGGAGAGCTTGATTTCAATGATATGTAATGAAAGCACCCTCTTTTGTTATGACATCATCTAGGAAAGATACCCAGCATTCTGCCTTTATGAAAATAATTTTTTCCTTTTTATGAATGTAAATCTCACATATCGATCATATTTATCACTATGAAAATGAATTTAATCATATATGAATGTGAACCCACATTGCAATGCACCAAGGTAATTGCATATTGGATCAGAATCACCCATCCTCATCAACCAAGTGAAGTATGTTTAGCCTCATTCCCAGGTGTTTGTTAAGTGAAATCCTTTTTGAATTTTTTCACTAGACCAAACCCACTTTATCATGCACATGCAAATATGATGGAAGCATGGATGGATCTTTGAACGGAGTTTGCAAATTTTTCTTTATTTCCTGTACGACCTATCTATATTTGATCACGTTAATGAATTATATATAGGGTTACTTCAATATCTGGTAACTAGGATCTTGAGGTACTAGTGTCACTTAGCAAATGAATCCAAATGATTTTTCATGGTGCTCTAAATTACTTGTGAGTGTGTTCTAGGATAATGTTGGGAAACTGCGGCTAGTAACAAATGTTTGCTTTTTGGGGTGTTAGATCCAATTTCATGGTTACTTAAAGTCAAATAATTAATTCATTTAGTGAGGTTGACACCTCTGATGAATACTAGGTTTTGGATTCACGATTAAATATGAAAAAAAAAATCTTTTGTTTTTTTGTTATTTGTTGTCTTAGAGTTTATCTTGATTTCAAAGAAATTAATTAATCAAGGAGCATGGCACCTCAGAGTCAAATTTAGTGAACTATCTAGGATGCCCTTACTGAGGATGTAAGTAGAATCATTCTCAATGCATTTGTTATGGGCCAAATATATAATGATTGGGTCTCATATACTTGAAGAATATATTTCTGTACACAACTTGTACATACATTATGTTACTAGACTTTAGGAAAAATGTCTATCTTTTCTTGTAATGAATGCTATTAATTTTCTACAATTGCTAAAGTAATACAGATTGTATGTGTCATCAAACGATGAAAAAGTGCAGTTGTATGGCACTTCCAGGATGCAGATCTAGGTTTTGGTTCATGGCAAGCAAAGGAGTTGCTAGATCAACTTGACAACGTTCTTGCAAATGAACTGGTTGTTGTTAAGAGTGGCCAGCAAATTGTGGAAGTAAAGCCATAGGTATTGTACCATAATCCTATTAGCCCATTCATTACAAAACTCACTTTTATTGGTATGAATATGTTGTATGTAAATTAAGATTAGCATGTAAATATCATATATAGGTTGTTTGCCAAGTTGTTTGACTTCAAAATTTGTAGGGTGTGAGCAAAGGTGTTGTAGTTGAAAAGCTTTTAACGACAATGGCTAGGCAGGGGAGTCCTCCTGATTTTGTTTTGTGTATTGGTGATTATCGTTCAGATGAAGACATGTTTGAGATTACTGACAGTGCAATGACATCTTCACCTAAAACTTCAAAGAGGGAGGTCTTTGCTTGCACTGTTGGCCAAAACCAAGCAAGGCTAAATATTACTTGGATGATATGGTTGATGCACTTAACATGATATGAGGTTTAGCAACAACAAGTGATTCGTTGAATGTGAGTTCACCGAGAATAATGGATTCTGGAGTTGTTTCAGAAGTCTAATGTTTATGCATTCTTTCATGCAGTTCATGTACAAAACAAGTGTATATATCTGATAAATTTTGCCTTGTCATAATACATAATTTTTGGATCATCAACCTACTATCTTACTACCATATATTTGCATATGTGCTTTCGTTTTTGTGGGTTTGATAGCGGCCTATTGCACTTTAGTGCTTGGATTCAATGTTCTGTACTTCTGTGCTTGCTTGAAAATGATTATTCATAATGTTTGATCTTATTCAATTCGTGTTTCAGTGGAGTTTGACACCATTAGGACTAAGAAGGAATATTCATTCATATTGCTTGGAAATGTCAAGTGTGTGATATGCAAGACATTTTACCTTTTTCAAATAGTTTATTGTTTCTTTAGGCCTGAGATCTGTTTCATATAGTGCTGACATTTAATAAGTCTTCCAGTTTACCTCACTTCTAAGTTGTTTTAGTTGTCAAATTTCCATTTATTAAATGTGGTTGTTAATTTTGTATTAATAATAAAGATGACAAGTCAATGTTACACGTTAATATAAGTGGGGATGAAGACATCAAGTTTGACATCATGCAAGGATGTTTATCATGCCCACTTATATCTAAAAGTGACAAGCTGTAGAAATGAATCAGATAAAAAACAATACACTGTATTATGTGATTGAAAATTCTTCCTACTAATAACAATTAATAGTTAGAAGTTACACAAATGGAAGGTGAGAAATAATATCCTATGCACTTTTATGCGATGCTGGCATATTTTGTGAAGTTTTACTACTGTGTAGTTTGAGTGTATCTGATACTATGTAATCCCAAATGCAGGTAAGGGTTTGACATATTTCTGAAATCCCAGCACCACCATACATGTAAGCTTCCCACTATGGATGTCATATAAACACATAATTACAGCAACTTGGGATGGCCGAATTGAGTAGACAATGATGATAATCATATTGTTTCTGTTTCTCAGGATTATCCTTCAACTACTGGCTACTGCCACATGTACATGTAGAACCATTTTTAGGTTAAGCATTTTACACTGATTATGTGAATGGTATGTCTTTAAGGGTATCAATGCTTTTAATTCTCTTTTCTTTTGATATTTTTTAATCCCTTTATCAAGCCAGTATGAATGATTATGGTGATCATCTTTCATGTTTCCATCTATTTTTTTCCAGCAACACATTAGTATATATGTCGAGTTTTATTTTTGGGCGTTGGGTTGTTCTTGGTGGAGAGCACAATATTCTGAAGCTATGCTCAATAGTATCTTGATATTTACAAGGCCAAGGCTTGAAATTTCTTTTACAAACACAAGTATTTTTAAGCTTAAAATTTTCAAACTATTTTTAAAACAATAATGCTTATTGGATGGTACTTACCTGCTATATATAGTATAGCATTGACAAATTGACCACCATGGGTTTTAAAATAACCTTATTCCTTTCATTTTGATTGATTTTTGTGCGATAGGGTGTTTATATTGCAATTAGTGGAAGTAACAACGTGAAATCTTACCAGCATGCAATAAGGAAAAGGGGAATTTTTTAAAAAACAACACAGAAAATAAAAAATGCAGTTTTCCTGTTTAACGTGAGTCAAATCCTTCAAGCCAAATCACCTGACATTTTTTTAGTTTGCACAACCATAACCTTTATACAACAAGAATACGCCTTGCACCTCAGTACGTTGTACTTTATACCTTCGTCCTTATGATCCTTCTTGCCCGTTATCATGTTCCAATAGCAATTATAATAGCAACACAAATGTTCTTCTAGGCAAAGCTCAAGCTTCAATCCCTTGTTTCCCTACTTTTTGAGTGTTTATGCTTTACGAAAATCCATTGGCTGTTTCTCATGGGACCAAACTGTGCATGCAAAAAATTATTCCTTGTCACAGAGTTAAGCCATGTCTTCTCCTTCTAAATCAGTTTCTAATGCTTACAACCGCACTGAGACATGACTTTGGTTTATGAAATTTAGTCTGCGGAAATACTAGGACAATCAAGATGGGTTTTTTTGCAGACATTAGAACTGTATTATCCAGTTTAAGCTGAAGATTGAATTATGTTAAGCCAGCCTCTATACGATGTAGGATGAATTAAGTATATTCACCACATGCCTTCAATCTTATCTGAACTGCATTGTATATGCAGTTTCCTGAACCAATTGGAAGGGATGAGATAGACTTAAGAAGCTTTACTTTTCACTATTAATTCTAGAAAAACAACCATTTAATACTAAATTTCGTACTCTTTAGCGCCTCTACATGAAACTTGTACATTAAAAAAATTATATCTAACACTTTCAATATTCCAATTGATTGCAAGGATTTCCTTTTAATGCTTATATGTTTGTGATAATCTAGGGTTTTTTAGGGATGAATTATCAATCCAATGGGCTAAATTGTTACTATATTTTCTAGAAATTACGGATCTGCTTGTTTTTCTTAGTTCAAGATATTCTGTCTTGGTGGACTTTTTCAAGGTACAACATGATGATGTTATATCTTTTGGGATGGAGCTAATGGTTTTATTCATTTTGAGATGAAGCCCATGATATTATTTCTTTTGATATTGAATTGATGATACTATCTCTTTTAGCTGAGGCTAATTATATTATTGATTTATGCTATTGTAGGATATAATTATTTTGTGTATTGTTTTTTTTCTTATTTGAATGCAAACGGAGGGTAATGGCTTATTCCTTTCGTGTTACTATCTTTGAAAATGATTACAAGAAAACCGGCTGGAACATCATGCAATGGGTGGCATGATGATGTTGTTTCACTCGTAGTATGGGGTAGAAGTGGACTTTAATAAGACTAATAGTCTCCTTCTAATTTTACCAATTGAATTGAGAATAATTATTGAGATGATAATTTTGTATGTTTCATTTTCATAATGATCTATTAATATTGAATTTATTGGTAGAATCACAAGCATTTTTTCGGTTGCAGTTATTAAATTATCAATCTAGGTAAAGTGTTTTTTCAAAGTTCATTGTTGACCTTATCAGGAGAAAAGCATTCGTTTCTATGACCAGATACTTTGGGATGCAGTAATCCTATCTATTCCCCCATATCCAATACAGATCCATGTACATGTGGCAGTAACATCTATCCAATATGCCACTGTTTGCAGGCCATGTGCAGACATATCTTGGATATGATAGTGCAGTCAGCATCCAAGCAAGACACAACTTGTCAGCCTTTATCCACATCACATCTAAAAAGGTTTGGATATACCTTCATCTATTCGATGTAAAAGAATGGTCAAGAAATATCAAATCCAATAAACTACAATTATATGCCGAGAATTTCTATTTTGGGTTGGGTACTTTCTGCAGTCATTCACAATGGACTGTAGGGAGTGGCATGAAAATTCAATAACTCCCATAGTTCTTCTATGTCTGAAGTTAAAGGAAATCCAAACATGTCCCAGTCCATAAATTTTTAGCCAATTGTTTTTATTTGAAAATCTGAAGATGTCAAGTAGCAGCTTTCAAAATTAAACAGAGGATATTATTGTTTAAAATGTGCCTGGAGACCAATAAAGCTACTTGAAGAATTCCTCTTCATGTTGAGAAAACTGGTTTGTAAATTTTCCAAGTGTTCATGAGCACCACATCAATCATTTCAAAGACATTAACAGTTTTACATTTGATCTGCAACTTAGGTTAAAATGGGGATGGAAATAGGAGAGCATGATCATAAGCATCCTTGTCTAAAGTTATGTTTTAAAACAACTTTGTCTCCTAACTCGGCACAAAATTTTGATATAAATATAGTATGTACGAATGTGTGTATGTATGTGTCCATGCCACATTGTATGGTAAGGACCCTGAAAAATTGGCATATAAGTACCTGTAGCTGTTTTTGTGCTCATATATGAAACCTGGAACTTTTGTTTTTTAAAATATTACATTAAAAAAACATAAAGAAGTTTTTTCCCTCCAAAGCCTTTGTTTTTTACTAATATGCCACAGTTGGTACTATTTTGACCACAAGGAACGAGGGAAATCAACTACAGTTACTCTTCCCTCTTTGAATATCACTTTTGCTACTCATTTCCCATTGGTATTCTCCACAAAAAGGACATGGATTAAACAAATTCCAAGCAATTATTTCCCTTTGAACTTCTTAGAGTTTCCAATGAAACTTCAGTGCACCTGTCATTTACGTTGGTTTATCTAGTAAATCCTTCAACTGAGTGCTGAAATTTGTACATTACCCATTGAAGTTCTTTGCATTTCCACCTGATTGCATATATTAACATCTCTGCAATTTCTTTTATCTACAAATATGTAGAATCTTAATAAGAAGAAACAAAGCTTACTTATGTAGTTGCCTGGTTCAGTGTTTGAAATTTGTTTAATTGTGTTGTCTGCTTCTTTGGTAGAAATAAAGCTTTGGTTTTATTGGGAAGAAAGCCTTGATTTGGAGTTTTAAAACCATTGCATTGACAATGAACTCTTGATATGTTCTTACATTTAATTCACAATAAACAATATATAAAGTGACTAATAAATGTTGTGTAGCGCTTGTTAATGTACATTTTAGAAATCACAATGTGCTTTTGTTCTAACAATTAGTTGATATTAATGAAAACTAATTCAAATGGAAAAAACAACATTTAGTGGGCATCCTATTTGGACCAAATTTCATTTGGATGTTTTGATATAATATGCCAGAGCAAGCAAAGTTTGTAACAAGAAGTGAACAATCTCGTCGAGCTATGAAACCTGTGGATCTCATTAAAAAAGTGACGAAATCATAGCCACTATTCATGAATTTGTCATGTAGGATACGTTCAACCAAATTTCATTTGGTGTATAGTATTGCTACTATTTCTAACTGGATACTACAGATTATTCAAATGTTTAAAGTTTTAGAATTTTTTATGATTTTTGTTATAAATTTGTACATAGTTGAAAACACGGACAACGTGGTAGATTTAAAGGTCTCAATTTTAGTTTTCAGATTAAAGAGCTTCAGCTGGAGTCAGAATCCACATCACAGAACTTAGTGCAAAAGAAAGTATCAAGGAAAAACAATGCTCGCTGAGATTTCAAAGTGGCTTAATGACTTGCGAGCATCTACTGACCAAAATAGTCAAAAGGGTAAATTAGTTGGGTTATATTTGCAAGTATCAATTTCAACAATCTTTTTTGGCATTTTTGAGATTTTCTACTAGCATTTTTCTGAATCAGAATAAATTTCTAGAGCACAAATCTGACATGATATTTGGATTTGTTTAATTGGATTGGTATGTTTCTTTCAAATGCACCTCGAAAGTTCTTTACTAACATTTTATTTTGTAAAATTCATGTTGGTGCATTTATCTCCCAAATTCGGGGTTGGGTGTGTCGGCTTGAGCATTCTTATTGAGTTGTTCCTCCTTTATCTTCCTCATAGTAATTTTAAGCTCCCCATTGATCCTGTTTATATACTGCTTCTAGCCAACATCACCATCCATGTCCAATGAAGTTCAATAGTGTGTTTGTCACATGTGCCATACCTGACTTCTCTGTTTAAGAATGATAGAATAAACCCTTGCATACCATAGTAAGGGACTTCTAAGACTTGGTGTACTTCTCAAGATGCAAAATTCCTATTTATGAATCTCCAAGGCCTTATACTTGCAACTTATCTTCCTTTGGTGAAGCTCGCTATACCCTAAAACCTTTATAGTCCCCCATGGGAATATGCTTATTTGTAAGAACAATGCAAAGCAAGTAACTAATTGTTGCCTTGGAAATGACAAAATAATTGCATATATATGAGTTTTAAATCCTAATTTGGTAGTTGGGAATATGCTTATTTGCAACAACAAAGCAAAACATGTTACAAATTGCTGCTTTGGAGATGACCAAGAATAAGGGCATCTATACGGGTTATGAATCATTTGGTGTATTTAGAGTTATGACTTCGGATTTGAGATGCATATATGTGCCCTTATTCTTAGTTATTTCCAAAGCAACAATTCATCGCTTGCTTGTCTCTATTCTCACAAATAAGCGTATTCCCTCAGGTGACTTAAAAGATTTTAGGGTAAAGGGAGTTTCACCAAAAGGAAGACAAGTCCCGTGAAGTACACCAACTCTTACAAGTCCCCTACTAATTTTCTAATAGGGTTTCCCCCAGTCTTATTGACTCTATCTACAACCAGACCCACTAAGAAAACACAACCTACACCAGAAGATAACTCCCAAACAAATCATTTATACCCATTCAATACTTTCACAAACCAATGTTTCGAAAATGAAAATAAAAATAAAAATAAAAATAAAAATAAAATTAATACCTCTAACCAAAAATCAAATTCATGTTCATTTATATATTTTCCCATAAACAACTGAAGTCTTGTGAACGTCACTAAAATCGGTCGTTCGTTCATTTACCCTCTACGTTTTTCTCGAAGCTACCGCCAATGACTGATAAATTGATCTTAATTTCGAGAACCCCATTCACAGCAATCGATGCCAAATAAATACAGACAACGTATCAAACTCGAATAGCAAAACGCTGACTAATTTCTCCTCATTTTTGGCTTCAATTTGAGCTTTAGTTCCATAATTTTGGCTCGGAATTTACTACGCCCAAGGGTTTTAGGGTTTTGAAATTTGAAATAATAATGGCGGAGGCAGAGGAGGCTGATCTCGAGCAACAGCTAGAAGCTCAGCTAGTGGAGCAAAGGGACTCTCTCGCTGGCGTGGACGAAGCCCTTGCTGAAGACCGCGCCAATTCTGAACTTTTGATGGTATGCATTTTCAGGACATTTAAGCTTTTACAGTGCATGATTGTTTGAAGTAAAGAGCTTCTGGAAAAAGCTGTATAAAAAAATACGTATTGACATTTTTGGTCACGCTTCGTAACCCTTTTATCGGAATGAAGAGTGTATTTGGGTGAAGATTTAGAACCGATGTGTTATGTAGTCTATATTGTTCGAGAAAAAATGTGTGAAAAAGGGGAAATGTATCCATGTTTTCTGTCGCGCTCACCGATATTTGGTCAAAATGAAGATTGTATGCTAGTGAAGATTCATGCCTTTGGTCTATTGGTTTTGATGTATGGCTTTCAATGAGTCCACCAGGGATCAAGTCTTGCTGAGTACAAGCCTGAAAACACCGGACATGGAGAGTCAAACGGTTGAGGCCAGGATCGTGCCCTGGGTGATTTTGACGACGTGGATGCCCCTCACCCGTAGCTGCTTAGCTGAAGATGATCATTGGTTTAGTTTTTCGCCTACTTTGCATTGTTGAATCTATATGTTCTCTACGGAACTTAGGCAAAGTTACCATTAAACTATGTAATCCAGTGCCCAATTGTATTAAACTATGTAATCCAGTGCCCAATTGTACGACACCTCTAGAGGCGCTTAATCAAAAAAAGATCCATGCCTGATCGGATAAGATTTACAGTAGGGTTTATGACTGTTTTTCAAGTGGAGAACAAGCAAATTCTGGTTTATGACTTTTTTGAAAACTAGGGTTTATAATTTTATAATTGGAGACCAAGCAATCTAATATGATCTAAATGAAAAGTGTATGTGAGTAAAGATTTATGACCCGCACAATAAATATAAATCATGGCTTATGATTGGAGAGCCTGCAACCTGATATGGTCAGAATGGAGTGTGTGTTGGTAAAGATTTATCATAGACAATTGATAGGCTAAATTTAAATCAATGTTAATGATTGTTTTAAAATTGGAGAACAAGTAATCTTATGGACCATGGTATTTGGTGTGTTAGTAAAGATTTATGAGTGACCGTATAAATTTAATTTGGGTTACTAATTATTATTATTTTGATTGGAGAATAAGCAATCCGATATGATCAGAATGAAGAGCTTATGTTAGTAAAGATATGTAGCTGATAGGATAAATATTAATTATGACTTGTCAATTTCTTTAATTGAAGAACAAACAACCTTTGGTTTTGGATAGATGATAATTTTTGTCCCCGGGCTTGGTGCCAAGGATGGAGGAGTATCTATTGCACCAAATTTGCCTAGGGATGGGTTAATGAAATTTAATTATAGTAGATGTTTGTGTGTTCTTTTGATGTTCTTTTTGATTGATTAGAGGGGTGAGCTTTTACCCTCAGGTAATCAAGGTGTTCTTAGCCTACCAGATCTTGAACTTGTGTTTTTTCATTTTGCCTTGCAAAACCCAATATTTACAAGTGAACCCTGTATACAAGCAAAGCTACAAGCAATAAAGAAATACACAATGAGAAACAACTGCAAACCTTCCTTAGAGTCTTCTTGCAACCTCAGATGAGATAGCTGAAGTGTGACTACACTTGTTGGATCTCTTGGATAGTTTGATTGTGGATGCTCCAATCTTGTTTCCAAATGGAAGAGGAATGCCACGAGTGAGTGATCATGTGGACAACCTTTCGGTATGCAGATTCGAATGGCAAATGAACAAAGGTTTGCTGCAAATGCTTAAAGCTTCCAAGGATGTTTTGTGAAGGATATGGCTTGCTATTTATAGTTGAAGGAGAGGCCATGGATTGTGGATCAATGTTTGAATGGGTCGCAGGATCATGAATGCATTTTCCTGAATTAGCAAGTTGATTTGGTCTGTGTAGTTGGATGGTTTGAATATTCATTTAAGGGGCAATGAATATTTGGTTGACTTTTGAATTTATTTGAGAAGGTGGTTGTATGTGTATATTGCTGCTTCCACCTTTGTAGGGTTCTAGAACTTGAGTGGAGTGGGCTAGTTCAACTTGAGTGAGTTGGATGGTGAAGTGGAGAGTGAGTGGAGAATTAACTATTTATTTATTTTAAATAGCTAATTAAGTTAGCCAAGGGCTGTGAGTGTATGCTTTGTGCATAATAGAATTAATTAAATTAATTCTAAAGGGTTGTGGTGAATTCTAATGGAATGTGAGGGGGGTAGTGGTCTAGGATGCATGCTAGGATTATTTTGGCATATTGTGGAGGTGGTAGGAATGCCTAAGACTAGGTATGCATTTTTAGGGTGTCTGCATTTGCCCTTCTTTAAAGTGTTATTATGAAGTAATAACATTTTAAAGATAGTAGACACATGTAAATCAATGTGCGGGTGGTAAGGAAGTATGGTGGATCTAATTGATTTGCCTCGGTGAATCATTTGGATGCCCCAACGAGTATGGATGCTAAGTGAGTGCCCTTTTAAGTAGATGTGTGACGTAGCAAAGTAGTGGACAACCGCTTGATAGGAGGAAGAAGGTTGATGATTCGAGAAGAACTAGAAAGAGGATGGGGTTGATTTTGCTCATAGCATAAGCTTCCATTCGGATAGTGAAAATTAGAGCAACCTTATTTTGTTGTTGCACAATAGAGTTGTCACCATGATTATTAAAGAATCGGTATGTTCAACCTGTTGTGTGCGTAAACAAACACACACACAGCAAACAAAAAGAAAGATGTAAAAAATCCAATATAATGAGCTTCCATTCTGATAGTGAAAGTTAGAGCAACCTTATTTTGCTGTTGCACAATAGAGTTGTCACCATGATTATTAAATAATCGTGATGTTTAACCCATTATATGCGTAAACACACACACAACAAACAAAAAGAAAAATGTAAAACAAACCCAATATACATAGTAAATGTATGCACCATGGCTATAAGGGAGCCAAGATGAGAACGTAATACCTGTAATTGGTCCAAAGAAAGCAAAAGATAAAAAGTAAAGCAAACCCAATATACTCAATAAAAGTATGCACCATGGCTATAAATGAACCAAGATGATAACGGAATACTTGTAATTGGTCAATAAACAATAACAATGCAACACAACTATAATAAAGACAATTAACTCTGCCCCTAATGTGTTCCACAATGATGATTAAGTAGATTTGGATGCCCCCAAGCAATGATTTATGCAAGGGGGTTGAATCGGACTGAAGAGTAGAGTCAAGCAACTCCTAATGATATTCTTTGTTGGATCCACATTGAAGATTAATCTGAGATTGAAATGGGTCATTACCCCCAAACAAGGATGTATGCAAGAGAGGAAATGAGAGCCAATATTTGTCCCAAGTGAGGATTCACGTGAGGGATAGGATTGATTAGACTTGCCCCCAAGCAAGGATACATGCGAGGGGTAAGATAATATGTTGTGATAATTATAGGATAGTTGGAACGATCACTAGGATAGAAGTTAAAATTGTGATTTGAGTTTTTGATTTTTTTTGCGAATTTTTAGGATTTTGTGATTATTTGAGTGGGGATTTTGATTATGCGATTTTTTTGTATGTCTTGATTTTTTTGATGTTTTTGGACTTGGAGTATGTGATTTGTTGGATTTCTCGATTTTTTTGATGTTTTTGGATTTTGTTGGATTTTTATTTTTTTTTGTGATTTTTTGAATTTGTAAATGTTTTGTGATGATTTTTTTGATCTAACTGTAACAACCAGTGAGATTTAGTTAGATAATACGGGACCCACCCAAGTAAGCACAAGCACATAAAGACTTATGAAGACCAAGGGATGAATGTGAGCAAAAATGAATGGGATGACAGATGATGCACGTCCTAACTGCAAGGAACAAGCAACATAAACCGGTTTGGTATGAAGTGGTAAGATGGACAAGATGGACAAACCATAGAAGTGAATGTGCTAAAATGCCCCCAGGACAAGAGGTATGTCTGTATGGCTCAAGAGAATAATCTCTTCAAATGAATTGCATTCATGGGTTCTTTAAGCTCTTCGCCATCTTGAGTCGATAACTTGTATGCGCTTGATCCGAATTTAGCAGTGATAAGGTAAGGATCCAACCAGTTTGGCTCAATTTTTTCTTTCTTGTCCCGATCTTTGGTTGTATTTTTCTGATTTTCTTTTAAAACAAGGTCGCCGACCTCAAATTGTCGTTGTTTGATCTTCTTATTGTAGTTGCGTCGAAGTCGGTTCTGATACACTATGAGATGGTCCAAAGCATTGAGCCTTTTTCATCTAAGAGATCAAGCTTAGCTAGACGAGCTTGTCGATAATCATCTTTGTTGATTTGATGTTGGAGGGATCCACAGAGGGATAGGAGCTCGACCTCTATAGGTAAATACAACTTCAGAGTCGTATACAAGTGAGAATGGAGTGGTTCCTGCGGGGGTACAAAAGGATGTACAATGGGCCCAGAGGGCGGGATATACTTGGGTATGCTGATTGCGACCATGCTTATCAACAATATTTTCCATAATGGATTTTAATGTCTTGTTGGAAGCTTCATCTTGGCCGTTACATTGAAGATAATAAGGGGTGGACCAACGAAGGCAAATATTGAAATGTTTGGCTAAGGCTTTAACGTTTTTGTTTTTGGACTTGCCGTTATGTGTAACAAGGGAAGATGGAATGCCAAAATGACAAATAAGGCGGGTAAATATGAATTTAGAAATATTATTACTAGTGACACGGCTGAAAGACATTGCCTCTACCCATTTGGTAAAATACTCCGTAACAGTGATAATGAACTTGTGGCCATCGGATGAGGTGGTGTTGATATTGCCTATAAGGTCGAGCCCCCATTGGGAAAAAGGCCAAGGTGTAGTGATTGGTTACAAGGCTTTTGAAGGTGCATGAATAAGGTTTCCATGTGTTTGGCAAGCCACAAATTTGTATGCATTAGACTCCATGGTAGGCCAATAGTAACCAACGTGTAAATTCTTCTTTGCTAAAACCATGCCGCTTGGATGAGCTCCGCAAATACTAGCATGTACCTCTTCTAGGGTTTGGAGAACTTCGTCTTGGTTGAGACATCTTAATAGAGTCCCATCATAGCCTCTTCAATAAAAGGTGTCGGCAAGTATGGTATAACGTGAAGCACATTGTGCTAAGGCTCGTTTATTTTGAGAGTTCATGTTTTCGGGATAAGTGTGGTCATGGATGAAAGTATAAATGTCATGATACTAGGGGTTGTCAGGACTAACTATTTCACAGACCATGGTTGACTCAGGCAAATTGTAAGTCGGAACCAGAAGATGTTCAACAAGAAACTCAGTATGTGATTGATGGGTGTTGAACTCAAGAAGAGATCCGATGGTCGCCATAGCATTTGCTGATTTGTTTTGAAGACGAGGAGCTTGTTTAAATGTGATCAACTGAAAGTAACCTCTTAGGCTATCCACCATGAGTTTGTAAGGAATGAGCTTTTCATCTTTGACTTGGTATTCACTTGTGACTTGCTTGATTAGAAGAGAATTGCCAAATATTGCCAACTCTTTGAAGTTCCATGAGATTGCCAATTTTAGTCCAGCTATGAGGGCTTCATATTCTGCAATGTTGTTTGTGCAAGGGAAGGCCAAGCGGAAATTTTGGAATAACATTGCCATCTGGTGTGATAAGCAAAATACTAGCTCCTGATCCATGGACATTACAAGATCCATTAAAGAATAGGATCCAAGAAGGCACTGTAATAACATACAAAAGTTCTTCATTTGGAAATTCAAAATGAAGTGGTTCCAATCTTGGTAGAGGTGCCACAACAAGTTGATTTGCGAGAGCTTGTCCTTTGATTGCTTTTTGGCTAACAAACTTGATATCAAACTCACTTAGTAGAACGACCTAACTTGACATTCTTCCTGTGAGAATGGGTCTAGTGAGTATATATATGAGAGGATCTACTTTGGCAATGAGTTTGGTCGTGTGATTGAGCAAATAGTGTCGTAGTTTGTGAAATGCGAAAGCTACTGCTAAACACACTTTCTCAACTTGTGAATATTTCAACTCATGATCAATGAGTGTTCGACTTAGATAGTAAACAACTTGCTCCTGTCCTTGGTTGTTATGTTGTGCAAGCAATGCTCCTATTGCACGTTTTGTAGCAAATGCGTAGAGAAGCATGGGTTTATCTGATATGGGCGGCATGAGAACCGATGGACTGGATAAATATTCTTTTAACTTAGCAAAAGAATCTTGACATTCTTGGTTCCACCAAAACTGAACATCTTTCTTTAGCAATTGATTAAAATGGTGACACTTATCTGCCGATTGTGAAATAAACCTTTTGATGGACTGAATTTTTACTTGAAGACCCTTGAGTTGCCTGAGATTTTGGGGAAGAGGCATTTCCATGATTACCTTGACCTTTGCGGGGTCTTCTTCTATGCCTCTCCGTGATACAATGAATCCTAGTAATTTCCCACATGATACGCTGAATACACATTTCTTGGGATTAAGTCGCACTTTATATTCTTGCAATGTTTCAAAGATGCACCTCAAGACCGTCAGTTGATTTTCCCTTGTTTTAGACTTTGTTAGGATGTCGTCAACATAATCCTCCACGATATCATGTAGTGTGTCATGAAAGATGACGGTCATTGCTCTCTGATATGTAACTCCTGTGTTTTCGAGGCCAAAAGGTACGACCTTATAGCAGAATGTGCCCCGCAATGCAGTGAACACTGTTTTATGTTGGTCTTCCTCTGCGATATGAATCTGATTGTAGCCAGAAAAGCCATCCATTAAGGAAAGCATTTCATGACTTGTTGAATCCACGATCATATCTATATTTGGTAGAGGGAAGTCATCTTTTGGACATGCCTTATTGATATCACGAAAGTCTGTACATATTCCTTATTGGTCGGATGAAGCTTGCTTCCAGAAGTTTTTGAAGTTCATCTTTGACAAGTAATGCAATTTTGGGGTGCATTTTTCTCAATTTTTGTTTAACAGGTTTCGCATTTGGATGTACCACAAGATAGTGTACCATAAGAGATGGGTCTAGTCCTGACATATCCTTGTAAGTCCATGCGAAAACATCTTGAAATTCGACAAGTAATGCTGTGAGCTCTGCTTTCTTTGTATCGGAGAGGCTCGCACAAAGTTGTAAAATCTTCGGTTGCTTAGGTGTGCCAATGTTGATATCTATTGTTTCCTTAACCTACATCTTGGATGTATCTTTTTTTGAAAAGGATGCGGTTGGTTGATGTAGATCTTCAGTTGATGATGAGTGAGGGTCCCCTCTCTCTGGTGCCTTAGAAAGGTTTTCACCAGGAGATACGTCTCTTTTCTTTTTACTACTTTTCACTTTTTTGTTTTTGTGTTTCTCCAATAGTGCCTCAACGAGGTTTTAACTATGGGACATTTGATTTTTCAGTTTTTTGATTGGATTTTCACTTTGTTGTGGACTGGGGTACTCTAGTTCCTCACCGAAATAGGTAGTTGCATCCAAGTCGATATCAAATCCCTTCTTGTGATCAAAGAGGGGGATGGGATCACGAGTGCTGAGAGTTGCATCCAAGTCGATATCGAATCCCTTCTTGTGATCGAAGACATGATTTAATTGGTCATGACTTATGAGAGTAGGATATACAAGGTCGAAGTCGATGGTATTGATAGAGAGGTTTTCAAGAAAAAAGTTTGTGTGGCAAGGTTATCGAAGAGGCTATGTGTGGAACTTGTATCGTTGTCAGAGTCAATGTCCTCAGCACTAGTCGAGACATCAAGCAGTATGTTTGAGTTTACAAATGTACGATAACCAAGACCATACTTATAAACATTTTCCATGCAAGATATCGGATCGAGACATCCTTGTTTGTTTTTCCCGAGTCCTTTGCCTTTCCACTGCATATTTTTCATGCTTCTATGCGCTTTTGTATATTCGGATGATTCATAGCAAGAAGCATATCCATTATCATATGGCCAAGAGTCGGAAGAACTCAGAACGTGTTCTTCGTTAAGATATTCAAATCTTTGCCGTATAGACTTACCAAGATTATAGATGGGAGCAATTTTGATATGAGGGGCGTTGGGTTGGCCATAATTGCGTGGAGACAATGGTAGCTCACCAATGTGAAGATAAAGATAAGATAAAGATAAATATATAAATGTCCAACAAGTGATCACAAAAGTAGGTCAAAGGGATTGTAAAAAACAACGAGCACCATTACAAGGCGGGAAAACCAAAGAGTTCCTGATAAAGAGGAAATACAAAGGCTAATAGAGGTGGCCAACAAGAAGAAGAAATCACAGGCACCCAAAATGGGGGTGGAAAAACATGTAAGAGGAAGAAAGAGGGAAAGACAACAAAGGAGAAGAAAAGTGGAAAGCCCATCAGGGGATGGAAGATCCAACTCTCCTAGCATCCAAGGCCGACTTGAAGAAATTGAGGATAGAATGCTGACCAGCCGAGAGGCTACCTATTATGCCGTTGTTTGGATACAGTATTATCCCTTCGATGCCTGGTGGATCTTGTCTGTTTCCTGAGCCTAGTACGGGCATGTTTGAGATGACTCAGGGAACCATGGATGGTCTCCCTGGGCCGAACCAACATAGAGGAAGAAGTTGGGACGATCTCACAAAGGTGCTTAATGCCTCTCTCTGCGGGTAAAAATATGAAGAAGGAAGTGATCCGCTGGGTAGAGAATGGTCTAGGATGCGGTTGAAGAGTGTGCTCCCGAAGCTTCAAAGCCTCCTGTAAATATAAAGCCAGAGAACTCTGATCCTCAAACCTGAAGAAGTCTTAAAGATCCTGCTTCCTCCTAAATAAACAATGAAATCTCCCTCTGATCTCGTAGTAAATAGGACACCGAAAGATGAAGTGTGTTTCTGTCTTGGTCTCTTGGAGGCTACACAACTGGCAGATCCTGTCCAAACGATCAAGGTGGTGATCCGTCTCACAATGGAGTCTACGAGAACCAACCTTAAACTGACCAAGGGGAATGCAAAGAGCATGCATCCGGTGTCGAAGGGTATACCGAAGGCAAATAATGAGACCGTACCTCAGCTTTAAAAAATGCTCAGCGTAAAAGGCCATCTTGGGACGTAAACCCCTCGAGGGTTTACCCAAGTGGTATGAATGAACTGCCCGTAAATATCTTATCTTATGAAGGTAAAACATGCCTTGAGTAGTACAATAACTAACAACATTTGGATTGTGTGGAGGCAAATAAGTGATTGGTGGGCCAAGGTTGAGCACTTGCTTAGTTTTACAAAGCCTATACTATCCATGATTGGATATGTAGACATAGATAATGCTTGTATAGGAGAAATTTGTGACAAAATTGACTCCATGCTCAAAAGAAGCAGAGAGATCATACAAAAAAGAACATCTTGAAGAAAACTTGTATAATGAAGTTAAGAGTGTGGTCAAGAGGAGGTGGAATCAAATGACTACCACATTGCATCTCCTTGGCTATGCCCTAAATCCCAAATATTATAGCAATGAAATACTTGGGTGGCCTGATAGAAAACCAACAATGATAACCAAGAAGCTGCAAATAGAATTATGTCAACATTCAAGAGGTTTTTTCCTAATTCATCTGTAACTAATGTGGTCCGCACTGAAATGTGGATGTCTGTATTTTCAGAAAGTAGCATGGAAGAAATTGAAGCTCTTTTTGGCAAGTACATGTCTCTAGTCAACTAGTGGTACGTATATGGCCATAATGCCAAGTACCTATGACATGCTGCTATTAAAATTCTCTCACACAAGTATACAATTCAATCTAAAATTTGTTGTTTACTAATTAAAATTTAAGTTATATACACATATTTTTGTACATTATTATTAGTTTGAAATTTCTAACCACCGCATTTTTTGTAATAGGTGGCTAGTAATTCTTTAGTAGAGTGAAATTGAAGTACATATACCTTCATCTACTCAACTAAATGAAACGAGTTAGCTACCAAGAAGGTCGAGGATTTGGTATTTGTACATTTTAATTTGTGCCTTCTATCGCACAAGATTGAAGACTATGCTAGAGGTCCTAGCAAGCTTTGAAATATTCATTCAGAGACTATACTGACTTTGATGCTTCTGCTACTACTTTTGCCCAACTTCCATTATTTGGTATTGATGATGAAAATTTAGGGATTTCTTCACAAGCCTTGGACAATGGAGCTAGTGGGAGTGGAGCTGCTAGTTGCATTCATGGAGCTGATTTTGAGGAAAATGTAGATGATATATTCTAAAATCTAGATTATAATCATGTACACATGAAATTTGAAGCATGTTGAATGTTTTGAACTAACATGAATACAAGCATTTTAAGTGCTTTATCTTTTGCAAACTAAAAATGAGTATTGTATACATACATACATACATACATACATACATACATACATATACATATGCATACATACAAACATATATATATATATATATATATATATATATATATTGTACGGATGTGTCCTTGCTGTTTTGTACCCAAGAGTTTTTTAAAAACGGGTCTTTCCGTGTTTTGGACTTGGTACTTGTACCTGTTTCCGTTTCCTAGCAACATAGATTATTGTTAAGTTATGAATTTGATGGTTGTATTTACACCTCTAAAGATAAAATAAAAAATTAGAATATAGAATTAAAACAACATCAAAAATATTCTTATAAAGATATCTATAATATTTTGTACTTTTATATATAATTTTGAACTTAAAAAAATGGATCATTATGACATACTTAAAAGCTTATAGTCATAATGTCCGAAAATACTGTCAAGAAATTTGGGCGAACTGTCAACTATCGAAATGATAAATGGGCGGATTGTAACAATTCTAAAGAAATATTGTTAGGATGGGGAATTCAAATGGAAACTGAGAATATCAATGATAATATGTTATTTTCAACTTTTAATTTTGCCTTGTCTAACCAAAGCTGTTGTAGCATTTGAACGGCAATGTGGAATAGCCATTTGGCATGTTGAATGGAAAAAGTTAATAGATAATCATCTTATAAATTTAACCAAACAAGTGCTTTAGTGGATGGAAACGTGGTTCTGTTTTTGCATCTTGGGAAGTCAAAATGCAAACTCAAGTCAGTTGAAACTTAAGCAGGAAGTGCAGTCAATCAAGCCACTCCGCCAAATGGTTTTTAGCTCCATAGACTTAAATGTTTGTATTTCTGTTTTGTGAAATTTGAAGACCGCACCGTTTGCCTGCAATCAGGGTTAGAGCAGTATTTTTATTTTAATATTGACTTTTTTGTGTGCAACAGACACATTCCTCTCCACTAATGATATGCATATATCTGTTCTCTGCCCCTAATCAATGATTAATGATTTCTATCATCGAAAAATATGCCATGTATTTTCTTTTTTTCTTTAATTAGCCGCTTGTTTGTTTCTTTTTTGATATTTGGTGAAATAAATAATGTGGCATGGCCAAACTAAATTACATCGATAAGGGCATATGCCCTCAAAGCTCAAGACATAAACCTGGGAAAATAAGTCGTTAAGAATCTACATGTGCCTCCCTCTTTTGAGACTCAGGCACGTCTGAACTTTCTTGTTACCTAGACCTGGGAAAATAAGCCCCTAATAATCTACACATGCCTCCCTTTTTTGAGGCTTATGCGCATCTGAATATCTTCTAGCGAGGAAGTTCCCTCTATTAGAATTTCAGTGCTAAAAACTTTGGAAACTCCTTCAGAATGGTGGGAAACTGCTAGACAATTTATGGAATCCCACACAATTGTAGTTGTGGACAATAATGGTTGGAAGTCCTTAACATTAATGATTAAACTGAACCCACTTTGCCTTGCCAACCTTGACCAGAATTTGTCACGTGGGCTTATAGTTGGGTGAACATATGGTGTAGATTTAGTTTTGACGTTCAAAGTATTGAGCAAATTTAAGAGTTGGGTTCATGTCAGAAAAGGTGGGATTGGTTTGAAACTCACACGAGGGATATTTGTTGTGTTGACGCTAGTGATCTAAGATCTTTTCCATTAAGAATTACACAAATTAAACTTATATTCATATCTCATTGCCCCTTGAAAAAAATATTGAGTAACGTTTAATTCTTTCCTAGTGAAAACTATATCGTGATTCATTCAACTAACCCAAAGAATGATACTTGTAGCTTGTTTCTGTTTCCAACAATGGATTGAAGGTACACTCTGCATATGTGGGAAGTGGCCAAATAGGATTCAAATTTGGCAGTTTATAGAATTCTTGGGAAAGATGTTTTCTATTGTACTAGCTTGTTCCATATAAGATAGGAGTACAAACAATGACAATGTAGCTCCATAATGTTATTTGTTTGATGTGACAGGTCAACAGTGTTTGCTCTAGAAACTGATTCCATCTTGGTCATAATTAGGATTGAGATTTTGTACTTTGTATTGAAATTGAAATTCTATTAACATATGTCCTCCACTTGATTGAAATTAGTCAGTGGGACTGAATTATAAAGATTAATGATTTATAATGATAGGGTACCGAAAGCATCTCCTCAAGTTAATCCTTGCAATAAGGTGCATAAAACTTTTAAACTGGGTGATCAGTCTCTGCACTATCATCATCATCCCAGGAATAGAAATCTCTAAAATAGTGAATGTTGTTTTTGTCATTTCATGTTATACTAACTAACTGGGAATTGCTAGTGCAAAATGTAGTGTCTTGCATATGACTCCTTCAGCAGGTCATAAATGATTTTTTTCACTAGAGATGCAAAATACTTTGGAAATTCTTATTTAATGTTGGTTTTGAAGGTGAGAGAGGAGCTGCTTGTTGCTCTTAAGGCTGCAGAGGAAGGTCTTGTGCACTTGAAGCGTGCACGTTTACTTCGTGAAGTCGATAAAATGACAGATATAAGAACAACTGGCTCTGTGTTGGAGTCTGAAGATGCCAGAGCTGAGCCATTAGAACTAATGGATGAAGCACAGCCCGTAGACATGTCCCCACTTATAGCTGGTTCTAAATGTCGATTTCGTTACACAGATGGTCGGTGGTATAATGGTAGAGTGATTGAAATGGAACATGACAAGTTGGCTAGGGTTTCATTTCTGACTCCGACATCTGAGAACATGCAGGTTGGTAAATTTAATGCATTTTATTTGTTGCCTCTACATTTCAAGTTAATCCTTGAATTTACACTTGTTATATGCCATTAGTTGAATCTGCAAAGTTACGTTTATATCAATATGCATGTGGTAAGACTCTGGATGCAGTTCTTACGGCTTTAAAGTGTCCTTCCGTTTTAACATTTGTTTCTTAGCCACTTTAAGTTGATGCATTATGTCACCTTTAACATTTTCTGCATATGTGCTTAGTGCTCAAACTAGTGGTTGGATAAACATTCTGTTCATTTCTTGCTCTCATCCTATCACCTGGATAATATGCTTTCATTATTTACTTTCAATTCTGGATTGCTTGTTTCTGGTATATTGAGAGTCGAGACTGTTTTGCATGGGTGCAAAAGAAGTTGATGATACCATTAAAATCATTAAGCAAGCATTATATTAGCCTGATTTTCATTCCATTTGTTCTGCAGTTTTGATTAAAAATGATATTGGTTGTGGAGCCTGATAGCGACGGGGGTTGCAAGGGGGGGCTTCGCCCCCTTTGCGGGGTCCAGGGGCCACGCACCCCGGCGGGGGGCTCGAGGGCAGCACCCCCATAAGCCACATTTAATATGTATTTATGCATTGTGAAATTTGGACCGTTTCTTATTAGGTCACAGATATAACGGGTGGTTTTCTATGTTTCCCCAAAATGATAAAAAACTTGAATATCTTTAAAGGGTCGTGATGTATGAGGCTCACTGTAGCAGTTGATGCACTGTAAGAGAGTTTTGCTGGACTGAATAAAAGGATTGGCTGTTTCTGGTGGACGTAGCCCATTTTGGGTGAACCACGTTAAATCTGTGTCTCTGTTTTATTGCATTTTATTTCTAATTTACGTTTCCCACATTATTCATTGCTTGCTTGTTTACCTGTACAACTGGTATAATCCTAACAACTGGTATCAGAGCGCGTTTGAGATTTATTTGTTGGCAGTATACTCACAGAGGGATTTCTGTTTGAGTGGGAGAAGCAGCAATGGCAGAGGAGAGTAAGTTTAGAGTTGAGAAGTTTGACGGCCGAAATTACCAGCTATGGAAAATGTAGGTGGAAGATTACCTGTATCAAAAGGATCTATACCTACCGATGGGAGGTGTAGGAGCGAAGCCCCCATTCATGTCTGATGATGAATGGAATGTTTTGGATAGGAAGGCTCTCGGTGTGATTCGATTGAGTCTGGCATCATCCGTAGCTTCAAATATCTCACAGGTGAAGAGTACGGTAGAGTTGATGAAAACTCTAGCTAATTTATATGAAACACCTAGTGCATCCAATAAAGTTTATTTGATGAAAAGATTGTTTAATCTACAAATGCAAGAAGGTGGATCTGTATCTAACCATCTTAATGATTTCCACACTATTGTAAATCAGTTAGATTCAGTTAATATCCCATTTGATGAGGAGGTTAGAGCATTATTATTCCTATGTTCTTTGCCAGAAAGTTGGGACAACTTAGTAATGGCAGTTAGTAATACATCATCTACTTCTCTTAAATTTGAAGATGTAGTAAGTGTCATCTTAAATGAGGAAATGCGCAGGAAAAGTACAGGGGAAAATTCTTCTTCTGGAAATGCGTTGAATATGGAGAGTAGAGGGAGGAGCAAGGAGAAATCAAAGAGTAAGGCTCGTGGGAGATCTAAATCGAATATGGGCAGATCCAAATCTAGGAGTAGAGGCATTACTTGTTGGAACTGTGGAAAGAGAGGACATGCTAAAAAGGATTGTTGGTTCAAAGGAAACAAAGAAAACCAGCCTGAAGGTATTAAAGAGGAAAATCTGACAGGTAATATTGTTCAGGATGCTCTTATACTTTCTCTTGATACTAGAGTAGAATCTTGGGTAATAGATTCAGGTGCCTCTTTCCATGCAACCCCTGATAAGGGCTATTTTAAAGAGTATGTCCAGGGAAATTTTGGACAGGTTTATTTAGGCGATGATGAGCCGTGCAACATTGTCAGGAAGGGCAATGTACACCTGAAATTATAGAATGGAACTACATGGATATTGAGAGACGTGAGGCATGTACCTAGTCTCAGGAGAAATCTCATCTCTGCAGGACAGTTGGGTGGTGAAGGTTGCACAGTCACATTCACTTCAGATGCTTGGAAGGTTTCCAAGGGTGCCCTGGTAGTGGCACGGGGTAAGAAAGTAGGCACTCTTTATTTATCTACTTGTATATCTAATTCTTCTACCATATTGTCTACTTCAGATGAGGATGCCAACATGTGGCACAATAGATTGGGACATATGAGTGAGAAGGGCATGAAAATTCTATAGGAAAAAGGTAAGCTTTCAAGTTTGAAGCAATTGGACTTAGAGTTTTGTGAGCATTGCATTTTTGGGAAACAGAAAAGAGTTAGATTTCTCAAGGCAGGGAATACCAAGAAAGAGCAAAAGTTGGAGCTAGTTCATACAGATGTGTGGGGGCCGGCCCATGTTGCATCTCATGGTGGTTCTCTGTACTATGTCACATTCATAGATGATGCCACAAGGAAGGTATGGGTATATTGCATTAAGCGTAAGTCTGATGTCTTTGATACATTTAAGAAATGGAAAGCACTTGTTGAGAATGAATGTGGTTTTAAATTGAAATGTTTGAGATCTGATAATGGCGGTGAGTATTGCAGTAAGAAATTTGATGATTATTGTTCCTTGAATGGGATTCATAGAGAGAAAATAGTTCCCAGGACTCCACAACAAAATGGTGTTAGTGAGAGGATGAATAGAACAATAATGGAGCGTGCACGGTCAATGAGATTGCATGCGGGGCTGCCTCTTCAGTTTTGGGTAGAGGCCGTAGATACTGCTGTGTACTTAATCAACCATGGGCCTTCGAGTGCATTAGATGGAGGAATTCCCGAAGAATACTGGACCGGGAAAGAGGTAGACCTTTCATTTTTAAGAGTATTTGGTTCAGAGGCATTTGTGCATGTTAATAAAGAAAACAGGAAGAAATTGGATTCAAAATCCAAACGTTGCACATTCATAGGCTATGGCTCCAATGGTGATTATGGATTTCGGTTTTGGGATCTAGATGAATCTAAGATAATTAGGAGTCGTGATGTTGTTTGGCGTGAAAATAGAATGTACAGGGATCAGGTACAGGATGACAAAAATCCCAAGGAAGATTTGGTTGAGGATATAGCTCCTAAAAATGAACTCTCGGATGGAAAATATCCACCTACAGGTACCGAGGTTGACAGTTTTGTAGGCCGAGCATGACAGCCAGCGTCAGCATCAGCACCTCTGTCAGAAATTCAAGAAAATGAGCAGCAAGAAAATAATGATCCCGAGACACCCCCATCTTTGGTAAGAAGGTCACAACGTATTAGTAGACCTCTAGAAAGATTTTCCCCTGCTTTGTATTATTTGTTACTAACAGATAGTGGTGAGCCAGAGAGCTTTGATGAGGCAATGCAGGTGGAGTCCACTAAGGAGTGGGAGCATGGCATGAAGGAGGAAATGGACTCCCTGGAGAAGAACCAAACATGGGATTTAGTCAAATTGTCGGCTGGGAAGAGAGTACTACAAAACAAATGGGTCTACCATGTGAAAGAAGAAGAAGGTGGACGGAAAAGGTACAAAGCAAGGCTTGTAGTGAAGGGGTATGAACAAAAGAAAGGTATCGATTTTGATGAAATTTTCTCCCCTGTTGTAAAGATGTCTTCCATTCGTACTGTATTAAGTTTAGTTGTTGTTGAAGATTTACACTTAGAGAAACTTGATGTCAAGACGACATTTCTCCATGGTGACTTGGAGGAGGAGATTTATATGCAGCAACCACTTGGATATGAGGTGAAGGGTAAGGAGAAATTGGTTTGCAGGTTGAAGAAGAGCCTATACGGGCTCAAGCAAGCTCCCCGACAATGGTATCTAAAGTTTGATAGTTTTATGCATGAGCATGGTTTTACTAGATGTCAATCAGATCATTGTGTATACTTTAAATGGTTGGATAGTGGGAGCTACATTATTCTTCTGTTATATGTAGACGATATGCTTGTAGCAGGGTCTAATATGCAGGAAATTGCAAAGCTTAAGGAAAAGCTTGCACAAACATTTGAAATGAAGGATTTGGGTGCAACAAAGAAAATCCTTGGTATGAAAATCAAGAGGGACAAAATAAATAAGAAATTGGTGTTGTCTCAGGAGGACTATGTAGAAAAGGTGTTAGAAAGGTTTCAGATGCAGAATGTGAAACCAGTTAGTACACCATTGGCTGGGCATTTTAGATTAAGTAAAGAGCAATGCCCAACAACACAAGAGGAAAAAGATTATATGGCACATGTTCCTTATTCTTCAGCAGTTGGGAGCCTCATGTATGCCATGGTTTGTACCAGGCCAGACATTTCCCAAGCAGTGGGAGTTGTTAGCAGGTATATGGAAAATCTGGGTAAAGCACACTGGAAGGCAGTCCAGTGGATTCTCAGGTACTTGAGAGGGACCACTAGTAGGCACTTGTGCTTCAGAGGGTCAGATTATACTTTACAGGGATTTGTGGATTCAGATATGGTAGGAGATGTGGATAGCAGGAGGAGCACTACTGGATACGTGTTTACAGTTGGTGGTGCGGCAGTGAGTTGGATCTCAAAGTTGCAGAAGGTAGTTGCCCTATCTACTACAGAGGCAGAATATGTTGCAGCGACTGAGGCAAGTAAGGAAATGTTATGGATGAGCAGGTTCATGGAGGAGTTGGGTAAGGAGCAAGGGGATTGTAAGTTACACAGTGATAGTCAAAGTGCAATTCACCTGGCAAAGAACTCAGCCTTCCATTCAAGAACAAAACACATTCAGCTAAGATATCACTTCATACGACAAGTGTTGGAGGATGGGCAACTTGAGTTAGTGAAGATTCATACAGATGATAATCCTATTGATATGTTTACTAAGCCAATGAAAAAGGAGAAGTTGGATTTGCATTCAACTTCTGTGGGTCTTCAAGATTGATCTTGAAGTGGAAGAAACAAGCCAAGAAGAAAAGTCCAAGCAGGCGTTGTAGTGGTGGAGTTACAACAATCAGTCTCCAAGTGGGAGATTGTTGGTTGTGGAGCCTGATAGCGATAGGGGGTTGCCCCCTTTACGGGGTCCAGGGGGGCTTCACCCCCTTTGAGGGTCCAAGGGGCCACATTTAATATGTATTTATGCATTGTGAAATCTGGACCACCCCTTATTAGGTCACATTTAACGGGTGGTTTTTATATGTTTCCCCAAAATGATAAAAACCTCTAATATCTTTAAAAGGGTCGTGATGTATGAGGCTCATTGTAGCAGTTGATGCACTGTAAGAGAGTTTTGCTGGACTGAATAAAAGGATTGGCTGTTTCTGGTGGACGTAGCCCATTTTGGGTGAACCACGTTAAATCTGTGTCTCTGTTTTATTGCATTTTATTTCTAATTTGCAAGCCTGTTATATGGCAGCTAGGAGTTATTTCATAACTCAAACAAATAGTGTTACCATTTACATTGAATAGTGTTGCATATAGATGTGCGTGTGATGATAGACCAGTAAGCCCTGCAGTATTGTACTAGGGGAGGCCTCTCCATTAGATAAGCTCTCAATTTGAATAGCCTAAGGTTGCAGGAAGTTACAGCTAAGGGGGGATATAACAAGGAAAGTATAAAGTGAGCAAGATCTAAAGTATAGACGAGTTAGATCATACTAGTATCATGTGATTGTATACCATCATGGAATCTTGGCAACCCACTAAAAAACACAAAACACCAAATGAGAGCAATACAGACACTTGTAGACTGGTGGCTTTGGGCTTTAGTTTAATATTCTTGACTTCTGCCTTAGTTTTTGAGTAGTTTTAAAATATTCTTTGAATCTCCAAAACGAGACATTTTGCACCTTAGGTAACAACTTTTTCTATTCTTGAATAGTTTGCATAATTCTATGTATACATTTAATTCCATTTCTTGTGCTATTAATCAATGGTGAAGGTAAGTCAATAGTGTTCAACTAAGTTGACATGGACCATATACCAGTATGATTCATGTACCACTACCAGTCCGGGTATGCATCTGGTTTGTCCCAAATCCTGGATTTGTCCAGGGTCTGTCACTTGATGTGGCAAGATCCAAGGTACCTGAGACAAACAAATCCAGGTCAGTTTTTTAACAGCACAAAAGAAATAAGCATTTTTTTTAATTTTAAGTTCCAAGCATTTTAAATCTTTGTGAACCTGCTATTTTCAGGTTTTAAGGAAGTTGTGTCCCCTAGCTGCATTCATCCATAATACCAAATTCAATCATAGATAGCTTTTAAATGTAAATTTAATTGAATTTTAAAGGTCCTCTCCTTGGTAATAGTCATTTCTACAGGCTCGCAAGTGCTATTTTCTTGGATTGATTTCTAGTTGTCCAATTTTATTGTGATTTCCCTTGCATTTCTGCTTGTGTTTCTGCTATTGCCACCATTGTAGCTTCTACCATTGTAGCTTACTGGTAAAAATAGTTTGAGATTTAACCATTATGCAATTTAAATTTAGGTTAATGTTTTTTAATAAATTTATATAAATTTTTAAACTAATTTACACCCCTTAAGTTTAGCTAAAGTTTGCATTATAATTTACATTTTATTAATAAGTATTAGATATTTAAATTTATCTTATAAGTGCATTTTTTAATTTAAATTTATCAATACATGTGCGTTTTTTTTTGTTTTTGAGTTGTTTGTTAATTAGTTTACTTTTATGTAAAGTTGGTTTTGGTACGACTCAAAATAAAGGAAATGAAAATGTATACAAAGTTCAATTTTTTATATAAGTTGTTTGCCTATACATGGGTTTTCTTTGATAAGCCAAATGAAAATCAAGGACCTACATTTATCAATACATGTGCGTTTTTTTTTGTTTTTGAGTTGTTTGTTAATTAGTTTACTTTTATGTAAAGTTGGTTTTGGTACGACTCAAAATAAAGGAAATGAAAATGTATACAAAGTTCAATTTTTTATATAAGTTGTTTGCCTATACATGGGTTTTCTTTGATAAGCCAAATGAAAATCAAGGACCTACATTTATCAATACATGTGCGTTTTTTTTTTGTTTTTGAGTTGTTTGTTAATTAGTTTACTTTTATGTAAAGTTGGTTTTGGTACGACTCAAAATAAAGGAAATGAAAATGTATACAAAGTTCAATTTTTTATATAAGTTGTTTGCCTATACATGGGTTTTCTTTGATAAGCCAAATGAAAATCAAGGACCTACAGCCCTGCAAAACAAGGATGAAAAACCACTTGCTCAAAGATCAAAAGGGATCCCGAAAAAGTGCCATCTGTAGCCCTTCATTAAATCAGAATTTGAATGGGAGAGGCATATGCAAAATCAAACGAATACAATTACAAAGTTTTCACTTTATTCAACAAAGACTGTCTGGTATGTACTGCCCTCTCAATCATTACACTTAGGACTGAAAAAGACTGCTGCATTCCAAATACCAACAGAAACAGGACTGCAAAAAATATATTAAAATGCAAAACAGAAAGATGGGAGCACTTGCTTCCCCTAAGGTGGATTGCACTTGCAAATTCGACTGTAACAAAAAGCTCTCTCTTGTATCAAGTTTTGATATTGTGAAAGATGATATATTCTTTAGGGTTTTTCCCACTTTTGTTTCAACCATTTGAAACCGTAACGAACCCATGGCTTACTCACAACTTAACCATTTGCTAACTCTAAATACCTAAAACAACATAGTAAAATTAATACTAAGCATACAAATATATGTTGGGTTTAGGTGCACAACATGCCCGCCCTGCTTATAGAGCTTTGACCTCAAAGCTAGTTGAACTCCAAAAGGGTACATTTTGAGAATGGAACTCAAGACCTCTACCTACTACAAGAAAGCTTTGACCATTCTACTAAAAACCTCGACTTGAAATAACAAATGAATGAGAATGAGGGCTCTTTTTTGTTTTTTTTAAATATCTTAATTTTATTGGGAGGCTTTCCTAACATTTTGGGCACATTCTTCCACCCATACCAAAGTTGCATCTTCCACGGGTGGCGTTTTTCACTTTAACTTAAACATTTGCACCACCCTATTCCTAAACTTCCTTAATTCCTTGCCAACAATGCACTTTTGCTCCATACAAGCTTCCCTTCTTTATTAGTCTTCGAAAATTCTGTCTGAAGCACCATATGCACCCCTATCTTCTTCTTTAGACGTGGCACCTGAAACACATCATGCATCCTGCCCTTGTTTGGTATGTCGAGTGGTATGCAACTTTCCCCACCTTCACTCACTCTTGGTACGCCCAATAATACTTATGTTACAACTTTTGCTTATGTGTTTGCTTCAATGTCTTTTGTTTATACGGTTGCAACCTTACAAACAACATGTCCCCAATCTCAAAACTCCTCTCTATCCTATGTTGATCCATTTTTTGCTTCATCCTATTAGCACTCACTGCCAAGTTGTCTCTAAAGAGTTGCAAAATGTTTTGCATCTCTTGTATTGCTTCCTTTGTTGTCGAGTCCTTCCCCCTCTAAATTACCCAATCGAGTGGTGATAGTGACTCATACCCATATAATGCCTTAACTGGTGTCATTTTTCGTAGATGAATGATACATGGCTATGTTGCCAGGATACGGGTACGGGTTTGATACATTGATACGCCGATTTTAAAAAATCCGCGTGATACGTCTTGGATACGTCCATGAGATATTATAAATTTACTCATTTTACTCATTTTTTAGTCCATAAGAAATACAAAACTTGAAAATTATAGTTGGATCAATGTTCAAAACATTCAATATTATATATATGTAAGACTTTATATTTTCATTGATCACGTGGCTGCCATACATATGATAAGTCATTCAATATCATGTCAACATGAACAAAAACAAAACTTGAAAAATATACTAGGATCAATGTTCAAAACATACAATATACTTAAGATTTTACATTTCATTGATAATGTGGCTTCCATCCATATGATTTATGAATATCATGTCAACATGAATACAAACAAATCTAGAATATATCATCTAGATTTTCCTCAAAATCAAATTCTTGCATGCCAATTGCGCTAGCTCCACTCTCATTAGTTCTTCTCTCATTTCCTTGTGAACTCCCTTGAATGTCATATTTGCCATCAAATATTGAAAGTTGGGCAACAGTGGTTGCGGAGGCATCCAGTTTGTGGTCTCTGGAAGAAGATCCCAAAGTTTGTGAGGACCACTAACATAGTCCTTAGACTTATGTGACAAGAGGCACAAATTGGAATGCACATATACCAAATCCTCAACATTTTTAGATGCCAACTTGTTTCGTTTAGCTGAGTGGATAAAGGTATAATTGCTCCAATTCCACTTTGTGGAAAAATTACTAGCCACCTATTACAAAAAATTTCGTTAGAAAATTCAAATTAGTAACATACTAAGAATGTGCAGAAAAATATCCTACAAACTTAATAAAAATTAAAATTTTCAATGATGATAAATTTATAAATGTTATACCTATGAAATAATTTTGATGGCAATAGGTCGTAATTACTTGACATCATGGCCATATACACACCACTGTTTGGTTGGCTCATGGTGTACTTGTCGAAAAGAGCCTCAATGTCTCCCATGTTGCCTTTTGAAGTTACAAACATGCCCATTTCATTTCAGACCACACTGGCTATAGATGGATTAGGAAAAAGTCTTTTGAATGTTGCCCTAGTTCCATTTGCAACTTCAGAGTTAGAGAATGGTGGTTGCTTGTTAGGTAGCCCAAGTATTTCACATCTATAATACTTTGGGTTTAGTGCATAAACAAAGAGATGTAATGGGGTGGTCATTTTATGACACCTCTTCATGACCACATTCTTGACCTCATTGTAGAAGGTCTTTTATGGATCTTGCTCTCTTTTTTGTATGGCCTCTCTCATACGTTCAAGCATAGAATCTATTCCATCATATATCTCTCCTATGCATGTTGCATCAATATCTACGTATTTGATCATAAAGAGAATGTGCTCTATAAAACTGAGCAAGTACTCAACCTTGGCTCACCACTCATCATCAAGGACAAACGATTTTACCTTTGCAACTTTCTCTGTATTTGATTGTATCCACATTGTCCAAACATTGTTGATCACCATATTGCTAAAAACCTCTTTCACCTTCACAAGTCGTCTCGAATTGAGTGTGTGAGAGACAAATCTTGTTTTTGCAACCTTCAACAACTCCAACCTTGATAATTTCCTGAATATGGCCTGTGACATATGATGGTTTGTGATAAACATCTGAATGTCATTTGCTTCGGTGTAAATTTTCTCAATCCATAGTATTTTCCCAATCTTTTGGAGCATCAAATTAAGGGAGTGGATAACACAAGGGGTCCAAGATATGTGCTCGTATCTACCCTCAATAATCAATCTTATTGCTTTACAATTTCAATCATTTTTCGTGATGACTTGGACAACATTTTGGAGGCCCACCGACTCAATATCCCCTATCAAAATGTCAACAATAAATTGTGCATATTTGATTTGCCCTTCACATTCAATGGCTTTTAGGAACATTGCCCCTTTAGGGTGTACTACAACAACATTTATTGGGGGTCTATTTCTAGCATCTTTCCATCCATATGAAATTATAGAAACACCTGAATCCTTCCATAAATATCTAATTGGCTGCAAAGAGGTGTGAATGTCTTCCACTTCCTTTGCCAAAAGAGTGTGGTTCGAACCTTTTCATAATTTGGGCATTTGTACGCTTGTGGAGCTTCATTGATAGTCTTCATCATCTGATGCCAATATGGAGAACTCAATACATTAAAGGGCAACCTAAATGCATAAATGCATCAAGCAACTGCCTCATCAACATTATCCCTCTTGTCATTATATGTTTTTTCCATTGCTCCTATTGGCTTTTTTCACAAGGTCTCTTGACTCTCTTCATCAAAAGGGGTATCAAGTGCATGACTTTGAGTTTGGTTGAAAGGATGAATACTAGATTTAGGTGTGGGTGGTCGCGATGAAGGCCTTCTTTGCAATGAAATTGTTTTAGATTTATTTCTTTGATATTGTCTATTGGCCTCCTCTTTCTCTCTCAGTCACTCTGCCATTTTCTCTTTTAATATTTTAGGGCATATTTTAATCCCCACACCTCTAACCCCAATCAAATGGATTTTCAGTTGACTATATGAGGATTTGTATTGAGTATGACAACCATGACATATTCAAATACGACCCCCACCACCAAGGTATTCTACCAGTGTCACATGTCTCCAAAGAGGAGAATTAGGATCATGTTTCATAGGAATTGATGTGTTTTCAGAAGCTTTTGGGCCTTGCACTCCAATTGAAGTTGAACTTGATGCCATCCTAATTTGTTTTTGATCGCTAAGATCACCATTATGGTGAGTGGTGAGAACATACACAAAGTTAGGATATTAAAAAAATTAAAAACATTTTTCCTTTACATAAATAATAAATTAAAAATAATGGCTTACTAATTTCTAAGTGATGTCATCCTAATTTGTTTTTTATCACCAAGATCGCCATAAAGGTGCAGGGTGAGAGCATACACAGAGTTAGGATGTTTGAAAAAATAAAAAACATTTTACCTTTACATAAATGATTTAGTTCTGTCATCCTAATTTATTTTTGATCATCATAATGACGTGAGGTGAGAGCATACGCAAAGTTAAGAAGTTGAAAAAATAAAAACATTTTACCTTTATATAAAGTTTACAAAAATAAAATAATAACAACTTGCTAATTATTAATTTAAAATTTTCTGAGTGATGTCATCTTATTTTGTTTTTTATCACCAAGGTCACCATAAATGCATGAGGTGAGAGCATACACAGATTTAGGAAGTTAAAAAACATTTTGCCTTTAATAAATCAAATGATAAATGTTAAAATAAATTATTAACATTATTCAAATACCACCCCCACCACCAAGGTATTCTACAGTGTCACATGTCTCCAAAGAGGAGAATTAGGATCATGTTTCATAGGAATTGATGTGTTTTCGGAAGCTAAATTAAGTTAATTGATGCCATCCTAATTTGTTTTTGATCGCTAAGATCACCATTATGGTGAGTGGTGAGAACATACACAAAGTTAGGATATTAAAAAAATTAAAAACATTTTTCCTTTACATAAATAATAAATTAAAAATAATGGCTTACTAATTTCTAAGTGATGTCATCCTAATCTGTTTTTTTGATCACCAAGATCACCATAAAGGCGCAAGGTGAGAGCATACACAGAGTTAGGATGTTTGAAAAAATAAAAAACATTTTACCTTTACATAAATGATTTAATCAAATGATAAATGACGTAAAATATTAATTATTAACATTTTACAATGCATTTAAAAAATAAAAAAAAATAACAATATTTACTAATTATTAATTTAAATTTTTTTGAGTGATGTCATCTTATTTTGTTTTTTATCACCAAGTTCCCCATATAGATGCGAGGTGAGAGCATACACAGATTTAGGAAGTGTAAAAAACATTTTGCCTTTACATAAATCAAATGATAAATGTTAAAATATTAATTATTAACATTAAACAATGCATTTAAAAAATAAAAATAATAGATATTTACTATTTATTAATTTAAAATTTTCTAACCGTGCCATCCTAATCTATTTTTGATCACCAAGATCACGATAAAGGTGCGAGGTGAGAGTATACACAGATTTAGGATGTGTTTAAATTTTAAAATTTTAAAAAATGCAACAAAATAAATTAAAAAAACGTAAGAAATAAAAAATAGAAAGTTGAATTAAATAAAAATAGTAAATACCTATAGTGTAGACAAGGGTTGAAATGGTTGCCTCCAAACAAATCCTCTTTGGCTCTTTGCGCATACACTCGCAAAAACCAAGAATGAATTGTTTGTGTGATTTCAAATGAATGGGGGAGTGCTTTTTATAGCTTTTTGAGGAGTTTAAGGTTTAATATTTTTAGTTTAAGTAGTAGGGTTCGTTTTTTGGTCATTGACCAAGTCAAAATTAAAAAAAAAACTTTTTTTAAAGCTGGTTGGCGTCCAAACTCGTGGGTTCGCCGTGGGTATGTCCTGGTACATCCTATCTTTTTGGTTTCCAAACCTGTGGGTTCGTCATGGGTACATTGAAACATGCCTAGGATGTATTGGGACATATCCATAGTGGATCCGTACCCGTAGCTTTACGTTTCCGTACCGGATACGTATCAGACATTATACGGGGGTAGGGGGACAAATCTTGGTAACTTAGATACATGGTGTTAACGTAGATACATGGTGTTGTACTAGTACTCAAACCAAGTGTAGCCATTCAACCCACTTGCTTTGCTTCTCCCTTGCTTAAATTCTTAGATGCCTTTCCAAGCACTTGTTCACCATCTCTATTTGCCCATCCGTTTGAGGATGGTCTGTAGTGTTCATGTTAAAAATGTAACGCTTGCATTTTAGAACAGCTCCTACCATAAATGATTTTAAAAAACACGATCTCAATCACATAGGATCTATTTAGGGATCCCATGTAGCTTAAACACATATTGGAAACACAATTTTCCAACAACCATAGGGCCATTGTTACATGCCTTCCTTATGGGAATAAAATGGGCATACTTTGTCAATCTATCTACCACGATTTTTTTTTTATTCTTACTCTCTGAGATGGGAAGCCCTGAAATAAAGTCTAATAAACACAATTTCGCACTTTTGTTATGGGACTGAATTTTTTTGCAAAAGCCCTGGCGAAGGGACACTTAGCCTTGTTCTTTTGGCTAATGTCATACTCAACTACAAATTGTAGAATGCTTGACTTCATTCCCTTCCAAAAACAATTACTGTTGATGTTACTATATGTTTTTTGGAACCCAAAATGTCTTGCAAATGGAGACTCATGCCCATGCTCTAATGGCTTTTGAACAAAGGTAGAGTCACCCCTCATATATATGTGTCCTTGGAAAAAGACAAGCCATCAAAAACTGACTAAGCATTCCCTTTTCCCCCATCATTAATTTCTTTCATGAGTATGGTTGATGTAGGGTGAGTTGAGTAGCTCCATACAAAGTCATATATCCAAGCAACTTGACTGATGGACATGGCTTGAAATAGAAGCGATTATTCTCGGTGGGATAGTGCATCTACCACCATGTTCTCCTTCGCTTTCTCATAAAGCATCCCAAAGTCTTATGCTTGTAGGTGTTCAATCCATTTCTGTTGTTTCTTTGTCAATGTCCCCTGGGTTAACAAGTGCTTAAGGTTGAGGTGGTCAATTTTAATAAAGAACCTATTACCTAACAAAAAATGACACCATTTGGCTATTGCATGTAAGATGGCTGACATCTCCTTACTCTATGTGGATATCCTTTGTTCTCGTTCATTTAATTTCCTACTTTCGAATGCAATGGGATGGTCATCCAAAAGCATCACATTCAATGACAAAATACCGAGAAATCATGTTGCTAATGTTGGAGTAGAGGCGAGCTTGCTAGAGATCCTTGAAGGATTTTTGTGCCTTTGTGGATCACTTGAAGCAATCCTTCCTTGTAAGATTGGCTAGAGGATGTGTTATTGTTGAGAAGTACCTAATGAATTTTCTATAGAATCTTGCCAAGTGTAGGAAACCACAAAGTTTCTTAAGAGTCTTGGGAACATGCCAATCACATATGTCCTTGATCTTTGTAGAATCAGTGCGAACCCCCTCAATAGAAATAATGTGGCCAAGGTATTCTAAGCATGCCTTTTAAAATTCACACGTAGAGCCTTAGCATACAACTTCTCCTTGAATAGTATGTCTAACAAAACATCCTGATGCTAAAAATGAGATACTAATGAATTATTATAAAAAAGGGAGCCATCAAAAAATACTAAAACAAACTTACATAAAAGTTTACTAAGTACCTTGTTCATTAATGCTTGAAAAGTGGTTGGAACATTATTAAGACCAAAGGGACCCTAAACTAGTAGTGACCTTGATGCATTCGAAATGTAGTCTTGTCTTGGGCTTGAATTTGAATTGATATCTGATAGTTTTCAAATTTGAGATCCTTCTTTGAGAAACACTTTGCCCCATGCAACCCATCAAACAAATCAACAATCCTTGGCATTGTAGATTGTTTGTGATTGTGATTTTATTTAGCGCCTTGTAGTTGATATAGAGTCTATACGACCCATCCTTCGTAGCAAGGGCAACTGGAGTAGCATATGGGCCCTTACGAGGGTTGATGATGTTAAACTCCAAGAGTTCTCTCACCAATTTTTCTATTTTCGATTTTGGAAAATGCCCATATCTATGGGGGTGTACTGCAGTTGGCCCCTTTGTGAGATCTAGCTCAATAACCCACTCCAATTCCATTTGGTAGTAGACGCTTTGGTAGGTCTTGGAAAACCACCTTATATTTGCGTAGCAACTCTGAAATCCCTTGAGCTTGTTCATGTGGGACAGATGATTCCACATCCATACTGTAAAGATGAGCCATAAAGACAAAATACCCCTTCAAAATTTTGTTCATTTGACTTAAGTCAACAGTTTTGATTTCTCTTAGTGCAAGGACTTGAAAGTATATGATTGGTGGAGTGTGTTCCAAGCATAGGATTAGAAAATGGGAATGACATAGGAGTACACACGTTTAAAATGTACCTACCTTTAGTGTAGTGCCATTATGACTTGGGTTGACCAGTTTATTCAATAAATTGATCAAACCTGGTGAAAAAGAGTTAAATTGGAAAAAAATGGATTTTCATGAAAATCTATGTAATTGAAAAAACCAGAGGTTTTTTCCCAAGTGGATGTAAGTTTTTGCCTATAAATCCCTCGAAATTCCTATTTTTGTTCATTTTTTCCACTTACAGTCAACATGTAAACAATTTTTCAGACTTTCCTGGGTGATTGCGAACATTGAACCAAACATTTTGTGATCACCAAATTAGGCACGGTGGCATGTATTTGACATTGCTCCTTCAACCTCTCATTTTGCGTTTTTCAACTGCTTATTGTAATAGAGGTAGGGTTTTTCAAGTTTTCTTTTTCTAAACTTCTTAAACCCTAATTGTAATTCATAATTTCATGAACTCTAATCCTAATCCGTTAGGGTCTACAAAAAAATGCAGCATTTTCTTTCAAAAAATTAAAAGAAGATTAGAGTTTTTATATTTTTTACATTTTATTAGACATAGGATTAGTTTTTTTCTTTAGTTTTTCAGTTTATTAAAGGTTTTCTAGGGTTAACTAATTTATTATTTTGTGTAATCCTAAAGATTGCAACCTGTTGCTGTGTGTTTATTATTTATTATTATTTTATTAACCCTAATAGCAACAAGGGTGAATGTGTTATCAATTTCAGCTCATATTTCATCATGCCATGAGATAGATTTTGCATTGGCGCATTACACTATGAGCCCTAATTCAAAAAATGAAAATGGTGGGCTAATCAACTGTTTCAAATGGTCTTAACCAGGATGTTAGAAAATGAAGTGAAAGATTGCACAAATGAATGTTCTTTCGATGTGATCAAAGAAACAAAGTTTTCACTTAATGCCTATGCAAAAAGTAAGATGAAAAGGCCAGAAATACCTGGGTTTCATCAACGCAATCTTCTAGTGAGCGTGAAAATGATCATGATATAGTGGTTGACAATGATGATTCTTCTTATTGTCTATGATTAGGGCATGATTCTTCTCATGCCACCACCACCATGTAACATTTCTAAAAAACGTAATACTCGTGGTAGAAGGGTGTATATCTTTTTTGCATTTTGCATTGCACTTAGATTGCAACTGTAATTGGAGAGCTCGGGATTGAGGAAAAATGATCATGCGTAGGCAAGGAAGGCAATAACAAACTTTTGGTATTACTTGAGTACCCTATTCAACATTGCTCAATATCCTTATTGGCAGGCCGTGGTTGATGCCATTGCTATTGCGGGTCCTGGTTTCAAGTCCCCATCATCTGAGAGCGTCGGAGTTGACATATTGAAAGAAACAATGCAAGATGTTAGTGAGGCAGTTATTGCGCATCATAGGCAGTGGGAGATTATAGGTTGCAACTTTATGTTCGATGGGTGTATGGCTTGAAGGAATCATACATTTATTGACTTTCTTGTTGCATTCGAGAGTGGCATGATCTTGAAATCAATAGATACATTAGTTAAAGTGAAATCAACCCACTTGTTGTTACATTATTTAATGAGGTCGTGATGGAGGTTGAGCTACAATATATAGTCTAGTTCATCACTGACAATGCATTAAATTATTTGGCAGCAAAAAAACTTCTCATGGAAAACTGCCCCACATTGTTTTGGAGCCCATGTGTGATGCATTGCATTGATTTAATCCTCAAGGACATTGGAAAACTTGATTGGGTTAAATTTGCAATAGAGGGGGAGATCCATCATTAGATTCATTTATAACCACATTAGGGTGTTGAGCATGATGAAAACATTCGTAGAGGGAAAGGAGCTTGTGAGACTAGGGGTGACAAGGTTTGCCATTAATTTCTTGGCAATGTAGAATCTAGTTTCCTAAAAGATGAATTTCAAATGCATGTTTGTTTCATCAGATTAGATGGAGTGCTATTTTTCAAAGCAAATGGAAAGGAACACCTTTTCACATCTTGTGTTTGATGATGCATTTTGGACGGATGCATGAGATTGTGCAAATTTTAAAGCCCTTGGCCAGAGTGCTAAGATTTGTGGATGGGGAATATTCCCTTGCAAATTATTTTTTATGAGGCTGTGGATAGCGCAAAGGAGGCAATATGGTCCAAAAGGCAGAATGATGAGAGAATTCATGCCAATTTCGGAGATCATCGATGCTAGATGGGATAACTCTTCCATGTCGCATGCTACTTCTTGAACAACTCTATCTTTTATAGTCCATCATTCAAGGAGAATGAAGAAGTGAGTGCAAGGTTGTTCAAATGCGTTTCCACATTCTTTCTCAATGCAGAGGAAAGGGAAGTAACCGCAACAAAGTTGTCATAGTGCATTCAAGTAAAGGGCTTCTTCTTTGACATATGTTCAATGGAATCAAGAAAGACAATAACATCAGGTATTGATATTTAAATTAATACTTTGAAATCTAATTTATTATACATTAAATGATATTCAATCACTCTATTAATAATTTTTACTTTTGCGACTAATCTAATTTCAGCGTAATAGTGGGAGTACTTTGGCCGTGAGGCCAAATCCATGCATTGAATGACAATGCGAATTCTAACCCAACCATGCAGTTCTTTTACTTGTGAGTGTTCTCAGAGTGTATTTGAGTATATTCACTCTAGGAAACACAATTGATTGAACCAACATCAAATGAATGGCCTAGTCTTTGTCCGCCACAACCTTTGTTTTCAATTGAGGTTAAAAACTTGCAATAATTTTTTGTTTTTGTAGCATATACTAGTAGGTTGAGAACTCGTGCATTCACTCATCATTGCTAACCTCAAGTAGTGTTAAAGATGATCAACTAATTGATCTAGATGAGATTGAGCCTGATTCGTAATGGATCACAATTGAGGAGGAGCCTACATTTAGTGAAGAGAATTTGAATATCTTGAATAAGGTTTTGGATGATCGTCATTGGGCTCATTTGAACCAAATAATTGCAAACACAGGGGCATTGATTTCTGCTTCAAGTTCACATATCTAGTCATGCTTTCTTTAGTGTGTTTGAATTTTGTAATCTCTAATTTTGTTTCATATATGACTTATGAGTAATGAGCCTACGACAATATGTACTCTAAGATTGAAAAATTGATACTTGATGAGAACTCGAGAGTAATTGGCAATATTGAATCTTTATTTATGTTATATAATTGAAGTTTGGACTATGTTTCTCTTTCTATACACTCTATTTGGCATGAACTAACATTTGCAATTTTTTCCGTGTTTTTTATGAGGAAATTAGTATCTTTTAATTTTCTGCATTGTTTCCTTTTAAAACCTGTGTAATTGAATTCCATTTACAATTTCAGTTTGTCATTCTGTTCCATGTAAGTGTAATGTTATTATGCTCTGAAGTGAGTATAGCTATTGAACAGCTGAAACAACATCCAAACCCCCAATATCACCCATCTAAAATTCATCTTTAAGAACATAATTTACCACTGAAAGTTCTGCATTATAGACTACTCCTATGCATTCAATACTTCCACGACCTGAAACTTGAATTGTAAAACTTTTAGAAGTGTCTAAACAGAGACCTAGCCTGAGGACGTGTTTCTCATCTATAATAGTAAGTGTGCTTCTTGGATCAACCATGACCAAAATTGTTGATTTCTTGATATGGGCAAAGAACTTAAAGGTGTCTAGGCGGTTCAACCCTATCATTGCAGACAATGGTACTAATGGTTCCCCAATTTCTACTGTGGATGTAGACACATTTTTTGGTTTACCCTCTATGTTATCTTGATAAGGGGTATCCTCATTATTAGAGCCTGAGTATGGCTCGTACACACATCTTTTGCCATATAGAACTTTTTTTATTTCACATACATGACCGTTGCTCAATGGTTTAGAATACTTATGAAAGGAGTTTACAATAGTGGAAATAGGGGCAGTCAAACTGTCAGGGGTTTTAAATGACAAAGACTTAGATTTTTCTAATGGCTTCTAGGATGTATTTCCTATCATTTCCTTTTTTAGGGCATTAACATGTTTTACAACACTTTTAACTACAATAATAGCCCTTTAAAAATATTTGGGTTCAAACATCGTCGCCTCTATTCAAATATTAGCCTATAGGCTGGAAATACAGATCTTCTGCTCTAGCTTCGAAGAAGGCTTGACCTTGGACTCCAAAAGTTGGAATTTTTTTGTGTACTCCACATACATAATTTTATGAAAGAAGTGCATCAACTGGGGTATCATACGACTCATCCCTATTGTGATCCACTCTTGGAGTCAAAGCATCAAGAAAATCAACAAAGATCCTCATCGGAATTTGATATAACCCATCTCTCCCCATCTGTGGGCAACACCCTCTAAATGTTGTAGGGACACATTCAACTTGTCATCTTGCTTTCTAATCTTCTGTGTTTTAAAAGCACGTTTGAGCATGCTCAGCCATGTGTACACCTCCATGTCCTCCCCGTCAAAGTCATTGTGTGTCTTCATTTGTAGGTTAAAAAATGAACCGTGTAAGCCTTTTGCCTTGTCCTCCTTATTGTTTGGTGGGTTTTGATCAACACCCCCAAGGGTTGATACACTCATCTTCCTCATCTTCAATGGCCATGCCTCAAGGGTTTAAATATCTCAGATTTGCCTGTTTTGGCTATTTTCCTAATGAATGAATATCCCTTCAAAACTCCTTGGCGAAATCAACAAATAGATCTTTCATCTCATCCTTGGTCACAAACTGTGTTGTTTTTTGGATAAACTCTTTTTGAAAATTTTGTTGTGGCTGCGAAAATTGATTGAAGCTTAAGATACCACTTGCTGCGTTCCAAATACCAACAATAATAGAAATGCAAGAAATACATTAAAATGCAAGATAGAAAGTTTGGAGCACCTACTTCCCCGAGGGTGGATTGCACCCGTAAATCTCACGCAATGGCGGTTATCTCTTGTATAAAGTTTTAATATTGTTAAACGTGATATATTCTTTATGGTTTTTCACTCGTTTGTATTAAACCGCTAGAAACCCTGAGCAACCCATAGACAACTCATGGTTTAAGCATTCGCTAAGTCTAGACATCTAAAATAACATATAAAAAACAAAATAATACTAATTGTTAATATGTGCACTTTGGCTCATTTTGATTAATCTTGTCTTCTCAAGTTTAAAGACTCAAGGGATATCTTCTCGGCCCCATTTTTCCCTTAATGGATTATGCCTTGCTTTTTTTCCTTTCTCATGGTCTCTGTAGTTCCTCTAAGCCTCAATCCTTGGCTTTCGAAGTTGCAGAGCTCTAATGGTGGATATGCATGGTTTGCTAGACTTTCAGAGGCCAAAACTCATTAATGGTGGCCTTAGTCTGTTCTGCAGACCTGTGGGAAAGCTCCTTGGCCTTTAGCAGTCAATGATCAAGCTTTAAGGAAGATTTGGCAACCAAGGTGATTTTACATTTTTCAAGTTCCTCAGCTCTGGTCTGCAATGGTAGCATTTTGGCAAGTAAATTGTCAAATTTGTCTAACGACTAGGTTAATTTTAAAATGTGGTTGTTGATCTGACATGTTCGAGTAGACCTTAACTGTCAATCTTCCAATCGCCACTCAAAAGTGATCGAGGTTTGACATCCTCGATTCTTAGATTGGTTGTTAGATCATATCTTTGTGATTCAATCTTGGCTATTGATGCAAAAGAGCATCGATTCTTGACCGTAAATCTTAGAATCGCTGTTTAGAAATGATCTAGATTTAATAGCCAAGACTCTAAGATTGACTGTTAGATCAAATCTTCATGGATTAATCTGGGTAGTCAATCTCCCAAGCGCAGATCAAATTTGTGTTTAATAACATATAGGTGATTTGAAGATTCACTGTTGATTTGAAAGATAATTGCATCTTAGCCGTCGATCTTAGGATTGTGACTAAAAAGCGATTGAGGTTCAACATCAAAGATTAAAGGATTGGTTGTTGATTTTCAAGACTAAATCCCAGCCACCCATTCAATATTTCTTTTGACCTGTCAAGGGCGAAGAATGTCAAGATTGACAAGTGGGAATATATGATTGGTTGATTTACTTCTGAGCTTGTGTGGAAAAGACTGCAAGTTCATGGTGGTCTGCAAATCATATTTCTGGCCATAACTTTTGCTAGAGAGCTCTGATCGAGGCGTTTGTGATCTGGAAAAATCTTGAAGAGGGCTTTCCATTGTTACTGATTTTAAATTGATTGGTTACACATCAAGGCTGAAATTCATGTTTGAAGCTTTTCGAAAACTTTTTCTTGTATAGGAGTATTTTCTTCCAACTTTAGTGACCCGAGTTTAAAGTTTTGAGCCTTCCAATGGTCTGCAGTGCCTTGAATACCTCCTTGATAGTTGTGAAGACCTTACGACCGTGCTTGGCAGTTGTTTGTCCCCCCTTTACTGATCGTGGCAGAATGGCGTACTCTTCGAAAAGGAAGAATCAACAGATTATGGGTTAGGGTTGTTAAATTCAATGTCTTGTCTCTTGTTTCCCTCCTCTTTCCACCTCTTTCATATTGCATAAGTAGAGAGACTTTCTCTACATTCAAAAGGTTGGATTGGCATACTTCCTTGGAGCCGCTTGGGCCGCATTTTGTTCCATGTTGCTTTAGCCTCTGCCTTGCTGTATGTGTTGATATCTGACCTTCTGCAAAACCTGCTATGTGTATACACCCATTATCAATGAAAGTTTATATGGTTCTATCTTGTTTACCTTCTAACCTTAATTGAGGTTCTTATCTCATGCATGTTAACGTATCGTGTCTAACTCATACATTCACAAGATTCTGTGTTGAAATCAGGTTGGGGTAGAAGCCATTCAGCCCCATTTCCTTCCTTTTGGTGCATCACCACCCGTTTCTTTATTTCCCTTCTCCCATTTCCTCTTGGAAGTTGTTTGATTAGTATTAGATTAGGGTGGGATAGTGGTAGCATTAGGAGTGGTTTAGGAACAAAGCTAATTGTTTCTCGAGGTTACCTTGCAATAGAATTCCCACAAATGGCAAGAGATCCCATTGTTGTGATTTAAATACGGGTGTAATCAAGCAGATATTTCAAGGCATCAACAATTTTTGGCATGCCCGATGAAACAAAAGTGAAAACAATAGACTTTCTTCAGTCTTGAACACATTCAGATGAGATTTTGGTGAGAATTTTAGGTCTACACACTGTTTGAAGAAAAAATTCTATCCCCTGATAGCTCCACTGGTCAAGAACTCATCCTCAAGACTTGTAGACTTTTCTCCATTCCATGTTGAAATCAGAACACAATGGCACTACAAAGGGTTTTACATTTTGTTTTTTGGAAGACTAGTGGTCCTCTTGACTTGTAGTAATGGGATAATATTCCAAGGCTAACTCTTATAGCCTTACACTCCTTTTATGAAGATGGTTTTACAAGTCCTATCGACCGTATTCAAGATGTGGCCAATATATGTGTAGTTCACATGTTACAAATCAAAATATACTTTTTAGATCACTTGCTTCTTCTCTCAAGGGAAAAGCACAAGAATGGTTCAAAGGTTTGGATTCATGTTAGAAGTATAAACTTCCTAAGTAGCAGATACGACACCCCTAGGGCACCTGGTACCGATATGAAACATGCCCGAAAACGGCCAAGGACCTGCCTGGCCATATCCTGGCATTTCCAGGCCCAAAATTGTGTTTTTTAAATTTTTTTTCTAGTTTAGATTTAATATATCATTACAGTAGAAATTACAGTTTTCACAACACCATTATTCTACACAAGGTACCAAATACAAGCCATCATAAACATGGATAAAAATAGCATGCATGAGATAAATCATAAATGTAATAAACACCTCAATTAGATATGGTAGGGACAAATGAAATTATGAATTTAGCAAGCTGGAATTTATATGTTTTTTAATTTTTATATATATTTTGTACGACCGTATACAATGCTGTATCTGGGCCCAATTTTTTTTGCCGTATCCGTATATCAAATACTCTGCATCCTTACCTGTATCCAAAACGTATTGGCTACTTAGTAAACTTCTCTTCGTCAAACACTTCCATACATGCATGCACATCATGCGAGTTAGTCTTAAAATAGGATTTAGAAAAACATTGTAAACACACACACGTGTGTGTGTGTGTGTGTGTGTGCACGCACGTGCATGTAGTCTTTAGGTTTTTTGATAGACAAGTAGAATTTATAAGAGAAGAAATTCAAGCTTGCAACAACTAGGATTTTGGTAAGGTTTTTTGATTTAATAAAATTTGTTTTTAATCTGTGCAAAGTTAAAACAACAGTTTGTGTATTTAGTTTATTTCTTGCATACATAGCTATTCGAGGTATCGTAATATACCTTTAAAGTGCTATCAGAGTTGGTTTGCGGCCGCTTCTACTAAAACCATCACTCAACAAGTATGAGTAAATACGACTATACCAAGCTCTTGGTACTAACTTAAGACCATACAAACCTTACTTCAATTTGTAGACTCTGCTCTTGTGACCAAGAATCTCATAACCAGGTAGTTGCTGCACATATACTTCTTCCAATTCTCCATTCAAAAATGTTGACTTGGCATCCATTTGATAAACGTTCCACTTGTTTTATGCTGCAATTACTAAAACTGACCCAACCATATCCTATCTTGCCACAAGTGCAAATGTCTAACTGAAATCGATTCCGAGTTGTACCCCTTTGCAACCAATCTTTCTTTATGCTTCTCAATATTACCAAACATTTAACTTTGTCTAGTATACCCTTTTCACTCCAATAACAACATTTCCTGTTAGAAGTATTATTGGATCCCAAGTTTGGTTTCTCTCTGTTGCATCAATTTTTACATCCATGGATTTGTGCTAATCCTCATTCTGAATTGCTTCTTCAAAGTATAGGGGATCAACTACGGTAAATAATGCAAAATCCACAAATTCATCATTTTATGATTTTTTGTGTATTTATTTGAAACTTCTTGTTTTCTGTGAATTTTCATTGGAGCGAGATCTTAGAAAATATGGATGTGAAGCTGTTGACATGTCTCCTGTGTAATATCCTGTTGAAGAATTTGTGTTTGAAATTGGAGATATCGCTCAATGATATTCTGTGAAGTAGATGGCCTCAAGATCTCTCTTGGGCGATATGTTGGCGATGTTGAATGTGGAGTTGTCTTTAAGATGTCTTGTGGGTGACATCTTGTGGGAGATCGACTTGCATTTGCCTCAGAAGATGTCTTCATAGTGATATCTTGAGAAATAGGTCTTCCACTTGATGAAGATATTACTGGGGCGATATCTTGTGAGGTGCTTGATGCCTCCTTCCCATTTATTGGCCCATTTTTAATAGAAATGCTTGTCGTTGTAGACACTAAAATTTGGCAATTTACCCTTTTGACACTGTTTATTGCAATTGTGCTTCTTGGTTAAGACAAACAACCATATCATATTCCTACTCAGTGCATGTTGTCATCTCTTGTCTAACTTGCTTATTTCCATACACCTGTGTCGACAAATTCTAAATACCAATATACAAGACCAATTTTTAAGCTCTCCTTTCTAGGGTGCAACTTTCAGTCATTGAGTTTATCCTTGTCCAAAACTGTACAATTCAGTCAGGTTGTATAATCCAGTCCTGGTGAACCTATAGGGTCCTGAATTGACACATATTCCAACTCTGTTTTCGATGCAATATCCTTTGTTGGGTCTTTTTACCCTCCTAAGTTAGCCTTATTACAATAAATTACCTTCGGAACCCTATATAACTCACCGCCTTTCATAACCTGACACTTTCATGAGATCTCATTGCAATTACTAGCACAAAAGACACTCAAGGGTCTGTAAATCATCCTAAAGCTGATGCACATCCATTAGGGAAGCGACTACTATTGTTCTGAAGCACTAAACCAGGTTAAGGAGTCCAACTTTCCTCACATCCAAGCACACTAAGTTCCCATTTCCAAGTCTTAGCAAGAGTATAATCCTATGAAACATGATCGGAGAGGTTCAAGTTGCCAACTAACTGCATTTATATAGATGTTGCATGTTAGGTGGAGAACTATGTGTGGTTTGAGGCCTCTTCGAAGTAGTGCTGACATAAGCGGTGCATAGTGTGCATCACAACCCAAACACTAACCTTCTTGTATGGTCTTCTAGCCATGGTTAGGGTTTTGGAGCGATTCAACTGATTATAGACGATTTCTAGGTTACTGAGGGACCCAAAAAGTTACAAAACCCCATTCTAAAGACATCCAAGACCATACAGAAGGGGCAAGACCGGATTATACATTGTGACTAGTCTGTACGATCTTGAACTATGAGATTTGCAAGTTATAGTTTCAACAGTGAAGTTTCTCCAGGCTCTGCACTTCCAAATTTTCTAATTTGTCTTTCTAGATTCCTCCTGTACAATTTTGTATAGCAAAGTCTCTCTCTCTCTCTTGTGTATTTTGAGCTTGTATACATACATTGAAAGAACCAATACATTATTTTGATTTTGTACAATTAATGTTGGAACTTAATTTATCATAATAGCTCTTAGTTTCGTAACCTTACATACCTTTTTATTGTTGTGTAATGCATAACAAAATCTAATAAACTTAAAAAGGGTGTAAACAGTTGCTGCAACAATTGAATTCTTTTCAATGCACCCATCCCATGATTTTTCTTCAATAAACTAAACATCTCTGGTAATCATCGTTTTCTTGTTGATTGGATTATACAACTTGTATTCTTTTGACTCCTCACTATATTCCACAAAAATACATGTTTCTCCTTTATCATCTAATTTCTCTCTTTTCGTCTAGCTCATGAGCTTATGCGACACAACCAAAAATTTTTTAAGTCAGAAACATCATGTTTTTTTGTTACTCCAAGCCTCTTGAGGAGTTATTCCATGAACACTCACTGTAGGACATCTGTGTAGATTGTCCATGCTACTGCTTCACCCCAATACTGATATGGAAGATGCTTTGCCTTCATCATGCTTCTAGTCATTTCCATAATTGTTCTGTTTTTCCTTTCAACCACACTGTTTTGTTGAGGTGTACATCTCGTCGTTTTTTGTTTTTAATCTCATTTGTTTTACAAAAATTAGAAATTCATTAGAAATATACTTACCTCCTCTGTTTGTTCTTTACACTTTTATGAAGTGTCCACTTTGCTGTTTAATCAATGCTTTGAACTATTGAAATACACCAAAAGTTTCTGATTTGTGTTTCAAGAAATATAACCATGTTTTTCAACTGAAATCTTGAATGAATGTCATGAAATATAGGCTACCACCTATAGAGGGACTTTGCATATGTCCACACAAGTCTGAATGCACGATCTCAAGTAGAGCTCTTACCCTGTATGACTTGCCAACAAGAAATGTTTTATTTTGTAAAATGCGCCCTTCATAAACTTTGTTTGGCTGTTCTATCACATGCAAGTCTTTTACCTTATTCTGCTTATATAACAAATTTAAAGCACTAAAACTTTACCATATGACCATACATAAGATGCCATAACCATTATTGATCTTCTATAACAATTAATTCATTTTGAAATTGGGTCACTCTTTTTAGGAAATTCACCTTAGTCTTTAACATTGGACACTTGCAACCCTTTGGCAACTTATCAGTGCTCATTTCTATCAAGATACCATAGGTATCTGCCATTTCCCGGCCAAGTTGATTGTATATCCTTGGATGTTGGAATACTGAGATTGCGATGATGCTAGAATCATAAACCTCAAGCCTTAAAACGTTTTGAACGCAATACACATTTGGGATCTGTTTAGTGTTGTCAAGGCTAGGGGCTCAAAAATTAATCTGTGCTCTCATTACCCATGATCAAGTGGCGTTGTCCAGGCACGTATCCCAAACCGTACTTCAGAGTTACCGGGTATTCATGCTGTCTTTGTACCCATGTCCGGGTTTCCACTCATGTGATTACTGCAACCACTATATAGACACCATACTTAGCATTTGTACTTGCTTCCCCCACTATTATGGACAGATAAACATTGTAGTATTATTCTTTTTAACTATGTCGTTGTTCTATTGAAAAATTTGTACTGTGGAATATCCTCTTCATGGGCTATTTGCTTCATTCAATAGGCTAATTTTAGCATAATGACCAAAGTCCATGTCCATAATGATTGTAGATTCTTTAAGAAGTTGTTATACCTTTGAACTGAAAGATAATGGTTATGGCAGATGCCTTTGCCAAGTCTTTTAACATCCACTGAATAATGGACCTGGATCTAAGCTTGGTGCCAAGGAAATAGAGGGCCCTTCCTCTATCCTCTTGCACAAATGTTACTACCCTAATACTTGAGTCTGGAACATGAGTATTCACCAAAATCTATTCTAATAAGAAGTGTGGATAAAGTATATTAAATTCACCAAAATGTACGTGAAGCTAGTCAATTCTATAGTAGTTTGACATTTTTGGGGGTCTTCGAAAAGCATTCTCCTAGGCAATTCAGATACTTGTAAAACGACTAGCCATTTTCAGTGCTAGAGATTCCTGGGAGGAACAGATCAATACACAATTTGTTTTGTCCTCTTTACAAACGGATAATGCGGTTTAGACATAGACCAGGTCAATGAGGCTCAGCCCTGATCTGTCCTCGACAAGTCATGCACGCTAAATGAACAAGGTCCACCCTAATAACAGTATAGATTTCAATCTATATGACTTGTCATTGTAATGTCCCCTTTCCTATGCCAAAGGCCTAAGGGCCAATTCGAGTCCCAGCCTTGGTCATACCCAAGGGGCTAGGGACGCTGGGAGCTATTGGGTGTGAATATCTAGTTCATTTTGTTATAATTCTTTCGTTGACATGAGCATAAAGCGATTTGGAGGGACTAGATGTTATGTTTTGTCGTTAAGGAAGGGGACCCCCATAACACTTTATTATTCTATTTCTTGCGTTGGGGGTCACTTATGGTACTTTATTATTCTATTTCTTCGTTGGAAAAGTCACTTTAGGTACATTAATTTTAGTGGCCCATCTTAAGGAAAATTGCGCCTTGGGCTTTTTGGGGCTTTTTTTGTAATGAGGAAAATTATAAAAGCAGGTTTGGGGAAAAGTGATAGAGAACATTCTTGCATACAATATTATTTTCCTTCATGTGCAACTGCTGCTTGCAAATTTACAGCTTGTGGAGTGAAATCCCACAGGGACCCTAGCTTCGGTGGTAAGAGATCTATCCCTAGCTAGCAGGGCATTCTTCGGTAGTGAGAGATCTACCCTAGCTTGTCATTTTGGAGCTATTTTCAGGGCTGTTTTCCAGAGGTATTTTTAGAGGTTTCAGAGGAAGGGTTTGAGGGTTTCGGTGACAATTTGTGGAGATAGATCCAAGGGTTTTCAGATCTGGTTTGTCGCAGTGATTCACGAGCAGATTTTGGCGCCATATTTAGAGACACTTTGAGGGTCTTTTGGCCTCATTCCCAAGGGGAGCGACCACTTTGGGATTTTGCAGCAATTTTTGGAAGGGTTTCAGTGTGTCGTTTCCAGATCTGGAGGTTGGGCTCTCTTCTATGACATTAGTAGATGTTATTTCTAGAAATTCATTTTTTTATTTATTTTCTTGGGTTTTATCTACTCAGTTCCACATTTGCAGCAATATTTTTTAGGGCTTCCCGATGTCCATTTTCAGATCTGGAGGTTGGGTTTTCATTATCCACTATTAGTAGATGTTATTTCCAAAATTTCATAATTTTATCATTGCCTACTTGGAGAAGATATGAATTTTTGAAGTTTTACCCCTGTTTAGGGCTTTCTGTAATTTTCTGGCTGCATTATATCATTCCAAAAATTCCAAAAATAACTTTCTTATATTCTTTATAATATTAGCAAGCTCTCCTAATAAATTTCAAGTGATTTGAGTGAGAATTTTGAGAGATATCAATTTTCTTTAGTTCGCTGCCCTAGCTGTTAAAAATCTGCAAAAATCAGAATTTGGGTTTGGCTGCAATTTCTTCATTTTTTTGGTGCATTTTTAAGTGGTATCCCACAAGGGATATTTCATGTCTTTGTGAATCCATCCCTAAGGTGGATACGTATGGTCTCCATGTAGGATGACCTTTTGGTTCCCCTTCGGAACCTTTCATATTCTATTTTTAGCAGTTTTTCAAATTCTCCATGTAGGATGACCTTTTGGTTCCCCTTTAAAACCTCTCATCTTTTATTTTTAGTAGTTTTTCATATTCTCCATTGTATAGCTATAAAATAACTTGTTTTGAATAAAGAGATAGATCTCCGGTCATAAATCTCTATTATGGAGTTTGCCAATTTGTACACATTTGAAATTGCAATAAATTTGTTTGTGTTTACAACTCTTTCATTGTAAATTGATTGTGAGCACATTAAACACCATTATTAGTGTGTTGTCCACCAGGTTGCACTTCAATGTGGATCACTTCTGCCTCTTGTGCCTTTGCTTCTGCTAATTGACACATGTGTGTTGAATACATGTTCTAGGGGACAATCTGTTGTCCTATTATGCCTTTTCTCATGGGTCTGTAGAGATCAATTCACTCATCAACAAACAACTGTGTTAAGTCTTTTGATTTGTCAGTTTCAACTACAATAGAGTCAAACCTAGTTGGCATTCAAAGGATATTTTTTATAACTCTTTGTTGCTCTAGTGTCTCGTCGTTAGACCTGATTTGATTTACAATTTTCATTACATGGGTAAAAAAACACATCAATTAAATTTGAATCCTCAATATGTAGATTTTCAAAATCTCTCTTAAGCATAGGTAACATAGCTAATTTAACCTTACTAGTACCTTAATATGTTGTTTGTAAGTTTTCCCATGCTTGTTCGAATCTAGTTGCTGTCGCAAATCTTGGAAAGATTGATTTGTCCATGGTTTTCTGTATGACTAACAAGGCCTTTGCATTCTTTTTCTTGTTCTCTTTCAACAAATCCTTCGTTGCTTGTGACAAGGCATTGAACGCCGACTGATTTGCAAGTTCTATAAACCCATTTTTGACCAAATCCCACACATCTTGAAAGCAAAAGACTGTCTTCATCTTGATACTTCAATAATCTTATTTTTCCCTTTGAAACTAGGGATTTGAGGTTGGGTAAGGTTGTTGCTGTTTACACGCGCCATAAATTGAGCTTAAAGCTTCAAACTTGACTGATAGATCTGGATGACAACTTGGCTTTGATACATAAGCGAAACAAGAGATTATGGCATTCTATATACAAAATTAGATGAATTCAAGCTAATTGGGTATATGGACAATGATTGAGCAAGCAACATTGATAATGGAAAAAGCACTTTAGGATATGTTTTTCATTTTGGTTGAGTAGTATTGTCACGCGCTTTCAAAAATCAGCTCATTGTGACTCTTTCATCCAAAAACGTGGGCAACATGTTAAAGAATTTGGATGAGAAGATTGTTGTCAGATTTGAAGCTAGAGCAAGAAAGAGTAACAATGATATTTTGTGATAATAATTCAGCAATAACATTTTTAAAGAATCATGTTTTTCACAAAAGGAGCAAACACATTGATACAAGGTATCATTTCACTAGAGAGCTAGTCAAGAATGGAGAAATATACTTGAATTTTGCATGTCCAAGGATCATGCTGGTTTCTTCACAAAGCTATTAGCTAAGGAGCCTTTTGAGTATCTAAGAGAAAGGTTGAGTATCGTTGATCAATCCAAAGTCAAGTTTAAGGGGGAAGTGAGAAATGTAAAGTTGTTTTTGACTAACACTTCTATACATCGGCAGCAACATTGACAACATGTTAAGTAATTTGGATGAGAAGAATGTTGGCAAATTCGAAGCAAGAGTAAGAAAGAGCAGCAAAGATATTTTGTGATAATAATTCAACTATAGCATTATTAAAGAATCGTGTTTTTCACAAAAGGAGAAAATACATTGATACAAGGTATCATTTCACTAGAGAGCTAGTCAAGAATGGAGAAATATACTTGAATTTTGCATGTCCAAGGATCATGCTGGTTTCTTCACAAAGCTATTAGCTAAGGAGCCTTTTGAGTATCTAAGAGAAAGGTTGAGTATCGTTGATCAATCCAAAGTCAAGTTTAAGGGGGAAGTGAGAAATGTAAGTTGTTTTTGACTAACACTTCTATACATCGGCAGCAACATTGACAACATGTTAAGTAATTTGGATGAGAAGAATGTTGGCAAATTCGAAGCAAGAGTAAGAAAGAGCAGCAAAGATATTTTGTGATAATAATTCAACTATAGCATTATTAAAGAATCGTGTTTTTCACAAAAGGAGAAAATACATTGATACAAGGTAGCATTTCACTAGAGAGCTAGTCAAGTATGGAGAAATATACTTGAATTTTGCATGTCCAAGGATCATGCTGGTTTCTTCACAAAGCTATTAGTTAAGGAGCCTTTTGAGTATCTAAGAGAAAGGTTGAGTATCGTTGATCAATCCAAAGTCAAGCTTAAGGGGGAAGTGAGAAATGTAAAGTTGTTTTTGACTAACACTTCTATACATCGGCAGCAACATTGACAACATGTTAAGTAATTTGGATGAGAAGAATGTTGGCAAATTCGAAGCAAGAGTAAGAAAGAGCAGCAAAGATATTTTGTGATAATAATTCAACTATAGCATTATTAAAGAATCGTGTTTTTCACAAAAGGAGAAAATACATTGATACAAGGTATCATTTCACTAGAGAGCTAGTCAAGAATGGAGAAATATACTTGGAATTTTACATGTTCGAAGACCAGTATGCTGATTTCTTCTCAACGCCATTAGTGAAGGTGACTTTTGAGCATCCAAGAGAAAAGTTGAGTGTCATTGATCAATCTGAAGTCAAGTTTAAGGGGAGGTGTTTGGAATATAAACTTATTTTTGACTAACATTTCTATACATGCATGCACATTATGCAAGTTTGATTTTAGAATTAGGAGTTCAAATAGAAAAAATAGATTCAGAAAACCAGTCCTAAAATAGGATTCGGAAAAGCATTGTAATTGCATATGTGTGTGTGTGTGTGTGTGCGTGCGTGTGCATGCGTGCGTGCGTGCATGTAGTCTCTAGGTTTTTAAACAAACAGGTAGAAATTGTAGAAGAGAAGAAATTCAAGCTTGCAGCAGCAAGGGTTTTTGATTTAATAAAATTTATTTTCTGTGTTCAAATTTGAAACAACAGTTGGTGTATTTAGTTTATTCTACTATACACAACAATTCAAGGTATCTTAGTATACCTTCTATTCACTCTCAGTTTCATCATGTGATGAGTTGGGTAAGAAGTTGAACAACAGTTTATGGAGGATGTACATGTCTTATCTCTTATAGAACACCTTAGCACCATCAAAAGAGGCCCCACAAAGTATGTTTCAAATGTCAAGTTAAATTCAAGAAGACTTTGGACAAATCAAAAGAGGCCTCACAAAGTATGTTTCAAATGTCAAGGTAGATTCAAGAAGACTTTGGACAAAGTACTTGTTGATTTCAAACCTCCTCCAGGTATGGCTTGCTTGTATTATATAAAGTCATTTGATCTTGATATTGCTGTTATGATTCGGTTTCTTGGAGGTAATACCCTTCTCAAGCCTATGCTATAGCTATTAAGGCAGACAGGAGTCTTGTTCAAGCTGATGTGATTAATCCCATGCTCATCACCCCCTTACATCCCAAGTATTGTAATGATTCCTTAAAGTTTCATGTCCTTACTGAAAGCCTACTCCAACCTTCCCAATCACCATATACTGAATCTATGAGTACAGTCTCATTGGCTGAGCTTAAGAGCCTTATTGTAGATTTCTCTAATGAGTGTGTAGCCTTCAAAAGAGTTCTTGCCACCCAAGAGATGTAAGATCAGTTTTCTATCTCAATACCACATGTGGAAAACCAACTTGCTATTCCAAACATCCCCAAGCTCAAATCATTGCAGAGAACCCTCCTAACACATCCCAATAGGTTGCAATCCTCCCAAACTCCTCAGGAAAGAATGATAGAGGACTGCAACCATCTAAATACATGCTCTTTTCAGACCCTATCAATCTATAAATCTAGGTATGAAACAAGAGTGGTGGATAGCTGTGTTTTTCACCTATATGGGATGGAGGGGATGTTCTTCAAATTAACATGCAACAATCCAAGCCAACTGCAACAAATGAATGCCCATAGGACTTGGAAAATTTTATTGAAGATGAGGAAATTATACATGACTTTTTGGTTGCATTGAGTGGTGAAGGTGATTTCTCGACTTCTCATAAGGAGCTTAGGTGGTGAAGCCTATTTGATAATCAAAAGGAGGAAAACTCAGAGGTGAACATATCAAATTGGGTGGATTTTTGACATGAAGAAGATTGCATGTCTACAGACTCTGAAAAGCCTGAGCTGCAGAACTTGGTTGACAATGGCGAGCTTGTGGCTGCAAGTTGCAATGGAGAGGAGTTGATTGAAGCAAGTGACGTTGACAACCTTTTGCTTGCAATTGGCAATGCTTATGAGGGAGAAGCCTTGTCATTTGAGGAGCTTACATGGCTGGATATTCTTGTAGAGCCTTTGAAACCTAGGGAGGGTTGCTCCATTAGGTTCTTGGAGACTAGAAAGGAGAAGCCTTTGGTCATGCTCATTATAGAGCACGAGAATGAGCCTAAATTTGTAGGGCCTCAGCCTGTGCATCCATTTAGTTCAGATAAGAGAGATGGAGATGAGGAATGGATGCAGCTCCACATGAAGGCCGAATGTGAAGAAGGGGAAGAGTCCAAAAGGCTCAAATTTTTTTCTTTTCCTCTTCTTATCACACTTCATAGCTGCTTCCAAGTTAATCTCATGGCAGAATATTGTTAGGAAGGGCAACTATTTCTCACAGCCAATCAATGGCTTTGTTTAGTTGGCATTGTACATTGTTAGAGTAGTGAAAGATCCCCTAAACGGGACACTCCGACCCTTTAATGGATTCTAGGTGATTCCACACTCATGCTTAGATTAATAAAAGATACACAGACTTTAGTACAGGAGATCAGAACCTTCAGTGTTGAAAAGTGACTCAAAATATCATGAGAACCAACTCAGCTAGCAACTAATTTGATGATTTCTTATTCCAAAGTAGTAAGCATACAATAACAAGCTCTATGAATGAATCCCAAACTGATGTAGATTTTCCCTAATAATGGCGGCTAAGTCTGATGATGGAAACTCATATAAAACAATACCCAGCCATATCTATACTTGCCATATCAACTCAGAATTTATTATAGAGAACAAATCTGAATTGTGAGTACATATATAAACTGTAACAGCATCCAGAAATCTGCAGACTTAAAAGCATTCGAAAAGGTACCTTAGGCAGTGCCAAAAATACTGAATGTAGGTGATTTGAAGTTCTGAAGTACTGATAAACAGAGGACAGTAGCATGCAGCCTCAAATATTACATGTGCAATACCAGTCAGCCTCCCTAAATGTCGCTCCACATACAGAAAATGTCATGTCACAGCTGCAATAATCTTCAGTCCCTTTATAGCCCAAAAGCTCAATATCAACAACTGGAAAATACTGAAATTTCCGTGTAAGCACAATAAGATTTCCTGTGTGAAAATCTCTCTCTCTCTCTTTCTCAGAGGGTTTTCGTCCTCTAGAGTTTTTCAACAAGCACAAAGCTTAGACAAAAATCAGAGTTTGATAAAATGAGTAAGTGATATCCCTCTTCAAGTCGACCTCTCCCTTATATAGGAGAAATGGCCCCAAAGTAACCTCCCCAATCTTCAATCACAATCAGTGATTAAATCTAAACATAAGTCCCATTTTTAATGCCTAGGCTGGTCGCATTTTGCTCATAGGGAGGATAAAATTTAGAAATGGGCCATATACATCTAAAAAGGGCCAATATTCATTCCCTAGGTAAGTCGCCATACTTCCTAGGAATGATACAAACATAGCATTAGACCCCTTATGCATTTTTTCTAGATATTACAACTTAATTTATAAGTGCATACTTAATTTAAGCCAAATAAATTAATATAAGTGCATTAATAATTTAAGTTATTTTTTATAGGCACTTTATACTAATTTATTATGACTTAAGTTACCCTTATATTTTTCCTTTGGCCGTCGGGTCAACAAAATGGGCCAAAGGTCTTTGATTTGGAAAAGGGGACATTACAAGTAGGATATCCCGTTTTATTCAAAAGAAGATACTTTGCATCACTTCACATGGTTACCCTTGAAGCCATGCACGTGTTTATCATTTTGTACATGGTTTTTGGGAACCTTTCAGAGATAAGTTGCAGACTGAGAGTTAAAGGAGACGAAATGGAGGAGAAATGTATTGAATTCCATTAAATTCAAGGTCATGGAGGTTCCACAAGGTGTTTCATGCATACTCCATGCCCAATGGATGCTAAAGGCTATTGGATTCACATATAGCAGGCATATGCCCCCAAGAGTCACCACGGATGTTAATAAAATGTGCGCTTACCTCATTTTGATTAACCTTGTCCTCACAAGTCTAAAGACTGTCAAGGGATATCTTCTTGGCCTAATTTTTCCTTTCAAAGCTTCTATTGTGCAATTTTCTTTGCTCATGGTCTCCCAGTTCCTATAAGCGTCAATTCTTGGCTTTCATAGTTTAGGAGATCTAATGGTGGATATACATAACTTTCCCGACCTGCAAAGGACAAATTCATCAACGGTGGCCTTAATTTGTTCTGTAGACTCGTGGGAAAGTTCCTTGACCTTCAATAACAGATGATCAAGCTTCAAGGAAGATTTGGCAACGATGGCTGCTCTTGATTCTACATTTTTTGAATTTCGCAATTTTGGTTTGCAATGGAGGCATTTTGGTGCATTAATTATTTGATTTGACAGCTAGGTCAAGTTTAAATTGTGGCCATTGATATGAAAAGTTCAAGGTGATCTTAACCCTCTGTCTTCCAATTGCCATTCAAAAGTGATCAAGGTTTAATATCCTCGATTCTAAGATTGGTCGTTAGTTTAGATCTTTGCGATTCAATCTTGGTTGTTGATCTAAAAGATCATCAAATCTTCATCATCAATCTTACAATTTCTCTTCAGAAATGATTAGGGTTTAATAGCCAAAAAATTTTCATCATTGGATCACATCTTTATGGATTAATCTGGGCTGTGAATCTCCCTAGTGTGGATCAAAGTGGTTTATTAAATAACATATAGGCGATTTGAAGATTGACTGTTGATCTAAAGGGTCATCGTATCTCGGGCGTCAATCTTAAGATTGCGACTGAAAAGCGATCGAGGTTCAACATCAAAGCTTTAAAGATCAGCTGTCAATTTTTAATATGAAATCCTAGCTGTCCATTCAAGATTTCTTTTGACCCGCCAAGGGCAAAGAAAAGTTGAGATTGCCAAGTGGCAACATATGATTGGTCTATTTACATCTAAGCCGACATATAAGACTGTACGTTCATGGCAGTTTGCAAATGATATTTTTGGCCATAATCTAGAGAGCTCTCTGATTGAGGCATTCTTGATCTTGTTGGAAAGCATTTGAAGAGAGATTTCCATTGATATTGATTTCAGATCGATTGGTTACACATCAAGGCCAGACTTCGCATTTGACGCTTCTAGAAGCTATTTTCTTCTATATGAGGATTTTCTGCCAACTTCAGCGAGTTTAATGTTTTGAGATTTCCAATGGTCTACAGTGCCTCGAGTACCTCCTTGATGGATATGAAGACCTTGTGGCCATGCTTGGTGGCTGTTTGTCCCTCCTTTACTCTTAAGATCACAGCAAATTGGTGGATTGTCCTAAAAGGAAGAATCAACAGAGTATGAGCAAGGGTGGTTAAATTTAGTGCCTCGTCTCTTGTTTTCCTCCTCTTTCCATCTCTTTCATATTGTATAAGTAGAGATAGAATCTCTACATTCAAAAGGTTGGACCGACATGCTTCCTTGGTTCTGCTTGGGCCACATTTTATTCCATATTGCTTTAGTCTTTGCCTTGCTGAATGTGTTGATATTTGACCTCATGCAAAGCCTGCAACGATCGTATCAATTCTATTTTTTTGGTTCTATCTTGTCTACCTTCTAACTTTCATTGAGTTTTTTACCTTTTGTTTGTCAGTGTATTGTGTCTTTTTTAACTCATACATTCATAATGTCCTGTGTTGAAATAAGGCAGGGGAAGAAGCCATTGAGCTCCATTTCCTTTCTCTTGGTGCATCACCACCTTTTTCTTTATTTTCCTTCTATCTTTTTCTGCTGCAAGTTATATTAGCATTAGATTAGGGTAGGATAGTGGTAGCAATAGCAGCGGTGTAGGAACAGAGCTAGCTGCCTCTAGAGGTTCTCTTGCAGTAGCAGCCCCACTGCTGGCAAAAGATCCCATTGTTGTGTTTGAAATGCGGGTGCAATCAAGCAGACATATCAAGGCATCAACACTAACTAAGCACACAAATATATGTTGTGTTCAGGTATGCAACAAAGACTCTTCACTTTGGTCCATTTATCACCGAGGGCCGAGGACACTCAAATTACACTACCTAAGGCATAATCATGCGGGTATTTCTTTAGTAACTTAGTTCTCATTATATCGGCTTGTAGCCAAAAGGAAGGAACAACATACAATGTGCATGTCAAGAGAATTGCAGATTTCTACTGCACCATAACTTTATGATCCCAGCCACTGCGCTGTCATCTCATTACAACTTTGAAGAGTCAATTTCATGGTATAATGGATGAGCCAAGAGCCGAAATGTGGCCGCTAATCTGCCTGCTCCTGGTCATCCACGTCTCAAATATGTATTCAGAAACATGAACACATTAGACTCGAAGTCAAGCTGTAAGTGGAGACATAAAAATGTTTCACCCAAGGAGCACAATAGTCTCTCCCAAAATGCAGCATCCATTTGGTTGCCCCTGCCTCCTCACTGGAGTTAGGGACAGAAATTAGATCAATTGAACCCTGATATGACACAGTAGCTTAGCACCTCTCTCCAAATGGAAAACACATCGGGGGTTTGAGAGTGTGAGAGGTTCAGAAAAGGCAAGTTATCTTCAACATCAAAGAGACTATTAGCCCAAGGCAGACCATCTTCACAGAGGCTTCTGAGGGAAATGCAAGCAACACAAACGACCATCCTCCCAGAGAAATTCAGAGTGATTCAAAGAGAGATGGAAGACTTAAAGTCTCTCACGGGAAAGGGAATGCAATTGTTAAGAAATGCAATCTCAATTGTGTACTGAGAATAATTCGGGCGAGGAAATAAAGATCTAGGCAGCCCAAATATAATAAGAAATGGAATTTAAGGATTGCAGGGGGGTCCCCCCAAGCAGAATGTCTTATCCCCTTATGCCATTTAGATCCACACCCAGATTAGCTAGGTGGTTAGCCACCCTGCTGCCTTATCAGCTTATGTGGCTTAAAGAGACCTCATCAATTTCATCTCCCAATCACCTACTTTCATTCACAATTTTTTGCAACTGCCAATGATTGCATTTGCCCTTATTAATGGCATTGATCATCACATTTGACTCCCGTTTCACCTCAATCCTCAACCGACCTCTTTCTTGTGCTATAAGCATACCTCTTGACAATGCCTTTGGCTTGGCAAAATTGTTTGTGGCATTTCTCAAGTCTTCATATGATTAGAACCGGTTCTCCTTTATGATCTACGAAGACACCACTTGATATATGGTACTTTTGGTAATTTGCTCTTATATATTTATTTTTAAATTTTAACTAGTTCTGTTGAAGTATTATTTTATAATAGGAGTTTTCATTTTGACAAATTGAATCTCCTTTTCTAAATATCATGGACTGTGGAAGATTATTTTTTTCCTTTTTTCTTTTAAAATAAATTTTTATTAATGAACATACCCAAGCCATACCAAACTTAGGTGCCTGAATGAAATTGACAAATCCCCCTGTCCGTACCCTCTCCAAACTTGTACCTTGGTAACTTAAGTTTTCAACACTGAGAGGCCATCCTTTACCTGAAATATGGTGTTGTTATTGAATTAAAATCATTAAAAATAAAATAACTATGGTAAAATTTGGCAGAAAATGCTCTAAAAGGATGGATTGCCTAAAGACTCGTTATCGCAATATATCCTAGGTGAATATCAGGCAGACATGCTATTTATAAATTAATAAATAAACTGGTGCAGTCTCTGATGGAAGATTGAAAAACATCTACTGGGCTGAGGATGGAGGGATTTTGGCCATGAGTCATGCCACCCTAGGTGAGGAAGGATCTGTTAACAATGGCCACTGCAGGATCAAGGCTTCAAATGAGGACTTTCTGCAAAAAATGGTCCAGTCAGTGAGATATTTTTTTATATTGGATATTACAGTGTCAAAGGCCAACAGATGTCCATCCTGGTCAGAGTTGGAGGTGGAAGAGGAAGACTTGGCTCCAGGTTTGGAAGAGGAGATCACATCATTGAATTATGAGATGAAATCGATGGTAGGGAGGTGTGAGGATGCACACTTAGAACCAAATGAGCTCACCCATTAGATTTAGGGATCCAACAGTGTATAATTTTGATGGGAAAGAGGTTCTGTGGTTTCCATTCCTGCTGTGTGTAGTTAAATAGATTCCCTTCTCACCACCACCCAACCACCAGATGAATTCATCCCCTGCTGCTGAAGAGCGAGGCAGATTTGGGAGAAAAGGGTTGGAACTGCCCATGGAGGAGATTTGATGGACATTTATACCGACCCATTATGTATAAATCCTGTTAGCTGAAGTGGAAAAATTTGTGGATGTCTTCAAAATGAGAGGGATCTTTAAGGTGGAGCTGCTATGTCAGGGGGGGATGAAATCAAATGTAGAGGAGTGTGGGAGAGGTGCCTAGTGAGGAGTAGGCACTTCAGGAAGAGCTGGGCACCATCAGGACACAGGCCAACCTGCTACCAACATTCCTGCTGGTCCCATGAAAGCCTTGCTTATTAAGCTCTAGGCTCAGGGTAGCCACATGTAGCATGCTGCTGCTATAGCAAAATCTTGTTATATTTAACATTAGTTTATAATGTACTTGAAGGCTGTTGGGCCAAAGATGAAAATATAGGTAGTTGCTTAGTTGTTTTTATTGTTGCTGATGTCAGATAGTCAAAGTGGAGAAGCTTAGAAATGTAAAAACACTTTCACATCTTCATATATTCACGGATTTCTTAATATTTTTTGAGCCAGTAAATTGCCAAATATTTATATTTTTTTCCGAGAAACCCGTTTTAGTATCGCTTTACTGATAAAATAAATAAATAAAGCAATTCCCATTCTGGTTGGGTTTCACTTCCTAGTGTAATTATGACTGACATAATTAGGTGTATAACTTATATGGGTAGGAATAATTTAGCAAACATTTGTAACAAAAGTTAGCGGGGGAAGGAATCAAAATGACAAGAATTTGTGAGGGGTATTCTTTCACTATTTACAGTGTGATGCAATATACTCACATAGATATTTTATGAGCCCAAAATCACTCTAAAAATAGGATGAGAATGCAGCATAGATCCATTTTAGGGAAATGGTGGGGAATGAAAATAAACTTATTTTAGGTAAAAATAGATAGAGCATGATAAGTTTATGGTGAACTTATTATATCTAGATATAGAGATAGCACGTTTGTTCTAGTTATGTTCTTTTGTATTCCATGCATGCAATTATCTCATCCACATTGCAAGATGAGTTTTAGTTTATTAAGGGTCCAGAAGTAGAACAAATAAAGCCATGCAAATGCTGTAGATAATTTTGTTATATGTAGTTTTAGATTACTTTATGATGAAACATGGATAAATTGATAATTTTTTTTAGAGGTCTCATTGTCTATAAAATTATAAATATGTCAAGACTCAATTGTAATAAACCATCATTGATTTATGCAAACTGAAATTATGTGATATGCACTTCTATATAGGAGATTGACTTTCTTCGAAATTGGGTGTGGCTCACCTTTGGGCTTTGAAGTTTGGACTGTTCTGATGTTTGGGTTTTAATCAGATCAGAGTTTGCATCTTTATTCTGCCATAAAAACAGCTTTAATTTCTAAAATTATGAGTTTCAGAACTTGAGGATATATTTTGGCTCATTTCAGATCTAATGAACCTGTGATTAAAAAAAAAAACAAATTTCATTCTGTTTGGGTTTTCCCTTCCTGAGATAATCCTCAATCTTATAACTGGGGTGGATAACTAAAATAGTTGTAATTAAATTTGTAATGGACATGTCATAATGACACGGATTGGTGACGCCTATTCCTTCACCATTTAGAATGTAGTGCAGTATATGTATGTACACACGCAAGTCAATGAGAAGACAAAGACAACCTCTTTTGAGAAAACCATAAGGCATGCTTTTTTCTATGATGGCTTATGCTCTGCTCAATCAAATATTATCTACATCAAACATTGTACTTTAATAGTTAAGAAAAGCTGCACTCATTTTTCAAGTGTTCCAACAGTACACTTGATATATTTAGTTGTGATGGAAAGTAATAATCTGCTACATGCCAAGGACACTAAACATGAATTGTGGAACTGATTTCATGCTGTATCCAGCCAATTATCAATATATCTTAATATCATAAAGGAAAGCTTTCGGTCCTTTTTAACAATAAAAAGATAAATAAAATGCATAGACACATACATGTGCCATGCGTGTATATGAATATATATTTACATATGCATATATAAACATAATTATGTGTCTGTTTCACATATACATGTATGTATACAATCGCACATATATGTATATATACATGCCTGTGGATATGCACCTTCACGCAGAGTTCCCCATATGTGGTAGTGTACCAGAGAAGCTATTCGTATTCATGCTTGTAATTGCTCCAAGCTTCATGTTGTCATTAATCTCAGCAACATTTTGTTCTGTATATAAATACTTCATAGTAGTTCTTATGGGACTCGCTTCACCTTTGGCTTAGAACTAATTTTGGAGTGTGAATGCGATAGATGATTTCTTGTTTGGGTAAAATGATTTTTTAATGTTTGGTCATGCGAGAGCCAGCTGGAGATGCAAAGCACATTTAAGGTAAATAATGTGTACAAATGTTTAATTGCTTGTCTTAGTTAGACTCTGTTGCGTTCTTTGAAAACACTTAAGCTCAAATGATGAAACTCTAATGTCACCGTTTAGCTAGCTACAGAAATTTCTGTGGCTTGTTAGGTCTGTTAGAATTTTAAAATGTAAATAGTAATCACATGTTTTGTGCTATCTTGTATTGAGAATTTAGCAGCTAACCTATTGGGGCGTCTCCCTTTTTCATGTTTGTAAGATAGAGTAATATTAATAATTCCGGTTTAAACCTCTTTTGAAACATTTGTCCCTTAGTTATACACTGACATTAATCCACCCAAGTGCAGATTTGCAAATTCTATCTGCAGCAGCGTTGCCGGTTTGGTAGTAACTGCCGCATGTCACATGGTACGTGTCCTTGCTAGTGCCATCGAGATGTGACAATTAGCACTGGGCAAATCAGTAGTTACTTTGGAATATGCTCAACTTGATATTTGTAGGTAGCATCAGGCAAACCAAATGAAATTCTTTTTAGTTGTCTTTGGTTCTTGAAAACGGTATGACTTCCACTCTGCATTATGCCACTAAGTCTATTAAAATAAGAAACATAAGTATTTTGAATCACCACACAGCCCTTGATAAAGGAGTCGAACAGATTTATCTCCAAAGATTATATTAAGGGAAATCAACATTATGTTCAGTCTTCCAATCTATATGTTTGTTGTTCATTGAGATAGCTGATAGTTCGCTTTTTTAAAGTATTGACATATATTTACTCTGTCCTGTTAGAAACTCTTTACATTTATATTGTTTCTTTTATGTATTAGGAAAGATACTGCTTGATGTTGCCATTGATGACTAGTTTTTCTGTTTTTGATTCATTTCTAATTCACAAGTTCAGTTTACTCAAGTGGCTGCTGAATTTGTGTTTGTAAGTCTTTAATGGAGAACTTACCATTTTAAATATTGTGTTGTTTATGATATAAGGTATTTGTGTGCCAGTTGAGGCATTGAAGCAGTATATTCCAACAGTGTGGCAAGAGTCGTTAGTTGGGTCAAGTATTCTTGCAACCTCTGACCAAGGTAATGGAATTTGGAGACGTGCGGAGCTTGAATCTTGGGATGAAAAACTTCAACATGGCCATGTTGTATTTATGGATGATGGAAGCCAGCTACAACTTGGGATTGAGGCACTGTCATTGTTAGAGTATGCAGAACTAAGTGACGCTGACATCAGTGGCAAGGAATCTGAGAGTAATGATGAGGAAGATTCTGATTCTGATTCAAGTTCACATGTAATAAGCTTTATGAACCTGAGTACACCAGAAATGGGACAACAGAATGAAACTGTAACATTTGCGAGATGGGAGAAGCACACTCGAGGAATTGCTTCAAAAATGATGGCTAATATGGGATATCGGGAAGGAATGGGACTGGGTAAATCAGGACAAGGGATTGTTGATCCTGTTCAAGTAAAAGTGTTACCTCTGAAACAGTCGCTGGATTATATTGGAGATTCTTTGCAAGGGAATGATGAAGTCAAATCAATTAAGAAAAAGAGCAGAGGGGGTAAAAGGAAGCGTGAGAAGAAGTTTGCAGCAGCTGTTCGTGCTGCTAAAGACGAGGAGGAGAGGCAGCCTGATGTATTTGGATTTATAAACAATCAACTTGTTATGCAGAGGGAAGCAGAACAGAGTTTTGATGTAAATAAAAGGTTTGACAGGGGGGAGTATAAAGGTCAAATTCAGGTGAAGGAAAAGGCACCATGTGAAAGTCGACGCTCGCTTATTGCCCATGAGGATGAAGTAAAAGAGTTGAGGAAAAAGATTGAGAAATTAAAGGAAATGGCACAGCGTAACCGCAAAGAAAAGCTTGTTTATGACGCTGTTTGTCGTAAGTTGGATGAGGCGTGCAAAGCCTTGATAGAAGCTGAGACAGCTCACGCATCAGCTACGAATGCCGTGCACAGCAAAGAAAAAGAGAAAAAGTGGTTGAAGTTCTAATAATATTTTTGTGGCTACATCTTAAAATGTAAATTCCTGCAGGCTGTTGACAGGTCATGCACAACTACTATCAGTGAAAGGCAATACGGTATTTACTCTTTGTAAGGGTTTTACTTCGATTGCTGCTATGTTTTGTATTCTCCATTTAGTTGTTAACATGATACTTTAATGCAGACTAGAAAATTTGTAATGTCAAATTCAAGATTGTTACCATTTAAGTGAAAAGAGGAGACTTTGCAGCAAGGCGGTTTTGATGCCATTCTTAGCTCAGAAACTCTTGATCATTGAACAATCATACTATGGTTTACCTTGAATACCCACAATATTACTTATCTATAGTCTTGTTCCTTGTTACAAAGTTCATATAGAACTCACATACTTGTATACTTCTAAGTCTCAAGGGTTTTAGAGTCACTGTTTTCTAACTGATCATAATGCCTAACCTTCAATCATGCATTCAAGGTAGGATCTTACTAGTAAGACTAGGCCATACTACCAAGTTTGAGGAATACCACCTTTCTTTAACAAGGTGAAGAGTACAGTAAAGAGTGTTTGGAAGCTCCCACTATATCATATTTCCTCTGAACTATATACCTGCAATCAAGTCAATTGGCCAATCCATGTACTCTTATCTAGTGCTTCAAGGACAAAAGAATATCCCACAGCCCCACAATAATCATAATTTGATGATATGAACTCATGTATCCCTGTTCTTGATGTTTCCTTACCTGATTTAGCTTTCTTGTAACAATTGATATCAATTTCCTTGAATTAAAGATTTCATACACTTGACTTTTCTCTTAAGAGGATATACTCATGATCATTTAATAGATGAAGGTCACTATTAGGTTCCACCTTGTACTTAATCTCTCATGGCTGTGTCACCTGCATTGAATCAACTTGACAAGACATCATTACACTATTCATGTCTCCAACATTCTCTTTAAACAAGAACTTGTATAGACCATCAACCTCCAAGACCATATATGACAAGTTACCTCTTATAACTCTGCCCTATCCTTGGACAAGTGCATTCAAACTTAGAATAAGGAAATATTAGCATGTTTCACACCTATAGATGTTGGTTTCATCACAATCATATAAAACTAACTCCTTATGCCTTAGTCCTTGGAGAGGCTTTGATTATAGGTAGATTTCATTTAGGTTCCCTTTAGTACAGTTAGGAAGGACTAGAGTGTAACAATCCTATTTCAGGATTTACTTAGAATCTGATATGAAAGTTGGGTCAAGGTTATGGTCTTACATCTAAAACCTTCTTCAACACCTTATCCTTGCCTTGAGACGTCACTTGGATTATACTTTACCCTTGGAACATTCAATTTGACCCAAATTAGCATCAATTTGTACATACCCTGCTCACTGTGTCCTTCTACAATGTTGAGAAATTTTGTCAATAATATCTTCGTCCGCACGTGCTTGCACAACTTCAAATTTTGGAGACTTATTCTACTAGCTGGGACAGAGATCTCGTGAAAATTTCATGAAAATTTGACGGTTAGAAACCCTTTTACACCTTGCCCTAGTTCAAGCCGGTGGCCACAAAATTGCATATAAACACCCTAAACTTTAGAGTCAAGAGCTCTAATAAATTTCATTAAAATTGTAATTGATTTCTCATTTTCGAGGTGATAGCCAGAATTTTTTGTTTGTTTTCAACACATGGAGTGTTTTGAGCTCACTGTCCTGTCCAAACCCTTACACACAGTCCTCCCAAACATGCAAATTCATGAAACAAAGACTATTCTCATTTTTAAAACTCTATGAACATCTTAATTACATTAAATTGCATACCATGAAGGAGAATTCAAAGGCCTTTGAGGCATAGGAGGTTCAATTCCACTTTATTCATAAGCAAATCTGTCATACATCATTGTTTTTCACACAAATTCTTGCTCTCCCACACAAAACATCAACTCCTTTATGCTAATTGTATATTACTCCATCTCTGCCTTGATGAATTCGACCTCTTCCTTCCTTGAATTTGTCTCAACTTAGCTGTAGTAATCTTATCCTAGTGTAACTCTTAATTTTGGTGAGATTTCTCAACCATACATGCACAATTCAAGGAGTTTGTTCGCCACTTTTGACCTTTGACAACTCCAAGTTGATCTACACAATATCCTAGGAAATCTTAATTCTCCTCCTACATAGCACACTCACAAGAAATTTGCATGCTCACCTAATACTTGTTTTCACTCTTTTACTCTTATGGTAAAGAGCTTTTACATCACCATTTGAAATATTTAACTATGCTAATTTGGAGGTAAACACATTCAAACTCCAAGAATACAAATGGATGCCTCCCAAGGCTTATTCAAACTTATCCATGCTCTTCAAGCATCATGAAGATGCTCATGCATTAGACTCTTTAGGTAAGAAAAAATTTGAACTCCAGTTCAAATGCAATGTCTTCTTCATTCTCTATTTCTTCTTTATATGCCTGGGTCCCATGGCCTTTTTGAGTCTCCTTGATATGGTCTCTATTCTTTATCTTCTTGCTTCTTTCTCTCTTCTTGTATAGCTTCCTTGTCTCTTTCTGAGCTTCAAAACTCCATGTCCATGCTTCATCATCTTCAATTTCTTCTTGTTCTATGAGCTCTCTCATTGAATCATGTACTTGATTCATCTCAATATCTTTTAAACCTGCATTCAAAACATCAAAGGAGAGATTAGATACAATTTTTTTGGGCTATGCAGCCCTTTAAGTACTTTCATGCTGTTGGTCTTCTTCATTTTCTTTTGTTTCTTCACTGACCTTATTCAAATCTGCCTTCTTTATTTTGTCTTCCTTGTCTCAACTCATCCTCTAGCTGATCCATGAAGTTCTCATTCCAATTTGAGCTTATATGCAACACCTTAGGAGGATTTAATAGCTCCTCAATCCTTTTTGACTCTTCATGCAAGGTTGTATCATCTACTTCATCATTGCCTTCATCATATTTAGGACCTAAGTCTTTGTTTTCCTCTTCTAGGCTCTGCTTTACATCAACATGCTCTTTCGTTGCTTCTTCTTGTCTCAAGAAATCTTTATAAGCTTCATTGGAGAGGTATGAATCCTCTTGACCCAATGCAATCTCATCCTCTACCATCACTTGATCATGACATTGATCTTTGCTTGCCAAGCTAGATCCTTCACCCTGTTGCATGTTAGTCATCATAGGCATGCTCTTCAACATTTCATCTTCACTTAAACTCAATTGAGATGATAAATCAGAAATATATTCACAATCATCATCATTTAAATCATTGTAAACAACTTCTTTACCTTTCATTTCTCTTGTATACCTCTCATGCTCATGGAATGCTTCTTGTTTGCTTGTCATTTCATCTTCACTCTCCTGTTTGTTTGAGCTTTGCTTCAACCTTCCATAGGCTTCTTGGTGCCATTATCTTCTCACACCCATCACTATCAACTGCATCTTCTTGAGATGTATTTCCACCATTTCTTGCATTCTTAGCTACCCAAACTTGAAATTTTGCCTTAGGATCTGACTTCTTAAGCCATTTAGGAACTATGTAACCATGATCATAAGCCAATTTTCATAGTTTTACCTCATTTACCCCTTCATAACATGTGCATCTGCATTTAACTTCTTAGAAGCATGAGAAATATCAGATTTAGAAGCTAAATTCATCTCGAGAATCTCCTGTCTATATGAACTTTCTTGTATGAATTGGCTTTTTGCAATTTCTTTGTCATATGCATGACAATAATGATTTTTTTTTTACCTTCTCATGTTTATACGTCATGCTCGTACCTTTTGCCAAGACTTGTTCACTTAAGGGCTCTTCCTTTTGATGTACTTTCTCTATTTCATATCCCAATGCATCATAGAATTCAAGGTCATCATCTATATCTTTCTTTTCTGGTTGCATGACTTTGCTGCCCTCTTGTTTGGATGCTACCAAATGCATCTCTTTTTCTTGAGCTACTACAAGCTTTTTCATATCTTCTTCATCTTTCCTCATGGGTTCTGTCCTTGACCCATTTCTTGTCCACTTCAAGGTTATGCTTTTGATCTTTTCAAGACCATATTTCATCCATGTATACACAAATTGAAATGAAGAGTAAGAAATCCAAACAAGACACCAAAATATATTCATGAGTGCCGTCATCATGGACACTCTGTCATTCCTCATGCTTTCTTTGTCAAGTGCCTCTTTAGACACCTCTTTCTTCCTATTCTCTACAACGAGAACCCTCTTCTCTTCACAAGGTAACTCATACTTCATTTTTCTATGAGTACCTTTCTTCTCTTCTCTTTCCAAGGCAATCAACTCTTGCCTCCTCTTTTTCTCCAATAGGAGTTCAGTTGGCCACTTCACCTTCTTCCTTCATCCAACTTCATGGGTTTCATCTTGTATCATGGTCTCTACCATGGACTCCAACTCTTCAATTTTCTTTCTTATCTCATTTATCTCTTCTTCCCCTGTGGCATCCCTCTTCTTCTAAGCCCTTCACTCTTCTCAATTTCTCCATTTCACTAGATCTTCAGCCAAGTCTTTTTCACCTTGGTCTATAGATCCCCTTATTTCTCACCTAGGTCTTTTTCACCCTGGTCTTTTGGTCTTCTCTCACCCAAGTCTATTCCACCTTGGTCTCTTGACTTCTTCTTGAGCTTAACATGCTCTTGGGCTTCTTCTTACCACACTTCTTTCCTTTAGCCACTCTAGGCCTTGACTACTTGTAGTCTCTTCTTCTTACAACCACCTGTAACTCTCTGAATCACATGTCCACATTATCAAAAACATGAAAATACAAGAGGTATCCTGCTTTGATACCAAAAAAGTGATGCCATTCTTAGCTCAAAAACTCTTGATCATTGAACAATCATGCTATGGTTTACCTTGAATACCCACAATACTACTTATCTATAGCCTTGTTCCTTATGACAAAGTTTGTATAGAAGTCACATACTTGCATGCTTCTAAGTCTCAAGGGGTTGAGAGTCACTGTTTTCTAACTAATCATAATGCCTAACCTTCAATCATGCATTCAAGGTAGGATCTTACTAGTAAGACTAGGCCACAATACCAAGTTTGAGGAATACCACCTTTTGTTAACAAGGTGAAGAGTATAGTACAGTATATAGTGTTTGGAAGCTCCCGCTATATCATATTTCCTCTGAACTATATACTTGCAATCAAGTCAATTGGCCAATCCATGTACTCTTATCTAGTGCTTCAAGGACAAAAGAATAGTCCACAACCCCACAATAATCATAATTTGATGATACGAACTCATGTATCCCTATTCTTGATGGTTCCTTACCTGATTTAGCTTTCTTGTAACAATTGACATCATTTTCCTTGAATTAAAGATTTCATACACTTGACTTTTCTCTTAAGAGGATATGCTCATGATCATTTCATAGATGAAGGTCATTGTTAGGTCCACATTGTCCTTAATCTCTCATGGCTGTGTCACCTACATTGAATCAACTTGACAAGACATCATTACACTATTCATGCCCCCAACATTCTCTTTAAACAAGAACTTGTATAGATCATCAACCTCCAAGACCATATGTGACAAGTTACCTCTTATAACTCTGCCCTATTCTTGGACAAGTGCATTCAAGCTCAGAATAAGGAAATATTAGCATGTTTCACACCAATAGATGATGGTTTCATCATGATCTAACCCTATGGGCACCATTTCTTATATTATCCTTGCTAGATCCTTACCTTCCCTTATCCTCTGTTTCAGTGATTCTTCTTTGTATGATAGGTTTCAGATTGAGATCTTGACAATGCTATGACAATGATCATATAAAACTAACTCCTTATGCCTTAGTCCTTGGAAAGGTTTCGAATATAGGTAGATTTCATTTAGGTTCCCTTTAGCACATTTAGGAAGGAATAGAGTGTAATAATCTCATTCTAGGATTTACTTAGAATTTGAGATGACAATTGGGTCAAGGTTATGGTCTTACCTCTAAAAACTTCTTCAAAACCTTATCCTTGCCCTGAGACTTCACTTGGATTACACTTCACCCTTGGAACATTCAATTTGACCCAAATTAGTATCAATTTGTACATACCTTGCTCACTATGTCCTTCTATAGTCCTGAGAAAATTGTCATTAATATCTTCATCCACACGTGTTTGCACAACTTCAAATTTTGGAGACTTATTCTACTAGTTAGGACAAAGATCTTGTGAAAATTTCATGAAAATTTGACAATTAGAAACCCTTTTACACCTTGCCCTAGTTTAGGCTTGTGACCACAAAATTGCATGTAAAAACCTTAAACTTTATAGTCAAGTAAGTCCCAAAGGGCGTGTGCGCGTGCGGGACCAGTGAAGAGGATGGGCGCGTGGGGAAAAGTGTGCAAGATAAGGGTTTTAGAAGGGTTTAATAGAAACCATGGCGTGCATGCAAGGAAGAGAAAAGGATTTCAGGACTTAGTCATATTCAGCTTTCCAAGAGGCACTTGAGGAAAAACGTGACCCGACTAGGCGTGCTGAGTGGATAAGGTGACAGCCTGGCAACTTGGTGGTCAAGGAAAGAATATTCCATGCATGGAACATTCCCAAAGACATCATTGCAGAAAGTGGGGAGCTCAGATCAGAAGAAGCATGCTCCATTGGAGGACCACCTTGACACTTGGCAACCAATCTGCTACTTCAGGAAGGCATGGCGGTGGGTGTTAAACCTATTTATAGAGATGCTCAGGTAGAAGAAGGAAGAGAGCATCATCAAGAGAGCTGAAGAAGAAGAGGGCCATGGTGTGATAAGCCATAACAGAGTAGGTGAAGCTCTACAGAAATAACAGAAGATTCTAGGGGTTGGGGTTCTCATTAGAGGACTATAGGAATGTTAGCATATCTAGGGGAATGGGTCTGCTAAATTTTTGTAATAGGGAAGAATAGCTAGAACTTCTGATGCGTGAGTCATGATATATTGGTCTGATATGACCCTTTTGGATGTAATGTGGTTACTGAACTATGATCAACATGAATATATGGTTCTGTTCTAAATATATTGTTCATGGGTGTAAACCCTAGTGCCTTTTTCTTTATGTTATGGATCAGATCTACTATCTGTATGATGTTTCTTTTGTTATCTGAATGGGTATGTTGGTGTAATGACTCATCCTATGCTTTCAGAATATATGCATGATCATTTACTTTTCTACACTTAATCCATCATCAATGACAACATCTTCTCACAATGCTCACATAAAGGAGGGGCTCGGCACCCGCGCGTGCCTCGGGTGAGCACCCAACGCCTGTTGGGTGATAGGCCGACGCGCATGGGGTTAGAAGGTTATTCTAAGGGCATAAAAATGACTACATCTAGGTTCCTTTGTGGGACCTCTTTTCAAAGTTGTTGTGAGAATGACTACATCTTGGTTCCTTTGACACGTGATGATAGAGCTTTGACCTTGGAAAGTGTCGAAGCATGGTTTAAGAGCATGGAGGATGAGTTTGCTCAAAGATTTAGTACTGGACCTGAGTTTGATGCACACAGATGGGTAGAAGAACACCTATATCATGAGTTGTATGAGACCTTCTTTTGTTGTTTTCCAGTAGAATTGTATGAATGGATTTCAACATATGCATCTAGATCAAGTTGGTACTATAGATCGCACGTATGGACCCAAGATGATTACCAGAGGCTGCAAGATGTGGATCTGACTTGGACACGTGTTGGTCACTGGTGGAAAAGAGTGCTAACCAGTTATATCCTGGAATACACCATTTCTACGTATTCCTGTCCATAGGTTACTGAGTTTGAGTTCCTAAGGGAACCTAGAGGATCATTTTTGCGAGCTATCCCATTGGCTATGAAGATTTTGATCTTTACGCCAAGTTTGGAGGCATTCCCTATGGCTGACTAAGCTTCTTTGAGCGTTGGGTGAGGAAACTAGGGTGGAGGAAGATGACAGACCTTGTGGTGGAAAAGGAGAGGGAAGAGAGATGACTCAAGTATAGTGAAGCACGTGAAAGGGAGTTGGCTAGACAACGTGAGGTTGTGGGAGTGATGGATCTATGGAGGCAGACATTGCGGGAAGGAATTGAGGTTCACGCAGAGGACATGGAACCTGAGCAGTCTGTGCTACCCCATCTTGGAAAGCACGGGAGAGAAACCCCTTCAACTTCTGATGAGAGTTCATCACGTGGAGAAAGGAGAGTCATCGACATGCATCTAAACCCACCTAGTGACCGACCCTTGGTGCTTAGTTTTCCAAATCAAGAAACAAGTATTGCTAACCCAGTTGGTATCGGTGGAAGTGACCGATCTGCACCTAGGAGGTATAACTTCTCGTTTGGGACATCTATGGCCACACAAAAAATTCCTGTGTTTGGAGGGATTTTTGGGCAAAGTACAAGTACACAGAGTTTGGGTATCACATCTGGGAGTGGCACAGGATACACTCCTGGTAGCAGAGTAGTATCACAAACCTTTGGCACACAATTAAATGGGACGTTTGGGAACACTAGGCGTGACCACTTCCTGCCCGTTACCAGCTACAGGAGGAGGACCTGGTGGATCTGGTGGATCTGGAGGTGGATCTAGTGGATCAGGAGGCATAGGACCTAGTGGATCCAGTGGATCTGGTGGTGGAGGAAACACTGGAGGGAATCAAGGTTCTGGATCAGGTGGACAAGGGCCTCAACCACCTCCACAAGTATTTTTTGAGATGTCTTTACATCTACCAGATTACAAGGGTGTTGAGGATGTTGTAGAGCATGTACACAAGTGTGAACTGCTATGGCACGAGAAGGGGATCACTACCCCAGAGCGAAAGGCAAGTCAGTTTTTAATGATGTTGCAGGGGCACGCACATAGTTGGTACCAGAAGTATGACCCCCATCAGACGGTGGTAGATTACACCACACTTTGTGGAATGCCTTCTTAGCCGAATTCCATATCCCTGAGTTTGAGCAGAAGAGCATTAGCGCCTTGAAAGAGATCCAACAAGGAATGACAGAGAGTGTGCGGGAATATGATGCACATGGTTCAAAACTCTCTTGTCAAAGCTATCTTATGATATTCATCCTTCTCAGCATGCTCAATGGTTTGTTGGAGGATTAATAACACCATTTAGAAGAGTGCTTTCACACAAGACATTCATGGACCCACGCGAGGCCTTGGAGGCTGCCTTGCATGCTGAGGTTGTTGGAAGTGTAGATATCAGTGTTAGCCCTTTCCTTGAGGCTCAAATTGCTGCAATGGCCAAGCAGTTGGAAAAGCTATCTGTGAACTCGGTGCATGAGACTCGCAGTGGTCTATGGTGCATAGATTGTGAGGTAGAGGGGCATGCAAAGGAAAACTTTCCTCAGAGGTCGGTACATGCCATGACAGTAGATTGTGAAATTTTCCATGGGGATCATGATGCAAGTAGGTGTCCACTACTGCAGCACGTGATCCGTAAGAATGTGTCTTGCTATTGCAAGATTTGTACCTCTACGACCCATGACACCAAATATTGTAGGCTAATTGACTAGATACATGATGCCATTGATCTTGGTGTGTGCCAGACCAGCCTTGCAAGTAGTTCCAAGGATGATGATCACCACTATGAAGGGTGCACAGATGGAGGAGCACATGGAAGAGGTTTCCGCGGAGGATTTCATGGTCATAGTAACCGCAGAGGAGGAAGAAGTGAGTTCCCATGAGGAACCTGTTATAACTGTGGGTCTACAGAGCATTATAAGCATGAGTGTCCTAATCTGTTGCAATGCTCATGGTGTGGAAAGAAACATAAGTATGAAGAGTGCCCTGAGCTATTTGAGCACATGAGCCAGCAACACCAGAAAGAAAAGGAGACTGGGATGGTAAGCATAAAGAAGGCCAACTCACAGTGGATGCCAAGAGTGGCACGTGAGTCAGGACTAGAACCTGTACTGGTGATGACGCGAGTAGAGGCCACATGCCAGGGAGATACCAAGACAAAGAACACTGGTTACAAGAGAAGAAGTGGTACATGGGAAGTATCCAGACCCTACTCATCAAAAAGAGGTGTATCAAGAGACTATGGATGTGATTCAGAGTCTACAAGGAGAGATCCAGTGTCTGAAGGAGCAATCAAGGTAGTCAGAGAAAAGGAAGAATGTTGAGGCTCCACAGAAGGATCTGGATGAGGTTAGGGAAGTATGCAAGATGTTAAGGCAAGAGAATATCATTCCCTTACTAGGAGAATGGTTACGGGAGAAGGTACCACACACTGGAGGAGAGCACGAGAGGTAGGTTCTGCATGCTAACCTTCCTCCCCACAGCCTTGACTATGACAAAGAGATCACTTTAAATGTTGTTGTAGATGGATGGCTTCTGAGAAATATTCTGATCGATACGGGCACAGAAGTCAATGTTCTCACCTTGGATGCATGGCATCAAATGGGAAGGCCCACATTACAACCATCTTCGAATGTGTTGTATATGGCAAACAAGATGAAGGCAATGCCCATTGGTGTCTTGAAGGATGTGGTTATCACTATTCAAGGGGCCAAGTTCACTGGAGACTTCAAAATCTTGGCACTAGCCAAGGTGGATAACTTTCCAGCATTGCTTGGGCGCCCCTGGTGTTACAAAAACAATGTTGACCTATGGTTTAACAAGGGGTATATCAGTTTTGAGAACAAGGAGGAACAGGTCATCATCCCCTTGACAGATGGGAAATCAACGCCCTATACTGAGCCCTTGGGAGAAGAAGTCCTTGACAAAATCTATGTGTGCTCTATTAGAGACCCTGAGGTAATTCATCCTACAGAAGGAGTTATCTAGTTTGAAGATGCTCAGTCTATGAGTGATACAACCAGCATAGCATGTGACAATTGGGCACATGGGACTTATGAATTAATTGGGTGACAATTGAGAGGATCAGTGACAAGGGTAACAAAAGTGCACTTGGTCAAGCACCTAGGAGGGAAGAAGTTTCCAAGTTACTCTTGAGGAGCTAATCTTGATGATTTCTTATGAGAATTTGAGGCTCAGTGGAAAAATGATAATGAAAGAAGAGGTATGCTCAGCTATAACCTGCTTAGGACCATAGCGTTGGTGGGTGACACATCGTGAGAGCCTTCTAGAATGGCGTGAGGTGAGAACCATGTTCTCTGTTAGGTTTTCCAGAAGCAATGTGCCCACTGTCATACAAGACTACCATGGAAAATAACCCACCTCATGTCATATCCAAGCATGTGAGAAGGCCTAGATGGAAGGCACAAAAGCTTTACCACCTTCGCTATGGGTGCATAAGTTGTATTCCACCTTACAAGGTTGTGCACGTGTATGGTACATTCACTCAGAGATGTGCCGTCAGACAGGGAATTGGTAGGAGTTGGTGGCTGATCTCATTCAAGCTTTTGAGTATCAGAGTACAAAGCCATCAGTGGATAAGGCATTGCAAGTGGTCAAGCACCTTACAATGGGAGATAGTGCTATGGTGGAAGATAGGATACTTGAGCTATTAGGTGAACCTAGTTTGGAGACATTTTGATGAGGAAGAATCAGAAGAGACACAACTTGAGCACGCGTGCATGGAAAAGGAAAAAGGAAAAATGGTCTATGTGATAGATGGTGAAGAAATGGAGAGTCTGGATGTTAACCATTCTGAAGGTATGCACAAAGTTAGGGATAGTGCTGATGAGTGAGCGCATGCCTACCATGAACCCTTGAAGACAAAGAAGGTTAACATTGGTTCAGAGGAAGAACCTAAGGAAGCTATCATTGGGGATTATTGGTCGGAGAAAGAAGTTTCTAAGATCATTGACCTTTTGCACGAGTTTCAGGATTTGTTCCCACATGGGTACCATGAGCTCAAAGGCATTCACCACTCCTTGGGGGAAATGAGGATCAAGTTGAAGGAAGGTGTGCACCTGATTCAGAAGAGACCGTATCAGATGAATCTGAATTTATGCATACGTGTCAAGGAGGAGATAGACAAGATGATTGCATCAGGCATTATTGAGGCCATTGAGGAATCAGAATGGGTAAGTCCAATGGTCATAAGCATTAAGAAGGATGGGAGGATAAGGATCTGTGTTGATTACAGGGACTTGAATGCAGTATGTGTCATTGACCCTTTTCCAACCCCCTTCACTGAAGAAATTCTTGAAGGAGTAGTTGGGCATGAGGTCTATTCTTTCATGGATGGGTTCTCAGGGTACCACCAAGTTAGAATTGCAAAGGAAGACCAAGAGAAGATAAACTTTCACCACTAAATGGGGAAGTTTTTCCTACACGGTCATGCCTTTTGGGCTAAAGAATGCCCCTGTTGTGTTCTCACGCATCGTGGTACAAGCCTTCCAGGACTTCATCCATAAATTTCTTCAGGTCTACCTAGATGACTGGACTGTGTATGGGCTAGTAAAAGACCATTGTGACAATTTGAGGCTGATGTTTGAGAGATGTCAGTAGTTGAGGATATCCCTCAACATTAAGAAATGTGTCTTTGCTACTCCATTTGGAACCCTGTTGGGGCATATTATATGTAAGGAAGGCTTGCTGGTGGATCCCGCCAAAGTTGTAGTTATTGTGGGATTGGGGGAGCCTACCAGTCAGAGCGTTGTGCATGGATTCCTTGGGCATATGGGGTACTACAAAAAATTTATTAAGGGATATGCCAAGATCACCACACCCTTGGAGGAATTGCTTAAACACAAGAGTGCCTTTCACTGGGGAGAGGCGCAATAAAGGTGTTTGACACATTGAAGGATAGGCTTGTCACTGCACCCATATTACGCTTTCCCTCTTGGGATAAGCCCTTCCATGTGCATGTTGATGCCTCAGGAACAACCATTGGAGCAGTACTAGCACAACCTGGTGAGGGGATTGTTGATCACCCCTTGTGTTTTTCTAGTAGGAAGTTGACACCAGTAAAACAAAATTACACAACTACTGAGCACGAGGCACTATCAATGATCTACGCACTGCATAAATTTAGGTAGTATCTGCTGGCGACACCATTCATATTCTACATGGACCACATGGCACTGAAGTACTTGGTAAACAAGTCTTTTCTACAAGGGCGCATATGCCATTGGGTCCTATTATTTCAAGAATTTGAGTTTTCAGTTGTGGTAAAACCAGGAAAGAGTAATTCAGGACCTGATCATTTATCAAGAATTGACTCAGGGGAGGATGCACAAAGCATTGAGGATACCATGCCAGATGCGCAACTATTTAGGTTATGATGTGTGCCCTCTGACTTAGAGGATATTGTAGTGTTTCTTAAAATGGGTGTGGCACCAGAAGGAATGAAGGATTTGGAGAGAAAGCAGTTGGCTATACACATCACACCTTACATGTTGATTAGTGGAGATTTGTACAAGTTAGGCCATGATGAGGTTCTGCACCGATGCATATTAGAACACAAGCATTGCAATCATGGAGGAAGCACATGGTGGGATTGCAGGAGGACACTATGCAGGAAATGCAACCACGTGGAAGATTCTACTTGCAGGGATTTGGTGGGAGAGTATCTACCAGGATTGTATTGAGTTTTGCAAGGCCTGTGACCATTGCCAATGCCTTGGAAAACCTAGAAGGAGGGATGAAATTCCCTTGCGACCAATAGCCAGCGTTGAACCATTTGAAAAGTGGGAAATTGACTTTGTAGGACCAATTTCACCTGCCGCATGAAGGACTGGCTCATGTTACATCATCACTTGCATTGATTACTTGACAAGATGGGTAGAGGCAACACCTACAAAGGATTACACAACATCGACAACAACGAGATTCTTATGGGAAAACATAATCAACAGGTATGGATGTCCGTTGAGTTTAACAAGTGATAGGGGTACACATTTTCTGAATGAAACAGTCAGGATTTTGTTGGCAGAGTTTATGGTGCCCATCACAAGACCACCCCTATCACCCACAAGAGAATGGGATTGCTGAAGCATTTAACAAGATACTAAGTCACACATTAACTAAAATTTGTGACGTTGGCAGACAAGATTGGGATGACAAGGTATCAGCCGTTCTATGGGCATACAAGACAACCTATAAGAGATTGAACAAGGCCACACCGTTTCAATTGGTGTTTGGCGTGGAGACTATTTTGTCGGTTGAATTTATGCTACCATCACTGTGTATAACATGCATAGGAGGATTGGCTGATGAACAAGTGCTCAAAGAAAGAATTGATAAGTTAATGCAGCTAGACGAAAGGTGATCACTTTTTAGATGGAGTCAAAAAATAGAGAAGGAAAGACAAAAAGCATGGCATGATCGTCATATCAAAAACAAACAATTTGAGGTTGGGCAGATGGTTTTGTTATATGATTCTAAATTTTTGCACCATCCTGGGAAGTTGAAAGTCCATTGGTTGGGACCATACATCATCTCATACATCCTTGATTCAGGCACTTGCCAGTTACAAGCGCTGGATGGGACAAGATTACCAGGTCATTTCAATGGGAGTAGGCTGAAGCCCTACTATAAATAAGTCTTCCTTGTGTTTGTAAATAAGGTAGTATTACTAGTTAGCCTAGGATTTCCCTTAATGCATTTCTTTTCCTTGTGTTTTCCTTTCTTGTTGCTTGTTCCTTTCTGTTGTGTTGTTTTTGTGCACCTTGTGCATCAGTAACCACATTACTTTCAAGGGTTGTGTATGTGCAGAGGGCCGCACATCTGTTTTTAGTGTGGGGTGGAGTAGAGCGAAGTGAAATAGAGGCTGGAAGTGAAAGTTGTTTTTTAATAGCCCGGGTTAAAAGATAAAAAGTGCGTAAGGTAGGAAAGCATGCGTGGAAAAATGTGGATGAGAAATTTTGGTGTCAGGAAGGATTTACAAAGACCACGTACAAAGGATGAAAAGCGCAGGAACAACATGAGGTAGGCGAGGGCAAAAATCAGGTCAAGGACATAAGAAGTGCCTTTAGCGTTGCAAGAGCGCGCGTAAGAGTCTTTGGTCAGTAAGAATTTTGTGTGCCAGAAGGTTGTAAGGATTTTCACGTAGGATTTGGCAAGTGGGTAAAGGCACTTAAGATCAACTTTAGTGGAAAAATCCACATTTAATGCTAAGTACGTTGGTAGGTGGCATAACATTTATTGTGGGAGATAGAAAAAAATCTATAAGTAAAGGGTCGGGCACATCATTATTTACCTTGTTATTACAAGATTGAAGAGCTCTTGTGAACTAGGGCATCCACGAAGAAATATTTGTGTGAAGAAAGAAGAGTGAAAATATGAAGTACGCGACTAGGGTGATCTGCGAACTAGAGTGGAAGGAGTACACGGGCGTAGGGAAGAAGGTTTCAGTGGAATACGCCATCTTGTGGAAGATTTTTTAGGTTAGGGTTTTACAGCTAGGGCACGGGAATAGAAGGATTTTTCACGGAGTTGAGCCATAGATTTGAGAAGAGTGAGGAAGGAGAGCAAGGAGTTTATTCTTTTAACCTGACAAGAAGATGACACCAAAGAAGGTGACCATTTCACCTAAGAAGGGAAAGGGAAAAGGAAAAAAAACTGCCACCACCAGTTTCAATGAAGAATGGTATGTGGAGATGCAATACCCAGATGGGGTGTTACTTGGGAAAGAATGGGTATCCCATGTGAGGAAGATGGTCGTGAGCGACTATAATCATCACACAAGTACCACAGAAAAGGAAATGGTGCTAGAACTGGTTCATCCAATAGATAAGAGGACACCAGAGGGGATGTCAATCTACAACAATGAGGTGAAGGTAAAATTTGAGAAGGTTGGGCTGCTATAACTATTCAAGTTTCCCTATTTTGGCAAGCTCGAGTGGTTATACCAATGGTTGATGTCACGTGTGCATGAGGACCACTTCTACTTTGCGGGCCACAAAATGTGCATAACTCCCTAGCTCATCTCCAAGTTTACCAGCCTTATCTGCAAAGGAGATTCATTGGATGATGACTTGGAGGATAAAGAGGCTATTAAGAAGACCGTGGAGGAGTATGATTATAAAAAGGGTTTCGTGTTACTTTGATATCTCAGATATCCCTGACCCTATGATGAGAATGGTCACCCACCTAATAACCAAGTTGAATGGGAAATAAAGGTGGACACAAATAAACAAGGCATGGTTGAATGTATGCCGATTTTTTTAGAAAGGACCATCTATAATTTGTCCGCCTATATTGCAGAAGAGATCATCAGTGCCGCATAAGAAGGAGAGAAGATAATGTTTGAAAATGTTCTTCTCACCATCATCTTCTCAAAAATTGGAGTGCCCGATGGACCAGAGAAGTTCATATGGGAGTATCCAGATGAAGATCCCTCCCCTGCGAAGAGGTTTGAGAAATACACATGTGATACCATGACGGCCACCCACAAGGCACGCTTAGAGAAATGGTACAAGTAAATGTGTGACGTATTCAGGGCTGAGTGGAGGATACCAGAATAGTTTCCAGCACTAGTAAATGGAGAAGTTGAGTTTGCTGTCTATCAGCATTTTTGCATTGGCAGGTTCACTCTGTCAGATGGGACCAAGAGTCCATGGTGCAAATTTCCTTTCTCCTTCACCACGCAGTATTTCCAAGTAGGGGTAAATCACTTCAAGGAAGCTAAAAGACTAAGGTTTGACCTTAGCGAGGTGGACCAGGACCACCGTGATTTTTGAAGGAAGCTAGTATATCCAAAGAAGCATGCCTATGTGGAGAAGTATGTCTCCCATGAAGTGCGCATGATAAAACCCTTGACGCTGCCAATTGCTGGAAGGACCACAACAAGAGTATACTTGCGCATTAGGCCCAAGTATGAAAAGAGCGCTTACTTGGAGAATGATGTATCCATCCCATAGGATCCCACTGGTAGGAAGAAGGCCGCTGCCAAAGAAGAGGGAAAGGGAAGAGACCCTGGAGAAAGAGGTGCTAGAGAAGAAAGCACCAAGTGTGTAGACAACACAATCTGTGGGTGCGCCAGAGTCAGGCACCAAGCCAAGCACATACGCATGTAGGAAGAAGTCTCCCATCAAGGAGAAGGAAAAGACACCTGAGGAAGAGGTGCCAGAACAAGAAGAGTCACCTAGAAAGGAATCACCTGCTGAGGAAGAAGAGGAATCCCTAGTTAAGAAGAAATAGAAGGTAGTGGGGAAGGCAGACTCAGAGGAGACAGAGAGCTTGGAGGCCTACAGGGGAGAGAGAGATGATGATGAGGATGAAGAGGTTCAGGACCATCCCATGTACGATGTACATGACTCAGAGGAAGAAATAAGTGAGGGGAAGGGTGGAGAAGAAGAAGGCACTCAAGGAAAAGGGAGAGTGAAGAAGTAAATACTAAGGATCAGAGGACCCCCAACCTCACCAAGGAGTAGATAGAAGAGGCCGCAAAGAGAGAAGTAGCGGATATAATAGAGAAGTTAGTGGATCAAGAAGTGGAGTGAAGCATATGAGATACTCAAGGAGATATAAGAAGAGAGCATAGGAAAGGAGTATGGAAGCATGGGTGGAGATCCCAACCTAGCAGTGATCTTTCCAAAGGCTGCACACATATGAGGAAAGAGCATGGTAGTAGCACAAGGGATAGGGAATGGGTTATATCCATGATCCAAACAAGGTACTATGCGTGCACTGTTCCAAAGCACTATGCCTACAGACCAACTCCTAGCAATGTCTTCATTTGAAGAAGAAGGCGCATACCCACGAACTAGGAAAATGCTATCTTGGGCGTTTAGGTCCCATGTCGAAGAGCCTGAGTTCGAAGTTAGCCAGGGGCGCTGATGAAGGTGTTGGAGACCAAATAAATAAACCCACTGGTGAATGCTCAACAGTTGTTTGATGAGCAAGTCTGTAATGCACTCAACAAGGTTTCAGTTGAAGTTGAGCCAAGACATTTTGGGAGGAATGACAGGGTGAGATTCCTAGAAGGAGAATTGGAGAAGAAAAAGGAGGAGCTCATTGAAAAGAGAAAGGATTTGAAGCAAGAGGAACTAATCAGCGCAAAGTTAAGGTGTGAGCTAAGGGAGGAAAAGACAAAGGTGTGTGAGGAATGTAAGAAAATTGAGATGATTACAAATGCTATTGTCTTGAAGCATCCAGACCTAGCGCTGCCTAAGTAAAAATACGGCTCGACCTTGCAATGCTTGGAAGATTTAACTCACATCCTTACAATGGAAAGGCCACTGGCATTGGAATCGACTGATGAAGCAATGGTGTGCCAGGAGAAAGAGGAAAATAAGGAGGTTGTGGAGATAGTCGCTCGATACACGAAGCTCCTCACCTCTGTAAAATCCTTTGCACAGACAACTGAAGCCGCCTATGATAATTATGCCGATAGGGATAAAGTGACAAGCATTCTAGTTGCTAAGCATGAGGCAAACCTCAAGGAGTTTTAAGAGAAGAATAAAGGGAACAAGGTAGAGTGGGATACGATCCTAATTGAGGTAGAGAAGAAGTCAGAAGCCATTGAGACCCTGAGAGGATCGATCAAAAATTGGTTGAAGGAATTATATCCCCAAATCACCTGTAGGATGGACGCGCTGGACGACCTCAGTAAGCAGCTGGAAAACATTGTTGATACGCTGAATGCTAAGGGTGATGAACTAGGATCTGAGGATGCGAGCTCCGTAGCAGGTGAACTCTGTCAACAGGTGCAAGGCGAGGTGGATGCCTAGGAGACGACTGAGGCAAATTTAAGGAAAGATTTCCCACTCATTCTTCAACAATAAACAAATTCTTCTTCACTCCTCCATTCTTTATTTATTCCATTTCTCATTCTTCATTCTTAGTCCCACCATTCTATTATTCTTTGGAGAGGATGTTTCCAAGGACGGAGAAAAAGCTTAGTGTGGGGTGATGTTGGGCCTCAGAATATTGACTAAGTCCCAAAGGCACGTGTGCGTGCGGGACCAGTGAAGAGAATGGGTGCGCGGGGCAAAGTGCGCATGACAAGGGTTTTAGAAGGGTTTAGTGGAAGCCACATTGCGTGTGTAAGGCAGAGTAAAGGATTTTAAGACTTGGTCACATTTGGATTTTTAAGAGGCACTTAAGGAAAAACGTGACCCGATTAGGCGCTCTGAGTGGATAAGGTGACAACCTGACGACTTGGTGGTCAAGGAAAGAATATTCCACGCATGGAACATTCCCGAAGACATCATTGCAGAAAGTGAGGAGATTGGATCAGAAGAAGCAAGCTCCATTGGAGGACCACCTTGACACTTGGTAACCAATCTGCTACTTCAGGAAGGCATGGCGGTGGGTGTTAAACCTATTTATAGAGATGCTTGGGTAGAAGAAAAGGATATACAAGAGAGAGGACCATTCTAGGGAGCATCATCGAGAGAGCCAGAAAAGAAGAGGGCCATGGTGCGATAAGCCATAATAGAGTAGGCGAAGCTCTATAGAAATAACAGAAGATTCTAGGGGTTGGGGTTCTCATTAGAGGACTATAGGAATGTCAACATATCTAGGGGAATGGGTCTACTAAATTTTTGTAATAGGGAAGAATAACTAGAACTTATAATGTGTGAGTCATGATATATTGGTCTGATATGACCCTTTTTGATGTAATGTGGTTACTGAACTATGATCAACATGAATATATGGTTTTGTTCTAAGTATATTGTTCATGGGTGTAAACCCTAGTGCCTTTTTCTTTATGTTATGAATCAGATCTACTATCTGTATGATGTTTCTTTTGTTATCTAAATGGGTATGTTGGTGTAATGACTCATCCTATGCTTTCAGAATATATGCATGATCATTTACTTTTCTGCACTTAACCCGTCATCAATGACAACATCTTCTCACAATGCTCACATAAAGGAGGGCCTCAACGCCCGAGCGTGCCTCGAGTGAGCACCCATTGCCCGCTGGGTGATAGGCCGGAGCACATGGGGTTAGAAGGTTATTATATGGGCATACAAATGACTACATGGAGTGTGTTTTGAGCTCATTGCCCTATCTAAACCCTTACACACAGTCCTCCCAAACATGCAAATTCATGAAACATAGACTATTCTCATTTCTTAAACTCTATGAGCATCTTAATTACATTAAATTACATACCATGAAGGATAATTCAAAGGCCTCTGAGGCTCAAGAGGTTCAATTCCACTTTATTCATAAGCAAATCTGTCATACAACATTGTTTTTCACACAAATTCTCTCTCCCACACAAAACATCAACTCCTTCATGCTAATTGTATATTAATCCATCTCTTCCTTGATGAATTTGACCTCTTCCTCCCTTGAATTTTTCTTGATTTAGTTGTAGTAATCTTATCCTAGTATAACTCCTAATTTTGGTGAGATTTCTAAGCCATACATGCACAATTCAAGGAGTTTGTTTGCCAATTTTGACCTTTGACAACTCCAAGTTGATCTACACAATATCCTAGGAAATCTTAATTCTCCTCCTACGGAGCACACTCACAAGAAATTTTCATGCATACCTAACACCTATTTTCACTCTTTTACTCTTATGGTAAAGAACTTTTATATCACCATTTGAAATATTTAACTATGCTAATTTGGAGGGAAACACATTCAAACTCCAAGAATACAAACACTTAAGGCTTATTAAAACTTCTCCATGCTCTTTAAGCATCATGTTTATGTAGATTTCTCTTATAATATGCAATTGGTATGAGTCCTTGATCTAATTTCCCATCACTGGAGATTATTTTCATGTAGTGATATTTTAGATGACTACTCTATTGTGGAAGCTGGATATTTTGGGTATATTTACAATTCGAGTACAACAATAATGTTGCTAAATTTTTTTAGTGCATCTCTATATATTTCTTACCTTACCTTATCATTGGATTTGTATTACAGTTATCTTGCCTCTGAAATTCTTGAAATTGTGCATGATATATTTTGTACACTTTCCATTATATTAAGCTAAGGTTTAAATACTAAACTATCATAGACATAGTCAAAATGGATTTGTTACATGCTTTGCTGTTTCTTATATGTTCAACAAATTATTTATTTCACGAGGATGTTAATGTCTGCTCACTTGGTTTGTGTTTTTCTTAAATTAAATTCTTTTGTTTCTTTTGTTTTGTATTGATGCATCTAAATTTGTTTTGTGTGCCGACCTTCAAATATTATAGGGAGTTGCTAGAAATGCTTCAGGCTATTGTTTCAGTAGCTTGTTATGTTCAAAATTTATACTATTGCCTATAAGCTTTACTAACGGAATGTCCATGCATGGCTACTTGTTGACGAGAAAATTTGTTGGAGACAAATTTGTGGGTTTCATGCCAACGCTCTGGGAGTCCAAGTCCCTCTACTTAACCACTGCAGCTGCCGTATGTGCACACACGAGTAAAAGTGGATTTCTGTGGTGCCGTTTCTACCGGGGATCCAATAAGGGCACTCCACTGACCCCGCGACGAAGCTAGCAATTTATTATTAGAGAGGAATTTTTCTGTAAGGTAGGAAATCGGAGTGAGAAATGGAATAGGAGAATTAATGTTACAGGTAGAAAATCATATTCTTGCACACTAGTTAGAAACTTTAACACATGCATTTATAAGAAGAAACAACTATGAAAACAACAACAATACCAAATAGAATTTATGATCACAAAGTATCAATAAAATCCCTTAGTCAAATAAAGCTAGAAACTCCTTTTTGTATTGATTGCTTAAACAAAAGTTGTACATAGTGTGGGAATGGAGGAAAACTAGTGAGGGGAAAAATGGAAGAAAATGGCTATCTCTTTTGTTCTCTCAAAGTAAAATAGACTCTTGAGTTTACAAAATCAATCACCAACCCTTTGAAACGGGAATGACTTTACAATTTATAAAATGAGAGGTGACTCATCGTCTAACCCCCCATGCCTTTTCATATGTCCTCGCACAACTTAAAACTTTTCAACTTCCTAGGAAACTTTAAAGTTCCTTTTTATAACATAAAAGTGACTTATTACATTAGAAACATTAAGACATATGAAAAAGTGCAACCCCAACATGAAATTAAAATATTGGAAAGTGAGAGAAAGTTGGGAGAAGAGGGAAGAAAGAGAGAGAGAAGAAGAAGAGGAGATGTTGTTTATGATGAAGACCATTGATCCTTGTCGACGAAAGCTCCAAATGTAGTGAAAATTTGAATCTTCAAACTCCTTGCACCTTCAAATTGGCTCACAGATGCTTTGTAATGAGTGTTTAAAAACTCTACTGAATGGTTCTATCGATGTCCATAACTTCTACCTTGCACAAGATACTCCTGCAACTCGAGCCATGAAGTGGGCATCGAAAAACACTGTCGATTTCCTGAGATGGATCTCGAATGCCTTGTGAGAAATGCCTATGATGACCCTAAACAATGATGTCCCCCTGAATGATTATCCTTATACGTCCTATTGTGCCAAAACTGCCCTTTGAGTGTAACTTACTATTAATAGTAAGTGGCAAGTTGGGAGACTTACTATTTTTGGTAAGAGGTGATTTTTGCCTCTTATTAACCACCCTGATGCGATGAACTCCTTCATTCACTCATATGCACACGACCTTTACCTCGGCCGCTTCTTGGGGTGACTTACTATTTTTAGTAAGCACCCATATAAGGGGCTTACTATTTTTAGTAAGTGGTTAGGTTCGTTATTTTTTGCTTCGGACAATCATTCTAGTATCTTGGTGATCTTCAGTGCACACTGCCTTTGCCATAGCCACTTTTGATAGTGAATTCCCAAACATAGCAAGTCTGTATAGGAAAAATTACTATTTTTAGAAAGTGGATTTCTATTGCTCGGTTTGTGATAAAACATATTTTTTGGAATTGGCTCATCATCACGATCATATCCTCCGAATTTCACATGATTTCGTTCACTAGAATGCTTGGAAATAAAATTTAAAATTTTCACCTAGAAGTGGCTTCGAGCACGGAGCTGCCATGGTGGACATTAATGGAGCTCAAAATTTTTAGGTTTGGTTTTTGTCTCCGTTCGCAACGAAAACAACTCCATTGCTATAGGTTTTTAATTTGGAGTCCGTATGCAAGTTTTTAGCTTGTTTCCATTGCCGGATTGATGGGAAATTCGATAAATGTGAGCCGATGCATGAAATGGGGATTTTGTTGGGAAAAAATCTTTTACGGCACCATCCGATCTCCCATTTTTTGCATCTTTATCATATTGAAAAATATGGAAGTTTGCAAAAGACAACACCTTAATCTAACATGTATTTTGCAAGATATGAAGATTTTTTGATTGGGTGACTTCGTGGTTATCTGGAAAAAATATTTGTTTTCTCTTCGTTCTCTACTGTTTCTCATTTTTTCAACCCATTTTTTCTATGAGACTTATGAATTTTCATGGATTGGAGTATTTTTTGGCCATGAAAGAGTTGGTTCGGAGCAACAATGGTGGACCAAGTGTCTGGACAATCATGAACAAAGCTATGGCAAGGTATGAAGCTATGAAGAAGAAATGGGGGGGAAAATGGCTAAGTGCCGGATTTAAATTATTCAAAAAGAATGCATAGCAAGGGTGGGGAATTTTTTTTCATGTTTTATGTCCCTCACCTCAAAGGGTCATGAGGGACATCAAATTCCATGGTGCTCCAGGTGATGACACGCGGCAGCGATCCAACGGTGAAGGCTTTGAGCTCCCGCAAGCACCTAGGGACTGAACTGGCGATCCTGGAGGTCATATGTGGGTCCAGAGGGTTTCATGGGGTTTGGGCACATTTTCCCAACCTTGATGTCTTTGACCTTGAGGGACACAAAATCATGCCTGGTTCCTGGAGCTGAACATTTGACTAACTCCCGAACCTTGAGGAAAACTTGCGATGACAATATATTGAGCTCCCGATGGAATTTTTTGATGAAATGTTATATGATATTTACTGGAAATGGAATTATAAATCCAATAATGGGGGTTTCAAGTCTTAATTAATCCATTTGATTCCTAAAAATAGGATTTTTGATCTGGTACCCCACATATACACGAGAGAACTGCTTGCAAAACCATTACGTCAAAGCGTTGTGAAAAAAATAATTTCACCATTGTTTAGGGCTGAGAATTCCCTTTCTAAAGATGTTTTTTTTCTCTTAACTCCATCTGGATCTCCCGAAATCACCTTTTGAAGCTCAACAACATTTTTGGCCTGTGCATTGCCTAGGCTTGTGAACCCTAATTTTGGTGATACTGCCCTAAAGTTTCCAAGTCCTTCTAGAATCTTCCTGAATCACTTCCATGATGTCCCAAGGCATTTGAATCACCTCCGTGTCTGGTTTGGATTTTCTGTTCCGCTCCATTCCTAGGAAAGCCAGTTATAACCCTTCCCAAAACTGGCTGAAGCTTGCAACTTTTAATGAAATCCTAAAATCACCTAGGGGGAATGAATGTAATTTCCTTAATCACCTAAGGGGATGAGATAACATTAATTGGGAGGTCACTTGGAAAAAATGGTCAGACCCGGGGTGCCTTGGAATGGTAAGACTTGAAAAAATTAATACAGGGGTATAATTGTCATGCTCAGAAATTGTTAATTTCCTTATTGCACATTTGCATGAAAACACTACTCTAATTACCTCTCTGAAATATTCAGCCCTGTAAGTAATTTTCACATCATCCATATATCTCATGACTAATTTGTTGCCTTAATGTTAGGTAGAGACCATCCAAACCAAGTATGACTTTAAATCCTTGCAGAATTTTGACCACACCATTGCTTCCTAAAGAGACCTTCAACTCGTGATGATTTTGTTTATATGATCACGATGTGCGGGATTCTGAAACAGGTAAAATTTCCCAATTTAATGTCTTAGGAGTAGGCAACTCTTCGGTTTTGGTATTTGGTTATGGTGATTCATCAATTTTATAATTTTTGTCTATCATTTAGTTGGAACTTGGACCAACTGCTAGGGAGTGTGAATCATTTGAGGAGTTGGAGTTGCTATAGAGGTTTGTTTCAGAACTATGCAACATTCACATACAACACCAAAATTGTCGAATGCCTTATCTAAGGTTGTATTATATAGTTTTTACTCCAATTCAATGTCTCAGGGGTAGACAACTCTTTGGTTTTTGACCTTTTGGTATTTGGTTGTGATGATTCATCAATTTTATGCTTTTTGGTCATTGTTAATTTGGTGCTTTAAAAATTGGAACTGGAACTGACCGGTTCAACTGGGTCAGTATTAAACTGTGCAAATCAGTCAAAAAACTGGCTAGGGTCTGTTTCTGTATTGAACCATCTGGTTAGGTATAAATTCTGTCCAAACTGGTCAATTCTGTGCTGAACTGGTTTGTGCCACCAAAAGCAATGATTTGACATTTAAAATTCATTTTTTTTCTAAATCCAAAGTTTTAGTTGTTTTTTTCAACCCTAACCCTAAAATTACGTTATATAGAGACCCCCTAACATCCCCTCCTCCCCCCATCCCTCCCGCCATCTATTTGCATTACACCTCTCTCATTGAGCATTTGTGAGCATTTGGAGTTTGTGGAGTTCCATTGAAGAGTTGTGATTTAGAGCCTCGTTGTTTATGTATTTTGTTTCGGATATGTATTGCACTTAGTGCCATTTTTCTATATTTACCCTTGCATGGTATATCCCTGAGAAAACTTTTCATATCTTGTCTCTAATTGTTTGAATTCTTTAAATTATATTGTTTTCATTAAAATTATAATATTTTATGCATTTTTTAGTAAATGGGTTCCTAAATTTTAAACCGGTTTGATTGTGGTCGGACCCTCGATTCTGAGTCTGATTCCAACTTTTAAAGCATTGCTTTAACTATCATTTGGTTGGAACTTGGATTGAATGCTAGGGAGTGTCGATACGAGGAGTTGGAGTTTCTATAGAGGTTTATTTTGGAACTATTCAACACTCATGTGTATCGCCAAAATTGTTAAATGCCTTATCCAAGGTCGTCTTCTATATTTTTTGCTGAATAAGTTGTGTATGTACTTGGAGGATGTTTATTTTTTTCAGCAATGATGGTCGTGACAAAGATGTAATTTTAACCTATAAACTATTTGTTGAAAGTTGAAACCTTATTACAATAAATTTTGGTTCAAGGGTTTTTGCTTATAGATCTTCGATTTTTTCCCAAAAACTTGCAAAAGGGGCTTTTGACCATGAGCTATCTTTTATGCTAGCACCGCCGAGGACTGCTCTTTGTGACTTCATTGCACTTTTGGAAGTATGAACAGGTGATGTATGCATGTTGTATGACTAGCCACTAGAACTAGATAGAGCTTACGATAATGTGGAGGAAAAAGGAACATACAATAGTGCGGGGACGTATGTCTCATACAAGTGTATGGTAAAGTTAACAAAGTGTACAATGCAAAGAATTCGAGGCTTATGGTCTAGGTACATCTTGGGTGTATAGTTGCATGTGGAATGTTATTCTCCCAATAGAATGCACCGTTGTACATACATGTCCTCATAAGACATGCTTAAAACATATGCGCCATGCCATAAAATAGCACCATGTACACATGACGCGACAACGTTCACCTAGGTAAAGAAGTTACTAGAAATTCGCCATTGAAATTTGACTTTGCTTGCGTTACATGCCAACTGCAGATTTGTGTCAGATGACGGATTCTTTGTCAAGCAAATTAAAACTCTCACGCTTGGTTTCCTTCTCGCCATCCTTCATTATTATTTTTTAGTAAGCATATTGCTCGATGGTTTTGGGAATTATTTTGTACGAATAGAAAGAGAAGGAAACAAAAAGAAATAGAAATACACAAAGAAAGAGAAGTAACAACAAGAACTTTCTCAGAAGGATGGAGAAAGAGAAAGAGAGATAAAGAAGGGGAGGAAGCAACAAAAGGAACTGTGCAACATGGGAGAGAGTAGGCAGCGACAGGTTGACCATTTCTTTACTAAATGCTCTAACTTGACTGGATTGGTGTTATTTTTCTTCATATTTTTCATTCCAATTCGGTGAAATTTAGTAGTTTTCAATGAAGAATTCCCTATGAAATACATATCATAACCGAAATGGAAAACAACAAACCCACAATTAGAACATTACATATCTTTCTTAACGTATTGGAACATTGCATTACATATCGGTTCTTAACACTTGCAAAATAAAATAAAAAATAAAAATGAAGACAAAAAATTATAATTGGAATAAATGCGTCTGCAAGTAATATTTATAAAAGTTGAAGCCATAAAAAAACTCTAAAAAATTGTTTTCTTTGGTCGGGAAATTGGTTCTATCTTTATTTTTCTCCACCTTATTCTTGTCATCCCAATTGGTACCCGTATGTTTTTTATAGTGACATCGTGTTTTCCAAAATGTTGAAATACACATTGTGTTTCAACATGTTGAATAACACAATGTGTTTTTCAGTGTTACTCAACATGTTGAAACACATCCATGTATATCAACATGTTGAAACACACTCATGTTGACAAACACCGTGTTTTTCAACATTGGATGAAACACATTTATTACATTTTAACATGTTTAAAAATAATTTTTCAATATGATGAAGAACACAGTGTTTTTCAACATGCTGAAGAACACAATGTTTTTAAACATGTTGAAGAACAAAATGTTTTTCAAGATGTCAAAACACAAAATATTATCAATGTTTCACTAAGAAAACAATAAACAACTAAATTTACCCCATGCATGTGAATTGAATCATGACCCATGTGAATGATGTTTTGTACATAAATGATTTGGTATGTTGGATTGTAAGAAAACTAATTAAAAGTAAGTGTTACATACTAAGTGTCAAAAAAATCCTCAATCATAATTGTGGTTCAATTTGTTTTGGTGCGGAAAAGAGAATATTCTATAAACCATTCTCATCTTTGCATACACAATCACATGGGATAAGAAACACAAACATATGGGCTATGTTATTTTATTAAATGTTAATGTATATTCTTAAATAGTGTAAACTTGAAGATGAGATAATAGCATGTTCTTAAATCTTGAAGAATCCAAGTACATATTTCTTCCCATAGAAACATATATCCTTTCCAATGAGTATACATGTATAGTTGCAACAATATTTGAAAAAAGGTTAGCAAGATCCCACAATGACTTCTAACTGTGGGAAGAAATTTTGACAAAAATAAACTCCCAAACCATATCTTACAATGTTCCAAAAAATGACGATGAAATCTGACCAACATTGATTGCAACCCATCCTAAAAAAACTAAAACAAAATTGGCCCCTACTAGCTAATGCTAGAATAGTACATAATATGAGAATAGAGAGAAACTCATTGTCATTTCTCTTGTCCTCAAGAACACCCATAAATCACAAGTCCATTACAAATCATTGTTTCCATCCCTATCACTAGGAGGCGTCCCCTCTTATGCTTTAACTGTCCAATTACTCTTAACAATCAAGATTTTCTCTTGGTTGAAGGGACCACTCTCACGATCCATTATCTAACTCTCCCATCTCATTCCATCCGTCAAGGATTTTACTGTCATTAGAACATCCACCATATCTCTAAATATCATTATTCCTTTAGGGTGTAAAACTTGGTCTATTTCAAGTATAATGTGAACTATATCACACTTGCATCATAAGCATAAAGCTTTCCAGTTTATCATGAAAGTCTAAAATCATATAAAAAATCTTCTATCCAAACAGTTACACTTTGATAAGTTGTACAAACCATTTTGGCCTCAAAACTCGTTGTTATCTTCATCTTCAAATACAAGCGCATATCAATAGTTGAAAATGTTGGCAAACATGGCCTTATCTAATTGCTCATATTCAAAATTGGCGAATGTGTGTAGAACATTTTATCAATTTGGTGAATCCGATTTTTGTAACAAATGGTACAAATAACAACCAATTGGCTAAAAGTAGTTCATGAAGCTTCTATAGTATTTAGGTCAAGTACTAGATATCTCTTAACATAATCATTTAAGGTAACTGTGGTAGATAACTAATGAATTTTGAAAGGGCACATTACTTGTCTTGGTACATGCTAAAGACACTATTGTTGTGAATCATGTCATAAGCTATAGGATATGTTGAAAAAGCCACACACTTGTAATCCAAAAGCATGTCCTTGTTATACTGCTTGAATAGGCTTAAAAGATATTATTCTTGTTATATCCCAGGGCCAAAATCATGTATGCATATGTAATAATATTATAGGGAAGGGCTTGGGAAAATTCGCAACTGCTAGACATAAATTTTCCAGTTTTATCAAATATAGAGAAGAAAAAATGGTAATGCAATTGTTAGGGTTTGCAGTAGTCAAACAACATAATAAAACACTTTGGAAGTCGTTCATCATTCCTATTTTCACCCAAATTCTAATTCTAAGATATACTGAAGGATAAATCCTTAATAAAAACTAAAAAAAAACGTATTCACAATGCTGCATACTAAAAAGACATCAATAGGTGCTAGGAGTATGTGAACAAGAGATATTACGGGATATGTATGTGTGACTCATTAAGAGTGGATTCCATCTTCAATAGGAAATAAAAGTGTAGGAATGTGTTGCTTACTAGTTCTGATAAGTACCAATTAATCCTTGCTCATAGATAACACCAAACGTATTTTGTTTTGCATCCAATGGAACCAAATTCATAACCCACATGAAACCATTTACCAAGGCAGATGCAAATCCTCCTAAACCAACATTCACATCTATGATGTTTCTATATCTTCCATGGGTCACCATTAATCCTTTTGTAGTTTGACACTCTCATTCCACAATTTAGTATCTTCATTGAAGTTTTCAACTGTAATTATAGAGAGTGCCATTGCTTATTCTTAGAGGAATAATTGTTAGACATTTTGACCATTTTTAAGGCCCCCTTGTAACATTTTTGGCATCGTTGACATTTGGAGGTGGTGTTATGGAGGTTTCCATCTTCTTATATCTTTTATTAACACAAAAGTCAAATTGTTAACTAGTGCCCTTAATGCGTAAGATAACATATCAAGTGAAACTAACCAATAAAGATGATCTTATAAATTGACATGTCGTTCCAAACTTAATTTTCATAAATAAAGTAAAAAATGAACAACTTCACATAAAGACCATTTGAAATACACACCACGTGTTTTAACATGCTGAAAAAAATAATGTGTTTTCAAACATGTTGAAACACATATGCGCGTTTCAACTAGTTGAAAAACACATTGTGTTTTTCAACATGTTGTAGATATACTGTGTTTTCTAACATGCTAAAAAATAATGTTTTGTCGAACATGTTGAAGTACATGTTGATAAACACAGTGTTTTTCAACATGTTGAATAATAGTGTGTTTTTAAACAGTTTGGAAAACATAGTACATATTCGTAATGTCTTGTTTTTCAAAATTTGGAAAATCAATTATTGGAACCCTAAACTATCCTGCTATGTTGCTATCTTTTTGTTTTTCAAGATGGTGAAAATTCACCACGTTGAAAAACACATCCCTATAAAAAAAATCATCTATAAATTCAACGTTATAGCTCTTTTTGACATGCAAACACTTGTATTAGGTCACAAACAATCTTCCCTAACTTCTATCAAAATTTCGAGGCATCCGCCCTAATATTTTACGAGTTATGGAATTTTTAGTGAGCAACCATGAATTCATATTTATTCAGAAAATAAGGAGGCCGAGAGCTTCAAACTTATGGTTCATAGAGCTCATTGAATATTTTTACAAACTAACTCTTGGAATATGTTTTACACTAAATCCTTCACCTTCTAAAATAGCTAGCTCATTCTTATTCTTGTTTTTGTATTTAATTCTTGTTACTAATACTAGGATGGGAAGGAGGAGTGGTGCAAAGGATCATTGAAACTCATCAAATCTTCAAGACAATATCAAAACTAAGCATTTAATTCATTACAAAGACTTAGATAGCTTGTAAATATGACTCAAGTAGGCAATTAGAATCCTTCAAGAACTCTATGAATCATTATTTATGTACATTCTCTATTTCCTTATCCCTTTTAGAACTATTATAATCCTTACTATCTATGAATTCAAGAATCTCTGTCCTTATCCACTGTTTTTACCTTTTCCTTCAACTTCCCTCTTAGCTTACTCAAGTAAACTCTGGTCTTTCTCTAACTTAGCACTTACCTCTGCCCTACACACACTCCTCTAATGCTAATTCACTCATTAAAATGCATTTTGCAATGCTCAATGCCTCAACTTTTCTTCATTATCCTCCAGATGTCCCTACAAGCTTTCATAAGACAAGATTATTGCATCACCTATACACCTGAGGATTCAAGGCTTCTCAAATCATTCTGAATGCTTCTATAGTTCACTCTAGGATATGTTGAAGTTTTCCTAAAAATCAAAGGCTTGAATCAATCTCTAGCTCTTGATACTTGACTTTTTGCAATCTTGGCCACTAATCCTTACTAGGTTTGTCCTCTTGCACAGTCATGCATGTAATCACTTTTATAAGGTTTCAAGGTATAAGAAAATGAGTTTTTATTGCCCATTAAGGGCTTCTAAGTCTTGTAGAAGTTTTGAGATTAAATTCAAAAGCCATAATATAATTTCTTCACAAAACACCTCCCAAAACTAGGGCTTCTCCCACTATGCACACAGTCTTTTCATGACTGGTAATAAAATCACAAAATTACACCCATAAATTTCAAATTTTCTTTGACAATATCTTGTTTTGGTTCATCAAAATTCTATCTTAGGAGTTTCAAAGTGAAATATGGTGTTTAAGGGCTTAAACAATCAAACCCTAGCTCAACTGATAAAACCCTCTCTAAGATACCTAAGAAGAGTAATTCGGATGTAACTTTACTAAAAAATTGATTCAAAGCTTAAAATATGGAACCAAGGATTTTTTTAAAGTGATTTAAATGATGAGCTTACCAGTGAAGGCCTACAAACACGTGAAAACCCTTTTTCAATCAATTGTTCTGTCACCCTGCCTGTAGAAGTTCTTTGTCACAGTCATAAACAAACATTATATGTCTATTGGATTCCAACTTGTCATATCATGCATTATGGTGACGTATTTACATTTTTATTCATTCTCCTGAGCATCCTTAGTGAACACATACATCTTGTAAAGCATTTCTTACACACTCAGTCAAGGGATTTCAACAGTTTACATTTATTTGATACGAAAAATGTCATAAGTCTAAATACTCTATCCACTCTTTTAATTATCCGCTTAGATGTCTTCTGCCTTCTTATTTCACTTGCACTCTAGAATTACATACATCAACCTTCAATGCTCCCAATACTGATGTCTTTAGAAAGTTTACTTAGGTTTTATGCACTTTATGCATAGTCACAATTTGATATACACACAGTTAATGGTTCTAGGGCATGAAACAAGCCATCACATGAATCCAATACCAAGATTATGGTTCTTTCTTAGTTGAAGATCTCAAAAACCTTCCATGTAAAAAAATGGCAATTATCACAGTATATCATTTCTCACACAATCATATACCTCTGAGTATGCTAAAACATGGCATTCTTCACATACCTAGATTAATAACTCAAATTTTCTTGCATTGAGAACACCAAGATTAGATTATCACACCCTTAAAATGAATATAGAAGGCTAAAAGATCACTCATACTTACAAAAAATTGAATTTCTCAAGCATACTCAAAATTCTAATCAAGAAAATCAGATACAAACACTACTATTGTTTAAAAACTGTATTCTTCTTACAATTTTTTCCTTTCTCAGGCTCTTCTCTACGAGCCCATTCCCTCCAATGGAGAAAATAACTCCCATTCAACGAGTTTCTCTTTCAAATACCCCCATAATCTCAACCCTAACTGATTTTCACATCCATATGTCATGACTCAAAGTCATATTTTAACCTCTAGTTACATTATTTTCTCCTTTTACACACTAGGAGTCTTCATACCATCCCTTGAGAAACTAAATACATTTCTTCAAATACCTAAATCACTAACTTACCAACCCAGACCAATAATGGTATTTAAATCCCTCACAAATTCAAATTACCAAATTGGAGGGAAAAACATTTATTTGAATTTTTGAATATTAGACTCCACAACTCAACATGTCATGAGTTCTAATGACCTCTAAATGACTCAAAATCATTCAATTTGACCCCTTAGACCTTCCTAACCATGATCATGATGTCATTTGCTCAAAATTTTACTCTCCTTCATGATGCTCCCGCATCAAGGAGAAAATGGGAAAACATGTATAATATTCCTATCTAAGAGATAGGGGAGGATAAAAGTCAATTCTCAGGTGAAAAATTGAGATGGAGCCTAATTGTGGATGAGTGTAACATTAGACTTTGTGCAACCATCCCATTTGGAAGAGTCAAGGTCTTCGTAAAGGGAGAAGTTTCCCTTGAAAGTGCTGAGAATAATTTCATCCGCACAAAACACGACGTCTTTGATAGAGTTGATTATAACGAGCATACAACGAAGACATTCTCGGTTCATCCCTTGTGCAATAATGGTTTTCATAAATGCTTTTCGTAAACATTTTCATGTCACATTTGATATCAACTTAAACTAAATATGTTAATGTTTCTAATTGTAGCTATTGGTGTGGATATGGTCTCAATGACAATTGGAATAAACCACCAACACGTAAAAGAGTGAGGAGGCATTAAATGAAAAGGGCTTGTTAATGCCACTTCATTGTGAAGGTGATGTATGTGAGAAAATCGATGGCGATTATAATATACAATGATTTCTTTCATTGTGATGGAGATGGTGAGTGTTGTCATGGCGTAAATGACATTACTAATGAGCCTCGTGTTTCTATTGCCCCATGTTTATCAAGTGAATGAAAAATTTACATTAAGAGTCTTTCAATGATGGGTGTTTTAGTGGACATCATATATGATAAACATATAGAGGATCCCTTCTTGGCGGACATGTTGAACACGAGGGACGAATTCCTAACAGGAAAGTATGCGCTCAATGCATGGAAAAGAGTACATTCCAAGTGGTCTCAAAAGCACATCAATGATGCCATGAACATGAACTTATGGTATGCGAAGAAGAAGGACCTAATTTTATTCTATCAATGACCTAATGGAAACACCATTCCATTTATTATGGGGATGTAAACACCATTGATGTGCGAGAGAATGGTACAACATTCACACAATTCCATAATATCCATGGATTCAACATTCACCACAAACAAATATGGCACAATTAATCTAAATGAAGTTAGAAAAGACACATAGCAATAAAAATTTTCCTTCTTTTATCTTGTACTCAATGCTAACCTTTGATGTCATTTGTCTTGCAGTACCTATTATACACCTTGCTTGTTTTTGATGAGCAAGAGGCTAGGGTGCCCATTGCATGGAATGTTTTATCAAGGAATAAGATTGAATACATCTATGAGTTGCTGGGGGAGGTACAAAAACAAGGACAATAGCTTCGTACTAATTGAAATATCAATTCCTTCATTATGGATGATGCAGTGACAAAAATCCAAGCCATTAGGCAAGTTAATTTTGTATAACATATTTCAATCATGTGAAGCACATAACTTGCCAAATTGAAGTTCTAATTCCATTTCTTATTTTTTATAGGAGTACTTTTGGATGTCGTGTACTTCTATGTCTATGACATGTACGCAGGGCATGGTTGAAAATTATATACAAGTATACAAACAATGAGATTATGTGGAAGATTTTTGAGAGATTGGGTACCATCATGTATATTATGGGGATGCACGAATATTACACCTTCCAAATAATTCAAGACTTTGTTGAAGAATTAAAAGAAAAAAAAAGTTCATAGGGTAATTCAAGAAGACATGGTGTGATAGCGATGGGTGTGTCGGTGAGTAAAGCCTTCAGGTATTTTTTTTAAATTTTCTACATAAATGACTACATAGGGTTTTTATTGTCACTATTTTTGTATTTGTCTAACTTGATATCCATGTGGGAAAATAATTTTTAAAATTCCACTCACATAAATCAAGAAACAAATGCATCTATTGAGGCTTACAATTTTTAACAGAAGTCTAGATAATTATGCGATCAAGAGAAAAATGTATTTCTGGATGGACCATTTGTTTTACACACTTGTATACAGGGTGGAACCATTTTACCGACACAAGAGGAAGTTGTAACTATCCAGTTTCTTGACCAACTAAATAAAAGAAAGACAACTATAGAAAATGGTTGAGAGAAAAAATTATTCCAGACACAGATTGCATTGTGCTTCATCTTGACAGACATGTATTGAGTGTGAAGGGTCAACCAACCAACAACACTTGGTATTTTTCCAGGAAATGTTGTTCCTTACATGTATGCGAATGGCCTGCATTACGAGAGGAAAAACATGTAAGCATGTGTTGAAGGCATTGGATGTTTATAGGCGATATTGGTTAGGGTCATCTTTTCAAGCACCAGAGGTGGAAGATAATTCAAACATATCCTATCTATATATATCATCTTTTTCAAGTATATCTTTGAATACACCACCACATATGAATGAGTTTTAGTGACATAATTTGATCTTGTGACATGGTTATGAATGAGTTTCAGTGAATTCTCCAGTGACATCTTTATGAATGAGTTTCGTGTCTCAACAAGTAAAACCGATCTTCACTGGTAACTCATAGGTTTATAAAGTATCTCTATAATTGCAAAAATTACTCCTTCACACCTTATGACACTAGTAAAACTACTCTGTAGGGATATTGAGAATATATCCTTTTTATCACTTATTCACCAAAATACCTGGAACGTCTTATCCTATAAGCTTTCTGTAATACAATGCATAGTTTTCATGTCACATAGTTAGATTTACCTCCAAACATGTAAGATCACCTCATATATTCAAATAAATCATGCTCTTACACATTGAAATATATCACAAAAGTGTAAACCTGCAACATATTTTCTATCAACCTTTTAGATTGACATTATTAAGCACTTTTCTAACTAACCTCTCATTATTAATCACTTTTCCAACAATGTAGTTATGGTGCACTTGCATCACCATAAATATTGTAATTGTGTTACATTCATGTGCAGGTGCCAACATGTATGTGCAGACAAACACTTTAAATGAGGATATGTTCTCATGATGGCCCCACCTCACCACATCAACAAGCCATTGGACATTGGATGGTAAGAGATTTTTTTATGTCCTAGAGGGTGGTTGACAAACACAATGTGTTTTTCAACCTGTATTGTCAATGGCATTTGGATTTTTGGTGTTGTGTAGTGGATAAAAAAGAATGAATTTATGTTTCATTCATGTGTAGGAGGAAATTCATCTTCACGGCCAAGCACTATGAATGAGAGTAGTAGCCAAGATTTTCTAGTGTCTACACAATAGCAACCAATATGCTTGGATAGTATGAGGCCAATTTTCATTCATACAAGGAGGTTGAAAAATACGTGTTTTCAACCTTTATTGTTAATGGTGTTTATATTTTTGGTGTTGTGTAGTGAAAAAGGAAGATTGAATTTATGTTTCATTCATGTGTAGACGACAACACATATTCATGATCAAACACTACGAATGAGGGAAGTAGCCATGATTTTCCAGTGCCTACGCAACAACCAACATGCTTGGATGGTATGAGGCTGATTTTTAGTTACACAAGGATGTTGAAAAACATAGTGTGCTTTTCAACCTGTATTGTTAATGGTGTTTGGACTTTCTGTGTTGTGTAGTGGAGAAATAATATTGACTTTAAGTTTCATTAATGTGTAGTTGACAATGCGTATTCACAGTCAAATGTTACAAATGAGGGTAGTAGCCAATATTGTTCACTTTCTATGAAATAACAATCAACATGCTTGGATGGTATGAGGATGATTTTCAATCATACAAGGAGGTTGAAAAACACAATGTGTTATCAACCCATTTTTTTTCTTTGTCTATTTTTTACATGGGGTACACTAAATAACTTTCTGTTGTGTGTAAAATGTCACAAGTACTCCCAGAGAAGTTGGTGGGTTGAAGTCTGAAACCAGTTAAAATTCTAGGCTACACATATGCAAATAATTCTTGAAGTCAGTGTGGGATATGTCGCCACGTACATAGGGAAAATTTGATGCGTACATTTCATGTGTTGAGAGGTTTAAGACATACCTACAAGTTTCAAATCCACTATCATTTGCTTTCATTAAATATGTGAATGAGACAACCATCACCTGTATGTGTCCCTAGTTTAGTGTTAGTAGAAGACGTCATCGTGGTGCGACTTATAGACCAGCCATTATAGAGGATTTGAACAACCATGCTGAAAACTATGAGTGTTTCAAATTTTCTGACACCAATCATGTAAAGAGAAGAGAAATGCAACAAGAGAAACCTTCATGTAAAACACTAATTTACTGGCATGAATGTGACTTCGTAAGCAACTTCAATTTTTGAGGCTCATACTAACATAACAATCAATGTTTTTTTCCTGTTATAGTAGGTGGCTCAAATATGAATGAAAAAAATCCTCCTCGCCATTTGTCTTTCAATAACTTAATGTGCACGTGGAGTGAGTTTTAACTATCCTTAATTACAATACCTTTTTATTATAAGTACAATACAAATTCTTAAAGATTTTGTCTAATTTGTAATGCCATGTGTTGTAGATGTAAAGGATACGTCATGAAGAAATGGTTTCTTAGGTCTCCAATCATCTGCAGTGGTTAATGTGTAAATATGTACAAGATGAAAGGAACGATAACCAGATTGTACCAAGCCAAGAACACAGATGCTAATCAAACACCATGATCAATAAGATAAAAGTAATTCACCAGAATAACTTTACATAAACCTTTGCAAACAAATGAGAAGCAATATCATATATTATTATGGAACTCAATGCAATACATTGAGAATGGGCCTTGCTTAAATAGGTAAGGAATAACAATCTAAGAACCAGTCAAGGTCATAGATGGACCAAGCCATAAATCAAGGAAATAACTAGTCATCAAAGAACTAGTCAAGACCATAGATTTAGAAGAGAACTAGACATCAAGGATCTAGTCAATATCATAGATCAAGGAAAGAACTAGTCAATACCATACATCGAGGAAAGAACTATACCTAACAACTAGATAATATCTCCTAATATCTAAATAATATAAAATAAATATCCACACACATAAGTGGGTGAGGAAAAATACAATAAAGGTAAATAAATTACCTAGGTGAACATGAGCTAAGGTAAATACCTACTCTAACACGAGATGTAATATAAAAATGTAATCGGTGTGAATATGTAAATATAAAATATAATTTTGTTTGATGCCCACCGTGTTGTCCTTGTCTACTGAGAACTCCATTTTAGATACAACCACCACCAATAGTAACTGCCAAGCAATATTCAACTTCTCAAATATTCACAGTTGCATGAACTATTCATTTAACAAGTGATTGAATGTGATATCACATTTGAATGTAATAGCATTTTGTGGGTTTCTTGAGTGAGATGCACTAAATTATGACAATATTCACACAATAATGGCATATACAACATTGATGAAGTTTCTATTTACCATTTCAATACTGAAACAAGCAAGAGTATCTTGTCCTATAAAATGGAGGTGCCTTCATTAGCTATTTGCTTTCCAAAACAAGGCACTTCTTCTCAAAATTGGTTCATTCAACATACTTTGCACACAATACCAAATCAATATAGATATTTTTTGTATCAACATCATTGTCCTTAAGGAACTGAAAAGTCCTTAAAGGTGTAAATATTTTGTAAAGAATGTTTGACAAACAAGGTGAGATAACAACTTTCTATTATTTTCCACCTACAACATATTAGTTGACATTGTGATTTGTATATTTGAGATATCATATTTGATAAGAGAGTTTCTTAATCTATATAGTTAGATTAGAATGGAATTGATAATTTGACACAAGAATTTTTGACTATAAAGTAGAATCTCTATATTTTCAAATGTTGAAAAACACACTTTGTTTTTCAACATCTAAAAATATAGACATTCTACTTCACATTCTTAAATAAATACAATCTACAATGAAATGATTCATAAAATTGAAATAAAATATGAAATAAACTGTGAAACCATATGGTAAAAAACCATACAATTGTACAATAAATAACATCCATACAATGAAACCAGAATCAATGAACATTGGATACATAATGAGGCTTTCTTTATTGATTACAATATGTCTCACAAAAAAGGTTTATTTATTTAGTACAAGTTGTACATGGACATATTATTATAGAGCTTTCTATTCAATTATCAACATTGTCTTTGGGCGGAGTGGTTGATACATTTTCTAAAGGGAACCCATGGCCTCCATATACAACTCCTTCCACTTTTTCTTTGTGACGCTCATGAATTTCAAGAACAAAAATAAAGTTGTTTAGTTGATTTTCAGCCATTATTTTGTTTGAGTCACGCATGGTCTCCCAATTATTATTGATCAGTTCCAACCGTTGGACATCAATCTCCTACTCCATCTTACTCAAGAAAATCTTTGCAACCCTATCTAGAAATTCCTTAACATTTTTCTCCAAGAGTAACTTGTCCAATGTAAGTCTCTCACACTTGCTTTTGTAGAACTATACCTTATTCATTTGGAGTTATATATGTAATTGCATGCTCGAGGGCAGGGAAGACACGTCTTATTTTTAAATGCATACATCTTTTGGTATAGGCCTCCCCAAATACTTTTCAAATTGAAATGTTTCGTAGTGTTTAGGATCCTCCTGAAAGGAATGAAAAGAATTTTTTTCCAAACCAAAAAGATCTTAGATGATAATAACACATCACATTTAATAAGATGAAAGGAATTCACGATAATAACCTTATAAAAGGATACAAACAAAGAGCTAAAATATCATATATGGAAATCCATCATATTTCGATTGATGTCATGAATTAGATCAATAAACAAGATGTACATATAGGAGGAGGGAAGTTCAACTACTACCTGGATCAATTGTGAAAAACTCCCACTAATTGATACTAACAATTAAGCTAATTCCACAAGACTAGGGAAGACATATTACTCCACATAACTAGTACACCAAGCAAGTTAACTCAACAAGTGTAGGGATAACCTACAGTGTAAGAATTATCCTAATAAACAAATAAAAGGATCACTATAATAACAATATACTAACACTTAGGCTTGTCCATAGTTACAGCCTTGCGTTTTCCAATATTTTTTTCTCTCGTCATCTAATGAAACCTACAATTATGCACCCAATTTAAATATGTTATCATTTGTATATGATTTACAAATAAAACCATTAACTTAACCACAATCAACACAACTGAATCATGGAATATGTATGAAAGTTCAACATACAAGTATAACCCAAAAAATACATTCATGGAAGAAGCATACAACTATTACAGTCACATAACAAGTAAAAAAAAACATTCTACACATTATAAACAAAGCATAAATTGATGAAGCTGTATCAAACATTAAAATCAAATATCTTGTTGTGTAATATAAACCACAATACATAATCAATATATTAAACACATAAAAGTAAACCATAAACATCAAATACTAAACCATAAACCCATTAAATAGTAGTGATATCATCATATATAAATCCCAAGTAATCAATGTCCTCATAATAAGCAACATGTAAGGCTATAGTTTATAGTTACATATTTAAAATGTACAATGACAACAATGCACTAAACATATCATCATCTCCTTCGTTTTCTATTGAAGGAAAGAGAACTCAAGGACTCATAGAATCTATCATGTCTCTTCACATTTTTGTGAATGGAAGGAGGGGTGATCCTAAGGGTGGGGTGTAGTACAACTATAACTTGCTTTGTATCATCCTAAAAAACAACCATATATTAATTAAGTCAACATACAATAATTAATCAACTAAACACATAAATAAATAATCCAATACATTTAATTTCTTCTAGTGAAGGAGTGACCTGTTTCATCTCTGAAACATCCCATATCGCAAACCCTTTGATGCACTTTGCCAAAGCGTTTGCCAATGTGCTAGGATAGGGAAATGGAGCAATGAGAGTAATGGCCTCGGCAATGAAAACTTTGAAAATTTGCAGGGGGAGTTACATGCCGTGACAAAGCACATGAGGGCCAATGTCATATAAAACTCCTCTCCCCATGACTACATCATTAGACATTAGCTACACTTCGATCTAAATGGAAAAATCCTGGGATAACAAAAAATTCAGCTTTAAGAAACTGTTAGGTAAAATATATTTCCCTATAGTTAGTTTTGATTTAACTATAATAATTGGGTATTTATTATTAATTGTTATATGGTTATATTTATATAACCATCTAATTGTTTTTATTCAAACACTATGGGAGTTCTTATATTTTTAAAAATATTATTTCTTGTATTTGATTGTCGATTATAACTGTGCAACCCATTTATTTATTTGTATATTGCTGTACAATTCCTATAAGAATTGTAGCACTCCATTGTAAGCTTGATTTGTTTTATTTACTAGTAAAATCCTCCAGGATTCTGTCCCTGTTTCACATTTGGTACCAAACTTGGTTGAAGCTCTTGGAAAGGTTGGAGCAAGGTTGTAGAGGAAGAACAATCGTGGAGAAGAAATTTACATCATCGGAGAACTAGTTCTACCTCCAGCAACTTCCTAGATCTCCTTACAGTCCCATAACCTTCTGTGTGACATCCAGGTAAATGTAAAGAATTTTTTTTTGCCTTGGTGCACTCTGCACCAGGAAAATTTGCTTCTTGGATCGAATCAAAAATCAGAGAAAATAATTTTTTTATTCCCCATTAGGGGTTTTATCTCTAAAATTAAGGGGGCACTTTAGTTTCTACTAAAATAGCATACTGTCAATTTTGAATGTCTTTGCTAAGGTCTTGGCATCAATCTGGCTAGGTACTTTAACAGATCGAGCTCCTTTCTTGGATCGGGTTGAGTTTGTATGAGACTGAGGTCTCACTGAGCTATCTGGCGCGTTGGATCAATACATTAGCGAGTTGGTTGGTGTTTTGCATTGGGTGACTCTGCACCCAAGCTGTGATGTTAGCTGAGAAGGTTGAAAGCCAAGTGGCATCACGGTTGTGCCAAACATTTGGACTGCGCCATCCATACAAGCCCCTGCCTCTAAGCCAACACATTGGCGTACAACCTCACTCCCATCCATCTGAGCCCTAGGCAAGTCAAAGGGTTACATGCATTGGTTTGGATTGAGCCAACATTGGAGAACTTATTTCTGTTACGTTGAACAACTGATCCGAGTTATGGTAGAGTTGAGCCAATAGGTCATGTCTCCACAACGATCCAAAGCAATAAGTGGTCCCTGAAATAAAAATAACGAACTTGCACAATCAAAACAACAGAGGCAATTAATAATCAAAGATCAATAGAAGGCGGTTAACAATAAGCAAAGGAAATCAAACACGGAGATAACAAAGAAGGAGATCTAGATTTCCATTCAAAGCCCTAAAATTCCTCTATGCATATAGTCCATGTGGAGCCTTAATCTCTGCAAAGTCATCATTGAAACAAGGTTAGTCATTTTGATTATAGTATAAATTTTTATTCCTTCATTTCTATACCAAGTGCTCACAGAGCCACATTGGTTAAAGGGAAAACCTTTGGGATAAAAGGTGAGGGGTTTGAATCCCACCCCCAACTCAATATTTTAAAACAATTGAGTTTAGCAGCAAAACTGACACAATTGTCAAATGTGGAGGTGACTAAACAACTTAGTCATAACTAAACATGCCCCTATAATTTTAGTGAGAAAAATCCTATTTTAGGGCAATTTTTTTTCTCCTAGACCTCTTTTTTTTTCATTTTGAGCAAATTTTTCTAAATGAGGTATACCTAAAAATTGCATTTTCAGCTACTGTTTTGTAATTTTTGTCATAGAGGGTCGTATTGGGCTTTGGAGGCCACTAGGGTCCGTAAAACAATATTTTTTGCTTGCCATTCAATTTTTCAAGTTTTTTGAATGTAATTGTATGCTTCATTATATTATACTAATTTGCAGGTTGCCATAGTCAACTGCAAAACATTGTAACTGCTTAGAAACTGGTAGAGAATTGTATTCAAAAATTGTGAAATTTGGATCTAAAACACTCACGAGATCCTAGATCTCATTCACAACATTCGGTATAAACAATGCCTCTAGGAAGCACTTACGGGTAAATTTGTCGTAACTACTACTACACTTAATGCCTAATATAGCTGCAACAACGTTGTTTAGGCATCGACCCTTTAAATTAATGGGGAGTAATAAGGACACAATGCACACACTATGAGACCTCTCATCTGTCTGTGAATGATTGCATGACATAAATATGGATTGAGAAATTGTCCAAGTATATATATCAAAGTTACACGTGCTTATGAGAATATTTCTTTGATCCAATGTCAATAATCACACAAACCCCTTTCAGTACTGTCTTGGTACCACATATCAAATTCTTTCATGTACGTTAACGCCTCTTTCACGTACCGCAAGGTATATTGAAAGGGAGAGCTTCTTCCATGTACCGACGGATATATCAGAAGGGCGCGTATGTAGAAAGGTTCGGTATATCAAACTGAAGATATATATATTGGGAGACCTTATACCTGGAGTGATAAAAGCCTAACCCTGTCAGTGAATTCTACAAAATGGGCACCAATGCCCCCAAATTATTTCTTATAGATTCACAACTACTCAGAGGAAACAACTATGCTACATGGAAGACTAAAATCAAGACACAACTTGAGTTTGAAGAGATCTAGTCTGTTGTAAATGGTACTATGACCAAATCAACTACTGATACGACACAACAACGAAAGTTTGATAGATCAGATCAGAAGGCCAAGCTAATCATCTTGTTTGGAGTTTCTGATGATGTGCAACCCCACATTCAAGATTGAAAAACATATAAAGAAGTGTGGGATATATTGAGCACAATATATGAGGCCAAAAACAAGAATTTAATACTGAATTTACAAAGTCAGTTACAGACACTAAAGTTTAAGCAAAATGAGAAAATTAAAGATTTCTTGAGAAGAGTTGTAGAATTGAGGGCTTCACTTCTAGCCTTGAGAGAAGTGGTCACTAATGAATCTCTCATCCCCATTTTTCTGGGATCTCTCCCTTCTTCATATTGTATTTTTGTGACAACTGTAAACTTGTCAGATACAATAGTGAGTTTTGATAAGTTGGTAAATTTACTGCAACAAGAGTACGCCCTGTATAATAAGGATGATGAAGAGGAGTAAAAAATTTCTTCTCATAAAAATAGAATGGAAAATGGAAAGGAAAACCTAATTCCTATTAAAAACTCCAATATCAGAATCAAAATCAACAAGGGGATAAGCAACAGAAGAAGAAATGTCCAATATGTAAAAGAGGACATGAATTGAAAGATTATTGGTATAACACTTATAAGAAAGGTTCATCAAGTAACTCTGGATCTCAACACCAACAATCTCACAAGGGACATTCAAACTACAATCAAGGGCAAAAAAAGGGGAACTAGAAAAGAAGACCCCATCAGCAAGGCAATATTGCTGAGCAAGAAGAACATTCAAATACTGAAGACTACTTATACACTACTCAATCAAGTGAACCTTCCATATCATCTATCGATGTCTGGTATGTTGATTCGGGAGCCACTCCACACATGAATGACCATAGAGATTGGTTTACTTGAATGAGGGAAACACCTTCGAAAAACCATGTTTTGTTAGGTGATGATTCTTCATGCACAGTTCAGGGGATTGCGAACATTTCTATACCTCTTGGTTCACACAATTGTAGATTGTCAAATGTTCTATATGTCCCCGGGCTGACTAAAATCTACTGTCAGTCAGTCAACTCCTTGATCATAACCTAAAAGTTGAATTTGATAGTCATTCTGACAAGAAATTGTGTCTAATTCAAGAAAAATCACGAGGCTCGAAAATAGTTGCAAAAGCCTCCAATGTGGGACACATGTTCCGTCTTGATTTTGTTCACAAAGACGATAAGACATTTATGGCTAAGAACTCTACCTCTACATAGTTGTGGCATCGAAGACTTGGTCATATAAGTTTCAAGTATCTTGAGACACTTCACCGGCGCAATATGGTAAATGGTTTACCATCTCTCCAGAAGGATACAAACAAGTGTCCTCACTGCCAAACATGAAAACAACATAGAGCTTCATTCCATAAGAATAATTTTTGAGCTCATGGAAAGATTGACCTAGTTCATACTGATCTTTGCAATCTAATGTGTGTGCAATGGTTTTGTGCTTTTTTAGCTAAGTTAGATGAATGAGAACTAATACCTAAATAGTTCTATAACAAAGCTAATGAAAAAATCTAAACACCATCAAAGATGAGAGATAAACAAGATTAATACCTAGCATAATGCATTAACTTTGAATTAACAATGCTAAAGTATTTAAATCTCTACTTCTCTAGATTACCAATAAACAAGTAAATGGACCTAAATAAGCTCCATGGTAATCAATATTTGGTTGTCCTTGATATCTCTAAGAACCTAGGAATGGGGGGCTTATCAAAGTTGGGCTAAAAGACCCTTTTGACACCTCCCATATGACCTAAGCACTTTAGGTTAGAGGCTTAACTCTTCAAGATGATGAATTCTCAAGAGGACAAAGTGCAAGCTCTTAGTCTCTTTGCTATATGCTTTGCATTTTCTCTCTTAAGGAGTTTAGGTGTAGGTATAAAGGTAGGAGGAGGGATCTTTAAATAGCCCAAAGGATAAAGGATTCAACACATTCTCATGAATGTGGGATAAAAGTAAAACATGATTAGGAATGGATAAGGTTGCTTTATTAAAGGTAACCTTACTTTAGAAGGGTTTAATTTATGCTTAGCAAGTCATGGGAGTTGGGGAGTGTTTTAATTAATCAAAGGTGATTAACTAATAGGTAGATGTAAGCTTATATAAGCTAATTAGAGGAATATTAGTATGATTTAGGCTATTAGAAAGGGGATTAAATCAATTAAATATTGATTTATTGGTTAAATGGAAGGGAAAGCTAATTAATTAATAATAATTAATTAGTCTAGGTAGAAGGGGTGATTTATTAACTGAAGGTCATTAATTAGGGTATTTTTTTGGATATGTGACTTAATTAATTAGCTTAGTGTAATTAGTTAATGATGATATAAGGGAAAATGAGTGCTTTTGACGATATGTCATCGATTTGCGAGAAAGAGGATAATTAACGCAATTATGGGTGTCTACATTTTCTCCTCTTTGGGGTGGCGTAAGTGACACCACTTCAAAGATAGTAGATGGGTGGAATTTTGAAGATGTAGAAGAAAAATTAGTAGAAGTGAGAGATGCCCTCTCGAGTGTCGATGGGGTGATGAAAGAAGATGATCGATGATTGAAAAAGGTGAGAGATAGATAGAAGAATGGAAAGAGGCAAGATGCTCCGGTAAGATGGAAGAATAGGGGTGAGAGGAAAGTGATGCAGAAGGAATATGAAGGGGAGAGAAGAGCTTAGCTTCTAGCCACTGTGTATTGGAACAATTTCAGTGTCATCATATTGCCATAAGAGCTATGTCATTGGTCCTTATGTAAAATATAAGCATACTACAAAGGTAGAACGACATGAAAAGCCATACTACGAACGATTTTCCATTGTTGAAAACACCAACTCCATGCAACATAAAAAATGCAATGCAATACAAGAAAGTGAAAGATGCCTAACTCCATGCAACATATAAAATGTAATGCAATACAAGAAAGTAAACAAGCTAAACTAAGAGAGAAACATAATATAATGTTTTTATTATCAAGCTTCAGTTACGACCTGTGCTAATTAACGAAAAGGGTTGATGATGGTGCCCCAAGCAAGGATACATGTGAGGGGAATAACGGAGGACACTTGGGTCCAATGAAAAAGCAATGTGCACTACGAAACAGTACCAGGTAACTTGTTGTGCCCCAGAGTACAGACGAAGTAAGCAGCCTAGCTTTTGTTAATGGAGGTAGATCAAGATGATCCGCAAGTCGTACACATGAACAAGTGAGAACCAAAGAGTGATGTTTTGTAGGAGGATTTTCAATTTTTAGAAGTTTTCTAAAATATATTTGAATGTTTTGGTTGATTTTGAAAGTTTTCTGAAAATATATACAAGAGGACAAGGAAATGTGGATGCCCCTAGCGATAGATGGAATGTACAAGGGCATAAGGCCACGTGCGTACCAGGAAGGTGAAGATGCAGGACCCAAGGCCATTATGGATAGGTTCAACATGATGGTCAATGTAAACTAATGAAGTGATGAGAAGAAGCAAGGATGCCCCCAGCGTAAGTTGGCCTAAAAGCACATGATAGAAAGGAAGGAGAAGATTATTTTTGTGGAAGGGGACAAAGGTGCCCAAAAACATGGAAAAAAAGTAATCTTATACACATGGATGTTCTGAACAAATTATAAGAACGATGTGAATGATATGAATGTAGCGTAGAAGTCTCATGACGAAGAAGTGATTAGCCAAAGGCATAAATCATGAGACGAGATATGGACTAGAGTAAGAGTCTGAACAAGGTCCAAAAAAGACACTTGGTAACATACTAATCCTATTTACTCATAGATATCTAGTGTGTGCACGTGGATTTTATTACCTCTTGAAGTGAAGATTTAATAGACAACAAGTGAAGAGACCCTAGCCAATGTGTAGGAATGATTTATTGTGAAAGACAATTTTGTTAATGGATGGTGAAAGGATAGCCGTACATTGCTCTGCTGCCAGCCAGACGTTCATAGCCCCGATGGAGATGTATTTGATTCTAATCGCAACATTGCTCTACTGCCAGTCAGGCGTCCATACCCCCGATAGAGATTATTGAAAATACCCCAAGAGAGAGTAATATATGAATTTGCTTTTGCTTTATAGCTTTTAGCTTTTGATTTTTGATTGATTTTGATTCTGTTTCTTTCTAAAAACTTATTTCAGCTCTCTTGTTTGTTGAGGGGTTAAGAACCACTAATGGCTTGATGGAAGGAGGTGGAAGTGCTTATGATGACGAAATTGGCTAGTGTCATCAAATATGTCCAAAATTTCTTTACAACAAGTTTATTCGATGTTGAATATGATAGGATCTCTAAGAGGTCAGTTGTTCTTTAATTTACCAAGGTGATTAAAGACCAGGGTCAAATGGATACCATAGAGATAAATGTCACAAAATGTGTGTGAATAAGATAACCAAAACATCACCAAAGGGATGAAAATGGTAGGGAGATTTGTAGAGAAATAACAAGGAAGGGAAGAAGAAACATCCATGCGTACACAATACTTGATTGCAATGTTTGATCTTTGTACCTTTGATTTTTGTTGTGTTTTCTCAATGTTTTTTTGTATTTTTGAATTGTTTTTTTTTTTGACAGTTTTAAGAGGTTGGGACTAACAAAGTCACTTTGTGTGGTAAGATCCAATAACAATGTTTGTGACTTCCTTGATAAGAGAGACCAGGCGTGTTTTTTTTTCAAGAGTCATGTTTTCCTTGATCTCAATTATCATGGCGATTTCACACTCAACAAAGGACTGTGATTTATCCCGAAACATGGATTTTGTATGCGGGAGCTTGAGTTCCCTATCTAGAGGTTTATGAACTTTGTGCCATACTTGATGGTTATGTTGATGTGCGTTCTTGAATCGCACTTGATTTACAGCTTTGAGATTGTTCAAGTTGTTGGGGGATTTTGAGCTCTTGGAAGTTTTTACCTGAGCTTGATAATGAACCTGTTTGGCTTTCTTATAAGCTGACTTGTGACTTTTCTGACCTCGAGAAGGAGAAGAAAGTGAACATGGACGTTTAGAACTAATGCAATAACTGACCACATGCTTGCCACCGTCTTTGGTAGAAGAATAATGTGATTGATGAAAAGGGTATGGTCCAAGGATTGAAGAAGATGGGCTACTGGGAGGTGAGCCATAGATAGAAGATGAAGGGATACTAGGATGTGGCCCAAGAATAGAAGAAGAAGGACTACTAGGATGTGACCCATAGATGTAAGATGATGGACTACTAGGATATGGCCCAAGAATAGACGATGATGGACTACCTGGGGGTGATCCATACTTAGAAGACAAGGGGCTAGTTGGACATGCCCCAAGAATAGAAGATAGTGGACTACTTGAAAATTTCACACAAATAGTAGAGGGAGGGCTACTAGAAGGTGACCCACACCTAGATGAAGATGAAGGGATACTTGGCGTTGACCCCATAAGAGATTGTGATTGAGGAATTATGATAGACAAAGTGTTATTGGGTGATGAGAAGATAGGCCATGGATCAATGCAATACCATGGAGTTTCATCACATAATGAAGAATGTTAAGATGGAAGATTAAGAGGAGGATCAAGTTGCATGATCTGAGGCTCTTCCTCCATTTCTTGATAGAAGGAATCAACCTTTTCCTCACAATATGCAGACGCATCAAAGTCTAAAGAGAATTATTTCTCGTAATCTACTAAAGGAATATCTTCATATACCCCTATAAATGCCCTGATTGTTTCTTCATTTTAAAAGAGATCAATCGGTATGAGTTTTTGATCAACCACCAGGGGTTGATTGGAAGAAAGAGATCCAATTGGTGTGGGAGACTAAGAAGATGCTTGATGATGATTGATAGAAGAAGATGCTGAGGGGGATGGAGAAGATGTGTAGCTATATGTCGCAGGAGTAAAAGAAGGTGGTGTGGACCTACCTATACAATGGTATGTCGTATGTAAAATCGTAGGATTATTTCCAAAGTCTGTAGATTGCGATGCATGGGTCGATTCAAACGTTTGACTCGAAGGACTTTGAGTCACACGAATCTTCAAAGGAGGAATACTTATTGGGGGTGATTGATGAAGAAGGTCCTACAAAGAATGGGAGGACCGTGATTCAATAATTGCATCGGATGAATAATAATAAGGGTCCTGCAAAGAAAGAGAGGACTGCGATTCAAGAATTGTATTAGATGTTTTATTGGAGGGATTTGGAGTCACATGTATCTTCAAAGGAAGTAGACGTCGTCGAAGTAACTGATAAAAGGGTTCCTGCAAAGAAATGGAGGACCATGACATAGGAGTCGAATTAGATGAATCTGAATAGTAGTTTGGATCTGAATCATCAGAAGATTCAAAGGAAATATTTGGATTTGAATCCTCAGAAGAAGAGGAAATGTTTGGATTGGAATCCTCAGAAGAAGAGGAAATGTTTGATTTAGAATTAGAAGAAGAGTGGGGGGAACCTGAATAATAATTTGGATCAGAAGCGTCCAAATCATACCACTGACTATGAGATGAAGGTGGGGAACAAGTTACCCGTATGGGCTCTCTAGCACAAAGAACCAAACGAGGTTTAGTTGTAATGAGAATATTTTGATTTGAATTGCTAAACCTAGGTTCCGTATTTTTGTAAGTATGGGGAACTGTGTGATAGTCAGTCATTTTTAGCACTTTTTAAAGCACAAATGTCTAGATCTAGATAGTGTGATGGAACTCCTTCAAAGGGAAGGAAGTGACATGTCGATTTGGGTAGCATAAGGACAACTAACTAGACATTTCATGAGTATTGATATGCGTGCGTGATTTTTCTGAAGAAGGTCTAAGGAAAATAGACATCGTGATGACGCAATATTGATGAGATAAAGGGATTGTCCTAGAAAACAAGTTTTCTGAATGAATAATCACAAGGAACAATCATGCAAGTTGGAAACACAAATTCAAACAAACAAATACACCATATGAAAATGCATGTGCAAAGTTCGATGCAAAGGTGATCAACACAATGTCAATATTTATGTCAAGCTCGAAATGAACAAGGCACAAATATTAACAAAGGGTAGATGCGACTCCCAATTAAAGAATATAATGAAAAGTTCAACAACCAACAAGACCTAAATGTTAAAGGGCGAGGTTTACAAATGCAAGCCACACAACCACACCAATTGGACTCGTTAATCGGAGAAGTGAGATATTAGTGTCAAAGTGGTATCGAAACGACACAAACAAAGTAAGTGACACCCTTCAAGATTTGGGACAATGTTTGAAATGAAACGGAGTCAAAGTATACTAAGGATGTGTTAAAATGTGTGCAGCATAATGCCACAATGCAGATACTTAGATCACGTTTACGAAAAACACGACATAAGTATCCTAATTGTGTCGAGACAATGCAAACAAGATAACACATCAAAGGGAGATCAAATGATGAATTAATCCAAACTATGATGATGATCATGACATGGGTATCAAGATCACAAAGGCTACCAATGATATAAATACACCTCTGCACACTTTAGACATTTAACTTACCCAGCCACAAACATGGATGGGCGTAAATAGACATAAAAGTGGCAGAAGTAACCGATTGGTAACACAAAGGTAGTCACTCTCCTTCTGATAAAAAAGTGTCAAAAGAATGTGAAGGAAGTAAATAAAAAAAAGGCTGAAAAATGCTGGCTTCACTTAGGTAGAATTTCACCTCACCCTAAGGCAAGTAAAAACTAAGCGAAAGTAACGCGTCACACGTTTCGCAATAAAAAGATGGTTCACAACTCAACACTATTTTAGAATGGTCAAAGTGGGCTCCTAGCCAAAATATATTTTCCTAGGTGGTTCTCTCATCCTAGGTGTTACAAAGATTATCCACGAGCGGGACAATTTACCCAAAAAGTCATACTGACTAGTTTGGGAGTATCTCGACTTTGCCCCCTTCAAGCACAGTGGGCAGTAAATGCATCCATCGTGTAATTAAAAGGGTCGCATTGGGACAACTTGCAATGCTATCTCACAAAGGAATCACTAGTTAGATAGGTAGTGTGGAGCACTTCCCGTTTCATCCACAAGGTTCCCTCTTGTGTGGACTATTTTGGGGTTCTTGGAACCACCCCCATTGTTGTAGCTTAAGGCGTTATGCTAGAGGGGTTATGTTCCAGTTGAGTGGAGAGGGATGTACCCTTTTACGGAACCTGCAATACAATGTTTTGAATATGTTGTTCATTTTATCTTGTTTAATTAGGTGTGGTTTGGTCGAACATCGTTTGATAACCTGTATAACAACTGTATTAGTAGTTTTCTAAATTTTTTTTCAACTCCTTCATTCTTTTACAAGCGTTTTGGTCCTGTATGCCAATGATTAGTAGTTTTCCATCAAAAGAGAAGGCATCATTTCTGATTCTCCAGATCATCCAGGGACGCAAGAGAAGAGCATACGTGATGTATTCACAAATCCCAAAAGATAACCAAATGGAACAACACTTTAATCCAACAATGCCAATTTAACCAATTCCAAAAAAATACCCCCAACAACCTCAAAACATCAAAAAGGACTCAAAAATTGTTTCTAATTCCCAAGATCACCCTGAGAGATGCGAGGGAAGAGCATACATGATATTAATCTAAACAATGCAAAATATTACCTAATCAAATACAAACATGTAAAAACAACATGTAACGACAAGTATATGATTAGATAAACCTACAAGAACATTAGCACATCATTGTTTTAAGCTCAAAAATTACAAAGGGATGCCTGTGCCCCTTTTTTAGCGCCTGCGCGTGGTTTAGGGCGTATGCACCACCAAAGGTAGTTTTCAGCACATAGTGCACCTGCACCACCTGAGAGATGTGTGCGCCCCTAAAATAGTGCTTGTGCCCCTAAAACAACACCTGTGCTGCTCTGTGGATTTTCTAGATCAATTAAATGCCTGTGCCACCCGAGAGGCATATGCACCATGCAAACAACATATGTGCTACTATGAGAAAAAAGACAGAATAACCGTATTACCAGAAAAATATACCTACAGCACTAAAACCGCATGTGCTCCCTAGTTAGGGTGTGTGCGCCATTCTGATAGGTTTTAGAATGTAGTGAAGGTATAGTACGAAACGACGTGTGTGCCCGAGTTAGTGCACCTGCGCATGAGTTAGGGTGGATCCGCTAGGGTTAGTGCGCATGCACCAGGGGTCGGCAAAGATAATGAAAGAATTTAACAGCATGCATTCACCACCAGAGAGATGTGTGCACCCCTAAAATCATGCCTGCCCTCCAAAAACTGGGTTTGCACTCTGAAAATCGTGCTTACACCAGACCTGTAACCAGAGTACGGAAAAACAAAGAAAACTTCACAATATCTCTAAATTTTGACAAGTTAGTTTAAAAATGGCAATTACCCATTAAAATTATGGCTATGAACATGAAGTTACACATATCAAATGAGCAAAATTTCTAAAAAAATGAACATGAATTACTATATGTGTATATCAAAAGTTAGCCAAAACAATGAAATTTAAACTAAAATGCTATGGGACTAAGGGTCCCATCGGGCGTGCCAAATGTGTGCAATGGTTTTGTGCTTTTTTAGCTAAGTTAGATGAATGAGAACTAACACCTAAATAGTTCTATAACAAAGCTAATGACAAAATCTAAACACCATCAATGATGAGAGATAAACAAGATTAATACCTAGCATAATGCATTAACTTTGAATTAACAATGCTAAAGTATTTAAATCTCTACTTCTCTAGATTACCAATAAACAAGTAAATGGACCTAAATAAGCTCCATGGTAATCAATATTTGGTTGTCCTTGATATCTCTAAGAACCTAGGAATGGGGGGCTTATCAAAGTAGGGCTACAAGACCCTTTTGACACCTCCCATATGGCCTAAGCACTTTAGGTTAGAGGCTTAACTCTTCAAGATGATGAATTCTCAAGAGGACAAAGTGCAAGCTCTTAGTCTCTTTGCTATATGCTTTGCATTTGCTCTCTTAAGGAGTTTAGGTGTAGGTATAAAGGTAGGAGGAGGGATCTTTAAATAGCCCAAAGGATAAAGGATTCAACACATTCTCATGAATGTGGGATAAAAGTAAAACATGATTAGGAATGGATAAGGTTGCTTTATTAAAGGTAACCTTACTTTAGAAGGGTTTAATTTATGCTTAGCAAGTCATGGGAGTTGGGGGAGTGTTTTAATTAATCAAAGGTGATTAACTAATAGGTAGATGTAAGCTTATATAAGCTAATTAGAGGAATATTAGTATGATTTAGGCTATTAGAAAGGGGATTAAATCAATTAAATATTGATTTATTGGTTAAATGGAAGGGAAAGCTAATTAATTAATAATAATTAATTAGTCTAGGTAGAAGGGGTGATTTATTAACTGAAGGTCATTAATTAGGGTATTTTTTTGGATATGTGACTTAATTAATTAGCTTAGTGTAATTAGTTAATGATGATATAAGGGAAAATGAGTGCTTTTGACGATATGTCATCGATTTGCGAGAAAGAGGATAATTAATGTAATTTAAGTATTTAAATTGCTTGGGTGTAATTATGGGTGTCTACACAATGCAATCGAGTCATTTTGGATTTCAGTACTTCATTCTTTGTGTTGATGATTATTCAAGAAAAATGTGGATTTTTTGTCTTCGCAAGAAAAGTGAAGCTTTTAAAACCTTCAAGAAGTTCAAAGTGGCTGTTGAGAATGAAACTGGTCGTCACATCATAACTCTCCACTTAGATTAAGGGGGGGAATTCACCAGTAATGTGCTCAAAGACTACCTACAAGCTCACGGGATTCGTCGACAAATGCCTCCTCTACACACACCACAGTAAAATGGTGTTGTTGAGAGAAGAAATCATACTATCATGGAAATGGTGTGATATATGATCAATGAATCTGGACTGGAAAAGACATTCTAGGAAGAAACAACAAAGAAAATAGTGTATTTGTTGAACAGAGTGCCCACAATTGCTCTTGATAGAGTAACGCTACATGAATCATGGTAAAAGTGGAAACCATCTATTGCACACCTCATATGTTCAGGTGTAAAACAAGTATGCACATACCCAAGAAAAACAAAAATAAATTGGACATGAAGTCACATAAAATCATTTGCATTGGCTACAGTGAAGAAACTCTTAGGTACAGATGGATGGATCCAAAGACCAAGAGAGTCTACACTAATAGGGATGTTGAGTTCTTTGAGAAGAAGGAAGCAAAGTCTCCTCCTCCAGACTCACTTGATGTAGATTCTTCACCAATTATAAAAATTGAAGCTGATGTTCCCGCAGATGATGAAAGTGATGATGGGGATTATGGTGATGTTCTGATAGAACCACGACCCATGGGAACTACTCATTGTATGCCCAAGTGGTATACTAGCATGTTACGAGATGTAAGAATGGATGCTCCACCAGATACATCCACCACTGGAACATGGAATCACAATAAAGAAAGAGAAGAAGTGAAATTTTCTTTGATGAGTAGAGTTATTGAATCTAATGAGACCTCTACAGTCTAGTAAGCCCTATAGTCAAAAGCTTGGAAAAATGCCATGGATGCTGAATAAAACTCAGTGATGAAAAAAACACTTGGTAGCTTGTCAATCTTCCACCAGGGAAGAAACCCATTGGATGCAAATGAATATTCAAAACAAAGTACAAAGTATATGGGATAATAGAAAAGTATAAAATGAGTGTTGTAGCAAAGGGGTATGCATAAAAAGAAGGATTTGACTACGAGGAGAAATTTTCTTCCATAACTAAGATCAAAACGATAAGGATGATCTTTGCTCTAGCTACACAATTTGGTTGGAAAGTCCATCAGATGGACATAAAAAGTGCCTTTTTGAACGAAGATTTACAAGAAGAACTCTACATGACTCAACCTGAGGGATATGTTGTACCTGGTCAAGAAGTAAAGGTATGTAGACTCAGGAAATCTCTGTATGGCCTCAAATAGGCACCCCGGGAATGGTACATCAAAATTGATGAGCATAGCATACATCATGGATTTTTTAGAAATCCATACGATCCCAATCTTTACCTCAAAAAGTAATGGGGGGAGTTTGTGATTTTTGTTTTCTATGTCGACGATCTAGTCATCATTGGAAGTTCAGTAAGGATGATCAATGCAATGAAGAAAGATCTTAATCGATCATTTGACATGATAGATCTCGGGCTGATGCATTATTGTCTTGGATTGGAAGTATGGTAGAAAGAGAATCACATTTTTTTTTCTCAGTTGAAATATACCAAGACAACGCTTGAGAAATTTAGAATGATGTATTGCACACTGATTTCTACACCTACGAAGAATAGATTGTAGTTATCTCGTTCAAATCCATATCTTATGGTAAATGCCACTCTCTATCGAAAATTTATTGGGAGTCTCATTTACCTGACCTACACTAGACTAGATATCAGCTTTGCGGTGAGCTATCTATATAGGTTCATGTAGGAACCCAAAATTTGTCATTGGAAAGAAGCAAGGCACATCTTGAGATATCTCAAAGGAACAAAAAATCTTGGTCTAGAATACAAGAAGAATGAAAACTTCTTCTTGTTAGGATATTCGGATTTAGATCATGTAGGTAATATTGATGATGAAAAATCCACTTCAGGGTTTGTGTTCTTTATGGGATCTGGACCAATATCACGGGGAAGCAAGAACAACACTTTTTTTCTCGATTTTCCATAGAAGCTAAGTATCGTTGTGCAAGAGAAGCTATTTGTGAAGTGATTTGGCTACGTCGCATACTTGAAGGACTTGGAATACCACAGGACAAACCAGTCACCTTGTATGTTCATAATGAAGGTGTTCTCAAACTTGTTCGCAATCCAGTTTTTCATGAAAGAAAACAATATATTGAGGCACATGTACATTTCATACGTGAGAATGTCTTGAAGCACAATATACGACTTCAGTTTTTTCCAACCATAGAACAACAAGAAGATATCTTCATGAATTCATTTGCACGTGACAAGTTCGATTTGTTCAGAGAGTCCCTCTCCTCATCCCTCGAGGAAATGCAAAATTAAGGGGAGGAATGTTAGGTAAAATATATTTCCCTATAATTAATTTTTCTTTAACTTTAATAATTGGGTATTTATTATTAATTGTAATATGGTTATATCTATATAACCATCCAATTGTTTTTATTCAAATACTATGGGAGTTATTATATTTTCAACAATATTATTGTTTGTATTTGATTTTTGGTTGTAACTTTGTAACCCATTTATTTGTTTGTATATTGCTATACAATTCCTATAAGAATTGCAAAAATCCATTGTAAGCTTGATTTGATTGATTATTAATAAAATAATTCATGTTTCCATCCCTGTTTTACATATATCTTAAGTTTACGAAGAAATAAAATTGAAAATAGAATGAGAAAAATAGTTATGCAAATGCAAATGCAAAAGTTATGAAAATATTTAGGTCTCAGGTTCCTCAAACCAGTCATAATCAAATGTTGATCAGTAATTTGGGGGAGTTGAGAAGTCTTTGGGCCTCTTAGTGGATTGGTAAATTAAGTCTTACTAGCCAAAAAAAGTGGCTGAAGACCTCTAAATGGTATAGGAAGATGTGGTGGATAGAAACATATAATCAAGGGAAAGATCCAAGAAGGCTCTAAAGTATTTATGAAACCAAGAAGATTTTATAAATACATATAAGTAACTAATTATAATATGTAATTCTTATTATTATGAGTTAAGGAAATAATATGTGGTGTTCTTGATTTTGATGTCATTGATAAAGGATATTTTCTATTGAATCGTAAAGATTCTTTTTGTTGGTTGATCCACTTTGTATGAAAAATCTATACATATTAATGTCTATGAAGAAGGAAGAAAGTTAACTTGCAGTGAAAATCTCTAAATCTTGTGTTCAAACCTTAAAATTGCAAGTATTTAGTAAAATTCCATGTATTCATAGGTAAAACTTGTATGGTGGGCCAATAATGCATCTCAATAACTTGTAATACTAATCTTCCATTCAATTAGGGTATGAGAAAATAAAGAGGAGACACACATGAACCAACACACAATGAGCTGATTAAAATGGGATACAACGAGAGCTAGGGTCACATATCCAGAGGGTAGTAATCCCTAGACTAGGTCAACCTAGGGTTTCTAAGGTCTATAATTAAGATAGAGGAGAGTACCCTACTAGGATATCAGTGAATGGGGGGAAGATATAAATTGATAGGTGGATAGAAAAGCATGCACAATATAACTAAAATTTAAATAAAGGAAAGCTAAGGAGATGATAAAATAAGAGCACTATGCTAACCAACATCAATGTACATATAACACTAATCTAACATAGAGAAACGAGGGAAGGATATAAAATAATCTATGCAAAATTATAAAGGAGAATTGTATCACTTACTTGTACCTATGGGGTGATCGCTGATGCATCTATCTCTCCAGAGAAGCAACACACTGAGAGAGAATCACTATTGGGTGAAGAAGGGGAACACCTTTCATATCCCAGAATAACTATAGATGACCCAACATTCCAAGAAATCCAACAAAGAATAAGATTTTTCAATGCAATTCAAGTGCAATATGAACCAAGGTAAAATCGAGCAAATGTGAAGTTGGGGCAAGAGAGTAGAGCGAATGGCTAATTCCTAGGATTTTGGATTCCTTCCTTTTGAATGTATGGGTGTGATGAATATATATACTTGACACAATCACCCATGGGTGATGGTGTCAGCTATGGAAAAACCTAACACAAAAACAATCTCCCATAAGTGATTATGTTGGTCAGGGATACCTAAGTGTCATGTAAGGTTAAAATGTGTATTGAATCAAGAAAGAATAGGTGAAAAAGGATGAATCAATTGTAAGTAAGGTGTTAGGGTTGCTACTGTGTGAGGTGGATATGGATAAGGGTGGTTAAAGAAAACTAAGGAAATGATGACATAGCGATAATCTTTTTGTGTACTTCCTCTGACTGATAATGACTACATGAATAGCCATACCCCATTCCTGGAAGGCCCATGAAGGCACTCGCTCAAGAAATAGATGCATCAATGACCCTTATATATACAAGGAAGTTGTTAGTAACATGTATGAAAGATGAAAAGTGAAAAATTAGGTATATACATATGCCCCAACCATTAATTAGTGCATGTTGCAAAAGTGAAACATGAGGTGGTCAGCAGAATGAAATAGTCTGCAACACCGAAATTGAAAGTAGATAATAAAAAAAGTATGTAAAGGAATTATGAAAGGACTAGATGAAATGAAATATACCCACAAATGTATACTTGATAGTGTCACTCATCCTTCCATGTGTGGCCACAATTGATGTTGTGAGAACCATGAAGAAGCAAAAATAAAAAAAAACTATAGGATCATCAGTAAAATAAGATATAAATAACCTAGCTAGGGGCCCATGGGAAGGATGTCATGTCATAGTGGTATGATGTCTAAAATACATAAAAATCAAGTCATTAGATAGATACATGTAATAGGTCAAAGTGAACGACATGAGATCACGATAAGGATGCAATGAACGATGCATTTTACAGAGTTTGGGAGAAAAAATGACAATTGTTTAAAGATTTTGGGTTATCGCGATTGATTTTGAATAGAAATGCTATTTTATATAGTAATTTGGTTTTTTCCTTATTGCCATTTTTGGAATCGAGAGACATGAGCTATAGAATTCCAAATTTGGGGTATTTTAGACAACAAGGCATGCGTATGAGGTGGTGGCAGAGGACAATGAGGTGGTGCATATAGCAGGGCACAACCATAGGTAAGTCATTACATTTACTATTGTTTGTCAGATTAGATGACATTTGATCTTTTTCCATTTTTAGGGTCATTAACACATCATTTTTGTCCAAATTTGTGTTATTGGGTAGGTTAGAACAAACAAATTGTCGGTTTGGGAGGGATTTAAATTTGGTTTTGTTATATTTTTTAGGGTTAATGTTGGGAAAGTCGCAACCTAATTTGGCCAGATTCCATTGACCCCTTTGCAACAAGAGGGCCGATGGTGTTGGGATGGTAAAGTGATTTTTTCCAAGGGTCGATGGTGTTAGCTAGAGGGCCAATGGTGTTAGAAGGTGGGGAAGATTTTTTTCATGGGCCGATGACATTACCCAAAGGGCAGATGACGTAGGGATAATTGGTTAAATGAGATGCAAATATTGATTTTACTTGCCAGATTGATTTTTTAGAGATCTGATGTTTGTATTATTGTCATTTTGTGCGTGCAAGGAGATCACATGATCCACATGCAGAGGAGTTTAGATGTATCTTGGCTTAATAGAATGATTTCTAGATTTAGTAAGGTAGAGGTATCCTAACTATAGGGTTGGGGATTTGGGGGCATCATGTAATTTCCTTGGATACCATTAGATATGGATCTACTACAAATGTTCTTGTTTGTATGGGAGACTAGGTCCAACACCTTTCAGTGGTGGATAGGACAAGATACTTTGGATATGGCTCTGACATTATAGGATGTACATGAGATTTTAGGGTTACCCATTAGGGGATCCTACATGTATTGTGATTTGACATCTGATGCTTCTGAGTGAAGAGAATTAATTGTAAGGGACACTGGGAGTGAGACATATGACAAGGGTATGTTGTGTGTTTGACTCAACATAGTACACAAAATGGGGATTCTAATTATTTGGAAGCTTATCATGGGGAAAGTGGTAGCATAGATAGTGTGCTGTAAGGTATATGAATCCATTCCATTATTCTTGATATCCATCTATAGGGATGTTGTGGATCAAGACATTTTGATTAGCCGGGGAAACACCATATGGGTTCAATTGGTGCATGATTTATATAGGATTATACACATAGGCTAGAGGGTCGTGGGACCTATCATCTTATTGAAATCCTATATATACAAGAGGTTCCCTATGTATAGGTTGACAAGGAAAACATTTACAGTAGTAGCAGATGCCCCGAGAGTATTACAGTGGGCATAGGGGTTGACAATGAGATCACTTAGAGGATTCTAAACCAGCACAGGTGGGTTTGGATGATGTGATATGGAAACCCTACATAAGGAATGTGGATCAATGGCCCAGTTGGCGCAATGCAAAGTAATTGGAGGCCATTACTTATATTGGGTGGAGACCCACTCAATGAGCAGGGTCCCGAGGAAATTTTGGTGACCAATGCCGATGGTGATACCATCATTGCCACCCTACTGGCATCGACATGCTAGAGAGGCTGCATGAGTAGAGATGAGGGTACCAACACTACGGCTTTGTAGGGTACATGCGGCATCTAGACCTATTTAGAGGTAACGTAGGCATGGTGAGGATTTTCAGGGCATACCATAGGTTATACTAGTTAGCAAGTTGAAGGGTGGATCTGATGGAGTATTCGTAGGTATAGGGTAACAAGTCAGGGGTTCAGGAGGAGCTGGTCCTAGCACCCATGGGGAGAAGTGGGAAAACTAACAACATGGCTGAGGGAGTGACATATGCATCAGATAGGAGGAGGGAACTTGACGCCGATTGGGGTTTGGATGACCATGCATATGAGGTAGAGGCCCAAACAACAATGAAGAGGAGATATGATATCGATTCCTTGAGACATGTAGGCACAATATGTGGGAGCCAAACCTCATTGCGATGACAATGATGAGGAGGAGGAGGTATTGGGTGGACCTGGAGATGACAAGAATTTCATAGGGAGGATGAGACAACTAGGTATGCATATTGTATTTAGAAACGTTTGAGGATAATTCTTTGTGTGGTATTTGTAGTGTGAGTTTTACGTGGTTTTATACTTGGTTTTATTGAGTTGATGGTGGAGGAGTGAAACTCGGTGATTGGGAGTGCCAACCATGAGATCTTGGACCTAGTTCTAGATGTGCATGATACTACAACGATCGTGGATCTAATGATGTCATTAATAGGAGATTTGGTGAGATAATTTCATCTGGTTGGAGAGGCGTCGAGGACCTTGCAACGGTATAGAGATGCACATACACTGATGGCTACGTGTAGCATTGTTGTGATGCTACAAAGTTGATTGTAGGTGTAAATGACCTTGGTTCAGGAGTAGGCAACCCACATATTAGATTCCAGTAGGGAAACCAAGTGGATTATTAAAATAGAGGCACAACTAGAGAGATTATAGGGAGAGGCCACTAAAGCCTGATCTAGGGTAGCTTACCTAGCCCACACAACTAGGGACAGTAACATGTCTCCATCAAATCAAAGTATCTAGAGACCCCACAAGGGGCGAGGGTGATTGAGCCATATTGTAGATGGGATAGAGCCATGTACTAATTTTGTATCATTTTTTCAATGGTATAAAACTGATTCGTTATATATGTACATACATACACACACACACACATACACATACATACATACATACATACATACATACATCCATCCATCCATACATACATACTTACATACATACATACATACACACACATACATACATACATACATACATACATACATACACATACACACACACACACATACATACATACATACATACATACATACATACATACATGCATAAATATATATATGTTGATTTTGGCGATATTGTATATTGGATGTTTGTTGTGATGTTGCTTTTATTATCATATTCCTGCTTTCCTCATGTATGTATGTGATGATACTCATGGTACTTAGGAATAATGATGATATGATTAGATAGGTAAAACCAGTGGGAAGGGAATCGGTAAAATAACCAAACCCACGTGATGTGGAGAAACCAAGGGGTATAAAGAGGCAAAGAAATCTAATGGTAGGATACTAGCCCGCGATCAGGTAAATAAATACAAGCAAGTCCATGAAAGCAAAAGTGAGATCTTAAGCCAAATAAGGAAAGATAAGGTAATCGATGTACTATAGATATCTAACCATAGGGGGCAAAAGATAGTAAGGTTTTTGTGATGATTTCTTCAACTTGATGTAGGATGTGGCTTCTAGCATGAGTCATGAGGTCCTCTATGGCATGTTGTGTAATAGTAATCTGGCGGTGAACTTCATATCTCATAGAAAATAGGGTATCTTCAATCCGGTCCTCTAGCTGGGTGAGGATGCCATGCAAAATACCATCTAGAGTGGGATGAGGTGAAGGTCCATATGTAGGTTGTGGTCTACTCAGTTAAGGGGAAGGTGGGTGATTCCGAGGGGAATCAACTCTACGCTTTTGGTTGTGTGAAGAGGATTTGGAAGATGAATGCTAGCTACGAAGAATCCAACTTCTGGTATCGGTATGTGTGCAATATCCATGGTGCTAAAAAATAAGGGGGTTGACACAAAATGTTACATATGCTTTCTAGCTTGATACCTTTTAACCTCAGCTTCGAGGTTCTTCATGTCGATAGGATCTATATTCTAAAAAATCATGTCTCGAGACCTCATGCCATGTGCAATATGACTCAATTGTAGGGAACTGAGGTGACATAAGGGAAATATCTAGGGAATGATGTGAAGGGCTAGTGAGAGGTTTTGAGATAGGCACCAATGGGGTTGCTTGTGGGCCAATCATCAAGGTATAATAGGCAAGGTCTTCACCCATAAGATTATAACCTTTGTAATCAAATTCAATGACATGCTCATCTATTTCTGTAAGTGAAGACATGTCAAATGGATGGGTAGTAGAATTAGGAAAAGGCAAAGAGGTCAGTGGAGATATATGAGGCTCATGCACCAATCAATTAGGAGAGGGATAAACTATACATAAGGAATCTTAATATAAGAGAATGACATTCACATCATGAGAACGTAACATGCGAAGGGTTTCTTGGTAGTGCCATACTTCTCTATCAAAAATTTGGTCATAGCTAGCCAGATGGGGATCGTTTAGAGCATATCCATTGTTATAATATGATGTGGAGGAATCCACCACAAAATATTTGACTATGGTTTTTATTCAAACCACATGTTCTAGTGGGGGTTTTAGTGTATGTGAGATGAAAATAGGGACAAGGGGATACTTATTGCGAGGTTGCAAGGAGGCAACTGGGAAGTGATAAGTTCAAGAAGACGAGAAGTATTGATTCTAAGTCTGATTTAATCAGGATCTTCATCATTGGATTGCAATATATTGGGAGGCATGCACCTGAAAAACTTGAGATGACTGAAATTCACGCAAAGAGAATCTATAAGATAGTTAAAATGTCGATATTCCCTAAAGGGGGTAGGGGATAAATTTAATATTATTTAGTATACTGCCAAGTATGTTTTTTTATATATGGATCTTGCACAAGAAAAGTATTCAATGGTGACCCATTCCATACTCCATACACTTGTCTTTTTGGTTTATATGGCTTTTATCTTTCACACTTGTCACTCATACACCAAGTTCTGGTTAGGTCACAGGGATCCCTGTTAATCAATATCCACCCATTTTTCATCAGTTGTCTATGGACACTAACGCCTAAGACTAGACACTATCTCCAAATGCTCTTGTCCATCCTGGGTGCCCGTGTCCTCTTAATGTTTGATCTTATTTTTTACATTTGTGGTCAGTCTTTGCAGTATTTTTTTCATATCCCGAGGTACTAGTCGGTATGTCAGGTCATTAGTGTTGAAATTCAAGCAAGAGATCCCTATATAAACACACCGTACATACCATAATAGGCAAGGTAAATTTCTATCAAGGGCTACCTATCTACATATCTCAAGGGTTTACATTTGGGTGCATTTTTCTGCATACACAATGCATATGGAGGGGATTTAATTCTATTCTATCTTGGCATCATTGGAGTGAGGGCAACCTAGGAGCACTATTACACACAAACACATAGAACTACATTGGGTCTGAGATTTAATGCAATGCTCGGTTGTAAGTTCACCAGTGTGCCAGTTGAGGACAGTCTGACCCCTCATTTTGTATTTTTAGGATTTAATGTCTTTTTGAGGGTTTTACAGGAGGATGTTTGTGTGTAGGTTTATAGGTACCCCTATGATCCAAGTGTGACATATATATGACCAAAGGAAACAAGGCGTGAAACCCTAACAGGGGTGTCAGAACCAGATCATGATATTTTCTATAGACACAGACGCCTAGAATTAGGTCTAGGGTGCCCATAGGCACCCCTATCCCTCTCTGGGTGCCCCAATCCAGCTCATCTTTCCATCTCTACATTTTTCTAAGCCTAACTGCGATAGTTTTTGCTCCTTTTCCATCACATTCTCTAGGTCAAAATCACTTTAGGATAAAAAAACTAAGTTAAGTACCCTATCTCTTGCATTTTATTTCATATAAAGATCAAATAAATTTCCAAACACTTGTATTTCATTGTATATCAGTATAAAATATCTTTGCATTCAGAATTTAATAAAAATATTTAGATTTTATTAAATCATGATGCCATACTGAGATCAAGTGTTCTGCGATTGCAGAAGTTCATTGCAGTGGTTATTGCTTCATCCGTGGTAGTAGAGGGTAGTGGTGTAGGCATATTGTATAAGATGCATGATATCTGTTGGCATATAGAAGAGAATGGGACTATATATGCATGTGAATGATGTGTATTGACACATTTTTATAGATACCTTTACAGGTTTACACAGGAGGACCATTGAGGTGGGATAAGAGCCACCACATTGCTACATGTATGGGCTTATGAGCATATTTTTATATTGAGGACACTTGGTGGGCCACGTGTGGAGTGGGTGAGGTCTGATATATTCGTTGCGAGATGGATAGGTTCATAGAGTAGAAGGATGGATACTAACACATATAGATTGGTGCTCAATTGCATGGGGCCATGGACCATTATAAGGAGGCCATATCAGAACTATGGTGGATGATCAGAGGAAGGAGTAGAGATATGATAAATTTGATGTAAAATGTGGTTAGAGAACTGGTTTCCTAAAGTGGCTAAGTTATTTCAAGAAGAGCATGTATCACATCAGTTTGGTATGGCTCAAGATGTGCCCCCAGAGCCATATGTATGGGTGTGATCCACTAGAGTGCCAAGGAGACTAGGGGTGAGACTAGGTCCCATAGGGGCACAATTAGTTTCTCCTGGTATAGATGAGATGGATGCGGTGATAGAGTGTTAGGATATCTTATGGTTAATGCTCTTGTTAATATTTTGTTAGTGAGTTGTTAGTAATAACAACCCATTTGTTTAGTATATTGTTATACGTGAATGCTGGTTGCTATAACCACACACGTATATTAGTCTTGAGAGTTAATAGGTTAGTTTCTTATTTATAGAAGAAGCTCAAGCTATAAGTATGTAACCATATTACTGAATGAAATCAATTGAGAAGAACTAATTATTTTTTTGTGTGTTTGATCTGCAGATATACCAAGGTTTGGTATCAGAGCAGGATTTGTCACCATGAGAGTCCTGTAGGAAGTGATTTAGTCAAATACCTATTTTTTTCTATATAATTGGTAGTGATATTGGTCATATTTGCATCATGGATTAAAGAATGTGTAAAGGGAGTGTCAGTGTTTTGTGAAAGGAAAAAAATACATAAATAAGAATCTACATAGCAAGCATCTGAGAGAGAAACAACCAACTATGCAATTTCACACATAGTAGTATTATTTTTGGCATACCAATCTCCATTAATATCCTCATCATTGCTTGAATTTCAGTGGAACTATCAATAAATTGGGTCTTCTATTCATTTGGTTGTCTACTATTTATTGATCTGAGCTATCTACTCACATCCATTTTAAAGATAAGTGTTTGAGAAGAAGATGTTATCAAAATAGAGTTGTGGAGACCCTGTTATAGTCTTGTATATGATTAGGTATCCAAATATTATTTCATTTATTTGCATTGGCTGTGACACACATGGGAATTCAAGCCCGTGCCTTCCGTGATCATCACGTCTGTTAAGGATCTCTATTTGCATGTTTTGAAGGTCACATGCATTCTCTGTTGTCTACCTCCTTAATTATTTTACGCAAGTGGTTATATTTTAACCTCAAAAATATCTACTCCAAACAAACAGTTAAAGTTTCTATCACTTTATATGTGCAAAATCACCAAGGGTTGATGCCAGTAAAATATTGGATCAAAGAATATTTTTCAAAAAAATTGATCTCCACCGAGCTGTCTCAAATCTCTACTGAGCTAGACATTCCCACATTTGTAGTCCTTGAAAATAAATACATCCAAGTGAAACCCATAATTTTACATGAAGATATGTAATTCGATCCTACTTGAGCTCGCCACCCATGTAGCCTACGACTTCAACAAGTAAAGGATGTTTCAATTTGTGTACTTTGAAACATTAGTTTTTGTGTAGATAAGAAATAGAATTTTTTATACTATAAGTTTAGGTATTGTATTAAGTGTAAATTTAAATTGTTTTAGTGGTAAAAAACCATCCTTAGAATTCACATATGTATGTTCTCTATTGGCGAGTCTAGAAATTAAGGTCAATAACTATGTCATATAATATTAGTGTGATTTAAATTGTTTCAATCATTATTTTAAGCTAAAATCACAAGAGTCCATTTGTTCAATTATCATTGTTGTATTACAGTCCAAAGCGTGAAATTCAAGTGTCATCTAGTTAAATTTGAGTCATTATTTCCTTGTATAAATGTATCATTGTCAAGCGTCAATCGGAATCAATAAGTCTAAAAAAACTTAAAAAAAAAATCCCTTACGAACGCATTTTCGGTTGAATCCAACATTTGATTTGTAATTGAGCCTCAAAGCCAAATCAAGATGAGTTAGTAGTCTTTTACTAGAGGCTGGTGGATACATAGAGGATGGAGGATATACAACATCCTCTCATCACTTGCCAATGATGGGGCTGCTTCTGCTATGGTGACATGTTTTAGTGTGTGCTTATTTCAGTGTGATGTTTTCCAAATAATGTGTTATGGAGAATTCAAATTATGGGGGGAAATGACACAATGCTTTAGTTTGTATGCATGGATTGTTATGTTTGCTGGATTCCGAAATGTTATCTCTACAAGAGAAACCATGATGAGGGCCGAAGAATGAACTGGAACATCATGATATGGTTATAGGTAAACCATTTGAAAACCTTCACCCCTTTGTGGTTTGTGGTCAACCACTGGAAAACCACCTTCCTCTCAGTTTTTGGTTAACCAATGGAAAACCAACTTGTGGTTTGTGATCATCCAAAGGAAAATAACATGATCATGAAATTAGGTGTAGTGTAGTATGGAGGTTTTCCCCAGGTTTGCACTAAGGTGGGGAATGTTAGGATATCATATGGTTAGTGCTCTCATTAATATTTTGTTAGTGAGTTATTAGTAATAACAACCCATTTGTTTAGTATATTGTTATACATGAATGATGGTTGTTATAACCACACATGTATATTAGCCTTGAGTGTTAATAGGTTAGTTCCTTGTTTATACAAGAAGCTCGAACTATAAATATGTAACCATATTACTAAATGAATTCAATTGAGAAGACCTAATCATTTTGTGTGTGTGTTTGATCTACTGATATACCAAGATAGAGCTGATATAGGTGGACGATGTAGGATGTACCGAGGCCTATAGTGCATGTTGGGCAATGCATCGATGGTTACTATTGTTTCCAGTTGTTGTAGATGTGGTGGGTGAACCAACGGTTGGAGAAGAAAAGGAGTAGGTACATGCCCTTGATGGCGATGAGATAACTATGGTGCTAGTGGAGCATAAGAATTGTTTGTTGTTAGTTTTTGTTTGTCACCTAGTTGTTGTATGTTTGTAATTACATGTGATAACTAATGTGGTGTTGAATGGTTGCAGGTGATGCTTATTGGTCCTTAATCATGGATTCATCGATCTATATGCTAACATGGAATGTTCCTTTGGATGTGCTTGTGAGAGGTGGGATACTAGAGTGAGTAGATGATATTGTGGGAAAACATGCCCATTTGTTTGATCTAGTGGCGATTACGACGACTACATGTACCATATTATTGAGTGAGCATGATGAGGCATAGAAGGTGACCGAGTGATCTAGATAGGCCTTAGGAGAAGGATCCCTAGCACAAGATGTGTTTACAAAGTATATAGAGTTGTAGGGCTGATTCACAGAGTAGTTGGTTGAGGTGGCATTACTAAGGAGACATGTGGAGAGATATAGGGGTCGTAACTAGCATTGTAGATTGAGCAAAGAAAAATCTAGTTCTAGAGCTCTCGTAGCTGTATATAGTGATAGTGATGATGATGTATGACATATATGGATGTGGAGATGTATGGGGGCTTGCCCCCAATGGTTCTATTGTTATAACTATGATTTTGATGATATATATATATGGATGATTTGTATTTGTAGACACCAAATTTGTGTCTTACGACACCCTGTGCCCCGCATCTCATTTCGTAACCTAACCTCACCACCTAAACCTTACACAATTATTTATTAATTACCTTATAATTAATAAATCCACATCTCCAAACCTGCCACCTCATTTTGCCACCTCATCATGACCTAGCCCTAACCCTAAACTAACCTAATTAAGACCTATAACTTGGTCTACATCCATACCCATGACTAATTACTCCTCACCCGCACCAAAACCAACCTAATAATGAATTTACCAAGCCCACAACTAATCCCTCGGAAGAAAAGGAGGGAAAGTTGGCTATTTTACTAAAAATAGCCCACTTTGACTTAACCGACATTGGTTCGACCGCCGTCGGTTACATAACCGCCATCGGTTCCCTGTAAATGACCTCCCCCAACCAAAAACAAAGGATTGGAATTCATTTGAAAGATCTGGAATTCACTTGGCAGAGCAGAGACAAGTGAAGGAAAGAGAAGAGTTTATAGAGAAGGACATCAAGCCCAAGACTACAACTGAGTAACTAGAGCACAGTGACACTCGTCCAAGCATTGGGAGAGAAGATAGCTCACTTTTGATTGTCGGATCATCCCACCTGAGCCTTGCCTTCGTCATCACAGTCCTTGAACCTGTATCTTCATCAGGAACTAGTAAGTGGTGTCTTGTACGTTTAAATACCATTTTCTTGAACTTCTGATTCATAGTAATTATAAGCTCACTCCTAGATCTACTACCCGATAGCACCCTACATCTAACTTTCATTCCCCTACCCTTACATTGCCCCAAGAACAGCTCCCACACTCTCTAAGTCTTCTCCATCACCCTATTACCTACCCCTAATCATTTACCAACCTTATAAACACCATAACCGCCTTACAGCCAACCTTCATTGAAAGCCCCTAAATCACTGCCCCTACCGATATCGGTTATCAACAATCGGTACCAGTTATACATTGACTGACATCGGTCACTGTGACTCAAACCAAAACCAGCCTTTCCTCAATTGCCTTTGAACGAGGTAACTAAATTATAATTTCGCAATAAATTCTTTGTTAGCATTTGTGTTAATTCATATTAAAAGGGGAACTGACCACCTTCGAAAGGAAGTCTAATATTTCCTGGGCCTAAGGTAGTTCCCTCATTTATTGTCTAACTATAATTTGGTGGTCTTGTATTCTTACTTGCAGGTAGTCCTTCCCAGACAAAAAGAGTTCTTCGCAATCGATCTGATCTCTCTCTCTACGGTACACGCACACCCCCCCAAAATTCAACAAGTATTCCTCCTAGCCCTAACCCTTATCTATTTCTCAAGAGAATGAAAGGATAGAAGCAACTCTATTCTAAGAACGGAAACATTCTGTGTGAAACAGTATTATTTTGTTGTGTCGATGTTCTTTGATATGTGATGCAATGATTGTTTTTATATGTTGGTTTGTGATGTTTTATTTGCATTGTACGAATGATGATATGTGATTGGAATTGTGTAAATGTTTATGTTGATTTGTAAAAGATGATGGTGTAGTAATGCATGAAAATTGGATTGAATGTATGTGAAAGTAATAGATGTAAGTAGATAAAATGAATGAGACATGATGTATGTGAATGTGTGTGAGTATGATATAGAGGGGGGGGGGGAATAATAGTGATGATCCCTAGTTTATGTGTGGAAAAGATGAGGTTTATTTATATAAAACCCTTAGGTAATCAAGAATGAGCCAGAGAACAAGAGTACGTCATCAGGAAATGGTTTAACAATGTATCACTAGAAAGATAGAGCTTGAAGTGCAGAGAATGGATAGTGAAGGAGGTTTTTATTATAATAGATCCCTCAATAGTAATTTAAGAACCATAAGAATGCAAGTGCGTCGTCATTAGGTAATGAGGTGAGAAAATTCACCTACCAAAGATGAAGAGGGTGGCGAGAAGAAATGGAAGCATGTGAAGTGGTAGTAGCATAAGTGTATGATCCAAAATGAATTTCAGATGAGATGGTGCCAATGATGGGAGATGTAGTGGTAGGAAACACAAATTTTGATGATTTAGGAAGCCAATGTGAAGTAGGACCACTATGCGGTAGATGAGATGGTGTAATGGTGGAGGAAGGAGGTGGAGTTTGTACATGGATAATGAATTTAGGTGGTGGATGAATGTCGACCTTATAAGTGTGAGGATGAGATAAGTGAACCAAATAATTAGCACAGTTGTTTGGAATAGGTGAAACAAACCACTCACAAGAGCGAAAGCCAAAGGAAGCAACACCCTTGTCTTCTAATTGTTGTAATTTGTCATTAAGAGCACAAAAATCATTGTCATGATGTCCATTGATGTGGTGATAATTATAATAAGGAAAACCATGCCGGAGATGCAAGTGATGTAGAGGATGATGCTAATTAGAGGCAAACGAATTAAGCACCTATTAGGAAAAGAACACAACACATCATGAGGCTTAGGAGAATGGGAGAAATGCAATGGCTTCTGAGTAGGAGATGGAAAAGACTTAAGTGGAGAGAGATATGGTGGTGGGGATGGAGGATGCTTATGCAGTGGAGGAGATGGAAGATGCTTATGAGGTACATGAGATAGAGACCTTAGAGGATGCTTAACAGATGTAAGAGGTGAAGAAGTAGAAGACACATAAGTTGAAGAAGTAGAATGAGGAACTATAATATGTGTAAAAATTAAATATTTTTCTAGATCAATGACCTTATAGCATAAAAGTGTAAATGATGAACACATGTATCATATTGTGATCGTTCTTTCAAAGTAAGGATCAAGCCATGACAAAAGATAAATTGCATTTCTAGATCAGTAGGATAAAACAATAATTGATGCATGCAAGAATTAAAGCATAAAATGTAATCAAAGATATGATCTTTCTTTCCCTGATGCAAGCTAGGAAAATGATCATATGTGACTCTAGGACCATTATTTAGCATAAAGAGTCTAAGAAAGGCATCTTCAATTTCACAATTTATACTAATAGATCCAAAAGGAAAATGAGTGTACCATTGAAGAGATTCATCAACTAGGCTATGACGGAAGGATTTTAACAATAATCGATCATTTGAATAAGAAGACATAGCTAAACTATAATGATTAAGATGTAAATATGAATTTCCAGTGCCATCGAAACATGAAAATGTAGGCATGATGAAGTCCTTAGGAAATACTAAATTGTGAATTTTATTTGGAATAAGATTTCCATAAAGAGAGTTATTATCAATAAAAGCATAATAGGATTTGCTTTCAAGAGTGAGAGATTGAACTTGAGATTGCAACTGACCAATAACATGCATGAGTGATAAAATGTCATGTGGAATAATTGTAGAAGATGCAAGAGGTACATTGAGTGGTTGAAGCTTTCCACTTTGAGTGATAATAGGAATGTTAGAAGAAGAGGCAGATGATGGATACATGATAGGCATACTAGGTGCAGATGCGGAAGAAATAAGAGGTTATATACTAGGAAAAATAGAAGAAGCAACATGCATACCAACAAGAGAGGAAGAAGAGGAAAGAGGAGATGAACATGTAATATTAGCTACAATACTAACAATTGCAAGAGGTGATATAGTTGGAATGGATGTATCATCATGAATGATATTAGAAACAACCTTAGAATTAGATGAAATCAGAGTGGAAAATTCACATTCAGTAGTCTTAAGAGAAGTAGAATCAACACAAAAGTTTTCATGCTTAGAAATATACTCAATATCAGACAAAGTTTCACATGTAAGTATTTCCTCAAGCGAGTCATAAACATAGAATGAAGTAGGAGAAGAAATACCATGAGATATATATTTAAAATCATTCGAAGCATGTTCAGAAGAAGGATAAACATGAGATATAAATTTAAATTCATCCTTACTAGTATGATAAATAACATCATGAGCATGTACAATTTCATCATGAATTTTATCTACAATATCACAAGCAAGACTAGACATATAATCAATAATAACATCATCAAGAGTTTCAACAAAAATAAAAAGAAGCTAGAGTAGTCCTAGTGCCTATAGAATAAGAAGGATTACTTCCAGAAAAATCTTTGAGTGTTAAGAACAATGCTGAGAGTAGAATGTTCAAAACTAGTAGGAACTATGTGTTCATTAACATCAAGTAATATTTGAACATTAGTATAAAATTGAGCATACCGAAAAATATCAAGAAATTCAGCCTCAACATCATCATCAAGGATAGGATTAACACTCTTATGATGCATGGGTTTCCTAGGAGAGGAAGATATAATTTTAGCCATTAGGGTTTTGTGGATCCTAGGGAAAGGAGTTCTAAGAAATGGGTTCACCAAATGATTTAATAAAATATGAATATTTTCTTAAAATCTAATTTTATAAATTTTCTATAATGATATACAATAAGATACATAATGCTAAAAAATTCTATAGATATAACTATGTAAGTAGATGTGGGAGATTGGGAACTTATATGATTTTTGATTATCTTGAAGTAAACCCAAAATGGAAGAACTGGTGAAAAGGTTGGGAAGAATGATGGAAATGCTCAATGTGAATTCTAGAGCTTGCAGATTGGTCGAGACATGGGTGCCTAGGTAGTGGCAAGGGCACTTGGGGTGCCAGAGACCTTTCCTGGGTGCTGGAGTATGCAAAAAAGATAAAAATCTGGTTTCTTCAATGTCTCTAGGGTTTCGCTACCCATAACTGTCAATTACCTGTAGCTCATTGGATGATCGCCAAATTATAGTATCCCAAAAAACAGATAATATCCTACAAAACCCCCAAATTCCATAAAATCTTAAAAAAGAAAGATGCAGATGCGGAGTCAGACTGTCCTCGGCTATCACCCTACAAAGTAAACTTATGACCAAGCCCTTAGACTCCATGTAGTTCAAGGTGCTTGTGTGTGTGATAGTGATCGTAGGTTGCCCTCTTGTCAACGATGTCAAGATAACATGTGATATCTAGATAGAATGAAAATGTGTGGGATGGAATTCAGAAACTTCCCCTTCCTATGTAGTGTATGCAGAGTAATAATGCAAAAATGTAGTCCCTTTAATAATATGTAGAAAGATAGCCCTTGATAAAATTTCCCTCCATTATAATGGTACGTATGTTGTGTTTATATAGGGATCTCTTGCTCGAATTTTAACACTAGTGACACGATATGACAACTATGACCTTAGGATAGGAGTAAAATTGAAAAGGCCAACCACAAATGTCAAAAATGTGAATAGGAATAAATAGGATAGGAGCACTCAGGATGGACAGGAATGCCTGGGTGCTGGTGTGTAGAGACAACTGATGACATGTGTGAAGATTGACAGAAAACATCCCTGTAACTTGACCAGAACTGGTTGTAGAAGCAAAAAATATGAGATATAAAATAATAGAAATAAGAAAGACAAGCAGATGGAATAGACAGTGTGTCACTAGTGAATACTTTTCTTATGGAAGATCCATACATAAAACAACATACTTGGTGGTATAGTAAAATAGTATTATGTCCATGATTTTATGTCTACAGTCCTCCAAAAATGCGTGATGGATCAATCAAAGCATATTCTTATAATGAAACACAAGTGGAATATGCAAATAAACAACTCAGGTCAGGAAAATACTCGTCATAATGGGTTTCTTAATGAGAGAAATGTATGAAAATAATGTATTAGCATCACAACATGAAGTAGGAGGATAAGAATGTTGTGAGGAGCTATTGGAAGTACAAGATGAAGTGACACTACAATCAAAGGTAGCAACCAATGTATATGGAGTGTCATCAACCGAGCCATCAAGATGCAATGGATCACAAGAGGAAATGGTCACATCTATTTCAGAGGAAGGTTGTCCAACAGAAGACTACTGCAGAGAGTGAATGGAAGCATGAACATGGATGACAATGAGATATGTGGAGGAAATAATAGGGAGATTGTTTACAATAGCAAGATCTTGTGGTGAATGGTCAACATGGGACTCATAAGTAGCAATAGGTGCATAAAAAAAACTCAATAATGAAAGGGATGTGAGAAGGGGTAGAATCTATGGTGGCACTAGAGTGGTCTAGCGAAGCATTACTCTCAAATGGTGAAACAAGGTCGCCATGCAACTGTCAGATAATGGTCCATGTGGTGAAAGGGAACTCAGTGTGATTGAACAAACACATTATATCCATAGAAACAATAAGACCAAGAAGGCCATATACCTCATCATTTTGGTTAAACCATTCATCCTATAGAGGCTCATTAGGCTCAAGAATGAGACCATGGAGGTAGGGAAAAAAATTGTGCATAATGTAATGTTTGATAATGATTTTATTTAAAGAAAGAAATTTCTCAGAGTCTAGAATATCAACAAAATAGTGAAACTCCATAATGCATATAAACATCTAAAATTATCCTAGATGGCACTTTGTAACTTAGTGTGAAAAGTACAAGTCCCCATAGCGTTTTGCAAGAATGTCCCAAAAATGAGACACTTTATAAAGTAGTACACTTACAAAAATAAATTAATCCATCATGTAGAGCACGAGAAAACATTCACTTTTGAGAAAAATAGTGCTCAGATCTGAGCCACCAATCAAAAGTTATAGCCAGTACAATTTCTTGTAAATAATGGCTTATTTAATTAAAAATTTGCAAACTGATTAAAAAATACCGGAAATGAGCTAGGAAAGGAGGTCATGCATATATGCGTTGGAACCGAGACAAAATGAAGAATGCAATGGTTTAATTTGTGAGAGGGAATTGGCCTCCTGTCGACTCGGGTCTCATACTTCATCTTCGATAAGCGAAGATACAAGCTTAATTTTGATAAGCAAAGATACAAGCTTAATTAAACACTTAAATCTTCTTTAAACCAAATATTCCAAATTGACTTGTCTTCCAAAAAGCATAAAATGCTAATTTTTGAATGATAAAGTCATACAAGTTGGAAAATAATGCAAAGAAGGATTAATTACCACCCTAATACCACTTGGATGTGGGCCGACCAAGGATGCGTTAGAGGAGACTTTAGGTTGGAAAACCTAAATTTATTTATCACTTCTTTGTGCTAGGCTGTTAAGTGTCACTTTTGACAACAATATGATACCAAGGAGGTCATTTTTGGGTTTGGAGAGGCCAAGAAGGCACAAAAACTTGAGTTTTAATATTGCAGGGTCATTTTTACGCATACACCAATATGTATGGGGCAACCCAGGTTAAAAAAATGTTGCAACAAGTGTAAAAACGAATTTCAACACTCTATAGGTGTAAAAAATGTCCTTCCTAGGTCTGCAAATGCATTTCCAGCCATGTTATAGGCCTAAAATGCCCCTCACAAAGGTGAAAACGCCCATCACAAGTGAAAACACCCCTCACAACTTTGTATCTGCATGCAAGGAACTTCCATAGGTCTGAAACACCATTATATGGGGTGTATATGCATGCACATGTCTGTGGTCTATTTAATCTATTTGTAGATCTAAAACCAGTTCTAGGCCACTAAAAACCACTAAAAAATAAACTAGAAAATTCTAGATCCAAACCAACAACAAAACTATTGCAAATAATAATCTCATATAAAATAAACTTGCATAATAATAACCGGACAAGCTCAACACCAGCTTGGATTTGATACCATATCAGAGAAGCACCACATATCTGCTGGTTCAAAGAATGCATAGGTGAATGATGTGACAAGTGAATTGTCCCAATTAAACACAAAGAAAGCATACAATACTACAAATTACAAAAATACAAGAGAGATAATTACAATAACGTAGAAATAGCTCCAACTCAATATAATGCTCCATAAGATAGAATGATGCAAGTGATGTACATATATGAGGTGAATGTGTAACCTCCTCCTAGATCAATGGTGAATAAATTTCACTAACTGATACTAGAAGTAGAGTTGACTCCACATAATTAGTAAGCTAAACCAACACAAGTGGTAAGCTAACTCAACACAACTGGTACACCTAAGAAAACATATCCCATGAGTGTAGGAAAACTCTAAGTAAATAAAAACATATAAGGAAAATTAATATCCTACATTAACATTGACCAATAAGCCAGTGGATATTCCATACTAGGCTTCACTGACATAGATCCTATGAGTCCTTATGTGATTAACTAAAATTAACTAAAATGTGGAATAATAGTAGTTAATCTAATCTAGAACAACATGTAAATATAGTAAATAAATGTAGTAAACAACTATGGAAATGATCTAAATAACTAATCTAATGAAATTAGAAACCTTAACATGTAAGATAAGTATGGAAGTGACTTAGTTGATTCAATGAACTTGTGGATTGAGTCACAAAATAAAAAAAAATATAGAAGAAAGAACGACTATGTAGAAGGTCCTAAAAAGGAAAGATATGGATTGAATCTATAGACTGAGGTGCCTGGAGAATGGACTGTGTAGTGCCTATAGATGCCCTGGTCTATAATATGAGTGCTCTAGTCTATGCAGGAGGTCCAAAATTGAGTTTCATAGGTATGACAGGTAATCTGAAACCCTTGTTATGTGCTGAATCAGATTCACTTGCACTGCGCCAGGTGTCGTTGATAATCCAAGGTGAAATAAAGACCTATAATAAACCACAAGAAGTATCAAAACCCTTAAAAAAATAAGAATGTATATGAATAGGTTATATTGACCTCAGATGCCACAATAATGGGCTTACTAACTGAGCATTGCAACACATTTCAGACCCAAATGTATTTCTAGTGTGTGTGTGTGTGTGTGTGTGTGTGTGTGTGTCGCGCTGCCGCGCGGCGCATTATGTGCCTTAGGTTCTCTTGTGCCAGTCACACTTTGTGAAGTAGCGAGCAATACCTAGATGTAAAAATCTAGTAGAATGGTGTATGGAATAGAATAAAATCCCTCTTATACTTGTGTGATGCAAATGAACCAAACTTATCCCTTGTGATGGAGCTAAATGTATGCAAATGATCTCTAAATGCCTTAGATGAATGCAACCCTAGGTGGATAATAGTAGTGACTAGTTCTTGGTCCCTCATTATGGTATCATAACTTTATATTTGTAGGGTTATATTGATCTAATTTTGTAATTCATCCCAAAATTGTCAATCACCAAAAAGATAAAAGAACTCAAATGGCTAGAAAGAGTGCAAAAAGTGGCGAGAAAGTTCAAAAAGGATCAAGGCACCCTTGGTGGGACTAGGGCGTCCATGGGCTTCTCAGTACTAGCTTAGGCACCCCAGTCCAAGCTAAAATAATGAAAAATGATAGAAGTTGACTGGGCATGTAGGTGCAAGAGGTCAAGAATTATGAAAGAAAATAAAATAAGATGGCTAAAAGACAAGGGTTAATTAGTACTTTCTTCACTCAAAAACCTTCTAAATAGTAGTATGAGACCGGTACTAAATAATTTCTAAATTGCATGATTTTGTGTTTACATTTTCCCCCACTTTATGTCAGTGAGTGGAAAGCTCGGTAACATAAAGTAGATAGAGATGCACACATAATAATCCATGTAGATAGATGTAGAAACACGCTGAATGACTAGAAAAAGTGTGAAATGACAAAAAGATGATGGAGCATGGAAACTATAGATGAAAAATGTGCAATAAAGGTGATGAGAGTGAACCTAGGGCAGAAACACATGTATAGTTACCGATGTGTGTAATGTACCTACATAGTTATTATGGTGTGTGCTGCCACGAAGTGTTGTTGTTGACATTTTAGTTTTTGTTGCCCCCATTTGACTACTTGTTTCTCATACGTCTGAACATGTGCACCTAATCCATGTCAGGAAAAAGAGAGTAAAAGGATATCTTATATTACTGAGGTTTTTTGGGAAATTCGATGCCATACGCTAAAGAAGTTTAGGAAGGAATTCTATTGTATCCTCTAACATGTATCTTCTTCCCTGAATGTGTGTGAAGATATCTCCATACATCCTAGTTTTTTTGGAAATCTAATGCCACTGGCCAAAGAAGTATAGGGAGGAATTTCACTATGTCCTCCAACCTTTAATTTATCCCAAGAATGCTAAGGACTATCATGTCCTATAAAATCCACTGCGTATGGGGTAGAATGGTGTGAACCTAATTGATGTATGTAACCCACAATTCCAAGGGTGGAAAGTACACTGAAATGAACCGCTGTAGAAGTGATGTGCAGTATGTAAAACCCCAAATGTTGCCCCCCTTTTTGGGGGCACATGTGACATTGCTTATAGGATATTGAGGCCCCAAAAGGGGACCAACCACATGAACACTAACTCTTCCCTACAGGGGGAAGGGAATGCAATTGGTAGAAACCAAGGTTTGTCACATGAACTTCGAAGTATTATCCAAAGACAAGTTGTTAGTATAAAAAAATGCATATAGAAAACATCTGTATAAGCTACCAAGCCAAGTAGCATAATGTAAACCAGGTAAAAAGAAGAAAAAGTAAGCCAAAAAAAGTGGGCTACAAACATGGGAAATCAATTATGACTGTCCACAAGACATGCAAAGCTTATCATGACCAAGCATTGCAAAAAACAAGTGTGCACCCAAACATAGATCTGGTAAGTGTCTGAAAACAAGTGACAAACTAAGAATAGCTCAATGTAAAAAACACAGTATGTGAAGCCAATATCCCAGATATAAATAAATCTTACACATTGTAAGCAGTATGTGTAACATGGAAGCATAGGTAGAAGATCCCTGTCCCTGTGAAGTGTGATGATAGATAAACTTAGCCTTATACCTTGTGATAGGATGTCTGATATGCAATGTATAGGAATCTAAATGTAATGGATGCAACTCTAGATAGAATAATAGTAGTGAATTATGCTATGTCACTCATGTGATGATGTCATGATGAATTTATATGTATAGGGTTCTCTTGATGTAAGTGTGTAATTAACCCTGTAATGGATGAGGACTAAAAAGATAAAGATGTATGACAACTAGTAAGATGCGTAAATGTGGCAGGAAATGATGCAAACTAACTATAGAATGTGTGCCACTGGTGAGATGAACTATGTGTGAATAAACGCAGTGTGCACCCTAGTAACTATTATGTCAGTGTACCCCAGTCAAGGATAAATGATCCAAAAATGGATCAAGAATAGCCCAATTCTATGTATTCTCTATATTTGATACTTTCTCTATAGGATCTCAGTTCATTCTGTCTTCACAAGATGGTCTAATAAGGTTGGGGGTGATTCAGACACCTCTGAATGACATTTTTTAGCCATTTTGTTTTTCAACGGATTTTCAATCAACGGTTATGCAACCACCCCGGTGGTTACATAACCACCACTCTATGCAGAGTGGAGGTTGTGCAAACTTCCATAGTGGTTACACAACCAAAAATCTACATTAAGTGATGGTCCTGTAACTATATGGTTCAGAAACACGAGATCTCAACAGTTGCAACTATTTGAGCTTCCCAATCGGGTCGTTTCGCCTTTCCATGCCTCCCTGCGTTGAGCATCTATAAATACAAGCCTTTCCAAGGATTCAAGCAAGTGTTTTGGGTGAAATCTAAGGGTGAGAAAAGTTGGAGGGTTGGATTCTTGTTTGTTCATTTGAAGAGAATTGATTGAGAGCAAGTAGATACAATTAGAAGGAGTTCATCTTTCTTGAAGGCCAATTGGCAGTAAGTTGTATCATTTTGAGATTACATAGTGAAGGGGAGCTAATTTTCTCACCCACTGGAGTTTTTCCCACCTCAGGTTTCTCCAGGATAAATCTTGTCTCATTCTTGTCTCTTCTCCTTTCAATTTATAGTTTAATTGTGGTTGATATTGCACAATAACTGGTTTAATAAAGAACTTATATATTTCATTCATATTCATGAGCATAGTGATCTGTTAATTGTTAAAGTTAGGTAGTTTATGGATCATATTGGTATTAGAGAAGTTAATATTTCAGTCTTTTGTGTGGTTAACTTGTGTTGAGATTGTAGTTAGATGCCCCTTACCCGAAAGGGAAAAGAAAGTGGTGAAGGTAGCCTTATTCCTTTTGAAGCAGATATTTCTACAAGGAAGTGGAAGCAAGGAATTCAAGAGATGGCTTGAAGAGATGATGCAGAGGATAGTGGCAAAGATCATTTCTACAAGTTGGAGGCTAATGTGGCAAGTTCTGTCCAAAGATGTGGGAAGTATTTCCTTGTCCATTGGGAAATTGGAGTCCATCATGGGACTACTCATGGAGAAACTTGGTGTTTCACATGAGACATGGGAAGAACGTGAAGAAGAGGTTCATGAAGAAGAACCATCCCATGCCATTTCCATACCTCCTCCATTCAAAGTGGAGGCCAAGATCGAAATTGAGCCTTATGATGGAGATGTGAATGCTGAGAAGCTAGACCATTGGCTAGCTCAACTAGAGGTATATTTCAGTTTGCATCAAATTAATGAAAGTCAGAAGATTTCCTTTGCTTGGTTAAAATTAACCAAACATGCTTTAACTTGGTTTGAAAGTTATGTTCATACCTTGGTTGTTAAGAAGCTTCCTCCAATTACTAAATGGGATGTTTTTAAGAAGCTAATCCAAAAGAAGTTTTATCCTATTTTTTATGAGGAAGAGAGGTCCATGTATTGGCAGTATCTTAGGTAGAAACAAGGCCAGACTGTGCAGGAGTATACCAGTGAGTTCCATAAAGAAATCTATTCAGATGGGAAAGGATGTAGTAGACCAAGACCTATTGATGAAGTATATTGGTGGACTCCATAGCCATTTGAGGAGACCCATCCTCTTGGCCAAGCCTATAGATGTAGATGAAGCTTGTACGCAAGCTCACTATTTGGAGATGGACAAGAAAAAGAGTTCATCTACCTCTCAACATGCTTCAAACAAACAAGGTGACACCAAGTAGAAGGACAAAGGAAAAGGAAAGGGTAAGAAAAATGCTACTTCTATTTCTAAAAAGGATACTAAAATTCATTGTGGGCACTGTGATGTTGACACTCATTCCGAGGAGAAATGTTGGAAGCTCCACCAAAAATTACATCCCTTCAAGAACAAGAAGAATAAGAAGAAGGCTATGGCTTCCCTCCAGGGAGAGGAAGTATTTTGCAGCGAAGAGGTGGATGAGACTATGTGTTGTGCCTCCATCTGTAGAGAGGTATGTTTGGGTAGTAACAATGTTGCTCAAGAAAATGAACTAATGAAGCTTTTTCATTTAAAGACTCAAGTAAAGAAAAATAAGGTGGATGCTCTTTTTGATACATGTTCTCAAGCTAATTTAATTAGTAAAGAGCTAGTAGAAAATTTGAAGTTGGAAATTTACAGTCACCTAAGTCTGTATTCTTTGGGTCGGGTAAAGAAAGGTGTAGACATCAAGGTAACAAAACAGAGTAAGATCACTTTTGGTATTGACAAAAAGTTTATTGATGAGGTTATTGTGGATGTTGTTCCCCTTGATGTGTGTGGTGTAGTTTTTTGCAGCCCATATTTGTATGTTAGGGATGTTATCTTCATAAGGAGAGCCAATCAGTACCGCTTGGTAAAGGATGGTAAGAGCTACATCATTTCAGTCTATTCAGGAGATTCAAGATATATCTTTGGTAAGTGCCAATGAAGTCCCAGAAGCTCATTAATGCTAGTGGTAAATTTACATTACTTATGTTGAGGTATATGCCAGATAATGAGGTTATGACATCTAAAACAACTAGTATCATGTTTTCTAATAAAGAGTAGGAACATATTGAAGAGTTGGTTCAACAGTTCAAAGAGGTCTTTCAGGAACCTACAGGGTTTCCCCCAGTCAGGGAAATTGAGCACAGATCCACTTGCTACCTGATAGTCCACTTCCAAACTTGGGATTGTACAGGAAATATTTGAAAGATGCTAATGAGGTAAAACAATAGTTACAGTCTTTGATTGAACAAGGTATAATCCATCCTAGCACTTCTCCATGTGGTTCTCCTATTGTTTTAGTACCTAAGAAATATGGTTCATGGAGAATGTGTGTTGATTATAGGGCTTTAAACAAAATAACCATTAAGAATCAATACCCTCTTCCTCACATTGATGATTTATTAGATCAGTTACAACATGCTAAATATTTTACTAAGCTTTATTTGAAGTCTGGATATCATCAACTACAGATTAAGGAAGAGGACATTTAGAAAAAAATGTTCAAGACCAGGAAAGGGTTATATGAATGGTTGGTATTACCATTTGGGCTATGTAATGCACCAACTACCTTCATGAGGTTGATGAATGAGGTAATGAGGCCATTTATTGATTCCTTTGTTATTGTGTACTTGGATGACATTATAGTTTTTAGAAGAACTTATGAAGAGCATATTGATCATTTGCGTCAAGTTTTGCAAGTACTTAAGGAGAACCATGGCTTGTGTTGAATGAAAATAAATGTGAGTTTGCACAACAATCTCTTTGTCTTTTTGGGACATGTGATTGGAGATGGGGAGTTAAGGATTGATTCAAAAAAGATAGAGGCCATTCAAAATTGGCCTACACCATCAAGTTTGATAGAGACCAGGAGTTTTGTTGGAGCATTTCAGTATTTACGGAAGTTCATTAAGAACTTCTCTTCCATAGCAGCGCCACTACACTCAGTGACAACAGGGGGTAAGACATTTGATTGGGGTAAGGAACAACAAATTGCTTTTGATTCATTTAAGTATAAAATTAGTCATGCTCCAGTTTTGGCTTTACCTAACTTACAACTTCTGTTCGAAGTGGAAACCGATGCTAGTGACTATGTTATGGGGGTTGTCCTACTTCAGGGAGGTAGGCCGGTATGTTATCACTCTGAATTGTTTCACGGTGTAATTCTGAATTATTGTACTTATGATAAGGAATTGTATGCTCTTGTTCAAGAAGTCAAGAAATGGAAACATTATTTGATGGGTAAGGAAACTATCATTCATACAGATCATCAACCTCTTCAATATCTGCAGGCTCAAAGTAAACTTCAGCAAGCTAGGCACTATAAATGGATGGATTTCTCACAACGGTTTCATTTGGTTATTAAATATAAAAAGGTGTGACTAAAAAATGTAGCTAAAATGTTATTTAGACCTCCTTTGATTTCAGTTGTGGGAACATTAACTCTTCTTGAGCCTTTTTTGTGTGAAGCGTATCAGGAAGGCTATGAGCAGGATCCATATTTTGCAGATATATTTCAGCAAAAACCTCCAAGTGAGGGATTTACACCTATAGGGGAATACTACTTCCAGGATGGTTTGTCTACAAGAATGGGAAACTATGTGTGCCTAGGAGGGAAAGAGTGCAGTTGATGAGAGAAGCACACACTTCCATGGTAGTTGGTCACTTTGGTGTGAAAAGATTATAGTGCACTTGTAGAGGTATGTGTATTTTCCAAACATGCAAGCTGAAGTTGCTAAATTCATCAGGGGTTGTGTTTTCTGCATTACAAGAAAGCCTAATAATTGGAAGTTGGGGTTATATATGTCATTTCCAGTTCCTTCCCGACCATGGGAAAGTATCTCCATGGATTTTGTGGGTGGTTTTCCTACCACCAAAAAAGGGCATGATTATATATTTGTGATTGTAGACCGATTTAGTAAAATGTGTATTCTTATTCCTTGCAAAAAGACCATTAAATCCAGTGATGCAGCTGAGTTATTTTTTGCTAATGTGTGGGTTCACTTTGGTTTGCCTAGTTCTATTGTGTCAGACAGGGACTCACGGTTTGTAGGGAAGTTTTGGTCTACTTTGTGGGAAAAGATGGATACGAAGCTAAAGAAGTCTACCACCTTTCATCCACAGACAGATGGGAAAATAGAGGTGGTGAACCATACCTTGGTCCAGCTCTTGAGAGGGTACAATAGGAAACATCCAAGGACCTAGGATGAGAACTTGGTGTATATCCAACATTCTTATAATAGGGAAGTTCATGCTTTGACTAATAGAACTCCTTTTGAAACATGTTTTGGTTATTTTCCTAAGAGTGATTTTGATGTTGTTTTATATTACCATGTAGAGACAACGGGAAAGTGGAACTGGAGGTCCAAAAATTTGAGAATTTTATTGAAAAGATTCAGCAAATACACCTTCAGGTACATAAGAGGTTGACAGAGTCACAGGCTAAGTACAAAGCATGACATGATCAACATAGGACTGAATTCCTTCCTTGTTGGAGACAAGGTATGGTTGTATTTGAGCCGGGATAGACTATAGGGAAAAGATAAGAAACTCAAACCTCTTCATTATGGCCCATTTGAAATTCTGGAACAAGTGGGTAAGAATGTCATTTCACTTGGATTTTCCTCCTTATATGAAGATTTATTCAGTTGTGAATGTTGAAAACTTATGTCTTTTTGAGCCCTCCATGTTAGATGATGAAGAAGGAGTATTTCTTCCATCTATTGAGGATCTTTCTCTAGAAAGTCATCTAGAATTGGAGGAAGATGTGGTTTTACAGTGGAAAGAAAGAACAACACAGAGAGGAGTGCAAGACAGGTGGTTGATTGGGTTAAAAGGACAGTTTCCTACCAAATCCAAGTGGTATTCCAGAGAAGATGTGGGGAATAAATTTCCTCACCTCATCAGTCCTTGAAGCTTTTAGGGACTTAAAAGCCTAAAATCGGGGAGGTATGATCGAAAAATGGATCAAGAAATTCCCAATTCTATGTAATATCAATATTTGATACTTACTCTACAAGATCTCAGCTCATTATGTCTTCACAAGATGGTCTAGTCAGGCTGGGGGTGATCCAGACACCTCTGAATGAAATTTTGGGCCATTTATGTTCTACTTCAAGGGATTTTCTATTGTTATTACATGACCAACCCCCCATGTTATGTAACCATTGCTCTATGTAGAGTGGTAGTTGCACAACTACCACATGGTGGTTACACAACCGTCGGTCTGCATTAAGTGATGCTGTAACTGATAGAACAGAAACATAGGATCTCAAATAGTTGCAAATGTTTGAGCTTCCCAATCGGTTCATTTCACCTTTCCATGCCTTCCTGAGATGAGCATCTATAAATACAAGCCTTTACAAGGATTCAAGTAAGTGTTTTTGGTGAAATCTAAGTGTGAGAAAATTTGGAGAGTTGGATTCTTATTTTTTCATTTGAAGAGTTATTGTTGTTTGAGAGAATTGAGAGCAAGTAGATACAATTAGGAGTCTCATCTTTCTTGAAGGCCAAATTGGTAGTAAGTTATATCATTTGGAGATTACATAGTGAAGGGGGGATAATTTTCTCACCCACTGGATTTTTTCCCACATCAAGTTTCTCCAGGATAAATCTTGTCTCATTCTTGTCTCTTCTCCTTTCAATTTGTAGTTTAATTGTGGTTGATATTGCACAATAACTAGTTTAATAAAGAACTTATATATTTCATTCATATTCGATGAATAAGGTGTGCCGAAGGACTAGACAAAGCATGTAATAATAAAAATATGGAGTGTGGAAAATAAAGATGAAAATGTGAAAAAACATTGATGAGAGTGAACCTAGGGTGGAACGCGTGTGCTGATGCTGATGCGTGTAGTGTACCTACATGGTTAATATAGTGTGTATTGTCACGAAGTGCCGTTGTTGACAGTGTTGTTGTTGTTTCCCCCATTTTACTACTTTTTTCTCATATAACTAGACCTGCAAGGACAAAACAATCAAGTAGTCAAATATGTATGTATGTATGTGTAAAAATGAAATGTTAAGGACTTATGAAAAAGTATGTAAATGTCAAATATGTAAATGAAAGAGTTTAAATGGAACATGTGCACTTGATCCATGTCGAGAGAACGTGTTTAGAAAGGATATCCTGTACTACCAAGGTTTTTTGGGTGATTCAACACTATAGGCCAAAGAAGTGTAGGTAGGAATTCCGATGTATCCTCCAAGCTCTAACTACTTCCCTGAACTGTGTATGAAGAGATATCTGTACTATCCTAGTTTTTTGGGTGATTTGATGCCACTAGCCAAAGTAGTGTAGGGAGGAACACCCATTATAACCTTCAAGCTTATAACTGCTTCCCAGAATGCTAAGGACTCCATGTCTTGTAAAATCTGTTGTGTATGGATTTTGTAGACTAGTTTGAACTCACTCGCTGTATATAAACCCACAATGCCAAGGGAAGAAAGTGTACTGAACTAAACTAGTGTAAATGTGTTGTGTTAGTATGTAAAACCCCAAATGATGTAAAATCCATTGTGCATGTGACATCATTGATAGGAGAATGTGGCCCCAAAAGAGGACCAATCACATGAACTTTGAAAATCTACCCTGAAGGGGGTAGGGAATGTTCTTGTTAGAAACTAAGGCATGTAAAAAAAAGGATGGCTAGCTAAATAAAAGTGTTAGTATGAACAAGCATGCATATAGAAAATAATGTATAAACTACAAAACAATGTTTAATCTACTGAACAAAGTAATGTAAACATGTAAGAAGATAAGTAATCAGCAAAAAGTGGGATGGAAACATGGAACATCACTCATAATGTCGCAAGACATGTAAGGCCATCATGGACGCATACAACAAACAAGTGTGCACACCAAACAAAGGGAAAATCCTGCATATAAGAGAAAATAGTAACAAACAATGTAACAAACAAGTATGGTAGCAAATATCCATGCATACCAAAATGTTACACATGAAGCACCTGTTAGCATGTTAGAAAGATAACTAGTATGTCAAAAACATGTATAAGAAAGTAATGTAAAGTACTAAGTACAAAATGAAACAATAACACATGTGAGAGACGAATGTGGATGCCCCCAGCGACCATTGTAGGAAGGGTAGATGACGAGCATCCATGTTGCATGTGAGAGACCTATATCTGTGATGACAACTAGAAAAATACGTGAGTGTAAATGTGTGGATGATATATATAAATGACATACCAATAATCTAACTAGCATGTGTAATAAAATGACCATGAACAAGCAAAAGTAAGTGTTATCCAAATAACTCCCCTAGTTATTTGGACAACTTATATTCTCATTCTATCTTTGTGGTTCTATATTATAGCTTACGCGCACCTCATTTACTCCTTTGGTACATTTCCTTGGTTATAGATTCCTCGTAAACCCTTGCATGCTCCTTATTTCCTTCACCTTTTATTTTCCTTTTCCTCTTTGTTCTATTTCCCCCTTGCACGAACTCTCTGCTTCCTTTCAGAGATTGAGTGTGCTAAATGCAACTAATCAAAGCATGCTAGCTGGGCACCAAATCTTGAAGAAAAATCATTTTTTGACATGTGGTAGAAAATTTCAAAGTGATTGCATAGTTGTTTGATCTCTCAGTCAATCAATGTGTGCCACTTGTCTTGTGTGTCCAGTTTTCAGTACGGATATTATGATAGTCATAACTTCTGCTCTAGTGCTCGGATCCTTGTACGCCCAGTATCATTCAAAAGCTATTAAAGACATCTATAGTGAAAGATATTCAAAAACAAATTTAAGTGGGATTTGGTAGTTGAGAAATGGGAAAACATCTTTTTGGCCATTAATGAATAGATTTGATTGCTCCAACCACCTGATTTACTTTAGATCTCGGCCCCTTTCTTCTCCAACACACCAAACAAACATGGAGATGCACATTTGATAGATTGTAGGTGGATTTACATGCATTCATTGCTGGTGGTTGAGTTTTCAGATTGAATTTTACCTCCTCCTTTCTTTCATCGATTCATCTATAAATGTAAGAGCTCGACTCATTGTAAAGGGTTGGAAATTTTGGATCCTTTAGTGTTTGCTAAGGATTTCATATCTCTACATTTTGAGTTACAAACCTCTAGATCTAGTTTGTGTATGTGGATATCAGCCTTCAAATGTCATTTTAACTGATTGTACATTCTTGAAAGTAATAGAAGCATCATTTTTTTGTTATTATCTACCTTAACGTGTCTATATTCTTCTTTCTTTCCTTATGTTTACATTATGTGCTTTCTATGTCACTTTAAATCCTTTGCATCTTTATTTTTTGTTGTGTTTCATGAAATTGATCATGTGAATGCTTGTTTGGTCTATGTTATGCCTATCTAGCCTCCCTTTATGATTCCTCCTTCATTTTCACTCAAAACAAATAGTGTTCATCCCATTTTTTCTGGTGCTATCGTGTTCTTTAGTTTAGTTTTCATTTATTTTATCCTTTTATCCCTGGTACCTTGGCTTGTTTAGTTTAGATTTATATTTCAGCATTAAGAGTAGCAGTAGAAATAGGTAGAGGAACTGGCCTTCTCCAGAGGTCTATCTCAAGTGCACAAGGTCCCACAACTTAGAGACAGTCCCATTACAAGTTTGAACAACCAAAAGTTTCTGGCTCACCCGGTGGGACTAGGATTGAAAGCTTATGTTTTAGCATTGCTAAGTTTGGTGTGTGACTTAGGAATTTATATCCTTTGGAGGATCATTTCAACACATCTGATGACTCCCAACACTTCCATATCTACTGATTTTCATAGTCTTGAGCGCCTTTCATGAGAAGAGTGCATACAAGACAAAGCGTAGAAGTTGAAGCTTCTTTCAAGTATCTCCAGCTAGCTCTAAGGAGAGTACGTAGCATATCTCCTATGAGCACATCTCCTTCTCCACCACACCACCTGAATTCCATTCCTCCTCAAAGAATACTTGCATGCCCTACCATGGCGTTACAAGCTCTTCCTTGAAGGAAATTTTCTAGCCTCACTGATGGAAGCCCGTTCAATCTTAATGCACAACATGATATGCCAACATCCATGCTCAAAAGCATTCCATAATTCACAGGAGAAAATAAATTCACCCCTATTGATCATATCTAAGATGTAGCAAATGTATGCTCTGTCTATTTGATCATGCACAACGATATAGTAGTTAGGTTTCTTGCAACCTCATTCAAGGGTAAAGTGCTCCAATGATACCATGGCCTGAGACTTACATCTATTGCCACATGGGATGAGCTTGGAACAACTCTATACAATTAATTTGAAGACAAGTCAAATCACCTGTCTTTGGTGGAGCAACTGACTACGATAAAGAGGTCGCCCAATGAGCAAATGACTGATTTCAATATTAGATTCTAGAAGACTTGGGATAAAATTTCTCAAGTGGTAAGACCTATAACCCAACATGCTTTCTTTTATTATCTAAGTGATTTTAACAGTGACATCTTAGTCATGATTCGATCCATTGGAAGAAGAACCTTATCGAATGTATACAAAATTGCAATAATGGTAGAGAATAGTCTCATTCAGGTGGGAAAGCTAGCTTCTAGACTGCCTATGCCCTTATTCCAAGAAATGTCTCTAGTGACCCAACCTTATATTATTTTTGTTCTAGTGTAGAGCACGCAACCCTTTACATCCACATCATACTCTCCCACATAGTAGAAGGAAGATAATGAGATGAAGGCTCTAATTAGGAACTTGTCAAACAAGGTCATATCCTTAGAGAAGCAACATGTGTAATCCTTCAGAAATAATTCTAATTAAGCATATAATTAGAACAATTAGCCCTGGTGGAATACATATGGAAAATAGAGATATGGGTAGAATCAACAGAATGATAGATGGCATGCTAACCCACATCTTCCCTTGCAAGTTGTTCCTCCAGCACAACCTCTTCCAATGCCCAACACAAGTCAAGCACTAGTTCTAGTTCAGAACAACATAGCGAAGAGTCAAAATGGTGCTTTCCTTGCAACATGCCTCATAGTCAGTATTAATACACTAATGTTGTGTGCAATCAAGCCTACATGATCCAGAATGATGCTAACTATGAACCTTCCATAAGCGTAAGTGAGCCTGAAAATAAAGAAAATCTAGAAGCCCCTTTTGAGGCCAATTTGATATTGTTCGGTGCCAAGGAATGTTTTGCAATCAACCAAGCTACAGATGATACAAACAGACTACGTGCTTGGATTATTGACAACACAAGGTACAAGAAGAGGATGCTAAAATCTGGAGTGCAAGTATCAATTCCTACAACACTATCTGATCCTCAAAATATGAAAGAATAAACTAAGGCATCCATCAGTAAAGGAGCACAAGATCATGCGCGCAAGGTTATGTGATATGATCCTTCTGAAGCAGTACACACCCCTCCTTTGGTAGGTCAAGCCTCTGCGCTAGCTAAGGCCTCTGCCTCTGCACCTGAAAAATTGAGAAAATATGTTATTGTGCCCCAAATACATAAGTCAGTGGGTCTTCCTTTCAACATTGTGGACCAGATGAAGAAGAAAAATAGAAATGTCACAATGTGGGATGCCCTGACCATTCCATCTTAGTGCGACCTGTTGTATGAAGCTTTGGCCCAAATTTTGTGCACTAATCCAACTGTTCACAAACCACACGCTAATGTCAACATCTTCCAAGAAGAGAAGAAACAAGTAAGTTCATAAAAAACCCACCCTTCTATATGTCCTTGATCATAGGAAAACACCTCGTGCATAATTGCATGATTGACTCAGGTGCTAGTACTTCTGTCATGCCTAAGAAAATTACTAATTTCCTAGGTCTTAAGTACAACCCATTGACAAAAGGAGTCTCGTAACTTGATGGGTCGATTGCTACCACTCTAGGACTCATCAAGGATTTTGAGTTGACCATCCATCCATGACCAAGTCTCACAATAACTCAAGATGTGCCAATAATTGACCTGCCACCTTTGTTTTCCCTTTGTCTGTCAAGAGATTTTACTACAAAAGTGGGTGGTTACTTATCTTCTGATTGGTCCCATATGTTACTCAAGAAAAGGTATGTGTTAACCATTTAACCTACCCAGAGGAAGGCTGTATATTAGATTTATGTTTTTAAGGAAATCCTCGCACAGTGAATTTTGCTAAGGCCAAGAATATGAAAATTTCCAATTTTTGGACTTTGGGGTTTTTTCCTTTTGAAGTTTTAAAGCTCAATTTTGGAATTACATTTGAGATTTTCCGAAGTCTGAAACTTCAAAAATTTAATTTTTAGACTTTCAGGTTTTTGGAAATTTGGAACTTTTTGGCTCATTTTGTTTCAATCCAACTCGAACTTCTGAAGTCTGAAAATTTGGACTTTTCGGTTTCAGGTTTTCGGAGTTCTCTGAGTCATTTTAGGATTTTCACTTGATTTTTTTTCTGAAGTCCAAAACTCTGAAAATCTGAATTTTCAGACTTTCGGGTTTTCGGGTTTTGGACTTTTAGTTGCCAATTCATCTTTTTTCTTCCCATTTTTCCGAAGTTCGAAATCTTGAATTTTTTAGAATTTCAAGCTTTTGGGTTTCAAAACTTCAGAGGTTCAATGCTCACCTACCTTTGTACAGATCAAATTTTTACCATTAATGTCAGGATTTCTATATAAACACAAATTTTTACTTTTTTATTTTTACCTGACACATTCGCTTTGACATTTTTCTCTCGTACTTTTCGGTGTCCTTTTTAAGGTATGTTTTTTGGTTTTATTTTCTTCTAGTTTAGGTCTTTTTCCTCCTCCTCCCATTTGGTTTTCTTTTTGTTTTCCCTTTGAATTTTCTTGTGATGTCTTTCTTTTTCACCATGTTTTGCTGTGGAGGTTTTCTCTAGGTTTTCAAGTAGGGGGATCTTTCTAGGTCCCTCACAATTCCTCCTATTTCTCAAAATCCATCTTGGCTTCTTAACACTTCTTTTTTGCAGTTTCTCCAGAGACTATTTCAGAGATTCTTTTTGGAAATTCATTTCAGAGAATTCCTTCAAAAGATCACAAGGCGGGAAACTATTTCGGAGAAAATTTTCGGTGAAAATCTTCAAAGTTTTCTGATTTCAGAATTTAGGAGAAACACTACTTCAGAGATTTATTTCAGAGTTTTCACTTCAGAGATTTCTTTCAGACTTTTGACTTTGGGAAACTATTTCAGAGAATTCAAGTTTCAGGTTTTCAGAGATTCAGGTTTCAGAGAATTCAAGTTTCAGGTTTTGAAGAATTTGAGTTTCAGGTTTTCAGAGATTCGGGTTTCGGTGAATTCAAGTTTTGGGTTTTCAGAGATTCGGGTTTCAGAGAATTCAAGTTTAAGGTTTTTTGCGATTCAGGTTTCAGGTTTTTGGAATTTCTACAACGTTCACAATTTTTGATGTCTACCTCCACTTCAAAGGGGAAAGAAAATATGAAGTACACATTTCTTGGAGTTGCTCCCCAATCCTGCTTAACCTCTGATTTAGGAAATATCAGGGACACCGATCTTAGACAGATTGATCTTCTCGAGTTTTGGGAAAGATTAAAGGCCTCGAATAAAAATCCATGGATACAAACCATATTTTACAGTGGTCTTACCCTTGTCGTTGGTTTTCCTACATCTATGTAATGCCTAGAGTTCTTCCTAGCTGTAGTAGCCCACTACGACGAGGAGTCTATGTCGATAAGAGATAGCGACGATAAGGTGGTAATCTATCTGGACCCGGATTTCTTTGAAGACTTGTTTAAACTTCCAGATGTACAAGATTACACCACTATCTCACCTGAAATAGTAGTTGAGCACTGGGATAAAAAAGAGGAAGTATGCTCAAAGGTCATGATGAAGTCCTACCTGACTAAGAATTTTTCCAAGTTGCCTAAGACTATACATCGATCAGATTTCATTTAGGAGGTCAACGATCTCATTATACTCTTGAGCAGAGTTTTAGGTCTTCCTTCTGTAAAGGAATTCCAAGAATGGATGTTCTTGTACATAACAACTATCAAGAAAAATGATGATTTTATCCAATGGGGTGAACATATCAGTAGCAACATTCGCTACCAGTTGGGCAAGGTGGTAGAAACTAAATCCATCTACATGACATCTTTCCTAGTATATGCAGTTGCCACCATGCGGGATTTCTTAGGATTAAACACCAGGGTGTTCGCAGCACATCCCAAATATATGAGTTTTATTCTCATCTTACTCTGGACGAGGGGAGAAAGCACTTCCAAAGAATCAATGACGCTTTCTTCGTTTTTGTCCTTTATCACTTTGACATGGAGCTATATAATCAAAAAATTTCCGATGAGGATTTTCAAGAGGTGTGAGAATGGGGAGAAATCTACCTTCACTTTCCTACATTCACCTACCTTCAGATTCTGGGTTTCATAGGCACCCTGAGCAAGCTACCAAAGTGCCCCACTGAAAAGTGGGTTCTTCTGGAATTGGTTTGACAGTTGGTGGATTACCAAAAAATCCAAAATAAGCATCATAAGGTGGGAATGCATTTCCCTGTTACAATTGGTAGGTATTCTTGCCCAACTATCCACAAGGCAAGAAATGTGGATGCTGAAATGGCCAAGGTAACCTTGCAGACCTTCCATCCACAAACTAACTTTGAATATTGGGGTAAGTTCGGGGAGACAGGAAATTTCAGTGCTCATATGCCCTAATTAGAAGACATATGGATCCATTGTCGAGATGAATACATCATGCAACAAAGGGATTACAAAAGATTAACCCTTGATGAAGTGTAGCAGTTTGGGTTGGCTAATGTGCAAAAGGACTTACAGGATAATGATGAGGTCCTAGATGCATCATATAGGGATGATGATGTTGCCAATCAACCACTGCCATGGGTTGATTGGTATGTGGAAGAGTGCAGCAATACCAAAGAAAGGGTGGGCCCCATTCTAAAAAGAACTTCCAACTGGTTTGCCACTTTAGGAATCTCACCTAAAGGGGAAAATCAACCTTCAAATACAGGGTCTACATCAGTAGTAAACCAACCAACACCTACTAAAGGCAAGAGATCGACTCAAAGGGTTCCCATGGTTTCAAAGAAGATCTCATTTATGGTTGGTGGCTCATCTCTTTCTAGGTCTGCTGCTCCCAGGGTTACAACATCTACAGTACCAGTCATTGAGGTTGTGGAAGTAAGTGATTCCCCTAGTGTCATTCAGGATCCATCCCATCTTCCCCTTCCTCCATTATCACTCCCAATATCAGTTCCCTCCACTTCTACCACCATTTCCTCTTTCCCATATCCTTTTATGGCTCAGGTATTTTTGTCACTTCCAGTTTTATCAGCTGGGGAAAATATTGGGTCACCCATTTCCTCTCACTTCCTTTGACACTCCCATTTTCTTCGATCTCAACCCCCAGCATTGCCTTGTCAATTCCTATGGCTGTCCTCACTCCCACACCTTCCATGATCGCCACCTCTGCTTAGATATCAGTTGGAATTTCTAGTAATCTTTCCCTAATTGGTACTTCAGTTATCGGATCTGCTACTCCATCTTCCTCAACTCTAGCCACACCAAAGTGGCTATTTAGACAAAATCCTAAGCAAAAGAAAAAGGTTCCTTTGAGAGATGTGATAGATCTCAGTATATTAGAGTCCATGCCAAAAATACAGGCCAAGAGACCAAGAATTGTATCAATTCTAAAGGTTAATCCATTAGGAGAGCGCTTGATAGAAGTGGCTACCCCTATTGAGAGGGAAAATAAAGAAACCAATGCAGTAGCAGACTACTAGATCTTGAAGTTCTCATTGGGGAAGGCTACTCATGAAGGAGCCAAGCAAGATGTACACACTACTCTTAGGGCCCTTTTGGAGAAATACGACAAAGACAAGGCCACCAAGGACGAGCTTAAGGCTAAGGTCGAGAAACTAACTGCGCTACTGCGTAGAGTAACTCAGCCTAGTCAATCCAATGACATCTCAACTACTATGGCCATGATAGTTTCATCTACAATCAATGACATCTCTTATCATGAGCTTGAGAAGCTAGGCTAGAAAGGGAGAACAATGAATGGATGGATGGAAGGGATTTTGTAGGAGGCCAATCCTCTGATTAAGGAAGTTGTGGATATTTATACTGATTTATAGGTTACAAAAGCCACAATTTCTAAGATGGATGAATCTTTCTCTGAAGATAATAATAATTTAAATTTTACTTTGGAAACATAAAATTACATTAGAGAAGAAGATTCCAATTTACTTCTGTAGGAAGAGGTGATTGATGATGCCTCTAAATTGTTTGAATATCAAAAAGATATGGAATTCCGGTGTCAGGTGTTACAAGATCTAATCAAAAAATTGGAGGAGAAGTGAGTAGAAATTACATATGCCCTCAATGATATCTTTGAAGAGTTCGAAAATGCCCACTGTAATTTTTTCAATGAGAACATCAATTCTCTTCTTGAGGACCAAATTAAAGAAAATTTCAAAGATTTAGTGAAGCGGGATGACAATGTTACGAAGACTTTCAATAGTGACTCCATTGATCGACTGGTTATATGTCAGAACTTCATATGGAGACTAAAGAAATTCGTAAGTAATCTTCGAAGGTTGTCGGCTAGGATCACAAAAGAGATCGAAACAACGGACATAGTGAATCACTATGCATGTGGACTTGGAGATGAAGAAACGTAGGGTATTGTCAAGTGTTTCTTCGAGTACAGACACTGAATGGCCGTATGGGAAGAAGAAAAGCAAAATCTTGTAGAGAAAAAAGATGAAGATGAACCAGGCCAAAGTTGAGTAGCCATGAAAGGACAAGTTCAAACTCTGGAAATGGTTAAAGTTGCAGGGTTGACTTGGTCAACCTTCTGCAACAAATTTGCTATTTTTATGGGATCATGTTCCCTCTTATTAATGACATTACTATTTTTATTTAAATGCTAGTTGAAGGCCCAGCTGTAATGGCTCAGCTTAGGAACTTATAAATAGGGAAGTGCTCCCATTATTGAGATATACATATTTTGGAGAGATTTGGAGGAAAGTGGTTCTTAAAGCTTGGAAGAGTGCTTCCAGAGTTTTGTTAAATCTTTTTAATTATATTCAAATTCATTCCTTTCACTTAAAAATATGTTTTATTGTGTTGAATGATTAATCATTACATGCCTTGTGAATGTGATTCCTTAGCATTATTTGATTAATTTATCTTTATTTCAGATTATCTATTTCATATTGAGAAAAGAATAGTGTGATTACTTCCCATCAGTTGTGAGAAAATATTTTCCTTCTACTGATCAAGAGTTGCATTATTATTATCATTTAAGTGAATACTAGATATGTGTTTGTGATTATTCCTTTGATAAATTATTTGTGTATCACATCAAAGCTTATCACTCTATTGTGTATGTTTAAGGTTTAAAAAAGGAACGTGTGCTTCTAGTCTGTGATATTTTATATCCTTTCCAAGTTGCAATAGGTGAAGGTGGCTAATGATGCAATCATCATACCCACATTAACCCTTCCAAAATTTAAATACCCCTTTTATTGGTGCATCACCACTTCTACAATAATTTTTATTTCCTTGTATTTTTCTTCCCTAAATCCCATTAAATGATAGCATAGGACTAGTTAGCCATATTTCTTACATCAGAAGTAGTGTTGTGTTTAGTTTAGGAATAGGATGCTGGCCTTCTCCGGAGGTTCACCTCAAGCCCAAGTCCCACAGCTTGAGAGGTGATCCCATGTGTCCCAATCACATCGAACGTTGTGATTCATTTCAGGCCATTCGGGGGGTGTAGTGATTTGGAGACAATAGTATGGTACCCAGTTTTCCATATAAGCTGAACCAATATTTTCCTATCATGTAGAGTCATATGACCCATCTCCTCTTCAAGCCAATTTCATAATCCAAGAAGAAAAAGTTGTGGTTTCTGAAGAGCAGCCTGTTCCACCTCATGTACTTGATCTAGTTCTAGATGAATGGGTGGAAATGCACCATAAATTTTATCCCTATACTGAGGAACTTGAATCATTTGAAACAAAGCTTGGGACATATTGCATCCTTAAAGAAGAATTTGTGCTGCCATGCACACTCAAACATAATGAAGAAAGCGTGGGTATTTGGAAGTTATAATTGGATGGATCTAGAAGAAAAAATGGCACAGGTACATGTTTTGTTCTAATTTCTCCCAAGGATGAGAAGTTATTCTTCGCGCACAGGTTGTAGTTCACATGATCCAACAACGTAACTGAATGTGAGGCGATGGTGCATGATATTTTGATTATGGAAAATAAATAGATCAAGGTGTTGTAGATCTTTGGGTACACATAACTGGTTATCCACCAAGTCACCAACAAATGTGTGACAAAGAATAATATTCTCAAAATAGATTTTGGGACCTCCTTGAGAGCTTTGATGCTCTGAATTTACAGGTGGTTCCACGCAAGATGAACAAAGAATTTGATAAGATGGCCACACTTGGCTTGTTATTCTATCCTATAGAGGAGTTTGTGAAAGGAAACACACAAAATTCCAAAATGGTGATTAGGCCATCCATTACAAACAACAATACAAGATGGTAGGCGTTTCACAGTGACACACAAATTGTGTAGTTTATCCTAACAAAGCTGAGTTCTCATCAAGTATGCAAGCTGATTTGTATGACAACTATGGTGACCAAGTAATCCAGCTAAGGACAAATAAGTTACCTAAAAGGATGCTCACCTTAGAGAAAATATTTATCCCTGATGATGAGTTCAAGGGTGAAGAAAATAATATGTGCACGACACAAAAAGACTGCTCCCTAGTCACTATTGCACATGGAAAGGAGTTACTACTCAGTAAAGCACGCATAATGAAAGACACACCTTTATATCTCTTTGTCAAAAATATAGTGATATATTCTCATGGGAGTATGAATACCTCAATGGTTTTGATCTAAGTTTTGCTCAAAAATTAATTGCCCTTGATCCTAGTATCAAGCCCATAAGAAAAAAGCAGTGGCCCGTTAATCCAAAGATAGAGCCCCTCATGACGAAAGAACTATTTAAAATCATTGAGGTGAATATTATTTTTCCTATCAAATAATCTAGCTAGGTCGCGAATCTAGTTCCAGTGTGCATGAAGAATGGTGAAATCAGACTCTGCTTGGATTTTAGGGATTTAAATAAGGCATCCTTGAAGGATCATTACCCTTTGCCTTCTATGGAGCAAATTTTACAGATTGTGGCTGGAACACAAAGGTTCTCAATGATGGATGGATATTCTGGTTTTAATCAGATCTTTGTCAAAGAAGAGGATCAATACAAAACAACATTTACAACCAAGTGGGGGATATATGCATATCGGAAGATGCCCTTTGGTTTGTCAAATGTAGGTGTAATCTTTCAGTACGTAATGGATATTGACTTCAAAGATTACATCGATGAGTTCATCTTGGTTTACCTAGATGACATGACATTACAATCTTCTCAAAGCAGGGCTCATATCACATGGCACATATAGAGAAAGTATTTAAAAGATGTAGAAAGTTTGGGGTATCTCTTAACCCATAGAAGTGAAATTTTATTGTGGGGAAGGGAAAGATTTTGGGCCATGTGGTTTCAAAGGATGGCATTGTGATTGATCTTGAGCGAGTCTCAGCCATCTTGGCTCTTTCTCTGTCGGCACACAAGAAAGCCTTGCAATCCTTTCTCGGTAAAATCAAATTTGTTAGGCGTTTCATCCCTAACTTTGCAGGATTGTTTTGGCCCATCACCCTCATGCTCAATAAGGACACAACCTTCAAGTGAACAACATAAAAAAAGGAGATATTCTACAAGATCAAGCAAGAAATTACTTGCGCACCAACACTAATCAACCCAAATTACTCAAAGGATTTCATCCTTTATGGTTTTAACATTGAAGTGAGTGTTGTTGCTATCCTCACACAAGAAAATGAACAAAGACTGGAGTAACTAGTGGCTTTCTTCAGCAAAACACTAAAGGATTATGAGTTGAAATATAGTCACATGGAAAAAAAGGTCTTCACCATCATGCATACGCTCAAGAATTTTAGGATCATGCTCTCTACAAACCACATCAAGGTGTTAGTTTCACATGCAAGTGTTAGAGACTTCATCATGGGAGCAGAGATCAACAGGAAGAGAACACGATGGGTGACCAAAATCATGGTGTATGATGTGACTATTAAATGCATAAAGCTAGTAAGAGGTAGCGTGCTTTGCAAGTAGCTTGCTGAGGATGCACATGATCAACTTGAGACTTCATTATTTCTATATGATGATCTCCCGCGCTCAGAGCCAAGAGATAATCAAACCCCTTGATGCACATGAATGGATGAAGGACACGATCACATTCCTTTCCAAGGGTGCATACCCTCCTGGTTTAAACAAAGAAAAGATAATAAATCTAAGGCTATAATCTATTCTATATATTCTAATTGATGGTATTATCTTGAAAAAGAATCTTGATGGCGTGATGTTGAGGTGTATCGACAACACCTAGGTTAAAAAGGTCTTAGCAGAATTTCATGATGGATTCTCTGGTGGACACCTTTCTACCGAAACTACAATAATGAAGATTATAATGGTAGGATACTTTTGGCCTTCCTTGTTCATAGACTTGCACAAATGGGTCAAAAAATGCAAAGAATGTGCTTTCTTTAAAGGAAAGAAGAATTTGACAATGCTTCCCCTCCGCCCAATCCAAGTAGATTAGTGTTTTGTGCAATGGGGTATCGACTTCATAGGCATGATCAATCCTCCTTTAAGTGCTGGCCATAAGTGGGTGTTGATAGCTATGAACTATTTCACTAGATGGATAGAAGATGTCGCACTCAGGGAATCAACCAAGTTAGTCATCCTCAACTTTCTCGAAGGCATTGTAACAAGGTTTGGCATTCCTCAAACCATTATCTATGATAATGCAAAGGCCTTCTTTGGTACTAAGATTTATGATTGGGTGCTTAATCTAGGCATATACTTGAAGACTTATTCTAACTATTACCTTCAAGGAAATGGTCTGACAGAGTCAGCAAACAAGAATCTAATCAGAATCATGAAGCGGACAATGAATATCAGATAGAAGTAATGGCATATAAAGGTCTCACACATGCTCTGGGAAGACAAAATCATGATGAAAAGGAAATATGTACTTTTTCTTATAAGATGTTTTATGGTAATGAGCTATACTCCCCTTATCTCTTGAGTTTCCTTCGTTAGAGCTTGCCCAACAGTAAGCTTTTGAGGGCGCAGACTAGAGAGAAATAAGAATGACAGAGCTGGTTGAACTTGAAGAATCAAGGAATGGTGTCATGATCAAGCTAGAACAACATCAACAATCAACAAAGAAATGGTTTGACATAAAGGTTAGGCCTCAAGATTTCAAATTTGGGGACTTAGTCTTAAAATGGGATGCTGACAAAGAAAACCCAGGGTGTCATTCAAAGTTTGATGCACTTTGGAGTGGCCCATACATCATCAGTTCATGCAAAGAAGCTAAATATTTTGAGTTATCCCATCTTGATGGAAGCATGCTATAAATCCCAGTCAATGGGATCTATCTTAAACCTTTCCATTAAGATTGCTGCATCATTTTGTATATATTAGAGTAGTTTCAATTCCTCCAAGTGCGCACATTATTTTTTTGTATATAAATCTTTCTTCTCACGTGCCTCATGTATGCATTATTTTGTTACTTCTAGGACACCAGTCATCTTTTAGCAGTCTTAAAAAATTTGGCAGGATTTAGAATAGAGTTCAGAAATGATTCATCAAGTGACTTCAAGGGTAGTTCTTCAAGGTTCCATATCAAAATTTCATGATCACATAGCATAATACCTACCCAATGGATGCTATAGGCTATTGATCTCCTTCATCTAGTAGACAGATGGCCTCGAAATTCACCAAAAATGTTATCCAAATAACTCCCCTAGTTATTTGGACAACTTATATTGATATTCTGGCTTTGATGGTTCTACATTGCAGGTTGTGCACAACTTCAATTATTCACTTTGGCACATTCCTTGGAATACAGATTCCTCGCGTGCCCTTGTGCACTCCTTCTTCTACACTTCTCCCCTTTTATTTTCCTTTTCCTCTTTGTTTCATTTACCCCTCGTGCAAACTCTTTGACACATGCTCACCTTCTTCCCAACATTGCATACATCCTTTGTGTGCACCTTGGTCTTGCTTCCCAAAATTAGCTAAGTTCTTGGCCTCCTCATGTGCCCTTATTCCTTGCCGCTGCACATTACCTTGTAATAATTGTGCCTTGAATATACACTTCTCCCTTAGGTATTTATCCTCATTTCCTCCATGCACATTACTTTGGCACGCACCCTTCCTCTATTTTCCTCTCATGCTTCAATTCCTCTGTGTGCATGTCTTTTGCACCTTCTTTTGTGCCCTTCCTATGCCATGTCATCAACTGTCAAACTGTTGAGTGTGCTATACACAAACCAATCAAAGCACGCCAACAGGCACGCTGAATCTTGATAAACAAATAATGTGTAACACGTGGCAGAAAATGACAAAATTACAACATAGTTGGCTATCCTTTTAGTTCAATTTCCAGTGTGTGCCACATGTGAGCTTGCAAAATGTTAGAATTAGACCTATAAATCTTCTAACATCCATAACTTTTGATTCTAGATGCTCAGATCCTTTGGTCGTGCACCCAGTCTCATTCAAAAGCTTGTTGATGTGGCCTACAGTGCTAGGATATTCAAATTCAAATTTTGGAATTTGGTAGGTGAGAAATGGGAAAATGTCTTTTTGGTTTTTTCATTAATGAGTAAGATCTCATTGATTGCTACTTTAACCACCTTTTGATTTTACCTTTAGATCTAGCCTTCCTTTCTTCTCCAACATGCCAAACAGACATGGAGAAGCACATTTGACAGATTTGTAGGCATTGATTTGTAGGCATTCATTTTCTGGTGGTTGTAGTTTTCAAATTGGTAATTTCCCTCCTTCTCATCTTCTTCTTTCATCATTCATCTATAAATGTAAGAGCTCTGCTCATTGTAAAGGGTTGGACATTTTGGATCCTTTACCTTTTTGCTAAGGATTTCATATCTCTACATTTTGAGTCCAACAGACCTCTAGATCTAGTTCGTGTATATGTGAATATTGGATTCTTCAGATGCTATTGTAACCAAATGTGCATTCCTGGAAGTAATAAAAACATCATTTTGTGGCTATTCTCTTCCTTTACATGTCTATAGTATTCTTTCTTTCTTTTTGTTTACATTGTGTGCTTGTTGTGTCACTTTAAATCCTTTACAACTCCATTTTTGGTTGTCTTTCATGAAATCGATCACATGAATGCATGTTTGGTATGTGCTACACATACCTAGCCTCCCTTTATGCTTTTCCTTCATTTTCATTCAAAACAGATAGTGTTCGACTCTTTTTTCTGGTGTTATCACCTTCCTTAGTTTAGTTTTCCATTTCAAATGTTTATCCTTCTATCCTTGGTCCCACATTAGTCATTGTTTATACTTAGATTTAGCATTCAGACATTAGGAGTAGTAGTATGAATAGTAGAAATAGGTAGAGGAACTAAATCCTTCTCCAGAGATCCGTCTCAAGCCACAAGGGTTCTCAACTTGGAGACGGGTTCATTGTTGTCATCAAGTGACTCGGCTTCCAAATCTGAGACACAAGTGCAAGTTTGAAACCAATATTATTCACACTTCCCAGTTACTATTGGCCCATAACTCTTTTTTGTCTATTGTTCAGTCAAAATATGGCACTTAGCGAAAAAAATACAAAAGGTTCGTGGGGAATATCAAAGTAAATTCAAAAGTGTGGGAGGATCGGGAAGGAATCATGCACTAAGGACAAAGGTATATTCAAGACTTAGCCATTTACACAATGAGGATCTATTTTTAGATGATGGCATGCGGAACACACAAACCGAGATTAGAAAATTGTGTGGACATGCATTGGGCTATTTTTGGAATGATTGGCTACGAAGCACTTTTGCATGGGTATAGGCTGAGAATAGATTTACTACTGACCAGTTAACTAGGAGAAGTCTATTGTTAGGGACCACTTGCATGTGTGGTCTATTATTGTAATGACGTACGTGGCTAATAATAGCATGTGGACCTATTTTTGGAGTTAGATAAGTGGTGAAGGGAAAGTCCCCACCCTTATAAATATGTAATGAACTGTGTAGTAGAAAAGGGCAACTGTGAGAAATGAATTATGTGAGGTTATGATTACCAAATCTATCAGATGCTGCGTACATGAGCGTATGATATTATTATTGTAAGAAGCTTCTATGTATTTATCATGTTTTAATATAATGGAGGTGTATTGGATGAATCAAAGTATTAATCATGGCAGTATAATTAGTTCTTGCATGATTGATTTCATCATGTTATCATTTAAGTCTTTTTATTCTTTAGATCTAGATCTGAATATGCACTGTAGAATGATATATTAGTCATAGATCTGAATGCATTAAGTCTTCATCATGCTAACATCCTACAACAACAACCCTAAAGAGGGGCCTGGTACCTTTGTGCACTTTGGGTGAGCTGCTCAGTCTAGGATGAGTGATGTGCCAGCACACCTAGGCTTTTTACTGGTAAATTCTAGGCTGCATCATTAGTTCCATTACCAGGACCTCTTTTTTAGTTGTTTTTAGGATGGTTTATGATGAAGACATACCGGTTGACCCTAGCAAGTGTTGAGGAGTGGATACATGACCTAGAAGAAGAATACACATGGAGATTTAACATTGGATCTGAGTTTAACACATGCACGTGGGTGGAGCAAAATTTGTATGATTGTTTGTATAAGAGAGTTTTCACTATCTTTATGATAGAACTGTACAAGTGGCTGGTTACTTATGCATCTAAACAGAATTCAAGGTATTGCACACTTTTCTGGACACATGAAGAATTTCAGGCCCTTTATGACGCTAATCTGATTTGGACTCACGTTGTGGATATGTGGTTTCATGGTGTTTTGAACAACTATATCTTGGAGTACTCAATTTCCACTTATTTGTGCCCAGAGGTAGCTGAATTCCAATTTTTGTGATATCATAGGGGAACTTACCTACAAGGCATTCCACTAGCAATCAAAATTCTGATGGTAAACCTGAAATTGGAGGGTAAACCGATGGCTAAATAAACCCCACCACGCACAGGGATAGGAACAGGATTGGTGAAATATGGAAGAACTAGTGACAAAGAGGTAGAGAGAGGAAAGGTGGCTTAAGTATAATGAGGTGTGTGAGAGGGAGGTAGAGAACCAGTGGGAAGTTCAAGAGAAAATGGCATTGTGGAGAAAGATAGTTTGGGAAGGAGTTGAAGTTCACACAAAAGATGTGGAACCCAAGCATCAAGAACTCCCCCATTTGGGAAAGTATGATAGGGAACCATCCTCGACCTCATGAAGAAGCACGCTAAAATAGATGACTTGAGACACAGGTGCACATCTCAATCCACTTGGTAACCTTTCCCTTGTGCTTGGTTTTCCAACATCTTGTACAACAAATAGTCAACAAGCTAATTCAAGCAGTGGGAGAGCAGGAGTGAGTCTTATAAGAGGCACAAAAATGGTATCATAAACAACTTCGTTGTTATATGGGAGTACCTTTTTGGGTGTAACATCCACACAGAATTTCGGCGCATAAATTTTTGGATTATCTTCTGGGAGTAGTAACACTTCACAGATTTTTGGGGTGCAATTCAATACTATGTTTATGACACAGGGAAGTACATCTTCTGGTCCAACCTTAGCTATAGGTTTGGGATCAGAAGGTATAGGTGGCTCTACCTCTAGTGGATCTAGGGGTTCTTGAGGTAGAGGAAACACAAGAGGTTCTGGATCAGGTGGGAAAGGTCTGCACTAACCCCAAAATATTTACATGGAGATGTCTCTTTGTCTCCTAGAGTATAAGGGCATAGAAGATGCTGCTGAACATGTACACATGTGTGAAATACTATGGTGCGCAAAAGGAATCACAACTTATGAGTGTAGGGAAAGTTAATTTGCTACTACGTTATAAGGGCATGCACATAGTTGGTACAGAAAGTTTGACCTTGATCAGACTTGCGTAGACTATGTAACTTTAAAAGATGCTTTCCTTAAAGAGTTTCACATCCCTAGGTTCGAACATAAGAGTATAAGTGCACTTAAGGATATTAAGAAAGGAACTATTGAGAGTGTCAGAGAGTATGATGCACATTTCAAAACATTGTTATCTAAGAATTTCTTATGATATTCATGCAAGCCAGCATGCACAATGGTTTTTTGGAGGTCTGATTACACCTTTTACAAGGGAACTATCACATAATACATACATTGAATCACGTGAAGCACTTAAAGCATCCTTACGTGCTGAGGCTGTTGGAAGTATAGACACTAGGGTGAGCCAATTTTTAGAAGTACATATCGTAGCTATGGATGAAGACAGTTGGAGAAAACTATCAGAAAATTCAACACATGAGACGATGCACAGGGATTTGGTGTACATAGATTATGAAGTGGAAGGTCACACAAAGGATAGTTTTTCCCGCAGATCAGTACGATCATTATTGTTAGACTATGAGATATGCCATTTAAACCATGATGCTAGCCATTGCCCATTATTACAACACACGATAAGGAAGAACATCTCATACTACTGTAAAATATACAAGTCCATGACTCACAACATGGAATAATGTCGGCTGATTGGTCAGATCCATGATGCTATAGATATTGGTGTACAGACATGAGTTTCAGATAACTCTAGAGGCAAGAATGAGCATTAGGATCAGGATCACAATCAAGTGTGATATGACCAGAATGAAGGGACATTTAAAGGCAGCTGTGGTAGGAGGTCGAGGATACCATGGTGGATTTGGAGGACGAGGCCGTGGTGGTGGATGAGAGAATTTCCCTCATAGAACATGTTATACATGCGGATCTTGTGACCACTACATGCGTGAATGTCCTCAGAATATTACAGGTTCTTTCTGTGGAAAGAATCCTAGTTATGGGGAATGCCTGGATTTGTATGAGCAACTTAATAAGAAGCATAAGCAAGAAAACAAAGGTGCAGGGATGATTAGGATACAACACGCTGTGGAAAATTAGTGGATGCCCAAATTGGAACATAAACTCGAGGCATTGCAGGTAAAGATCACTACCCGCGTTGAAGGAACACGCACCAAAGAAGCATTACAACATAAGCCTACCATCACTAAGGAGGAGGTTCTACATGCTCAGTATCTAGACCATGTCCATCAGAAGGAGTTTTATCAAGAAACCATAGAGGTACTCAGAAATCTTTAGGGTGAAATATTGTATTTAAAGGAGCAATCATGGAAGATGGAGCAAAAGAAAGCATCAGAAAACAGTCCAATCTAATATGGATGACTTGAAAGAAGTGTGCAAGATGTTGTTCCAGGAGAATATCATTCCAATGTTAGGGAATTGGTTAAAGGTAAACACTTTGCACACAAGTATTGAGACTGGACGGTAGATCTTGCATGTAAATCTTCCCCCTCATGGCCTAGATTATGACAAGGAAATCACTATGAATGTTGTTGTGGATGGTTGGATTTTGAGTAATATATTGATTGATACATGTATGGAAGCCAATGTTCTTACTTTATATGCATGGGTACAAATGGGGAGTCCCTCTACTGCATCCATATTCTGAAATGTATTGTTCATGGCTAACCAGACTAAGGCCACTCCCATCAGAGTTTTAAAAGATGCATTCCATTACCATACAGGGAGCCAAGTTCACTGGAAATTTTGAGGTTTTTAGAGCTGGCAGAGGTTAGATTAGTTTACCAGCTCTACTTGGGGTGTCCTTGGTGTTATGCAAATAATGTTGATCTTTGGTTCAACAAGGGTTATATCAGCTTTGAAAATAAGGAGGAAAAAGTTATTATCACTTTAACATATGGAAAATTTGTGTCCTATGTTGAGCCTTGTGAGGAAGACCTGAATAGGATTTATGTACGCGTCATTTGGGACCCAGATGTTGTTTGAGCCATCTAAAGAAGTTATTCAGTGGGAAGATGCATAGTATGTTAACGATACTACAAGTGTTGTTTGTGATAGTTGGGCTCATAATACTTATGAGTTGGTAGGGTGCAAAGTAAAGATTATATTTGCTAGGGACAGTAGACCTCATGGTATCAGGAGGATAGGTAACAACTCGGTACCTCAATACAGTAAAGAAGGAGATCCTATGGTATTTTTGTGCACCATGGAGGAAGAGTGGATAGATCAGCTGGAGAGATAGAATATGCTATCATATACCCTACAAAGGATATTAGTGCGTTGCTAGATGGTTCTCAAGGATAATCTTGTAGGATGGAATGAAATTAGGATTGCTCTTGCTACTAGATTCTTTAGGAGAAATGCACCTACTCAAATCTGCATGTATCATGGTAATCAACATGTTCAGTACCACGTTCAGTAGTGTAAGAGACTCTGGATAGAGGGGAAGGAAGCTTTAGCACCTTCACTCTAGGTGCACAAGTTTTATTCCACTTTACAAGGTTGCACATGTGCTTGGTATGTATATGTAGAATCCATAGAGAGATTTGGAAATTGATAGGATTTAATTACAGGAGATGACCTAGACGTTTGAATTTTTTCTCTACTAAACCTCTGGTAGAAGAGGCCTTAAGAGGTTTATAAAGCACTTAACTATGGGAGATAGTGCCCAAGGATGGAAGAAACTCATTCAGGAATTTATTTGATGAAGGAGGACTCGGGGAGCGTATTTTTCTGAAAAAATAGAGACAGATGCCACACTAGTTAAGTGCGCTTACCTTGAGAAAGAAAAAGGAAAAATGGTCTACTTAGTGGATGATGAAGAAGTATAAAATTTGGATGTAGACCATTCAACAAATAGGCACGAGGTTTTAGACAATGCAGATAAGACCACATGCGCCTATCATGAACCTATGAAGATAAAGAAAGTGAATATTGGATCAGATGCTAAGCCTAAAGAGGCCATAATTGGGGACTATTGCTCTGACTCTAAAGTGGGAAAAATCATTGAGTTATTGCGAGACTATCATGACTTGTTTCCTTGGGGGTACCATGAACTTAAAAGCGTGTAGGAATCATTGGGAGAGATGAAGATAAAGCTTAAGGAAGGTACGCGCCCGGTCAGAAAGCTACCCTACAGGATGAACCCCAACTTGCACGAAAAAATCAAAGAAGAGATTGACAACATGTTTAAGTCTGGAATCATCAAGCCCCCTGGAATGAGTCATAATGGGTTTAGGCCCAATGGTGATCAGTATCAAGAAGGATGGTCAGATTAAGATCTCTGTGGACCACAGGGAGCTAAATGTTGCATGTGTGACTGATCCCTTTCCAACACCATTCACTGAGGAAATACTAGGAGTTGTAGGGCGTAAAATATATTCGTTTACAGATGGATTCTCCGGGTATCATTAGGTTAGGATTTCACCTAGGCGGATCAGGGAAAAAGACTACTTTTACTACTGAATGGGGCAGCTTTTCCTATATTGTCGATGCCCTTTGGTTTGAAAAACACGTCTATTGTATTTTCACGCATAGTTGTTCAAGTGTTCAAAGATTTTATTCATAACTTCTCGCAAGTTTATTTAGATGATTGGACGGTGTATGGACTTGTTAAATATCATTGTGAAAATCTACGCTTGATGTTTGAAAGATGTAGACAGTTGAGTATTTCTTTGAACATCAAGAAATGTGCATATTTTCTACGCCCATTTGGAATATTGTTAGGGACACATCATCTTATAAGGAAGGTTTGTTGGTTGATCCAGCTAAGGTTGCAGTCATTGTAGGCCTAAAAGAGCCTACAAGTCAGAGTGAGGTGCATGGATTTTTGGGTCATACAGGATATTACATGAAGTTTATTAAAGGATATGCCAAGGTTTTTGCACCTTTGGAGGAGTTACTGAAAGGAAAAGGTATGTTCTACTAGGGAGAACCACAACATCGTTGTAATGCTGCAGTGCCCTCACATTTTTTTTACGTCAGAAAGCTGCCTGTGATCTTTGCAGACTGATTTGTTGTCTCATCCTCTAGCTTTATGTGATCTTGGAAGATATTTAGAAAATTTAAACTATTTTTTTTGCTTTACCTTTGAGCTATTTTGTCAGGGAATATGTCAGTTTTCTGTCCAAATATTAGACACATCCTCCAATTCATAGTCAAAATTTGAGCTTGGAGAGAGACACATCCCAAATGCCTTTTCAAAATTGTCATTTTCCTTATATAACATGAAAAGCTCTTTAATTGAGATCATGATGCATTTACCATGATGAAACCCAAGTTAATGTTGTAGATTTAACAGTAATGGGTTTGTTGCAGTGAAAACAAAGGAGAACTTTGGTTTCCTTGTAGAGCGTCTCATTATCATGCCCACATTTTGCATGAATGCCATATTTCTAGTATTATTTTTAACAATTAGTCATGTGTCTATAGTGGAAGTAGATTGCTCTAAGAAAGGAATTTATAGGGACAAAAACTAAGCTATCTATCTAAAGCTTGGAGAAACTGCCTCTATTTTGACCGATGACTTAATAGGCATATTTTTTTCCATTGGGAAGAGAAGCATCACCATTCTGAGGCTGGATATGGATGTATTTATTTAATTTCTTCAAGATGTTTATTACAAGTGTTATTCTTGCAAACTGGTTTTGTTCACATTCTTCCACATGCAGTGGAGTCTCTTGGTAATGAAGTTTTGGAGGGAGCTTGGCAAAGATTCCCTTTTTTCAGATTTGTAGCCATGTTAGCAGTAGTTGGGAGTCTTGTGGTGGATGTTGTGGCCACTAAATATTATCATTGTGCTCATTGTATATTTGGGGAACATAAATTTCTATTGGCAATGGCAAGGATTTATAAAATTAGGGTCATATTCATAATCATGGCAGTGCCCATGGATAGGATACATCTACTAAAATTACCTTCTTCATTTGTGATACACCACCGTGTTATTTCCCAAGAATAAAAAAAGGTTTAAATTGTGTTTTGGACTACAAAGGAGCATGGAAGGAGTGAGGAAAACAAGTTAATAAAATTTTTCAACGTCCCACTTTCCTACATCTCCATGGAGACTCGTATGGACAAGCGTAAGGACCATGCATGATTGTTATTTCATTTTATTCTCACCTCATTTATTGACGATTAGTGACTTAATAGGTGTGTGGGGTGTTGGAAGTTTAAAATGATGACGAAACCATACATGTTTTAACATTTGTGGTGGTACAATTTATGTTTTAGTGTTTGATGTTTGAGATGGTGTATTTGAAGTACATAGACAAGGCACACAACTGTTTAATAAAATGTCTAAGAGTGAAGTGAATTTTAAGACACTAGTGATTACATGATGGTTCATTGAGGAGACCTTAGTAACTTTGAAACAATGCATCTAGCATATTACCCAGTTAGGCCCATGAATTGTTTGATAGAATGCCTAAAGATGATGCGGTCTCATTAAATGTTGTGATTATGAATTTGGCATAAAAAGGTATGGTTTTCCCCTTTTCGCTTGCATTAAATTTCACTTCATCATTTCTAGTTTCTTTTCAAAATTAAATTTTGAATGATAGGGACCATAATTCCAACAAATGACAAAATATTTCCTTGACATGAACTCTCAAAACATTAAAAAAAACAAAACTCTAGTATTGACAGTTACGCGTATGGAGTGCCACACCCAAGTCTACTGTAAACCTGAAAAAACCTAGCATGACCCCTGGTAGTGTGGGACACCATGGGGTTACTTAGCCAAGTCATTTAAATTTATTTAGCATCGTTACAAGTCAATTTTATAAGCCACATAGCTTAACAATAACTTGTGTGACATGTTTATTTTAATAAAATGTGATCGGTTTTGTCTTACAGTTGTCACTTAGTTTGAGAAAAATTAAAAATCCCTGCCACCTACCTCTAGACTGCAAACAAGAGAATCATAACCCACAATCATCCTATTGAGAACTCCTTAAGAAAATGGTTTTGCAAGTGGGTTTTGGGGCCCACTTGTCATTGTGTGACAATAATTGCTGATGCAATTACAATAACTAGCCCCAGAGTTGTCCTTACAACTTGATCTATGCTTGTCATAATTGACATCTGTAAGTCATGATGAATTCTTTATTTATAGGGGAGTAAGTAGGAATCATCAAACTTTGTGATCAAATTCAAACCGAGTGTTTTAAGACCCAGTTTTTTTAGGAACTTTTAATGTTTTGGTTAGTTTCCTCAACCTTAGCTAGAATCCCCTTTTTGAGTCTTGTTTGACTTCTAGCCACATCTGTGACCTCGTAATACCATTTTAATGCTATGTAGAATTTTTATTTGATATTTTATCTTTTATAAATGAAGTTTTGAATGTATGGTGATTTTCTCTGTCCACCCTCTTCTCTCTTTAGAAACGATTATGATACTTGATTGTTTTGAAAAGCTAAATGAATTGGGAAATGTGAATTGGTTTGAAATGAAATGCTAATGGACATCAAATGCAATTAGTTATGACATTGTGAATAAAAAATAAAATGTCTCTTAACCTTCTCTCTCATCCTTATTCTCTCTCTTTAGAACCAAAATATTAAGCGCAACTGAATGTGAAAGCGTGAATGCATGAGAAACAAATTTTGTCTTCTCTTTTTCTCTCTCACTCTTCTATTTAATTGAAATGTTGAAAATGATGAATGTGTAGATCTATGCTTGAGTGTAGGGGATTTCCATACTCAGTCCTAGGATTGATGCAACATTGGCTGTAGGTACTCCGAACAAGAGGAATTTTTTGGATGTGATATGTTGTAATTAATGAGTTGTCATTGTAAATGTTTATTCATCTTGCAATACATGTATTACCATAGAATAATTATATGTATTTTGTTTGAAGAATTGTTATTTATATGTTTTGAAAAGGGAATACAAATGTGGCTATATTTTTTAGTGTCGAATTGGGTGTGAAGTTGTGCTCAATATTGTACCTATGTTATAAAGCTATTAAACTAATCTGTTGTTATGGTAATTATTGGTTTACTTCCTTAACACCCACAATGATAGGTAGAATCTCCTCTCAACAAAACTAACGAAATTAAAAGAACGAGATATAATGCCTATTGTAATTCCTCCTCCCATTTGATTCTTTTTCCTAGATTATAAAATAATGATTGTGTTAATAAAATACTCTAACCTCATTAATCATCTTCTTGTTTCACACCTAAGGAGACTTATTAAGGACCTTTTTCCTGAAAATTTTAAGAGGTGGAGATTTTACGTTGTGAAACCTATCTTTTTGGACAAGTGATGTGATCATGTCTAGGTGTTATAGGTATGACTATATCATGAATAAGTTAACCCCCCTTGTGTGTAATTTCCCTTGGTATCCTAGTGGGTGGCCATAACCTTGCAAGATAGTTGGTGGTTATACCTATGATGGATCTCTTGTGAGATATAAATTATGTGAGTGGACACTATGTTTCGAATTGCTTGCGTATTTACCCAACAATTGAGATAGGTCCTTAGAACTTTTGAAATGCATAAGATTGTTTGGGATATCTCTTTCAATATAAAATTATACTTCCATGTGCAAGAGCATTGAAATGAGTTATATAGTGTGACGTTGTACTCTTTTTAGTCTTAAATTACTCAATGTTATATAATTATTAGAGGAATTTCATTTGTTCCAGAAATATGTTAACAAATAACCAAAGTAACCAGGTAAATGTAGTTAGTATAAAAGGGTAAATAAGATTAAACTAAGGAATGACCACCACGAAAAATGGTACACCATTGAGCGATGTCAAAACCAACTAAAATGTCAAATGTGATCATAAAATGAATGTAATAAAGTATAGGTCCACGAATAATACAACAACCTAATAAACCAAAAACCCAAATATGATGCATGATCACATGATTTGTTTGCATAAATGTGGATTAAACTATGATGCTAATGAAATAATAAAGTGTAGTCTTGAGAATGGGATACTTTCAATTATAGCCAAGGTCTTCTAAGTTAAGGAAATTGCACTCAAGTTGGACTTGTAAAATTTAGTAGAACCTTTGGCGTAGATAGGAATATATCAAACCTAGGATCACTTAGGAAGTAGAATTTATGGTCGAAACATATAATTAACCTGTTACTATTGAGAGTAAATACTTAAGATGATGAAACATAAGTAGTTTGAAATGTGAAATTTGTCACTTAAAATTCAAAGAAAAACCTCTATAAGGGGAGCACATGTGTAATGCACCCTTCCATGTGAAATATTATTGTAAAGCTATGAATTCCTAATTGGTGCAACGGATTGTGAATCAAGAAAGATACAATTCAATTAGTTAACCTACATAGTTGATTGTAATAACTTGAAGTTGAAAAGAGTGTGTTGTTAGAATTAAACAATGGTATGAAATGAACTTGGGATAGGTACTCTATTGGTATATAAACCTTCATTTTTCTCCCTACGAATTTTACTCCTTATAATAAGAGTATTTTTCCAAATGTAGTAAACACGACTCTTTCAATCAAATGATTAAGTCAAATACTAGAAGACACATGTGTGTATATACGTTCTCAATCACAATCATGCTATATAAAGTTATTCTGACAAGAGAAACGATTGAATTCTAAAGGAACAACTATAAGTGAAATGTTAAACAAAAACATGCATCCTAGTTGTAAAGGAATGAAGGGTCCCATGTTATGTGTTCGTCAGACAATTATAGTCAACTAAACAATTTTTTTTGAAATAAAGATTTAACATAGGAATTGAATATTAGGAGACTCATAGTTGTTTAAAAAAAAATTATTTAACGAATAAGCTATGGATAACTAATGGAATTGAAGAAAGGAACCAACCACACATTCTCTGTTAAAGATTAATTCTCTTCAAAAAAAAGTAATTGGACTTTGAAAAATAGGAAATTTTAAACCTTGTGTTTAATCCTATTAAAAACTATAAGGTCATACAATGGAAACCTAAATGTAATGAATATGTAAACCATGAAAAAATCATGTCGTGGAGTATGCCTATCCTGTGTTCCTTACTGTAATTGGGTCATTGTCCTAGTTTACATCGTTTGAGTAAGACCTTGATGCGTACCCTATGTTATCCTATTGTATGAGTGGGTTCATGTTTATGTAAATGTCCTATGTGATGTTGAGTTTCTTTATTTAGATTCCATGTGGTGTTTTATATCGTGTAATTAAAAAAAATAAAATTATTCTGATAATTTTACTATTGTATATTGGTGTTGAAAATGTGGGCATTACAATCGCGCATTTGAGATATTGAAGGAGAAACTTACTATCATGCCTATTCTGCATTTTCCTTCATGGGACCAACCATTTCATGTTCATGTGGATGCCTTTGGCACGGACCATTGGTGCAGTATTAGCTTAATCCTGGAGAAGATATTATAGATCATCCTATCTATTTTTGCTAGTACAAAGTTTGACTCCTACAGAATAGAACTACACAACTTCAGAGCGTGCAAAGCTTTGTCAATGATATATGCACTACATAAATTCTAGAAAATACCTACTAGATACACCATTTGTCTTCTTATACAGATCACATGGCATTGAATTATTTAGTAAACAAACCCATTTTTCAGGGGCACATATGCAAATGGGTACTCTTATTTTAAGAATTTGATTTCGCAGTATGTGGTAAAACCAGGGAAAAGTAATTTTGGACTAGACCATTTATCTAGAATACATTCAGGAGAAGAAGCACAGGTAATTGAATATACCATGCCAGATGCATAGTTATTTAGGTTACAACAAGCTCCATCAGAATTAGAGGACATTGTTGTCTTTCTACAAATATACATGGCACTAAAAGGAATGAAATCCTTAGAAAAGAAACAACTTGCTATATGCATGAGTACCCTATATGTTAATTAGCGGTGACCTATACAAGTTAGGTCATGGGATGAATTATTTTGTCATTGTGTACTGGAGCACGAGCGCGCAGATATAATGGGGGAAGCTCATGGTGGTATTGTAGGTGGCCATTATACAGGTGATTCCACTACGTGCAAGATCTTACTCATCTGGATTATGGTGGGAGACCCTATATAAAGATTATAAGGAATTATTACAAGGCATGTGATCATTGTCAAAATCTTGGTAAACTAGGCCAATGAGATTAAATTCCCCTAAGACCTATTAATAGTACATAATCATTTGAGAAATGGGCTATTGATTTTGTGGGGTCCTATTTCACCATCCACTCGCAGTACTGGATCGTGCTATATCATAACTTGCATAAATTATCTAACAAGCTGGGCAAAAGGAGAACCTATAAAGGATTGTACATCAGCTATAATAGCTAGGTTTATATGGGAACATTGTTATTACACAGGTGTGGATGTCCTTTGAGTTTGACCAGTGATAGGGACACATATTTTCTGAATGAGATAATTAGAATTTTAATGGATGAATTCATGATTACACACCATAAGACTACACCATATCATCCTCAGGCAAATGGGACTACTGAGGCTTTCAACAAATTTTTGATCCACACATTGACAAAAATCTATGATGTTAGAAGAAAGGATTGGGATGATAAAGTATCTACAGTACTTTTGGCATATTGAACAACATATAAAAGGTTGAATAAAGCCACACCATTTCAGTTAGTGTTTGATGCAGAAGTAGTTCTTCCTATGGAATTCATGCTACCATCTTTGCATATTACACGCGCTGGAGATGTCTAGCTGATGAGAAAGCATTAGAAGAATGGATTCACAAGTTAATTAAGTTGGATGAATGACGAGCAATAGCACGTTGGAGTCAAAAACAAGAAAAGGCTAGGTAGAAAGCATGGCATGATAGGCACATCACGGATAAAAAGTTCACAATTGGACAGATGGTGCTCCTGTATGATTCTAAGTTTTTACGCTATTTAGGCAAAATCAAAGTACATTGGTTGGGGCCATATGTTATCACTCACATACTTGAAATAGGTGCTTGCCAATTAGAGGTGCTTGATGGGACACGGCTACCCGGTTACTTCACCGAGAGTAGGCTGAAGCTCTACTATAAATAAATCTTCTTGGTGTTTGTAATAAGGCAGTGTTGTCATTTAGATTAGGTTTCCAATTCTGCATTTCCTTAATGTATTTCCTTCTTCATCGCTATGCTTTGTCAATTTAGTTGGTGTTTTTGTGTAATAAGCGTGTTTACGCACAAGGAGCTAATTACTTTTTGGAGAATTTTTATGCGCAGAGAACTACACATACCCTTAGTGCGGGGTGGTTATTGATATCCAGGTACAGGACTAATGAAAATAAGTACACATAAAAGGAACTAACTGGTACGGGTTTTATTCAAGTTGGAAAATTGAAAGAAAAAAGATTACTTCTGGAAATGAGGACCATAGGTGGAGGTAAATGAAGAAACAAGTATAACATGAGGTAAGTAGAGGCCATGGGAACTACCAAAAGAAAGTGCAATGGCGAGGTGCTCAAGCGCATGGAGGTGTGTTGAATAGAAGTCTACGGCTAGAAGGTAGGAAGGCGTGCTAGAAGGTTATAGCTTGGGCGTGAAGATGTACTGTGCAGAAAGAATGAAAAGTGGTCGATTAATGAGAGGATTGTTGGTAGGTAGAGGAGCAATAAATGCACTAACTTTTTGAAAATCTATATAAGCATAGGATGCGAGTTCATTTTTACCATTGCAATTGAGAGAATTTGAAAAGAGCTAAGTGTAAACAAGCTGAGAAATCGTGTTGAGGTGTGAAGAGTGTGAAACCAGATGTGGAGAGAAGGTTTGTGCACAAGAGAAGCTTGCATTCCCATAGGTGAAGGGTTTGATGAAGCAGATGTATTACAAATGAGCTAGGGCATGCGATTTCCACTAGGGCACATAGATTTGAACTAGGGTTTCAAATTGCTCAATTATAGAGGGTATAAAAGAGAGAATTTTCAGATGGCACCAAAGAAAGCACCCACATAAGGAGTAAAAGGGAAGAAGAAGGTCGAAGTGGAAGAAGAAATTGCTCCCGAGAGTAATTTCCTTAGAAATGCAGTATCCAGAGGGTGTGATTGTGGGACAAGAATGGGATTCCCACATCCATTAATGTAAAATCAATGATTACAACCATCGTACATCATATAATAAAAAGGAGCTCAATGCATTGTTGAGCACAAAAATAAACAAGCGCATAGCAGAAGATATGTCAGTGTACGATGATGCTGGTGAGATGTTACTAAAACAAATTGGAGTAAACTAGTTGTACGGGATGCCGTACTTTGGAAAGTTTGAACCATTATATCGATGGTTGATGAGCAGAGTCAATGAGGACTTCTTCTACTTCGCCGAACAGAGGGTTAGAATCACAACTACATTGATCTCAACAGTAACAGGGTTAAAAGGCACAGGGGTAGATCTAAACGGTGATTTAACTGATAAGGCCATAATCTTGGAGATAAGGAAGGAGCTGAGGTATACCACGGGTCTGCATGACATGGACATTGACAAATTGAAGTACCCAGTAGTGCAGGTAGCTGCACATCTTGTAAGAAAGCTGAATGACCAAGAAAGGTGGTCGCAGGTAAACACAATGTGGCTACACATTGTGAAGAAGATGTCATAGGGAGTGATTTACAACATCTCCAGTTACATCATGAAAACTATCATTGAAGAAGTGTGCACATGAGAGAAAATTATTTTCGGGGATGTTCTATTATCTCTGGTGTTTATGGAAATCGAGGTGCCCGATGGGCCAAAGGAGAAAATTTGGGAATATCCTATGGAGAACAAGTCACTTGCGGAAAGATTTGGCAAGTACTTGTGCAAGGGATCAATGAATGGACCATTCAAGCAGATGGCGAAGAAATGGTATGATAGGCTCTGCGTAGCATTTGAAGAAGAATGACACATACCCAAGGAGTTACCCTCGGTAGTAGGGAAGGCAGTGTAGTTTGCAATATACCAGCACTTTTGCATCGTGCGGTTCGCCATGAAAGATAGGGCTTGGAGCCCATGGTGCAAATTACCATATGCCTTCACAACACAATATTTCTAGGCATTAGTTCACTAGTTTTCGGATGCGCGTCGCCTAAGCTTCAATGCAGACAAGGTAGATTGTGACTACCATACATTGAGAAAGACATATGTATATCCAGGACAGACTTCCTACATTGAGAGGTTGATCTTAGATATTATAAGCATGAATCCTGTAAGCTTGGCCATTGGAGACGTTGGAGCAACGCTTATGTACCTACAACTCAAACCAAAACTGGAGAACACCAAATATGTGGAGAATGATTTTGCACTCCTAGGGCTGCCAAAAGGTAAGCATACAATGGAAAATGTTCCAGCACCTAAGCCCATAGAGACAATAGAAGTAGATGATGAAGAGTAGGAGCATGAAGATAGTGGTAGTTTAGAGCACAAATGTAGGAGGCTGCCTATAGACAAGGTAGAAATAGAGCGTGTGACTACACCACCTCAGGGGCAGGAAGGAGAAGATGAGGATCTGGATGTAGTACAAGGAGAGTGCCGCTTTAAAAGGGTATTCAGGAGAACAAGGACCCAAGGTGCTACTCCACAATCAGGGCACAAATCACCTCAACTCTCACCAGAGAAGGAGACAACTGAGAAGAGAAGAAGGAAGTTGAAGTTGAATGAGGAGGTGGAAGAGTCTGAGGAAAGCGCACCAAAATCTCCTACACCTCCAGAGAATGTGGAAGAACCAAAGGATGAAGAAATGAAGGATGGAGAAGAAGGAGAGAAGGAGGCAGATGAGATAATGACTGAGACTACTCAGGGTATGGTTGAACAAGCTCCGTATCTTGAAGCCCAAGTTCGCAAGGGGCCAATATCAAAGAGAACAAGTGGAGAATATGTTGCATCAGTCATGGGCTATGGTGAGGACACAGGAAAAATTTTCTGCGCCCGTTTTCAAAGCACAGTGACACCAAAGGAGTTGTATGGGTGGGAGCTAATGGATGAAGATATGATGACCATGTGCACAAGGAAGCAACTGTCATGGTCTATGCACACACACATGGATGAACTAGACTTTGATGTATGTGAAGAGTCATGTGTATCAAGGAGGTTGAAGAAGACACCTCAGGCCGAACACATAATAGTAAAGACTACTATTATGTTAGATGAACAAGTGAGCGATGCTTTGGTGAAAGTCTCGATAGAGGTGGCATGATGGAATGTGGATAAGGTTGCAACAATTAGGGTGCTAAGGTAAGAGATTAAGGCCAATGATGTAGAAATAATGCACCTAAAGCAAGAGAAAGACTTGACACAAAAGAAGAACACTATTTTCATTAGCATGGCAGAGGAAGTTGGGGACAATATCATGAAAGCAAAGCCACACTTAGAGCCTAAGGAACCCAAAATGTTTCCTTCGGCAATGCATTATGTACAAACCTTGGTGGACTTGGTGCTTGAAGATGAACCTTTGCGCATGCCAGAACCAAAGAATCCTGAGCAAGAAATAGAGTGAGAATAGGAATCGGTGATGAGAAAGATTGTATCATATGAGGGGTTGTTTCAGAGCTTGCGGGAGGAATTGAAGAAAGCAGATCAAGTGCTGAATATTTGTATAGCCCCAAAAGCCATTATAAGAACCTGGACCATTATAGAGGACAATGAAGTCCTAAAAGCCATGAAAGATGAGACCTTGGGCCGCATAGAATGATTAACACATGTCAAGCAGAAGCGCGAGGCCCTTACAACAACACAAGAGCCACACAAGGAAAGGCTAGATGAGCTTGGGAAACTCATCACACAAAATATGGACTTATTAGAAGGAAGAATGACTGTCATGTCTAGTATTGTGTTGGTCTTGCAGAATGAGAAAGGAGAGATTGCAAAAGATGAGCTAGAGTCAATTGCAGTGGATATCCTAGAAAAGGCAGAGGCCATGCTCAATGATTGGAAGAATTTAGAGGTAGAAATAAAAGAAGAATATCCAGAATTGATTCTTCAGGTTGAAGTAGATGATGCTGCAGGGTAAAGTCATTTTTTTATTCATCAAATTCTTTCTATCTCTCTATTCACATTCTTTCTATCTCTCTATTCACATTCTTTGATTCATTTTGGAGAAAACCATTACCGGGGAGGCAATTCAATTAGTGTGGGTAAATGTTGGTTAGTCAAAATATGGCACTTAGTGAAAAACATATAGAAGGTTCATGCAGAAGAGCAGAGCACATTTAAAAGTGCAGGAGGATCGGGAAGGAATCACGCATTGAGGATAGAGGTAGATTCAGGACTTATCCATTTTCATGATGAGGATCTATTTTTGGAGGATGTGGAACACACAAACCAGTTAAAAACTTATGCGATACACATTGGCTATTTTTGGAGGATCGGCTACGAAGCACTTTGCATGAGTACAGGCTGAGAATAGATTTACTACTGACAATTAACTAGGAGAAGTTTGATGTTAGCACACTTGCATGTGTGGCTATTATTGTAACGACACGTAGCTAATAATAGCATGCAACCTATTTTGGGACTAGATAAGTGGTGAAGGGAAAGTCCCCACCTTTATAAATATGTGATGAACTCCGTGGTATGAGAATAGTAAGGACTGGATTATTGTGAGATTCTACTATGAAATTTGTACGCACATGAACATATGATTCCATTATTATAAGAAGCTTATGTGTATTACTACATTTAATATAATTGAGGTTATTGACTGCATCAAAGTGCTAATCATCGTTATAGTTTATTAATGCATGAATTATCTCGCTATGTTTATCATGTGATTCATGAGTCTTTAAGATCTAGATCTGAACATGCATTGTAGAATGATATATTAGTCATGGACCTGAATGCTTTAATCCTTCATCATGCTAACATCCTACAACAATAACCCTAAAGAGGGGCCTGGTACCTTTACATGCTTCGGGTGAGTGCTCAGTCTAGGCTGAGTGATGTGCCAGTGCGTATGGGATTTTACTGGTGAATTCTAGGCTGCATCATCTTCAGATCTGAGACACTGGTGTAAGTTTGAACAACTAGCAGTAAGCAAGAGTAAAATCAACCATAATATGTTGTATGTTGTGGATGGATGGAATGGAATGCGAGATGGAGTGATAGAATATGTGTGCCCCCCAATGAATGGAAGTGTATGCATTGAGGTTCATTTGGTTTTCCCCCTCAGCAATCAAGAATGAACCATAAATGAGAGTGTGCCATTAAGAAATGGTCAAAGTGTGTGATGTGTCTAGCACACTCTAATGAATGTGTATTTGTATTGATGAGATGCGACCTAGAAATGATGTGTGTGTGAATCCTATAGTTTAAGTGTATATCACGACCAAATTGAACGTATAAGTGACGATTTATCCTAATCATAGATCACTATAAGATGAAAAGAGGGAGTGGTGATGTAACCTAAGGTGTATACCTCTAAAAAATAATAAAATAGGTGAAAATTTATCCTAAAGCGTATGTCACTAAGATATAAATTTCACATGATGAAAGGTCAAATAGTAAATGTGTGATGATTATAAGCTCCATTTGATTTGTAAACCCTTGGCAGTCAAGTATGGACCACAGAACCAAAGTGCGTCATAGGGTAGTGAGTGCAACACATAGAAGACAGTGTAGCATATGTAAGGATAAAAGACAACCATGTGATGAGTAGAATGTATAAAGGCGTGATGTGTAGCATGTGTAAAATGTAGTGTGTAGGGTGGCATGCAATGTATGTAAATAGACTAGTAATATAATGTTAGACTCCTATGTGATGAAGACTAGTATGATATATGATGTGTAAATAAGTAAATTTTAAAGTTTTGTAGACTAAATGTAGAATGCATGATATGTGGTGAAATGTATTGTGTAATACCTATAGTGTAGTGTGTGGGGTTTATGTGTGGTAAGCCCTCAACAATCAAGTGTGAACCGCAACACAAGAGTGTGTCATCAAGTAATGAAAAACCTAAAGTATAAATGATGCATTGCTAGGAGATTGAGTATGGTAATATGATAGATGCGTAAATGTGGAATTGTGTGGGGGGAGATGTATTAGATGTTATGGCCCCTTAAGTGTACATAAATGAATGTAGATAACTAATGACCATGAAGGATGAAGGTCCTCCATATGACACATGTGATGTGGCGAAAATACATTGATCATGCTCTAAGAGTGGTGGTGTAGTAGGCAAAGATGTATGTGTTGGTGAACATATTCTATATGGCATGTGAGGGATGAATTTATGATAGAGGTTGTGGCGTCACAAAATGCATCAGTGATGGAGATCTACATGATGCTGAATGAGAATATGATGAAGACCCGCGTGGAATAAACAGAGGTGGTGATCTAAGTCAAGAGGTAGTGACTATCCTAGGAATGGGCTTGTACCTATGCATAGGACTAGAGGAGTCAGATGTGGTCGTGTAGATACCATTCAAGAAGGGGAAATAGGCATAGATTTTGATTTGAGCAACATAGAATGTGATGTGCTAGAGGAAGTAAATGATGTGCTAGCTACTGCCCAAGGATATGGCGATCATGGAGTAGATGGAGGGACACCATCAATGAAAATGACCTATTTGTTGTGAATAAATTTGAGTCACAAATGATTCATAGAAATGATTGATTGAGAGAAATGGATCCAATTGAGACTAAGAAGCATGTCACATATGGAAACTGTGTTTCCAATGAGGAAAGGCACAAGTAGTGTAAGAGGACCAACCATAACATAGAGCTTAACAACACCAAAGGGTTTGTTGAAAGGGTACTCAATTTACGATTGCGGGTAGCCGATAGCCTTGAGAAGTGAAATAGAGCATGTACTAATGGGGCATGATGGGTTGACCTTAGTGTTGTTAATTGAGGTCGAGCCAATGGATGTTTTGATATGTAAATGATTAGATGTAAAATTTGCATGATAATCATGATTAGAGAAAAAGATAACTGGCGATGAAGCCTTGACACTTGTAACTAAGAAATCCAGAGACCCTGATGTAGGAGGATGTATTGCATGATATGTATGATTAGTAGAAGAGTCAGATGTCATCTTGTCACTTTGTTGAGATTTTTTGTTGAAGAGCTTGAGTTTACCCTTGTCGTTGGTCAAGGAAGAGTTAGTAGACTCTGGAAACCCTAGTTTGTTGTCATCAATTAGATCTTGTATGATTGTACAAAGTTTGAAACATCTATTTGTAGAATGTCCCATTCATCGATGATAATCACAACGGAATTTCTCATTGTAGTCCTACCTTTTGGTCGTCATGGGTATAACTTGAGTGGTGGGGGAAGGGTAACAAGATTTCTATCGATAAGTTGTTTCAATATGAGACATGGAGCCATTGGAAAGTTACTAAACGTGCGCTGAGGTTATTGTGACTGAACCTCTTTAGTAGAAGTGACTGCATTGACAGTGATTTTAGCATTGGTTGGCTTAATGATAGATGGTTTGAATGGCATCTTGTTTGGAAAATGAGTGGAGGACGAAGCCTGATGTTGATACTTAAGCTTTCCTATGGATAGGAGTTTGGTCTCATGAAGCTTAAGAGTATGACAAAGCTGATTGAATGAAGGAGAGGTTTCAAAGAGAACACTCTCTTAGAGAGGTGGTAAAAGACTCTGAATGAACAATTCCTGAAGCTCAGATTTCATAAGCATATTTTTCATCTTAGCTAGATTGTTCTTATACCTCAAAATGTAGTTAGTGATGTGTTCATTTGAGCCCTGTTTAAGTTGTGCTAGCTGATAATAAGATCTCTTAGAGATGATATTGATGGAGAAATGAGTAATAAAAACATCAGCTAGATGCGTGAATGAAGTTACTGAGTGAACAAGTAGGTCATAAAACCAACCCATTGCATAATCATGGAGACTATGAGGAAAGAGTCTTAGCTAAAAGAATATGATCATCAGACAAAATCAAAATACAAGTGACATGAAATGCTCTAAGATGTTCTTGTGGTCACCATGTCCATTGAAATATGAAGATTAGGGGTGAACGAAGCTAGGAGGAAGCACATAAGCAGAGATGGAAGGTACGAAAGGAGTATGTAACAATAATGTAGAATCTAAAGATGGCGATGCATGCGAAGTGGCCTATTGCAACTTACAAATTTGAGCTTGAAGGTCGTGATAAAGAGAATTTTGGTATTTATTTCCGACAGATGAAACCTGTTGTTTATGAGAAACTAAGGGTGGCATAAAATTAATGGTAGGAGTAGTAACTGAAACAAAAACAATAGAGATAGGTGGAAGAGTATAAGTGAGTGGTTGAGTAGAAACAGAGGTTGGTATAACCATGGAAGTGTTGAGTTCTACCAAATTGGTAGCTTCCTCATGAGCCACATGTAAAAGTAAGTCTAGATCTTGAGGGTGCTCAACAATATGATCATTAATGGCCTTAAGATTTTCTTCAGTAAAATCGGTATGAGAGTGAGCCATGGAGAAAGGAGAGTAAACCCTAAAATGATAAAGTATGAATGAAGATCCTATAAGCGCGGAGATCGGGTTCACTAAAATGATTAACTAAAATTAACTAAAATGTAGTATGTGGGGATATTTAATCTAAGCTATGAACAACAGTAAATGAAGCAAATGAATGTAGTAAATAAGTATGAAAAATGGCCAAGAAACTATGCTAAAGTGAAATACTAAAACCCTAATATGTAAGAGAGAAGAGGAAAGAACTCGGTTGATTGGAAGATGCTCATGGGACTATGTCGCAGAGATTAATAGAGAATATAGAAGAAGGAACTACTATGAAGGATCCACAAAAGGATGGATCTGAGTAATTCTGGCTAGACTGGAGCACCTGGAAAGGACTGGGGCGCCTATGGGCACTCTGGTCTATCAAAATGGGTGCCCTAGTCTGTGAAAAATCTCTGAAAATAATCTTCACAGGTTTGAAAGATAGTGTCAAAACCCTCTTTATCTTTCACATTAAGATTTGTTTACTTCTCTAATGTCACTGATATTCCAAGATGAAATGAAATACTTACAAATGATGGAGTATCAAAATCCTAAAAAAATAAGAATGTAAATGAATGGGTTCGATTGACCTCAGTTTCAACAAATAGTGGGCTTACTAACTAAGAATTGCACTAAATTTTAGACCCAAATGTAGTTCTAGTGAGTGTGTGCATAATGTGCCCTAGGTTCTCTTATGTTAGTCACACTTTGTGAAGTAGCGAGCAATAACTATATGTAGAAAATGTAATAGCATGTGTGCATGCAATAGAATAGAATCCTTCCCCCTATGCTTGTGTGATGTAAATGAACCTAGGCTTGTGCCTTTGTGATGGAGCTAAGTGGATGCAAGTGATCTCCAATGCAATAGATGGATGCAACTCTAGGAAGATGATAGTAGTGACTAGTGATTGGTCCCTCATTATGGTCTCATAACCTTATATTTATAGGGTTCTCTTGATCTAATTTTATAATTAACCCTGAAATGGAGGAACACCAAAAAGATAAAGAAGCCAAAATAGCTAGAAAGTGCCAAAAAAGTGGCAGGAAAGTTCAAAAGGCTTGGGGTGCCCATGGTGGGACTAGGGTGCCCATGGGCACCCCATTACTAATCTGGGTGCCCTAGTCGAGGCTAAAATGAAGGAATATTAGATTTGACTGGGCATATGGTGGTGGAGGTCGGGAATGACAAATAAAATCAAAAAAGATGGCCAATACGAGGGGGTTAATTAGTACTTTCTTCACTCTAAAACCTTATAAATAGTAGTATTAGACTGGGACTAAATAATGTCTAAAGCGTATAATTTTTCATCTACATTTTCCCCCACTTTATGTTGGTGAGAATAAATCTCACTAATATAAATTAGAATTATATGTGTACCTGATGCCAATGTAGAGTAGCAAATAAGGTGTGTTGAATTAAACGAAAAAGCGTGGAAAGAAAATAATATCATGGAGTGTGGAAATTAAAGATTAAAATGCATAAAAAAGTAATGAGAGTGAACCTAGGGTGGAATACGTATACTACTACTGATGTGTGTGATGTACCTGCATGGTTAATATAGTGTGTGTTGCCACAAATTGTTTTTGCTGATGATGTTGTTGTTTCCCCCATTTGATTGCTTATTTATCATATGAAAAGACATGCAAGGAGAAAATGATCAAGTAGTCAAATATGTATGTATGTATGTATAAACACGGAATGTAAAAGATGAACGTAAAAGTAAAGTCTGTAAAATGAAAAGTGTAAATGGAACATGTGCATCTGATCCATGTCGAGAGAAAGAGTGTAGGAGGATATCCTGTACTATCGAGGTTTTTTTGGAAATCCAACATTATAGGCCAAAGAAGTATAGGGAGGAAATGCTCTATGTCCTCCAAATTTTAACTACTTCCTTGAATGTGTGTGAAGATAACTTTGTACCATCGTAGTTTTTTGGCTTATCCGACGCCATTGGCTGAAGTATTACAGGGAGGGACACCCGTTGTAACCTCTAAGCATGTAACTACTTCCCATTGTAATCACAAAGTCTTGTCATGCGTCCAGAAGGTATTAAGAAGCGCAGAGATGTTTTCTCACATCTAGAAGAGTATTTTCACATGTCAAGCATATTTTGAGTGAAATGGAAAATGATGTCATACATCAACAAGATTTTGGGAGACTTGAAAAATTATGTCACACATCAAGAATATTTTGAAATATCTTAGCATGTTGTTATGTGTTCAAAAAGAGAAGTTATGTATCTACATGAAAAAGGAAGGTGAGAAGTCACAAGTGATGAAGGAATACCAATAGTCGCGAAAAAATTCAAAAATCCGCTAGTCACGGAGGAACATCAAATGTCACGACAGATTTTGAATGGTCAATAGTCATGAGGGACATTGAAAGGTCATGTGAGGTAGATGAAAGTGCAGTCATAGTAAAATAAATATGAATGGCACCTTCATTTACAAAGGATTGTTAATGTTTTTTTACTAGTTCTCATTATCTTTATGTAAATATGTGCATTCATTTATTTTGTTTCTTTTCTACTACTATCATATCTTTATCTCAACTTATACTCTACGAGGATTGTAAATTGTTTAACATGATGAAATAATACTTTTTGTTTATTTGTTATTTTTCCTCTTTCTTTTTGAATGGTTTCTCCTCATTGATGAAAGTGAAATGTTTTGGTTTAACATGTAACAAAAATTGTTATGATATTTTTTGTTTGAAATCCATTTCTTATTTTCCTCTCAAATATCCCTCACTAAGAAATTTTTCCTCCCTTATATTACATACAAGCAATTGTTATAGGTTTACGAAAGTATTCATGTGTAATCCCTAGTCTTTGGGCCACCCTGGAAATTATTTTAGATTGTTTTAATTTCCTTCTTTTCAAAAAATTGAGCTGCCCCATTCAAGCATAGCGACTTAGTCCCACACACCTATTGGTGAGAATCCATTAATTTCCCACTCGATAAATTATTTCTCAAACAGGGTTTATTTAAAGTTGTAAGTTATAAGGTCAAAGATTATGTGCTTCATTGAGATGAGTAGTTTGCAAAATATTTCACTTCTAGCAAGAGTTAAGTCAAAGTAAAAAGAGGTGAAATCTCTGATTTTATTGAAGAGTTTGAGCCTATCAAGTTATATATCTATTTTTCATTGAGTCTAAATTCTAAAATGCAAATCTCTTAGTTAGGAAATTCTTATTTGATGTGCAGTCATGATAAGAGGTGATGTCATCCTAGTGAGTAACGTAGTAAGTAAAGGTTTTCATTTGGTCATGATGCTATGAAAAATTGTTATAGTTACTCCTAAAAAAGGTTATTCTTGTTGCAAAAAGTGTGTAATGGTTTGATAAGTGCAAAACTAGGTCTACCTACTCTTTTAGAGTCTTTATCCTAACAAATTCTAGGTCATGACTTGAAATTGTCAAAAATTTGCTTAAGGATAAATTGTGAATCTTGAGAACCCTACTCATAGAATATTTAAGGTATATGAGATTTGATACATATTTCAAGGATCTGTATGTGACAAAAGGAGGGAAACAATGAGCTACAAGTACAAAACTATAATTGAAGAATCAGGGCTATTTTGTGTGATGATTCATGGTGGAGAGATTTTGAAGATTAATTTATTTTGAAGGCCTCTCAATTTATGTGACAGTGATGTGAATAACTAAGATGGTTGATATCTTCAAGAGAATGAGTGGTTTGTGTGAACATTTGAAGCTTATGAAACTATGCAATGTTATCTTAATGAGTATTTTATACCATGATAAGGGTTCTGAACCAAGAAGATATGAATGAATATAGGAGTACTTTATATACCAGTATGGGATCTCAGTAAGGTTGAATAAAGAATATGATGGAGGTATTTTCAAGTTTACTTTATTGAAAAAGAGTAATTTAGAAATTAACAGAGTCTTTCTCGTTAAGAAATTGCTTTACAATGGTATAATATTGCTTCAAGGTTAAAATAGATAGTATTCCCCATGTAGATGGAGTTCCCTACCTCTAAAAATCCATCGAAGTTGAATATATCTCAATATAATGTGTTTGAATACCGACAAAGTTTTTCAAACTATAATGAAGGTATACTCATGTATCTACTTCACGAGGAATGAAGAAGACATCAGTCTCAAGCAAAAGGTGTAAGTTGATAGAGGATAAGTATAAATGTCATTATACAATGAGTTCCTCAAAGGTCAAAAATGGAATGTTACAAGTTCATAAGATGGTGTGGTTGGTTCAAAAATATCTATAAGTATAAGAGTATTGTAGAATGTATATTCTCTAGTACAGTGAACTTTATGAAGTCATGAATTAAGGAGTGTAATCATTTTAGTCTTCCATGTCAAAAGAAAGAGGTATGAGGTCCACAGAGATATATTGAAACAAATTTCAAGGTGTACAAAGGTATACATAAGGAAATAAGATTAAAAATATCTTGTGCTTGTTCCTTATAGGTATGAAAAAGGTTCAATGTTCTAAAAGTTTCTTCATCTAGGTATTATTGCAGGAAGTCTCTTATGTGTCATAATTCTATAATGATGTAACTTCTTTCAAATATGGTAAGTTTTTCTTGGTGTTCTATGTTTGTATTTGGGAAAAAATGTGCAAGATTATAAAATGGGAAGTAATGGAGCATTTGTATTTGAAGTAGTTTAAATGGTTTTCCGAGTCTCAAGAGTTTGATTTTTACATCCCTAAGTGATATCAGGGGACAATCATTAGTAGGGTGCTCTAAGTCTAAGATAAGTATTACCACCTTATGTTGATCAGTATTAGTGGAAGAATAACTATAATAATAGGGTTTTATGTATCAAGATGAAATGTCAAATGTCAAATTCTTGAACAAAAAGGCAGTGTCTGTAAATACTGAAAGAGATCTAGGTTTATTTTTCAGTATAGAACTCTTGAAGGATGGAAATTTTCTATATTAGAATAACTGGTATTTCAAGATCTCAAGGTGAATGTACTAGTTAAAGAGGATATTTTTTTAAGCATGATGATCAAGAATTAAGCCTGAAAGATGTCAAACAGACTAGATGAGAAGAATTGCAAGATGAATATAATTATTAGTAAGGTATAGTTTGTGACAATACACACATATGGACTATTATAGGTTTGTTATTGTTGATGATTGGTTGAGATATGTCTTTGATCGTTCCTAGAAGTGTTCATATTGCATGGAAGAGGAATGGACAAGGATAGTGTGTTATGACGTCTACAAAGAGTGAGAGGATAGTCTCTCAGCTGATCTGAAGTTTTTAATGCTTAAGAAGGTATATTACACTGTACATGTCTAAGAAGATCATTTGAGATAAGGGTAACATGCTACTAAAATTGAATCAAGAATATAGATATCAAGAAGATGAAAAAATGTAGAGTGAATGATTAATTACAATTGTAATTAAGTTATAAGTAATCTTTTTGAATCAATCAAGTATATTAGCATGCAAAGAAGATGAAATCACTGAAAAATGGTGTATTTGAATTTTAATTAGTCCTAGAAAGAGATGTATTTCTGAGATGAATAAAAAATCAAGAGGATATTTGTTTAGGAAGAGTTACTTGAAGCTCTTAATAAGAACATGGATCAACATTTGCTTCTTAAGGAGTTAATTCAATCCAAGGGGGAGTTTAGGTCAAGAAAATAAGTTGATTTTGATAATTTTTTCCATTGTCGTCATTGCATGTTGTCATTTTCCATGTCTAATAATCATTGTATCCTTTCTCATAGATGTCAAAGGGGTAGATAAAAATAAGAAACATGGATAGGATGACCTTTTTATGGTCTACATAGGGCTATTTATTTCCAATGTAGGAAGAGCCATGCCACTTTTTAATATATTAACCATTGATAGGTTGGTTGAGTTCTATTTATTAATATTTTGAGAGGTTCCAAATTTGGGAAGATATTTTGACATATATCTAGAAGGCCAAATTAAAATATATTCTAGATCAAACAGAAAACAATGATAGAATCTTGGGTTCCACTTTATCATCTCGATCATGCCCAATATTCACCAAAAATAATCACAAATGTTACTACTTCCCACTTGCAGATCTAAATAAATTCATGATCCAAACATTGAATCTCCTTTTTATGGAGTCTTGCTTTTCTCCAAAATAAGAAACATGGATAGGATGACCTTTTTATGGTCTACATAGGGCTATTTATTTCCAATGTAGGAAGAGCCATGCCACTTTGTAATATATTAACATTGATAGGTTGGTTGAGTTCTATTTATTAATATTTTGAGAGGTTCCAAATTTGGGAAGATATTTTGACATATATCTAGAAGGCCAAATTAAAATATATTCTAGATCAAACAGAAAACAATGATAGAATCTTGGGCTCCACTTTATCATCTCGATCATGCCCAATATTCACCAAAAAAAATCACAAATGTTACTACTTCCCACTTGCATATCTAAATAAATTCATGATCCAAACATTGAATGATCCATGAGGGGCGATTATTAAATCATTGAATCTAACATCCACATTCTCCATCTCATTGGAGGCTTTGCAAATCCAAAAAAAGGTAGTGAATTTCAATTTGGCAGCTATCAAGATAGATTTTATGTTCAACACACATTGCATTAAAAGGTGATGTGGTGAAGGTAAGAAAAAGTGAAATATGGTCCACTTCTGACTTGTCGCAAGGAAGAGCCCTGCCACTTTTTAATATATTAACATTGATAGGTTGGTTGAGTTCTATTTATTAATATTTTGAGAGGTTCCAAATTTGGGAAGATATTTTGACATATATCTAGAAGGCCAAATTAAAATATATTCTAGATCAAACAGAAAACAATGATAGAATCTTGGGCTCCACTTTATCATCTCGATCATGCCCAATATTCACCAAAAAAAATCACAAATGTTACTACTTCCCACTTGCATATCTAAATAAATTCATGATCCAAACATTGAATGATCCATGAGGGGCGATTATTAAATCATTGAATCTAACATCCACATTCTCCATCTCATTGGAGGCTTTGCAAATCCAAAAAAAGGTAGTGAATTTCAATTTGGCAGCTATCAAGATAGATTTTATGTTCAACACACATTGCATTAAAAGGTGATGTGGTGAAGGTAAGAAAAAGTGAAATATGGTCCACTTCTGACTTGTCGCAAGGAAGAGCCCTGCCACTTTTTAATATATTAACATTGATAGGTTGGTTGAGTTCTATTTATTAATATTTTGAGAGGTTCCAAATTTGGGAAGATATTTTGACATATATCTAGAAGGCCAAATTAAAATATATTCTAGATCAAACAGAAAACAATGATAGAATCTTGGGCTCCACTTTATCATCTCGATCATGCCCAATATTCACCAAAAAAAAATCACAAATGTTACTACTTCCCACTTGCATATCTAAATAAATTCATGATCCAAACATTGAATGATCCATGAGGGGCGATTATTAAATCATTGAATCTAACATCCACATTCTCCATCTCATTGGAGGCTTTGCAAATCCAAAAAAAGGTAGTGAATTTCAATTTGGCAGCTATCAAGATAGATTTTATGTTCAACACACATTGCATTAAAAGGTGATGTGGTGAAGGTAAGAAAAAGTGAAATATGGTCCACTTCAGACTTGTCGCAAGGAAGAGCCCTGCCACTTTTTAATATATTAACATTGATAGGTTGGTTGAGTTCTATTTATTAATATTTTGAGAGGTTCCAAATTTGGGAAGATATTTTGACATATATCTAGAAGGCCAAATTAAAATATATTCTAGATCAAACAGAAACAATACATACACACACACACACACACACACACAGGGTAAATTTGATCATATGATAAACAAATTTTACATGTAGATTAGAAATAGTTGTAACAACATTTAATTTTATGTTGGCAATTTGGAAAAATCCTACATAGTAGATGAAAGTAATAGATTTATCGATAAATTCTATTTGAAAGACCATAAGAAAATGAACCATTTTTGGGTAGGGGATCTTCCATGGCGAGTCACCTCTAGTAATTATTTATCTAATTATAAGGAAAATAAGGGCATCAAGAGGTTTCAATTGTTGCATTTTTTGTGGTTTGGCCTTTCGAATGGTCAGAGGTTTTCAAAAGTTTGAAGTTTTAACAATGGGTAAATTAGATCAACAATAAAAAAACATCAGTGCATCAACGCCAATGGAAACTACATATACAACTTAGATGGAAGTGCCTTCGATCTGGTTGGAATTTCCTTTTGTACGAATATGTAAAATTTGGTAAATCATTCTTCCATGTTAATGTTGAGTTCTACTGACGACTTCGACATTTTAAACATGCCATACCAACATTATATTCCCAAATCCGCTATGATAACCCCAAAAATGCTCACATAAAAATATTAGTTGTCATTTCGGTCTCAAACAATGAACACAAAACCATGCCACTAACCCACAAGAGAAAATGTCAAAAATATACAAATCCATTTCTTAAGGAAAAATACTTTGAAATCAAACTTACACAACATATTCTAAATTTAATAAATTTTTAAAATCCCTTCACCAAGTATTCTAAATTTAATCAAATTTTTGAGTCTCGCCGCCAAGTGGATTTTATAGATTTAATTTATTTATTGATTTGTATTTTAGAGTTTTCCATGATCTTGATGATCTTTTTGATATGATATTGGAATTGCGTCTACCCACGCAGTGTCACAAGTCCATTAATTGTTTACCTAAATATCACTTTCAGGTGTGTGTAGAAGAAATGATAAATGTCGGGCATGAAAAACATTCTTCTGACTCGTTATCAAAGGAATGTTTTTGTTGTTTTGGGACCCGTGTCCTCTTGAGGATTTCGTGGCAAATAAAAGCTGCCAATTTTTTCTTTTACCATTTTGATTCAGTTAGCTTTGTTAAGCACAAATTCTTCTCTAGAAGTTACTTCCATTAGAATTCAGCGTGGTTCTTCAATAATATTCAGACACATCTCTTTCACTATATGCATGCCTGAATTATTCCATGGTTGGTCACTATCGGATCAAAGTTAGATGCGAGGTGGTTTTAACTCTACATTTTCAAATAAAATTGGAGTCAAAATATTTATTGGAGATCAACGATTAAAAAAAAATATGTTTGAGAATGAGAAAATTACATTTGCACCATCCATATGTCTGATCCAGGTGCCTTCAATCCATTAATTTGGAATGTCTTTGGCGTAATGAAACGATGCATTGGGTGATAGGATAACGGGGAATAACTATTAATAACATGCGAAACTCCGGTCTGCGAGGGCACTTCAAGTAATTGATCCTCGCATTTGACATTATAACAATGTAAATAACAATAGTTAGAAGCACAACTGCAACAATAATGATGGAAATAGTAAGCTACATGTGGAAAATTGCAGTTGGGATGCAGACTCCAACCAATGCAAGAGTAAGGGAACTAATAAAGTTTTCTAAAAAATTAAAAATGCAGATTTAGTTATACAATTAAAAATTATATGTCATTGATACCGACATGACATGATTTGTCAGAATTGGCAAGTTTTGCTCTATTATAATTTGGAAAATACGTTCAACATAATAACATTTTTATATTAACAAATAACTTATTAGTTTTCAAATGTGAAATTTATTTGGTGGAAATGTCATATAGTTACACTTAAATATTGAAATAATAACACATGTTAAAGTTGACAAAAAGAAGGAAATATTGAACATGTTTATGCTCTTTTTCATTTAGTCTTTCAAGAAATCATTTCACGTCAATAATTTTAAAATGCTTTAAAATACTCTCTGTAATAGGACCTTGCACGGGTATGAGGTCCCTTTCCCTAGAGGGATACACAAAAACAAAATAAAATCAGAGGAGACTTGTCTACTTCATACATTTCAAATATCAACATCAACTCGCACAACGTATGTCCAAGAAGAACATGGAAACTTTTGGTGAAAACTTGAAGGTGGGGGATTGACCAATCTAATATGTATCTAGTGTTTCGTGAAAACATATCCTTCAACGAGTGATATCAATAAAATACAATTATAAATAGTATAATATTCCATTGAAACACATGTATCTGAAAATTAAAAGGAAACACCACTGCATTATATGATTTGATACAAGAGTAAATATGATAATGGCCTTTTCTAAGCTAAACTCAATGAAACCGATGTTACATATTATATCGGAGTTCATGGTGATATAAAAATTTAAGCTCCCCATATTACTGCAATAGGGCTACGAACAAGGTGCGTCCCTCCTTCAGTGCAATTCCAAGTTATCTCTCCAAACTCAGGTTTTGGAGCGATATAATCTGTGACTTTATCCTAAAATTAATTTATGTGAAAGTGTATCTATATTTGATATCGATGTTTGTAAGCTTTTGTGTTTGGTTTCATTTGTTCACCTTTCTCATGTATCATGAATTGAGACACAAAATGCATTATTCACATATGGCTTCCCCCTCTCATATCATGAATTAAAATAACAAATATAATATGTACATGTCACTTCATGGAATGCAATATTTGTGAGTTTATCTTGCTTTTTACCCTACCATGATATTATGATACGAAAATGGATTAGACATTTTTGACTGAACATGCATTATAATTATCAAAGGGCACACAACATACAATTACAATTAGAATGCCCTTAAAATATTTGAGTGTATCATGGACTATAATAATTTATTGGTGTTCACACAATTCTTGTTTTGGTTTGTTTTATTAAGATTTTGTGTGTTTTAAGTCATTATTGCGATAGGAATGTGTTTTGCATTTTTTAAAAACTAATATATTTAATACAACTTTCAACATATTAATGTTAGTATTTTTCATATGATTCTTAAAGAATTGGGGGTTGTTTCCACACTATTTTATTTTTGTAATGCTTGTTTTCCGCTTTCAAACATATGAATAACCTAAATTCGTTTTTCAAATACACTTCACAACATTATTATTGGACTTTTTTGTACACTTAAACTATTAACATATATCAAACTCTTCGCAATCTTTTCTCTGATTTGTTTAACCATAAGTTATTTTAGCCTCCCCCATATACTAGTCATTTTCATTCACCAGCAACTTAGTAAATACATTGTAATCAAGAAATCCTAAACAAATATTCTCGAATCATCAAATTCCTATTTCTTGCCTCTAAATAGTACCAAAAAACTCATACACTATCATTTTCTTGAAATGGTCCACTTTGGGGTTGATAGTGTCTAGGAGTGAACAACTATTATTTATATCAACTGTGAGCATATTCATTTCATCATCTTGGACACATTTCATTTGTTGACTATGGTAGGAAATCAATAAGGAGTTACACACACACAGAGGAATATTAAGGTCATTCCTCACCTCTTATCTCTCTTATAACTCCCCTATCACCTAAAGCACTGTTAGACATATTGGAGATGATTAAAAAAAAAGATAGAAATGCATCTCAATTTTTCAAATAATAACCATGGAGCAATGCTTTTAGCTAAATCTAAATATAAAGAGGTTAAGTTTGCATTGTGCTAGGTATCGAGATTCGAAGGAAACGTCACTTCTACTTTGGAAATTTTCTTCACATTCACATATTGAAATAGGTAGGATAATTGCATGTATTTTGAACTCTCTTCCATGTATTTGTATGAACGGAAATGCTGGCCATCATGAATGTACATTGAGGTCAATACAACCAAAATGCTAACCACTTTTTAATGTGCCTCGTTATCAAGCACACATTGTTAGGAATTAGACAAAGGAGAGATCTTACAGGATTCATCATATGATTTCTAAGGGACTGAATACCTCAAAACCCATTCGTAGACAAAGGGGAAGAGAGCCAACTAGTGCTAAACCCAAAAACCCCTTAGAGACATTACATAATTATTTAGTACATGAATGAAAGTGTCTAATTTTGACAATAATTTCAAGGAATCTCCCCTACTCTTGATATTCACAAAGCTGGTTAACGACATATTTATAAGTATTCTAGGCACAAACACTACTTACATCACTTCTTAAAAAACTAAATTGAATATTTCTATTATATACTTTATATAACAGTTATCTCCTTATTTTTCATCTGATAAATATTCAATAAAATCCCAATTCCATTTTAAATGATACTGTAGTCTATTGTCTTTAACATTGATTGTTTTAGACCACTGTGTACCAAATAATCAAAATAACAATAAATATACATTTTTTATTATGCTTTAAAATATGTACCCGCCTTATGTATACACCTCGAAGATTACAAAAAATAGTGCACCAATCATAGATTGATTACATCAAAATATCTTAAGTGATAAAATATTTGACCCTAATGAAGATTACAAGTGAAGTCTCTGACAAACTAATGAAATAATGTAAAACAAATGAATTCATTTGCATGCTGAAATCAATTATACTGAGCCAAAATTTCCTCTCACATTTAGATGGACATGGAATTTGCGGCATATTTTCCCCCCCTGTTTTTAACTCCGAAACTATGCATTCGAACATGTCTGAACATCGAAATCCACATCAATTTTCCTTGTGTAAAGGGAGGTAATATAGATAGCATATCAGACATTTTTCTAACAGTAGAAAGGCATCTGCTCTGTGAAAAGATGAAACAGTAGAAAGGCATCAATCACATCTGGTGGCTAGTCAATCACATCACTACCTTATATAGATTCTTTGATTCAAGCCAGCACCGTGATATGTCCCCCTCTTCTGTGAACACATGATTCCTTCTTTGACAAAGAAAAGGGGCACTTCATATTACTTTTCCTTTCCTTTTCCCTTTCCCATCTATGAATCAGACATCGATGTGAAAGAAATATCTCATTGGTTTGATAAAATTTATTATAGCAATTGCACATGAGTTGCAAATTATGTCCGAAGGAAATTAAAATTAGTTCATAATTTCATTTGGATATAATAATTTGTGAAATATTTTTATCAATGTTACTGGAATTTTTTTATTTTAAAGAACTAAAATGTGGACTCTAAATCATCTTAAAACATAGGATTGATTGTAAGCCCTTCTCTCATACACTAAGCAAACTAATTGACACAACCACATTTGTATTTTGATGAGATTTATAATTTTATCAACGTAGTCAACAAGACCTATAATGTCAACCAATAGACATAACAATTATTTATATAAATAATGCTATAATAGCACTCATGCCATTAAAAATTTGCATTCCTTGTCATTTAAAATTGCATGGTTTCATGCTAATGAAGTATAAGAAAAGCTTACCTGGTCAAGATATATATTAGAGCATCACATACATGAATGATTTTGCAAGCATTCTTGCAATATCTATTTTATGCATATCTTGTAATCATCACATTCCATAAAGCCACATCTCTTGGAGTTATTTTTGTCAATTAACACTTCTTGCCCCTTCTCCATTATGCTTTGGTGTATATTTACACTTTGTTTTAAAACTCCTATTCTAACAAGGTCTGGGAGTATGCTAGTAAAGGTGAACTGATCATATATGTCCATGTGACAAAGGAATGGTGTCATTGAAGTATCTACAACCCTCATCCACTAAACATTCATTATTGTATTATAATAAAATAATTGAAGCTGACATGGGACAGGCAAGATCCTGAGTGCTTTGTTTCTTCTAAGAGTTTGAGGGCATCCCTGCAAAATCCATTATATACATATCCTACAGTCATGATAGTTTGTGAGACCACCTCTGTTTAAGATATTTTGTTGAACATTTCACGTGCATTGTGTATACCTCCACATTTTGCATACATGTCTAATAAGGGACTTACCAATACATCTAAAAAATCAAACTCTAAAAAAATAGTTTTCTATAATGCTTTGATGAATTTCCATGCAATCTTTTAAATATCTTATTTTGGCACATGCTGAAAAGATAGAAACAAAGGTTGTTGAGTCTTACTTTACATCTGTCAAATGCATTCATTTGAAAATTATCAAGATCTTTTCAAATTTTTTTTTTGGCATATCTGCCACATTTCATTCATAGATTTTATTGAACAATTCACATGCCCTAAGCGTGCTTCCACATTCTGGATACATATTTAGTGAGGCACTTGAAACTAACACTATTTCAAAGCTTCTATTTTGGCATAGGTTGGGAGTATGCTCACAAGGGTTAAATGACTAAGTTGAACACCTACTGGTTACATTTTGTGAAACTGATTCAATGCTTAATGAAGATTTATGTCTTCTATAAGTTACATTATGATAATCCATGAGAATACGATACAAATAACAAACCATAAAATTAATATTTA